>CM021108.1:311528167-312156849 GCA_007115665.2 Sequoiadendron giganteum
GTCATTTTAAATTTTGTGTCTCTTGTTCATTCAGCAAATCGATATATATGTGTGTATCCTTTGCCTATCCTTTGGCAATGCAAACAATGGTACTGGTAAATCATTTTCTTTTGCATCTTATTGAATTTGTAAAGGAGTGTGTACAATGTTATACCTATAAAACACACATTAAGTAGTGTCTTCCAAATTGTAAATGAATCTGTGCAATGTTTTATACATTCATTTACAAATTATGTGTTTGTTGTATCTTGTTCATTGAGAAAATTGATATATATGTCTGTTTCCTTTAACTATCCTTTGAAAATGCAAACAATGGCACTGGTTAATCATTTTCTTCTGCATCTTTCATGACCCGTGAAGGGTTTATTTGATGATTGAAAAATTATTACTGCTGTTCTATGAAATATATCATTCCTCTTACACACATTTTCGTTGTGTGCTATTTGATTTTGATGAGTCATGGTGCTATTTTTTTCTCCCACATTGCATGTATGTATGCATGCACATGCATACATACATATATACATACATACATAGATACATACATATATATATAGATATGTATACATATATGTATGTATGTATGCACATACATACATACATACATACATATATATATGTAAATATGTATATATATATATATATACATATATGTATATATATATATATATATACATATATGTATATATATACATATATATATATATATATACATATGTATATATATATATGTATGTAAGTATGCATGTATATATATGTGTGTTGGTATTTTACATAGGGATCTTTTTGGGGTTAAATGATTTCCTCTCCTTGTTTGTATCATGATTTTGTCTGCAGAAATGATAGGGGAATTTCGTGGGTTTGAGCACATGTCTGCACAAAATGATTAATGGTCTACATCGACCTTTTTATAAAAAACCCATGTGAGTACAACCATAAATCGGCAAACCCATTTAGTATACACCATTTTTGTGAAAACCCTTACTTTGTTTTTCCAAATACGGGTTTATTTGGGGTTAAATGATTAAATACCAGTTGGTAAAGTCAACTGTCTCGTGATATTGTCTCCACAAATGATGAGGAATTTCATGGGTTTGACCACATGTCTACAAATTAATCTCATGAAATCCTTTGCTTGGAATATTCCACATCTGTCTAAAAAAGCACTGTTCAATTCCTACAAGTGGGGAATTATTATTATGAAACCCTTGGTTAATTTATTGTGCACATTTCTAAAAACCCAAGTGTGTAATCGATCTATCTTTGTTAAAATTAATATCCTATTTTTCTTGAATACAACACAACTTCTTTCATTTTCTAAACAATGTGCTTTGAACATTGATGGAAAAGAATGGGGTACCCACTAAAAAAAACATTAGTCATATGCTTAAACCGGACCCCAAATGAAGATTAATTAGGGTGTAATGTGTTTGGTGTCTGCTACTAAAGTAAGAAGATTAATATGTAGGAGTGATTTTTAATAGGCATGAAAATGATTTGAAAATGATTTTTTAAGTTGCCAATGTGAATTAGACCCATTGACTTTTAAGCAGATTTGAATGATATAATAGTTTTATTTAAATGTTAATAGTGACACATTTAGCACTGTTTTCTATTTTTCATTGTATATCAGTCTAATTATATGTCCAGGATCACCGTTTTTTGACTCTTTATGGCTTACAATGTATAGGATCACTGACAATAATGGCACCAGGGCAGAAGAGGAAAAGACCATCTCGGAGGCGCTCGATTAGAGTACCTCGTGGAGTGACATTCAATGTTCTAGATGTTGTTGATGAAGAGACAACAGTGAACATGAACGAGGAAGTTATTTTTGAAAATGCACAACAGACCAATGAAAATGATGGTTTTGAACCTGTTGTTCATAATACTGAGGTAGAAATGGAACCGCCACCTACTGACCATGTGACAAACCCAGATCTGAGAATGAAAACTTGGTCTATGGATGACATGGAAAAATCCATTGCAGATGTTGAGGACAAGTGAATGTCAATCAGAGGTTCAGCGATCAAATGGGGAATCCCGCCTAGCAGTTTGCGGGCATGGCTCAATGGTGTAACATCCACAAAAAAAAGGGGCCCCCGAACAATGCTAATTGATGAAGAAGAAGCTGAAATTGTGTAGTGGTGTAAAGATATGGCTAATATTGGCCATGGCCTTCAAGTGTCACAACTTAAGTCAACGGTGGCCCAAATGGTTGGAGTAAGGCCTAACCCATTCACAAATGGGATACCAGGGAGGTCATGGTGGGTTGGATTTCGTCAAAGGCATCCCGATCTAACAATTCGAACACCCGAAGGAGTGGACACAGATCGAGCTATAATGCTATGCCCAGAAATAGTTTCTTCATTCTATGATAACCTGGAGGAGTTGTACAACAAACATAATTATGGGCCCAACAAGATATGGAACTGTGATGAAACAGGTGTGCAGATTGGAAAAAACTGTGCAATGAGAGTTATTGCAAAAATAGGGATGAAATGTGTTCCACAATTAATTGCTAAAAGCAGAGAATGGATCACTATTCTAGCTTGTGTTAGTGCAGCAGGTCAAGCTATACCTAGTTACTATTTGTTCAAGTCCAAAAGGAACATTAGAAACTATATTGTTAACTGTGAGCCAAGGGCATGCATGGCAATCCAAGAGCATGCTTGGATGACCAAAGAATTATTTGTGGAATGGTTAAAACACTTTGCAAGAAATGTCCCAGGAGGGGTGTCACCATCCAACAAACAACTTCTCATCTTTGATGGTCATGGTAGCCATGTTGCATTCAAAACGATTGAAGAAGCAAAGACTATGGGAATAGATCTGCTCACACTTCCAGCATATTGTAGCCACAAATTGTAGCCCCTTGATGTTAGTGTGTTCTCACCATTTAAGAACTGCTTCAAACAACAAAGGAGTATATGGCTCTCTGAAAATCCTCAACTTGACATTGGAAGGGTAGAGTTGGCAACACTTGCCAGCAAAGCTTTTGCACAAGCTTTGACCTCTAATAACATTGCAAGTGGTTTTCGAAGAATGAGAGTTTTGCCATTAGATAGACATGCACTTGACTTTGATATGGGGCCAAGCCAAGCTTTCGTGGTTGAAGAGGAAGGAACCACATTGGGAGCAGAAACAGAGGGTGATACAACCGATGATGAGGAACAGTTCATGGCAGCGGAAACATGTTTGAGGATAGCAGGTTGGAATGAGGATCAGATTGGATAATTTGTGGACACCTTTTCTGCAAGCATAGCCCCAAATCCAAAAAATGAAGAAGGATATTGCCCAGAAAACAATGAGACAACAGAAATTGAGACAACTGAAAATGAAGAGAGTCTCAATTTTCCATCTAAATTTCAAGATGCAGCTTTGAACCTAGGGGTACATCTCAATTTCAGTCAAGTGGATGAAGGGTTGTCCATGCCATCACCACCAGATGTTGATCCTGAAGATGTCATCCATTACTTCACAACTGGGAGAAATTGGAGGCTGAAAATGATGATGAGGATGGAATCGAAGGTAATGACTCAAGTGATGAAGAGGCTGACTATGTGCCATGCACAGAAGTCAATGATCAACAACTAGCAGGTAGGAGAAGCAGTTTTTTGCAACTCCCAATGAAAACGGTGCATCAATCATCTAATACAGGTTGCAATGGGGTCCTACGCCTTAGTAGGCAGTCTCAAATTTTGACATCAGAAGATTTCTTCAATTTGTTGAATGAACAAGAGGCATATAAATGAAGAAACCAAGAATTGCAGCAAAGGAAAAGGGAGCAAATGGCTGAAAAGAAGGAAGAAAGAGAAGCAATCCTCGCAGAGAGGGAGGCAAAGAGATTGGAGCGTGCTGCAAAAAAATAGAATATTGCAAAGGAGAAGTTAAGGCAGCGACATCAAAAGGAGCTTGAAAGGGAGCAAGCAAAGATTGCTCGACAGTTGAAGGAAGACCAAAAGCAGGCGGAAATAACAGAAAGAAACAGAAGTAAGAGTACTCCTACAACTCCTCTTCCAAGTCAACATTCAATTTTAAGGGACATGGTTAACATTTTGGCTCCAGCCTTTGCTACTCTTAGTAGTGTACAAAATGGGTTTTCTGAAGGCTACTCTCCACAGTTACAACTCACTCCAAAGGCAAATCATGCATTGCTTGCTTGTATCACAAGTGCCATACAAAACAATCTGCAGTCCTTAACATCTTCTCCAATTGATGTGGAGTCAGTTGACCCCCAAGGACACACCACTTCTTAATCAGATATGTGGATGTCTGATTATGATTTTTGTTGTCAACTTTTTGACCTCGAAGTGTGCTAGAGTGTTTTTTGTTCAACCGAATGCTAGTCTATTGTATTGGACAGCCAAAGGATAGTAGTCTGTTGTATTGGAAAGCCAAAGGATACTATTGTCTAATTTTGTAGAACTGAATGGTAGTTTGTAGTCAACTTATATACTTTGATGTATGCCAGTGTCTTTTTTGTAAGACTGAAGACTCCTTGTCTTCTTTCCAACTTTTCAATCATCATGTTTATGGTGTCTTAATCATGTTTAAAGTTAATGATATATGCTTTTGTGATTCGAAATCGATTTTGTGTTGGTTGTATTCATCTATCATTTTGTTGGATATGTGTTTGTTGTATTCATCTAACTAACATTGTTGAAAATATAAATATATATATATATGTATACACAACTAAGTATATGCATACATATATATATTACTATACATGTATATGTAGCATATCCATAAATTGTAACTGTAAGTGTAAGTGGAAATCAATCTAATTGTGAATTGTAAGTGTGGTTTTACAATGAATAAGAAAAATGAACATCATATATGAACACAATGTCTACCAGGTCACAACCAAAGTAAACTCTTGACTTGAAATGTCATCTTATAATTTGACATGCTCTTTACAACCTTCCTAGCTGTGTATACATGCATACATATATGTAAATATATATATATATATATGTATGTATGTATATACATTCATACATATATACATACATACATATGTGTACGTATGTATACTCAACTAAGTATATGCATACATATATCTATACATCTATATGCAGCATATCCATAAATTAATATATTTGAAATTATAAAATTTTCAACACCTACACTTGGAAATCATCTAATTGTAAATTTTAAATGTAAGGTTACAATGAATATGAAAAATGAGCATTATAAATGAACACTATGTCTACCGGGTCACATCCAAAGTAAAGTATTGAAAGTTCAAGACTTTACCTAAAATGTAATCTTGCAATTTGACATGCTCTTTAAAACCTCCTAGCCATTTTACATGCCTGCCAGAACAAACAAATATAATAGAACAAACAAACATGGACAGTAGTTATTGAAATAAATCAAAAGACATACTAGTTATAGAACAATATAGAAAAATAATTGAAACATAGAGCCATTTGAACAAAAAATCCTTAATTATTTGGTGTGTTGACAAACACATTTACCAAACTGCCCAACTTGAACATTGTTGCACCACCTCTCCTTATTCTCTCGTGCTTGCAAGAAAATATTTACAACCACGGGTAGTCACAACCGAGGCTAGTAACATACAAACATCATACAACATTTGAAATAATGCATGTACAATAACACATAATTAATCAAGTTCAACATATTATAAATTCCATATGGAATAGATAAATATATGTGAAAACAATGGTACTAGTTAATCATGTTCTGCATTTTATTGAATTTGTAAAAGACTGTGTACAATGTGCATACAAACATACATACATACACATATAACCCCAAAAAAACTAGTATTTGAAAAAACAAAGCAAGGGTTTCACAAAAAATGGTGTATACTAAATGGGTTTGCTGATACATACATACACTTTGAAAGGAGAATGAGGTTTGTTGTTACCTCACACCATGGACAAACAACTTTATATATACATACATACAAACATATATGTATACATATATATGTATGTATGTATGTATGTATGTATGTGCATGCATACATACATACATATATGTATACACACACACACACACACACACACACACACACACACACACATATATATATATGTGCATGCATACATACATACATACATGCAATGTGGGAGAAAAAAATAGCACCATGACCCAACAAAATCAAATAGCACACGACGAAAATGAGTGTAAGAGGAATGATATAATTCATAAACAAGCAGTAATAATTTTTCAATCATCAAATAAACCCTTCACGGGTCATGAAAGATGCAGAAGAACATGATTAACTAGTACCATTGTATGCATTTTCAAAGGATAGTTAAAGGAAACATACATATATATCAATCTGCGCAATGAACAAGAGACAAGAGACACATAATTTGTAAATGAATGTATAAAACATTGCACAAATTCATTTACAATTTGAAACACACTGCTTAATCTGTGTTTTATAGGTATAACATTGTACACATTCCTTTACAAATTCAATAAGATGTAGAAGAAAATGATTTACCAGTACCATTGTTTGCATTGCCAAAGATAGGCAAAGGATACACACATATATATTGATTTGCTGAATGAACAAGAGACACAGAATGTAAAATGACAAATATATGTATGTTGGCCTGTTGTATGTGCAATGGAAAGTATAAAATTTATAAACAAATGCTAGTTTGTAAATGATAGAAAATAATTGCTGCAAAACTTAGGAGAATTCGTTCTAGAGATCTTGTAAATACAACAAAAAAGACCTTCATTTACTTATAAAGTAAAGTAAAAAGACAGTGCATAAATATAAATGTTAAATGCACAACTCATGAAAATAACTATAAGTAGAATGTACAAAGCACATTGTACAACAAATGAAATAAGCTATGCTATATTCAATAGCAATAAGATATTAATTTTAACAAAAGTAGATCGATTAACCACTTGGGTTTTCAAAAATGTGCACAAGAAATTAACCAAGGGTTTCAGAATAGTAATTCCTCACTTGCAGGGCAATATTCTAGGCAAGGGTTTCATGAGATAATTTTTCCCCACTGTGTACTGGGCTTTTTATAAAAAGGTTGAAGCAGACCAAAAGAAATTAATTTGCAGACATGTGATCAAAACCCATGAAATTCGTCATCATACCCAATTACAATATCATGAGACAGTCGACTTTACGAGGTCATCTTTAGTCATTTAACCCCAAGAAAACCTATCTAAATGGGTTTGCCGATTTATGGTCGTATTCAGATGGGTTTTTTATAAAATGGTCGATGGAGACCATTAATCATTTTTTGCAGACATGTGGTCAATACCCATGAAATTCCTCATCATTTTTGCAGGCAATATCATTATACAATTGACTTTACTAGGTCGTATTTAATCATTTAACCCCAAAAAAACCCGAATTTGGAAAAACAAAGCAAGGGTTTTCGCAAAAATGGTGTATAGTAAATGGGTTTACCGATTCCCTATCGTAAATGGGTTTTTTATAAAAAGGTCGATGGAGACCATTAATCATTTTTTGCAGACATGTGGTCAAAACCCACGAAATTCCTCACCATTTCTGGAGCCAATATCATGATACAATCGACTTTACCAAGTCGTATTTAATCATTTAACCCCAAAAGAACTCGTATTTGGAAAAACAAAGCAAGGGTTTTCGCAAAAATGGTGTATACTAAATGGGTTTGCCGATTTATGGTCGTATTCACATGGGTTTTTTATAAAAAGCTCAATGCAGACCATTAATCATTTTTTGTAGACATGTGGTCAAACCCACGAAATTCCCCTATCATTTCTGTAGACAAAATCATGATACAATCGACTTTACCAGCCTAAAAGCGCGCGGTAAATTTAGGAGAGAAAATCATTTAACCCCAAAAAAACCCATGTGTAAAATAGGAGCACCATGTCCCAACAAAAACAAATAGCACACGGCGAACATGCTTGTAAGAGGCATGATTTATTTCATAAACAAGCAGTAATAATTTTTCAATCATCGAATAAACCCTTCACGGGTCACAAAAGATGCAGAAGAAAATGATTAACCAGTACCATTGTTTGCATATTCAAACAAAAATGATGTTTGATGCTACTTGAAGGCGTGTGCGGAGCTGTGGACAGTAGTCGCCGTTCGCTGCCATCACCGTGAGAACCTTCGACAGAGCGGGAGCGGTAAAATGATGGTAAATAATGGGGTGCCCACCGAAAAAAATATTAGTCATATGCTAAAATCGGACCCGAAATGAAGATTAATTGGAGTGTAATGTGTTTGGTGTCCAGTGCTAAAGTAAGGAGATTAATATGTAGGAGTGATTTTTAATGGGCAAGAAATTGATTTTTTAAGGTGCCAACGTGAATTAGACCCATTGACTTTTGAGCGGATTTGGATGATAGAATATTTTTATTTAAATGTTATTAGTCACATATTTAGGTGTTTTTTAAATTTTTTATTGGTGGTTATAGGTGGCAGGTATTGGGACTTTAGGTGGCGGGGAACAGACGACACCTCTAAAAGGTGTCTTTTTGACCGCTTTGCGCATATCCAATGCTCCCGCACTCTAACGAATTGCCCAAAAGCCAAAAGCTTAGTTATAAGCTCTTAACTCGTGGACAAAAAAAACCCATAAATTTTTTTTTCGATTCGACGCACGGTTCACATTCTATGGTTGTGTGAAGTTAGCCCTGACAGATAGTGGGTCTTCTCCCCTAGTCGTTATCAACGATTTATGATTCTGTTCATAGGGTTAAACAAAAGGAAATTTGATGATAGTGTTAGATGTGAACGCCCTGGCACAGACTGTAAAGAAACCAGGACAATTATTCATAACTTACAGAAGCGTAGTCGTACCAAATGCAATCTAGTTGGCATTTCTTATTTTCTTTTTCCGCCAGCTTGAATGGCGCTAAATTAAAGCATATTGATTTATGTTCCATGGCGCACAATGTAGTGGGGCCGTCTCATTGATCATCATTGTTTTGTTCTTGTTGCTTTGAAGGCTTGCATGTGTTGGTAAGGGCGTTCAAGTAGTCTTGTTTCTAAAACTGATTCTATCAATCTAACTGCCCCAATTATGGAGATATCATCTACCCACAATGGGCTGCAGGCACTTGTCATTAAAAATGGACGTTCAGTTTCAGCAGTGGGTCTCATAGAATGTTTGGTTGCATTCATTCTTTCCATCAACTTATTGAAATCTGGTTGTAAAAACTTCTCTGTAATGTATGCGAGAGCATTTTTATTCAGTCTAGCAGCTTTATAGGCTTTTGCCTGGTTACCTACCCAGTAAAAGCTATTTGCTATTTCAATTGGAACCACTTGTCTGCATTATTTAAGGAGATCGGTTAGTCTTCCATTATGGTTGCTCTGATTGCTCACCTAAAATTTGGAGGCACATTACATACAGTGACAATCATGGGTCTGTAAGAGACATGAAATGTTGTGGAACATAGCTGGAAGGAAGGACATGGGTACTTCGATATTTAACAGGGTAATGAAGTTTCTAAGTTTGTGGAAATTCAGTTTTTCAATAGGAACATTTCAAAAGTAATGTTATTTTGGGTCAATCAATTTCTCTATAAAGGATCAAATTTAAATACAGTGACAATCATGGGTCTTTAAGAGACCTGAAATGTTGTGGAAAATAGCGAGAAGGAAGGACATGGGTACTTTCACATTTAACAGGGTAATGAAGTTTTAAGTATTGTGAAATTCAGTTTTCTCAATAAGAACCTTTCAAAAGTAATGTTAATTTAAAGGGTCGATCAATTTCTCTATGAAGGATCAAATTTAAATTATTATTTTTTATTTAAAAACTTTTTTGAATTATAGAAAAGTAGTTGTTAGTTTGTTGGATCACATGTTGAATAATTCAAATTAACAACCACAATAATATATTTAGAGACACCTCCAAAATCATTTGAAAGAAGAATTGAACATGGAGGAGTCCCACAAAGTCAAATCCAAATCAAAAGCATTTTAAGATAACATTCTATGTTTAGATATTGTTTTAAACCATTAGTCCACCAATACACTCAATTTGTATTTGCATAACATGCTTAGCATGTACGTGACATTTTGTTCTTTACCGATGTGGCTTGACCATGATTGAGAAAAGTCAAGGACCTTGCCTTTGTCCTCAAGCAAGTCCCATTGTGCTTCTAAAAGTGATCAAACTTTAAACAATAGGTACAAAAATAAAGGCAAATGCACTTTGAGGATCACATCAATTGGGGATCCAACTGCACAATTTAGACTACACTACATTATGCAACATTCCATCCAACAAGGTCAAGCCTCTACCAAGCTAAATAATATAAGTGTTTGATTGTTCTCAATAATTACTCTAACCACAATAATCTTTTTCTAAATTAAAATTTAATTAACTTAGATCATTTTATTAGATCTCAATAAATGTAAGAGAAGTACTTATTCACCTTACAATACCCAACTTCCTTTACATTTAAACATAGGCCTCTTTAATACAACGTACCTTATGTTTTTTCAATCATGTTCACTTAAAAAGTGAATTTTTAAGAAACATATTGAAGTATTACATTATTGTAAATAATAAATCACACCTACATAAATATTATATATTAAACTATATTGGTAAATAAATGAATCTAGGATATAGAGCTAAACTAATAAATGATACTGATGCATGATCATAATCATGCCCTAAAAATCAATAAATAGAAACAAGGTACTTAGCTCTAGTCTTTGGTGTGGATTTTAATAGTGACAAGTTTTTTTAATTGATTTAGCACCATATCAAAGCCTTGGAGTTTTTGTCAAATCGTCAATACTAGACTATTCAAATAGTTATTCCTTGCTCTAGGTTTAATTCAAATCTATCATTTATAATTTATGCTTGAAATTAATCTAACTATCTATAAATTTCATATTCATGTTGTCCCTAAATGACTTGATGTGTTTATAAAAACCTTTAGGAGCTTGCAAAGTAAGTGTCTTCTCCTTGGTAAATTCCCTAATCTAAATTAATAATTTTGAACACAACCAATTATACACCAAGCAATCATGCAACATGCCTAGTCATGCATAACTTAAATAATATTTGTCACATATATGCAATTATCAAAATAATATAATATGTATAATATAACTCTCTAGATGAACTTCGACCAATAAAAGTGGTCTTTATGTTGTAGAGCGAAGATGTGCGAACATAGCCCACTCGCTGCACCCAACTTGGATGGGTGTTAACTACGTGCGGAGGGTGCGAAGAAGAACAAGGATAAATTCTTGAAAAGCCTCAAGAAGGTTGATCATTGCAAATCGCGGGGAGGTGGGCGGCGATGATATGCACTTCGCTCCTACGCTTCGCAGGAGAATCTCGCTCCTCTGGCTCCTCCTCTGCCGCCGGTGGGGTCTGATCCATTGGGGTCAATCCAAGTTGTTGCATTGAGTAGTGGACTTGAAGCTCCCATTTTGGATCCTTTCCCTCTCTCTACCTACAAAAATAGTGGTAACCCATACCACGTGTGCTCAGATTTTTTCCTAGGGTAGATTTGACATGCTAACCCTAGCTCATCCCTTTCCAAATCTCGGGCATCGGTTGTCGAGTCGGAGGTTCCAACGTCGTTTCCCTACGTGGTTTCTCCCAATTCAACACCTATTCCTCTTGCTTATCCCACTATGGAGCCCGCCTCAGACGACCCATCTCTCTCCTTGGGTGATTCAGAGGTGTTTCTTTCTGACAAACCCTTGGACTTCTGCATCTCAAACGACTGTGTGGATGCAATTGCTCAGGAGGTTGGCAACCGTTCTTTGGTTTTAAGATGCTTACATCGGCGCCCGTCGGTGGACTTTGTCTTTCAATGGGCTAAATCTACCTAGAACAACTTGGCTTCCCCGAAGATTGGACCTTTGGATTTCAGTTTTTTTCTGCTTACCTTTAGCACTGTTGAAGATTGCAATTTTTTTCTTCACAATGGTCTGTGGTTCTTCGGTCACTTTGGTCTTTTTATCTCTTCATGGACCCCATTTTTCGATCCTAAAACTGCCAAGATAACTGCCATTCCTGTTTGGATCAGGCTAAATAACCTTCCTTTGGTTCTCCAGAATATTGATATGATTAGCAATCTGATTAATCAATTTGGAACCTTTGTCAAGCTTGACACTGAGATAGTTGCTCCTGACAGCAGGTTTCATTGGATTTGCGTAATGGTTGACATCTCTAATCCCCTCTCTCACTCTATTCGAATTCATTCTTCTTATGGAATTTGGAATCAGTTTCTAAATTTTGAAGGGTTGCATTTCGTTGCTTCCGTTGCAATGTGCTGGGTCATAAAATTGAGGTGTGCTCCCGCAAATGCCAGGCTGGGTTTAGATATGTTAGTCTAAAAAAATGGGTTAAGAAAAATGGCTCTCCAGATGTTGATTTTATTTGGCGTAACCATGGCAAGTTTTTTGATGCCCATCCTACGTCTGGTGTAGTCTCTACCCAGCTTCTAGCTTCTCCTCCTCAACAGGGAAATTGTGCTTTGAATGACCTTCATGAGGCCTCTCTGGATTTCGAAGAGATTGATTCTGAGTCTGACAGGACCTTTCCTTTCATGGAGGATCTAGAATATTTCAAACACGACTGTTTTGAGCCTGACTTCATTTTGGATCTACCTCGTGAACTCGGGCTCTTTCAGACTGCAAGCAAAAAACTTAAACCAGATTATGGTGGACCCAAAAAGGAAAAAAGGGAGAAAGTTTGAGGTTGAAAAATTAAGAATTTAAGGCAAGGAGGCTATGGAGGAGGGCTCTCAATGGGCCATTGATGCTCTCCTCTCTCAAAACAACAAAAGAACCTAGTTTCTCTCTGCAGAGGTTTGGTGTCTTCCTATTTGGATTCTGATTTATGTATTGTCTCCTAAGTTTTTTCTTTCTCTTTCTCTTTTGAGAAGATTTTTGATTCTCAGTCCTCTTTGTTCTCCAAGTTTTTCTCTGCCCTATGTTTCTCTTCATGGTATATTTGTAACTTTTATTCTTTATGATTTAATATATGGGAGTGGGCCCCTCCCATAGTTTACCTAGCAAAAAAAATAAAAATATAACTCTCTAGATGATCGATGGTGTATCTTGATGATAACTTTATGATCAATAATGAATTAAAAATCCCCTTTTATGCAACAAACAGGTGCACAAATTTTAACAAATTTTACACTCATGTTTGAAATTAATAACTATTAGGAAGGGGTCAAATTGGGTGCAAAATATAAATTATATAAATTTGTAAGTTTGAGGGTGTGGACATGGATATGACCTAGGGTCATTTTTGTGCCCCTAGATTAGACTTGGGACAAGGAATAGATAATTTGATGATAGAGTAGATAGACTCTTGGGGTGAGTGAGGATAGGCATAGGTTAGTTTTAAGTTATTTGTCAGCTTTTACTTGAAAATATGCCACTTGCATGCTAACCATTAAACTATGGATAACCTCATCAAAATGAATTCAAAATAAATGGGAAAAGTGTAGGGTGTGCAATTTTCATCATTACTTTTTTTCCCACTTTGACTTGCATGTGAACTTCTATGATATATGTCTATCAAAGTAAAACAAGTGGTCAACCTGAAAGTAGATATTCAAACTCATATAAAGGATACATATAAGGATGGAAATTAGATACACATCCTCATAATGGGCACTCTAACTTGAAACTTGTAAGAACAAAAAAATTCCAATGAGTAGAAATTTACATCCATTTAAAATAGACATAAAGAATAATTATTCAATAATATCTATAAATAGAATTAAAGGAAAAAGGTGTGTATTAAGGTATGTACAAGGAGATGAACATCTTTTAGGCAGATAGGAGCCATGGAAATGAAGCTACAAATATGGTATGAAGTTAGGTGATATGAGGTCATATATGTGACATGAATTCATAACAAACATGAAGTTGTAAATATGACGTGAAGTTGTCACTACGATCATAAACATAAAGGAGTGTCAGTGATGAATTATGCCCCCACTCAAATTGGTTGCATATAAGGGATGTAAGGAATTGGAGGAAAGAAGAAATACACATATAAAAGATAACACTCTGAGATAATCAAGAAAAAACATATCAAGATGTAAGCATGTAAGCACATAAATCTAAGGGTGATAGGATGCTCTCAATATTTCCCCCAATAGTAAGGAAAAAGTTTAGGAAGATAGATAAACCATGTAAGAACCAAGAGATGTCATGTAAATATACAAGCATGTAAGCATAAATATGTATCATGTAATATATAAGCATGTAACACCAAATTTAATATTAGAATTTATAAGATATAAGCACAATTGCATGTTGATAGGATCACTTAGTGATTTAAAAAACATAATAGATACTCTATATACTTTTCATTAGCTTATGGGTTTGAATGAATATAATTTAATAGTTTTATTTAGCAAGAAATAAACAATGAAATATATTAAAATAGATAGAAACAACACCATTAAATAGAAACACCAATATACCCAATAAAGGCCCACTTATTAATGAAAACTCTAGCAAATGTGAGTAATGACTCACTTAGAATCACCTTAATGCCACTTATAATTGGCCTATCTTTTGGGCTTAATGTATGAGAATGAACTAATGCTATTTTTAGTTTCTTGGATCCTAACTATCTCTTACAACTCTAGTACCCTACTATAAAACTTGTAATAGTCACGATGAACTTAAAAAAATTATAAATTGCTACTTTAAATACCTTATAAATGCTTTCTTAATGCTATGTTCAAGCTAAAAATGGCTACCCAATGTGTTATAATGCTTTAGGGAAAATGAAAAAATTATAGAAAATCACTAGTAATGAAGAGTAAACTGAACACCATGGGATGTCAAACTAATGTGTGATGAAATATCCTCTTTTAGTTGATTAGTGATTTTGTAATAGTTGCATAAATTTCATAAATAGACCCAATAAATTAAAAAAAAGTCAATGAATTTGAAAATCCCTAGCGAGTTCATAATCAATGAATTTGAATAATCTCTAACAAATTTGTAATATCTTCTTATGAAAATCCTCCAACTTTTGGAAGCCATAACTTTTTCATACAAACTCAAAATGAAATGTCACTTTTTAAAATTGTATATATTTTTGAGGAATCTGAATATGGACCATGAGTTTGATGTTATTGAAAATCCATTTTACACACTTAACACAAGTCCTCACTTTACCATTTAGAGAAACCTAGATCCCTCTCTAATAACACCTCCCTAATAAAGATGATTTTGGTTCCCAAAAGCTATAGAGACTCAAAGAGAGAGGGAGGATGAACCCTCAACTCCCAGCTTGTCTTAAACCACAAAATTTGAATAAACAAAACTTGGAACATTGTTATCTCCAACCATTCATTTCATTCAATGTTAAAGTGATTAAGAATGAAGGAGCTTATTCAACATTAGTTTTCTCCAAGGGGATGACCCTTTTTTTCCACTCAAAATATTCCCATGAAGATTCATGGACTCACTAGGTTTCTCTTTATTTTAATAAGATAACAACATAAATATATTTCCACTCTTGATGTTGTAGTACTTGTTTTCTCTCCTATAAAACACTAATTTTTGGTCATACAAATAGGGACTGCCAAGAATGACATCAAAAATATTAAAAGTAGAAACATATAAAAACTCTTCATCAACAAACTTGAAACCAAAAAAAACCTTCAATATAAATTTCTTACTAACTAGCACATTAGTACCTTATTTGATCCAACCTAACCCATAAGGCTTGGAGTGTTAAAGGGTTACAAGGCTAATTATTTTAGTCAAATACAGGTAAATCAAGTTAGTTTAGGAACAAAATCAAATAACATATCAACCTTAACACCCTTAACATGAATTTTGATGTTAAATAATGCCTCTTTTTATAAATCCGCCTTTATTATAGTGCAAGAATCCTAGAATCCAATTTTGAAGTAAATTCAATCTCTTTACCCTAATTAGTCACTACGTTATTTTCATGTACATAGTGTCCACAAACACTTTTCTTACCCTTCTTACCTTGCTTGTGAGTTTTCTTTTTTGGATGCAACTTCCAATTTGAGGTTTCTTCATGGCCATCTTTATTACAATGATTAAAATGTACAAATTTATTCTTAGTTCTCATGTAATTTATATTTAATTCTTGGCTTTAACTCCACTTAAATCCTAGGAGAGGATTGAGGACTATCTACCTCAAGGCAATAAGCATGAGAAAATACTTAATCTATGTCCCCTTTTTGGATAGCAATATGATCCTATTAATGAGACTATAAATTATCCAATCTAAATGTAAAAGCTAACACACTTTTATCTTCCATGTCCTAGTTCTAAAGTAGATTTATATGCAATTCAAGAAATTATAACTAGTTTAAAGTAATATAGGATGTATGTTCGGTTTATTCTTCGGAAGTCATTGTGGCATAAATTGATGATACATTCTAATTTTTTTTGGGCGAATAAATATAAAATTTTAAATCTATAGGTAAATTGATCACCAAGTATGAGACAATATATTTTGAACAAAGGATACCTCAAATCTATATTTTTTTTAGTCTTCTTGAGGATGACATAAAATGAGCTTTGGGGTATTTTTCCCCATACAAAGTTGGCTCTAAAGTATTTCAAGTAGCTCTTGAGAATCACCCAAGTAGCTTGAGAGAATGTGGAAGGCCAAATTTAGATTCTATCACACCATGAGATGACTCCATAAATGCAAAATGACTATAATACCCTAGTCCAACATATTTAGCATGTGAAAAAGAATAGATATTGAGGTAGCAGTAAACATAATATTACAAGTTACATAGAGAGGAAACAACTTTAAATATGAATGTAATACGATCCCATATTTGTCTCCTAGATGGATGGGATGAATAATTATGTTCTACTTAGAGTCTTAGTAAAAATAAAGGCCATCAAGTTGGATATATTGTATATGTCTTCATAAGAGTCTTAGTAAAAATAGAATGCATAATTTCTATAGCATAAAAATAGGCATGCATACTTAATTCCTGAAAAATGATGACCAAGATTATAGGAAGAAGTTATGAATGGTTTTTTTTTTATTAGGAAGCTTGATAGAAGCTAGATCCTTGGATGTTAACAAGATCTTGTATATAAATGTAAATAATCAACTCCAAAAGAATGTAATGTATAAAATTAATGGATTATTGAATGTATAATAGATTATGGAAAAACATGTTTTTAAGTTGTAACTTTTTGTTAGATTATGATTAATGAAGATTTAGAATTCTTCAATATTTTGATACCATCTTCTTGTTTGGTCTTAGTCTCATTCCAAGGGAGAGAAAAGGTCCATTGTGCCCAAATATGAAGGACAAATTATTGGTATTTCTTTAGGGTAGATTACATTTTATTTTGAAATCTATTTTTTTAAAATAATTTCACTATTAGGATTACATGTGTGTTGTGCATAATGTGACAGTTCTTTCATATTGATTCTAAATCATTTTATTCTCTATATCTATTTCTATAGGTTAGAATTTGGACTATTTGAAAAAAAAATCATAGTTAAGATTTAATTTTGAGCATTCTAAAAATAGTTTTGATATTATTTGCAATAAATACAATAAATATGTTTATTTTTTTTAGGATTAAGGTGTCATTTACCTTGCAGTCCTATGTGTATTTTATGTATCTCCAACACTCTTGAAAAATGTTATTAGATGCCTAGGGTGTAATAAAAAATAATTTATAATTATTTTTCCCTAGGAATTTGGACATTAGTTGTTATATGCATTCATGAAGATGGAGTTGGCAATGGTGGGAGCTATAAGTTGGATGAGTAAGAGGCAGACTACAGTTGCTTTATCCACTACTAAAGAAGAGTATATGGCTGCTACCCATGTTTCTAAAGAGGCAGAATGGTTACAAAGATTGTGTGTAGGTATTGGTTTTGATTGTAGGATAGTTCATATTGGTTTTGATAGCTAGAGTGCAATTAATTTAGTCAAGAATCCTATGTATCATGCTTGGACTAAGCATGTGGATGTTCAATAACATTTTTTTGGAGAAATGATTGCTAACAGACACATTAAGTTAAAGAAAATTGACACTACAATGAATGTTGTAGATTGTCTTACCAAAACTATGAGCACAAATAAGTTTATTTGTTGTAGGGAGACCACATGCCTTGTTTCTTGTACCTAGTTGATTCCATGATGGTGTTATTCCCCTAGCTCTTGCAAGGTATTCAACAAGTGAGAGAATTTTTGGAATTAAGGTGTCTCAACCTTGGCAATGTTTAAGTTATTTATTATTCTTATTTTGTACTTTCCCATGGATATTATCATTTATATTATTAAATATTTGTGCTCCATAAAAAAGGGCATGATATATTGAGTTGATACTTTTGCCACATATTAGTGCCTTGAAAAATAAGTTATTAGTTGTCAAAAGATGCCCATTTAGTGGTTTAACATGGAAAGCCTATTTTAAGGATGTTATGACAGATTCTATGACAAGTGTAAGGGCTAAAAGTAGGGGATATCATTTTAGACATGAGAATCAGTTATGACATGTGAAAGATAATATTTGAATTAGCTCTTCATGGTTTATGATGCATGTAAGAGCATATCCCATTTTCTAGGGATTCTTATGACAACTTGTAAGAGAGTGTAAAGTCATGTAAGAGACCATGTTTAACATGTAAGGGTTGTGTGGATTTTTACCATGGTATTTCAAATCTATGTTTTGACCCATGGTAATGTTTTATGGTGGTATTTTGAGTCTCCGTGAGTCTATATATATATTGAGGGGTTGAGATGGAGAAATTATGAAATATTTTAGAGGTACATAGAGTTGCTGGATTGGATGCAAGATTGAGGAAGTTATATGTATTGTAATCTCTTTGAAGAATAATATAGATTTTCCCTCTTTTCTTGGTGGAGTTTTTTACCCAAAAGGGTTTTCTCCACGTAAATCCATGTGTTATGCATATGGATTTTGAATTGTGTGATTTATTTATAGTTTAAATCATTTCTCCATTAATTTCTACACTTTTATTTTTCATATTTGCAAGTTATATAAAATTTCCATATTGTATTGGTTGCCTTCATTTCTAATACTATTTACTCAATCTCTAAGTCATAAGACACTGCAAGAGAAAATGATAACAAGAAATGAATGAATGTAAGCTTTACTATAAGAGATAATATTTCACCATAATCAATTCCTAACAATACCCCTTTAATACCAACCGTGCTTTATGATTTTCAACATTGCCATTAGGACCACATTTCTTCTTGAACACCCATTTACAACCAATGCTTTTTCATCCTTTAGGAAATGGTACTAGATCCCATGTACTATTTTTATTCAAAGAAACCTTCTCTTCTTCTATAGATTTCATCCAAGAACCTACATCACTCATACCCATAGCCTCTCTAACAATCCTAAGCTCATTAATGTTAGCAATCAAAGAAAAATACAACTAGAATCCAACAAAGAATATCCAAACCTTTCCAATTTACGCTTCACACACGTAGACCTCCTCAATTGCCAAGGTTAAGGTTCTTCTTCTTCTTTAAATTTTTTAGAGTTGCTAGATCTCTCCTCATCATCAACTCCAATAGTACATAGTTCACCTTTCATTGGACTAGATGGAACCTAAAATACATCCTTTTGTTTCTCTTCTTTCTATGCCTACAATTTAACAATGGAAGGTTTCATCTCTCAAAAAATAATTCTTCTATTATAGAGAACCTTCATGGCCATTGGATCCCAAATATCTTACCCCTTCAAACCAACATCATAGTTGATGAACACTTTACTATCTTGTTCTCCAACTTAGAACTTTTCTCAATTGACACATGTGCATATGCCTCACAACCAAATACTTTGAGATGTCTCAATGAAATATTTTTACAAGACCATGCCTCCATGGGTGTCTTATCAATAAGAATTGATGTAGGAGATTTATCAAAATAACATGCACTAGCTACAACTTTATCCTAGAAATTTTGTTCAAGGATATCACCACTTAGCATACTCCTAGCCCTCTGCATCAACGTCTTGTTCATCCTCTTAGCAATTCTATTTTGTTGAGGGGTGTATGGATTTTTCTTATGTATCTTAATCCCATGCATCTAGATTGGACATTGAGAAGTTTAATGGATCTAGTTATGAGTCATGGAAGTTAAAAATAGAGGATCTCCTTGAAGAAAGAGATCAATGGGTGACTACAACAAAAGAAAAGAAACCTGATACAATCATTCAAGATGATTGGGAGAAAATGAAAAAAAAGGAATGAGGTAATATCTAGTTATGTCTTGCAGATTTCATCCTCATAAATTTGTCTAAAGGAAATACTACATTTACTTTGTGGAAACAATTGGGTAAGATTTATCAAGCCAAGATCCCTGTGAAAAAACTATATTTGAAAAGAAAATTGTTTTCTTAAAATGAAGGAAGGTGAATCCATTGTAGAGCATTTAAATTCATTTAATTTGATTTGGTTCAATTATCATATATAGATGTTAAAATTTAGGAAGATGAAGAATGATTAATGCTTCTTTGTTCTTTACCCGAGTCATGAGAAAATTTCATTCTTGCTATCACTACTAACCTCAAAGATCCCAAGATGGATGCTCTTGTTGCAACTATGTTGTCATAGGAAATGAGAAGGTTATGTATAATTCAGTGGATGCTCTTAATGTCAAGGGTAGGCTTAAAGAAAGAGGGTCAAAGGGAGATCAAGGGAATACAAACAAGTCTAAAGGTCATTCTAAGAATCCTAGAAAGAAGAACATGGCAAATTCTTTGAACAATGGAAAAATATGACATGTGAAAAAGGAGTGTAGAAATAAAATAGAAACAATGGGATTCCACCATAAAATTTTCCTCTAATGTAGATGATAAATTTTTACTTTCTTCTTGTAATGTCATTTCTAATGAACATTGGTTGGTTGAATCAGAACATTCATATCACATGACTCTTCATAAGAAGTTGTTTTCCACATATGAGAAATATGATGGAGGTAATGTCTACCTTGGGAACAACACTACATATCCAATTGTTCGATAGGAGAAGTTATTATTATGTTTTAGTGATGAGAGGATCAAAAACCTCCTTGGTGTTTTACATATTCCTGGATTAGCTAGTGGTACAGTCATAGATGGAGGGTCCAAAAAGAACTGTCTAACCGTGCAACTTTGAGTCAACACATCAAAAAGAACATAAGACATTGATAAAAAAAACATGAATTTTCATTGATTCGATAGTTGGAAGTCTTGCATGCATCATAAGTGAAACAACTAGGGCCCATAGGCCTATCACAAGGGAATTACAATAACAACTGGCACTAAGGCCTTATTCAAAAGTTGGTTCTAAATATCTGAAGTATTAAAATTCTAATCCTAAATCTAATCACTAATTTATTTAAAATACATTAAACATGAACTTAAATATGATTCTCCAGCTCCAAAAATGGTTTGTGTTGGCCTCAAGGGTTTACAAACCCTAATGAATGATCAAGTGTGTAGTTCAGCCTTAAAACATGAAAGATAATCCTTCGCGAGATGAAACATATTGTGGATCTCAAAGAAAGAATCCCTTGGACCCAAAATGCTTGTATTATGTCCCATTAAGCTTCACACCTAGGTCTGCACTATGGATTTTGGACCAGTTTGGCCCTAAATGCTTTGATTGTGAATTAATAATAAAATTTTGAGAGCGATAAATTTTTGCAAACAAATGCAAATAAACTAAAATATGGATATGATGTATATGAACTCATGTGGATGCTATATCCTACTCCCTGAGCTAAGAAATGATAATGTGTTGAAATGCAAAATAAAATGTTGAAACTTCTACAAAATGAAATGAAAGAAAAAAATATTTTTGGTTGATAAAGGATTGCTTTACAACTAGGGATGCTCCTACATTAGACACCTAGGGCTGGAAGAAAAGTGAGTCCCTCAATTTTCAAGGGATAAATAAAAACCAAAGTGGTCCACCTCAGCCTGAGAAATATATGATGAATCCTCCATTGGCCTTTCTTTCCACTTTACTAGATATTCCTTTTATTGTTTGTTCCTAGTGCTCCTTCCAAATTTGGTATCTAATATTTTCTCAATCTCCTTCGATGGTTGTTATGGTAATTGCTCCTTGAAATCAACTTAATTGCTATTGCCACTTGACTATCCTTCATGATGCTCATATATGTCTGGAACATTGAAAATAGGTGATATACCAAATGTCTCTCATAACTCCACTTTGTATGTATTTTCATAATCAAACTTCCTAAGAAGCTTACATGGTCCAAAATTCCTCATCTTCAACTTGTTATATGTTCCTACTGAAAATATTTCCTTTTTGAGATATACCATCCCTTCATCTCCAACAACAAGTTCTTTATGTCTCCTTTTCTCATATTCTTTCTCCTTAGATGTAATGTTCATGTCTTCCAAATGCTTTTTAACTTGACTATGTAATGTGTAGACACTTAAAAATTTCTCGAGCTTGCGATGACATTTTTTGACCCATTTCTCATCTAATTCTTCATCTAACTTTAATTCTTCATCTAACTTTAATTCTTCATCTAACTCTAACTCTTCATCTAACCCTAATTCTTCATCTAACCCTAATTATTTGCTTAATATTAATTTTGCATGTAACCTTAATCTAATTTCACTCTCTTTTCACACATGCATAATTAAATATTTTTATTATTTAATTATACTAATGTACTCCACTTCATTAACACATTTGATTAAATAATTATTACTTAATTATTTAATTATTAACATCACCCTTGATTAGTATTTATTTATTTAATCTCACTAATCTAATGATTAATTAAATTATTTAAATTTAATTAATTATCTATGGTTTTGAAATAAATGATTTTTCATTTATTTTAATTTTCAAAAATCAAACTCTTTCATTTCCCGCTAATTTTGAAATCTAAACTCTTACAAACTTCCATTATTTTCGAAATTATGAACTCTTACAAATTCCCACTAATTTTAAATTTTGAACTCTTCCAAATTTCCATCAATTTGGTTGATTTTCTTCCACCCACTAATTTTTCTTCCATCCCAATAATTTCAAAATCATGTGGCACTAATTTTGAATTTGAGAATGAGCAAGTTTCCCATGAAATTTATCTTATTTGATATTAAACTTTCATTTTTCTTTCAATCTCATCCCTCCATTTCACCATCTTCTCATCTATAAATTCAAGATTTGAGCTCTTCATTTCTCTAACCACCCTCTTCGAATATTCATTGAAATTATCATCTTGAACCGCTATCTTCAACATTTCGCTATTACTAACATCTTGAGTCTATTTATTTTGTGCACTCCAAAATTTTGAGTAACATATCTTAAATTTTCAAAAGAGAAGGAGAGAAGAGCAATGGAGATCAACCAATGAAGGTACAAAGGTATACTTTTCTTTGCTTTTTGCATTCAATTTACTTTATGTTGATTTGTGCATCATTGTTTTGGATTTGATTTATAATATTACTTCTAAAGGTTTGGTGGTTGTTGTCAAGGATTTATGCTTCCCAATCGATTTTTCATATTCATACATAATATTTCCATGAATCTTGCAAACTCTTTTGCTTTTGTATTCCTCTTGTTCTCCATATTGATGTCTCTTAGCTCTAAAACTCCTCTAGGATGCACTCATGTCACAATCTCAAATGGTGTCTTTCTTGTGCTCCAATTTGGTGAATTATTATATGCAAACTCTTCTTGAGGTAGAATTATGTCCCAACTTCCTATCTTATCTCCAACCAAACATCTCAATAAATTACCCAAACTTCTATTTACTATCTTTGTATGTCCATCTATCTATGGGTGATATGTTGAAGTGAATTCCAAGTCTGTCTTCATCTTCTTCCATAATATCCTCCAAAAGTATCCAATGAACTTGTTGTCCCTATTTGAAACTATACTCTTAGGTAATCCATGCAATCTCACAATCTCCTTGAAAAATAGGTCAACAACATGCACAACATCACTAGTCTTCTTGCAAGGAATGAAATGTGCCATCTTAGGAAATATTTCCACTGCAACCATTATATAATCATATCCTGTATGTGTTCTTGGTAATACCAATATGAAATCCATGCTTATATCTTCCCAAGGTCTCGCTGATACCATCAAAGGTTTGTACAATCTAATATTTTGACTACTTCCTTTTTCTACTTGACAAATTCTATAATTTTGAACACAATTCTTGACATCCTTATATATCTATGGCGAAAAATAGTGTTCACCCACCAAAGCTATTGTCTTGTCAACTCCAAAATTTCCTACTAGTCCTCCATTATGCTTCTGCTTGATCATATTCTCCCTCATTGAACTCCTCAAAATTCACGCTCGATTTCCCTTGAACTCCTCGAAATTCACACCATATTGATCTATGGAACATGGTGGGAAGTGCAGCTCTGAGGGAAATTTGAATTATTCAAAGGAGGATGGTGATGGAGGCTTGGACAAGGATGATGATGCGTTTGCTGACTGCATCCTTGTGTCTCCTGTGCAGTTTCTTTTGTGAGCGATGTTGGGTGGAGTTTTCTTGAGTGTCAGCTGGTTGTCTTCTACAGTCGGTGAGGGGTGTACTATGGTCATTGATCCAGATGATGGAACGACTTTCATCCAAGGTCTATGTGGTGAGTGTATCATGGGAGGCATTTTTGGTTTCTCTATGGAAGTGTCTATTGGTGCTGTTGTGTTTGGGGCTGGCTGGTGGTTGCCCTTCTTGTTGTTTTTCTGGGTGTCATCCCTACAATGGGTGTGGTTGTGCGTTGATTTCTTTGAGGAAGTTTGGCTGAAGAATGGGTTTAGTTTTGATCCTACTCGACATAGTAGGAGGGCTTGGGGGCTCATCATGATAGCCTTCTCTTCTTCTTGCTTCTTCTTGGTCATCCTTCATTCCTGCCTATTGTTTATTTGATGGCTCTTTTTTTGGGTTTTTTATTTTTAGAGTGTTTAGGGTTCTTCTTATCTCCTCTCTTTGGTATGGTGGTGTCTTCCTCTATTTGGTTGTGTGGATTTTTTTCCCTTGTTTGGCTCTGACCGACGTGTTGGGGTTGCTTGGTGTGCTCTTTTGTTGGGCCTTCTCCTTACTTCTATCTATTTGGGACTCCCTGTTCCTCCTAGGGTTTGGACTTTGCTTTTGGTGGTTGTTGGTGTTCTCCTCTTTGTAGAGTAGTTGTGTGGTTTGGGGTAGCTTGGCGGTTGACTCCCCTATTCTTTGTGGGGAGTTTCATGTTTGTTTCCCTGAACCTTTGTGGTGGGTGTTAAATCCCATGTGTTGGTCTATGTTCTTATTTTTCTTGGGGGGAAAGTTTTATGTGCCCCTATTTGTTCTGTCTAGTGTTGGCTTCTTGTGGAAGGTTGTCTACAGGTGGTGGTTTCTGTTGTTTTCCTTTAGCCTCTTCTAGTGTTTTTTGTTCCTTCTGGGGATGAGGTTATTGGAGCTGCTCGTCATGGTTTTGTTGGAATTTGTCCAAGTTGAGGCTTGTTTGTGGCAAGCTGGGTTATGCTCTTTGTTTTCTCTTTGGACCCAGCTGTTTGAGCACTTTGAGGAGGTTTCTTCTTCTTTCACCTAACACCTGATGCCTGTGTTGCTAAGGGATGTTATGTTTTCCCTCCCTATTGAAGATGCTTATTGGTTTCTTTAGCCAGTGTCTCCTATAGAGGGGGAGATTTCTCCTATTGAGGTGGAGTGTGGGCTTCTATTGAGGTGGAGACTTTTTGGCTTGGAGAGTCATGGTTTTGGGGGTAGGTGGTTTCATTTCATCCCCTACTATAGAGGGGAGTCCTCTCTTTTAGAGGTGGAGGATAGGTTGACTTCTCAGGCGTTTGGTGTTGCTAGAAGGATGTTGCTTGGCAGTGCTCTGTTGTGTTTCCCATTACCCCTATTAAGGTGGGGTGTTTGGTTTCTCTAGTTCCTTTGAGAATCAGGATTTTGGTGGTGTTTTTCACTATTATGGTTTTTCCTTGTTGCTCTCTTATTGAGGTAGGGAGGTGGGAAAAAATGACAAGTCTTGAAGGGTGCTTTGACAACCCCTTTTTTTTTAGTTTCGTGTTGAGTAGTTGTTTCACTATGGGGTGGAGGCTACTGATTGTGTTAGGGGCCTAGCGGATTCAGGAAGTTTCTTTAAAGATGGTTATGGAGTTAAGGCCTTTGTGATTTCCTAGCTATTAAGGGTTTTCATCCCCTTCAAAGCTGATTTATTGCAATTTTTTGTGTCTTGTTTATCTTTTGGTAGTCTGCTAATGTTGGGCTGCTGATTTTTTGTGTTCTTATCTTAGTGCAACTTTCTTTTATTTTTAAGGGGTTCCAGATCCCCTCAAAACCTGTTTGTAAGGGGTTTCTGGTCCCCGAAAAACCTATTGTTTGCTAATCAAAAATATATCTTCTTAAATGAAATAATCCAGCCATTGGCTTTGGTTTTTCACTACTGGCTCTTTACATGCTCTGCAAGACTTAAAAAAAAAAGGATCATCCTCGTACATATGCTTTAGTTCCTCAAAACCTAATACTTCTATCATCATCTATGTCAGCAAATTCCTTCTTCTGCTTAATGTATCTGCATACTTTTTTTGACTTGCCACTCCTATGCTTCAACCCAAATGTATAACTCTGCAAGAACTTAACCCATCTCATATGTCTCTGATTCAAATTCCCTTGACTTTTCAAATACTACAAAGCTTGATGGTCAGTGTACATCACAAACTCCTTAGGCAACAAATAATGTTTCCACTTTTTTAAGGCTTGAATTATGGCATCTAATTCTTGATTCTAAACTGAATATCTCCTTTTGGAATCATTCAACTTCTCATTGAAATAAGCTATCAGTCTCCCTTCTTGGCTCAACATTGCTCCTATTGCATTTCCACTTGCATCACAATCAACATGAAATACTTTGTCAAAATTAGGTTATGATAGCATTGGCTTCTTTGCCCCTTTTTTCTTTAAAAATTCAAAACTTCTTTGTGCTCCAGATGTCCACTTAAAGTATTTCCTATCTCCTCTTATTATTTCTATCATAGGTGTACAAATGCTACTACAACTTCTAATAAACTTTCAATAGAAACTATCGAATCCATGGAATGATCTTACCTCTCCAATGTTCACTAGTGTAGGCCAATCAACTATTTGTCTAACCTTCTCAGGTTCCATCTTTAATCCTTCAACAAAAATGAAAAAACCCAAGTACACCAACTATGTCTTCATAAAGCTACACTTCTTGACATTAATTAACAACTTATCTTCTCTCAACCTCTGTAATACTTGTCTAATGTACCACAAATGTTCTTCTCTAGTCTTATTGAAAATTGGAATATCTAAGTAATTAATGAAAAACTTACCCAAGAATTTCTTTAGTACCTCATTCATCAACCTCATGAAAGTGATAGGTGCATTAATCAATCCAAAAGTCATCACTAACCACTCATACAATTCTTCACTAGTCTTAAATGCAGTCTTCCATTCATCTCCTTCTCTAATCCTGATTTGATGATATCCACTCTTGAGTTTAATCTTTGTAAAAGACTTTGCTCCACTCAAATAGTCCATGATGTCATCCATCCTTGACAATGGAAATCTATACTTGACAGTGATCTTATTGATTGATCTTAAATTTGTACACATTTTCCACTCTCCATATTTCTTTGGTGTAAGTACAATAGGTACTACACATGGGCTTAAGCTTTCTTTGATCAAACCTTTCTTCACCAACTCTTGTATCTGATGGTTTAATTTTGCATTCTCTATCGATGTCATTCTATTTGTTTCTATAATGGAGTGAATTTGTACCCCTCACAAATTTCCCATTTACACCCCTTTACCTTAGAAAAATCAAACCCAAAGATGCTATTCCACCTCATCCATCTACTTTCCTTCCATTTGGCAGCTGTTTGTAGTGTCGGTGGGGGAATTTATGTTGGGGACGCTAGCGCAGTGCACTGTCATCCTAACAAGATTCTCAACTCTGTAATCTGCAAAGGTGTTACACTTCTCCATTGGCGATGAAGCATAACACCTCTACCCCTTTGATCAACCTTGAATGGATCTCTTGACCTCCATTTCATTTTCAAAAGACTATCCTTCACATTCAATTCATCTTCTACACACTTCTTCAATCTCACTTCACAATTCTTCATACTTATTGAGAATTCCACACTTCATTTCAAAGCACTTTCTCCATTATTGAAGCTCCAAGTCAACACTCTGCTGGTTTTACTCCTCTCATTATTGCAGCAACATTGGCACTCACAAGCTTGCAAGCTCACATCTTCCTTCATGTGCTTGAGGGCATCTTTTTGGGAGGTGATATCCATTTTTCTTAGCATCATTGTTTGATTTTGTAGCATATCGTTGTTATAATTTCTTGGTATTATTCCCTTTAGTGCTTCCTTTATCATAATTTTGTCTATCGTGGCTATTATGGTTGTCTATGAAGGTGGGAACACCAAAATGGGGGTTTGACTTTGGCAAGCCCTGAAATAGCCCCAACATTTTTCCTCGTTCTGCTATGTGTAGGTATCATGTTCATGTGGAGCTTTCTAGAGGCTGGAACGACCGTAAGTTTGATCTTTATCACCTTTTCTCTTGTCAAACTTTATCTTTTAAGTTAAAGTATTCTTGTTGTTGTTTTAGTCATTTAGTAGTTTTCATCTTTTTGTCATCATGTAAAAATGTATCTATCAATTTGTTAGTCAATTACCTGTTAAGTTTAGACTATACTTCATACTCTCTATCTATATGGATGCCAGTGCCCGACTAGGATGCCAATGCATTGTGTTGTCATTCGTCTTTTGCACTAGAGTACTTTGGTAGAGAGCTACCTAGGTTACAATCTAGAATAAGGAATTTTCTCACCTAGTTTCCTAAATGCTCGGGTTGATAGAAGGAAAGTGGTAGATCGATTTACCTTCCTTTTCACCCTCTTAAAACATCAAACCTATCCTAGAAAATCCCTGAAGGTGAGGTAGATTAGGGTAGCTGATTGTTCTAGACCCTCCCATGACTTGGGGTCCTGAGCACTTGGTCCTCCTCCTCTATATTTTGGGGAACTTGACGTGAAACTTGTAATATCCATTTCTTTGTGTTGATATTCTCTCTCTCGTGTCTGTGTAGGTTGTGAGCTTGCACGTTGTGATGCTTTATGAGCATCACAACTTAGTCTACAACTTTTGGGCACATAGTTAGAAGGAGTGTGCAACACTTAGAGATGGACTTTACGAGGGTAATTTTGGCTCTTGCTTGCTAGGAGATGATATCGACGATAAAGATGAGTTTCTTTGATGAAACCAATTATGCCCCTACTCCTCCTGTCTCCCTTTCAACTCTACCTTTGGATGAGAATGAAGCAGTCCCTATTCCTACAAAGCATCTAATTGCTCTATATAGGAGGCTAGTGGATCTTGGAAATCACTTAGGGAGATATCAAATCATGGCTAGGCATTCTAGGGTTGTTAATGAGATTAGATATATGCCAGACAAGGATCGAACAGGCATATAGTTTGTATGTGGCCTTATCGATTTAGTGGAAGCATACATCCCCTCTTACAACCCTAGATCGAGTATTACCCAAATTCATGAACATGACACTTATGAAAGACAAATTAGTGTCTCGATGCCCATGACATCGATATGCTTGGCCGAAATGGGCCCTTCCATCAACATCTTCATTCTTGAACCGCCTCCTAATATCAAAGCGAGTAGGATACCCTTGGGATTCGATGTTCTTCCTCCTAGGGGAAACCCTATCTTTGGCAGTAGTATCTCTAGTGGAATGGGGGTTGGTGGTCCTAGTATGTTTGATGGTCATGGTGGTAAATTTGATGATGGCGTTGGTGGTGGCTATGATGGTAGCTCCAGTGGTGGTCATGGTGGTGGCTTTGGCGGTGGCTTTAGTTGTGGCTCTAGTGGTGGTCACTATGGTGGTTTCAGTGGAAGCTCCACTGGTCTTATGCCTTCATCTGACTCTGTTTTGAATGCCCTACTGCAAAATATGGGTCAAATGCAAAACCAACTGGTGAGTCTATCCCAAGCCTCCGCCCAACCTATATTTGAACCTTTCTTCTGACATAGTCCCTTTTCGGTGATGATTTTGAACACTCTCATCCCTCAAGGGATGGAAATTCCTAAGTTTGAAAAGTACGGTGGTAAAGGGGACCCTCAAACAAACGTGTCATCTTTCAATGCAATGTGTATAGAATTATTTCACCATGATGCTCTGATGGCCAAATTATTTCCTTGATCCCTTAAGGACACAACACTAGAGTGGTATTGTTCCTTGCTTGACAACTTCATATTTTCATTCGATACACTTGTTAATCAGTTTCTCCAGTAGTTCCAAGCTAACATCGAGACGAAGATGACCTTCTCAGATCTCGTCTGATGTAAGCAGGGAGAGCATGAGAAGATTATTGATTTCATTTCTTGATACCAAACACTCTTTTCTCAAATCTCATACTCGGTACTCGAATCAGACGTGTAGAAGGTGTTCTTGGAAATCTACAACGATCTTGGCAAGAGAATTTTTCCTTAATGAAGTATCCTTCATTCGCTCATCTATAGATGACATTGCAAGAGTATCAATAGATGGTTGCTCAGTTCGAGGGATCTTCCTCACACTCTCATCCCAAAGGAAGATCCATAGTATCAATTTGAGGAAAAGGAAAATATGTTGCAAATGTAGTTTCCATGTCCAATGACAAAGGCCTCAAGTGCAATAGACAGTTCACTAAACTATCTTAATCTTATTCTTCTATTCTACAAATTTTTTTGAAGGATAAGGTTATTACCTTGGAGGATCCTCGACCTCTTAGAGAGCCTTACCCTGATTGGTATGATGGAAATGTGTTCTTCTAATACCATCATTTCCATGGGCATGCTATTGAACAGTGTATGAACCTACATCATGAGATATAGGATTGCATCAATGTCGGTACCATTCATCTTGATGGTAAAAAGCATAATGTGAACAAGTTTTTGGCTAAGGTGAATAGTGAATTGCAGATTTATACAGACCCGTTTCCATCTCACTCTATGAATTTAATTATTGACCCTTCTAGTGCTTCTCCCGAGGCCTCAACATACATAAATGTGGTTTCATTAACTCATAGTCCTCTCCCCCAACCTACGACCGGTTCACCAAATATAACCTTCACATCACAGGATCTACCCATGAATAACAAAGCTTCTCCTCTATATATTCTCACTCGTGTCAATGGGAACATTGTGACAAGAGTTCTTATGGACCTCGCGAGTCATGTGAATGTTATTATGGGGGAGACTCTTTTACTAAATTCTTTACAAAGAGAGGAATATGAGAAGACGAAGACCACTGTATGTACCCATGATGGCTTCTCTCTTGTTCTGTATGGTTATATAACTCTTTCCATCCTAGTGGGACCTAAGGCTATGATTACTAACTTTGATGTCATTCTAGAATCTAAATTATTTAGGGTGAACTAGGCATCCCTTGGCTAGTTTCTGTGAATGGAGTCGATTTTGTTATTCATAAATGTTTGAAATTCTCCCACAAAGGTGTAGTGGATGTCATAAACAACACTGGATATCAGCTATTAATATCATGTGGGGGGTATTTGCTAAATCATTTTTGGCCCTCCCCGATTGGTCCACTTCCTCCAAGAATGGACCTGCTATATGAAAATTGCGTTAAGTATAAAACCGAGAGAAAGGTGTATTCGAAAATGACTTACTCTATAGTGCAGCAAAAAGCTACCTCCTCCTCCCAAAAGGGGAAGGGGAAGCTTTCCCATGCTCAAGGCACTCCTTCTTCTTCCTCTGGAGTTCCATCTACCTCTATCTCTCACCCTGCTATGGCGCCTTTGACTACTACCCCTATGCATCTCTTGGAGATTTTGATGGTGCTCACTTGGAAAAAGGCCAAGCATCAGGCATTCAACCTTCTTGTCCTGCCCACGATGCCTTGACCCATTATGTATGGTAAGGAGAAGGGTTCTTGTGGAGTTACCTCTACGTCTCGACCTTCACAGCCTCCTACCATTCCTGCTCCTAAGGTAGAAAATGGGAAGAGGCCCACTTTTGAGGTACTTGAATTTGCTTCCCCGCCTACTGTTGCATCCATTCATGCATCTCTTCCTCCTGCTCTTGTCTAGGAGTCACTCTCTTTGCCACAAAAAACTATAATGGATAATCTGAAGACAAAATAGGTGCCTTTTTTTCCTTCCCAAGCTATAACCTCTAGCTCTTGGAGCCAAAGAAACTGCCTTGCACATGAGTGCAAGTGTTAGCGGAAGGATCTAGCTACTGAGAAGGTTGCCTTGTGGAAGGAGAAAGGGTAGCCAATAACTCCTGCCTCGATGTCTTTTGCTATGTCCTCCTCATTAGCCCCTTCTGCTTCAGTTCCCTCTACCTTGATCTTGCTCCGGACCCCCCTGCGAGCGTAGATGACCCTCAGCCCAAGAGGGTGCAAATGTTCATCTCTCCTTCGGTTGAGCCTCTTCTTTTGATGTCCCTTCCAGACATCCCATGCTTTCCCAAACCCATGGATATGTCGAACACCTCAATGGTGTCCACTGCAGTTTTCTCCTCTTCCTCCTCGCCTTCCACCTCATTTTTGGGGATCTCGCATCCTTTGATGACACATGAGATGGAGGATGACCCTAATTCTAATGGGGGTCATAAGAAGGGATCTTCTTCTTAGGAAGCTAGTCCTGCTTTGGCCTATGTCGTCTTAGTGACAAAGGCAGGCCTGGTGTCTCCTTAGTTTGTCACTAACCTTGAGTCTTTTAGTGAGGTTGGTAGTGGATCTCGAGCACCTCCTACATCACCTACTCAGTTGATACATGTAACTCCTATAAAGTGCATGTTCAACTCTTTAGACGATGTCCCGATGAGTTGTCAATGATTTTTGCAAGATTGTTGACATTTACCTCGCAAGAACTGAGTGAAGAAGACCTCAAGGGGCCCTCTTCCTTGACTCTTGTCACAGGAGAGTTGGACTATTTTCCCCTTGCTATCTTTCCCTTGTAGGCCCATCCATCTTCCCCTTATAATGATCTAGATTGGGAGAACAACAACCTCTTGGTTGATGAGGACTAGGAGGGCACCTCTTCTTTACCTATAGATTAGATTGTGTGTGTGTTGTGTTTCCCCATGCTTTTTTTATGTGTTCTTGGAGGACGCTTGTCACCCCCGTAGGTGCTTGAATACATGAGTTTTTTTGTGTCATAAACTTCTATTTGTTACATAATTCTTCTATTTGTCGTGCCTTGATTTTTGACAATTGGGGATGATGCAAAGTGTTGAGGAAATTTAGGCCTCCCTTCCATGTTGACCCAATTTTATATTTTCATTTTGTTTTCATGTAAATTTCTTCACATGGTGTGATATAGTATGGGATTGATGATAGTTCATACATATATTATTATATTATATCTATTTATATTTATGAGCAGCTCTGACCCCGAAATGTCAAAGCCCCATGTCTCTTGATTGTTTGTCCTTTCTTTTTATCTTTCTCTCTTCCTTTCTTACTTTGTGATGTTGTGGTGCTTATGTGTTGTCCCTCGCATGTGTGCCAATATTACCATGATTACATCTCACCATGTTCTACAGGCCATAACATCACTTTCTTCTTTTCTTTTCTCTCCTTATGATGTCATTTTCCTTTGAGTTTAGCATGCACCATCCTAAGGGGGGCTACCATATTACCTCAATTTTGAAAAGGTATATTCAGTGGCCAACAAATCCCTCCTTGAAAGTCCTTTATTTTTCAAAAATTACATTCTTCAACATGGATCCCTAGATGAATCTTTATTTCATCGTGGATTCATAAGATAGAATCTAAAAACTTTCCTTTGAGAAGGGAGTACTTGTTTTGATGAAGAAGTCTGAAAATTTTTCCTTGCAAGGGAGCATTCTTTCTTTCAAATTATTTGATGAAAGGAATCCTTCAAAAGGATTCATTGATGCTAGAATCATTGGTGAAAAATGTTCTCTTTTCAAAAATATTATCAATTTTCAAACAAAGCGTCCCTTGAGTGGAACCCTTTGAAAGCTTATCCTTCAATTGTTGACTATTTGTGTGATTGTTTGTTTGTCTGCCTACGTGGATTTTTGCTTTCTGACATGTTTTGTTTGCAAATTAACATGTTGCTTTGAAGTTGCACCTGTGAAGCTATTTTTCAATCGACCTTGCAGGATTGAGTACCTGTAAGGCCTCATTAGACTCTACGGAGCCTCTCACATCTGACTTCCCTTAGGACTGAGCACCTGGGGGTTCCTCCTTTACAAGTCTAAGGACCCATGAATTGGTTTCATCCTACAAGATCTCTTTGTTCAACTATGTAGGACCGAGCACCTGTAGATCCTTTTGTTAACCTTCCATAGGTCTATAGACCTATGGCACATTTTGTTCAAGTCTCTTGAGGACTGTGTACCTGTGGAGCCATCTCCTCTTCCTATGCTTTTAGGTATGTCAGATTACGGTCTACTTCCTTTGTGGTTTAGGTATACTTTCTTTAAACACTTTCACTCTAGACTTTACCTCAAATTTGGTAGCACATATGCTCGCTAAAGTGGGGAAAAAATGTAATGGAGTGAATTTGCACCCCTCACAAATTACCCATTTACACCCCTTTACCTTAGAAAAATAAAACCTGAAGATGCTATTCCACCTCATCCATCCACTTTCCATCCATTTGGCAGTTGTTTGTAGTGTCGGTAGGGGAATTTCTATCGAGGATGCTAGCATGACGCATTTTCATCCTAACAGGATTCTTGCCTCTAGAATCTAGAAAGGCATTACACTTCTCCATTAGCCACAAAGCATAATTCCTCTTCCCCTTTGACCGACCTTGAACGACTCTCTTGACCTCCATGTCATCTTCAAAAGACTATCCTTCGCATTCAATTCATCTTCTACACACTTCTTCAATATCACTTCATAATTCTTCATACTTCTTGAGCATTCCAAACTTAATTTCACAACACTTTCTCCATGTTGAAGCTCCAAGTCAACACTCTACTGGTTTTAGTCCTCTTGTTGTTGTGGAAATGTTGGCACTCACAAGTTTGCAAGCTCACATTTTCCTTCACATGCTTGAGCGCATCTTGTCGGGAGGTGATATCCATTTTACTTAGCATTGTTGTTTGATTTCGAAGCATATTGTTGTTAGAATTTCTTGGTATTCTTCCCTTCAGTGCTTCCTTTATCATAATTTTCTCTATCATGGCTATTATGGTTGTTCATGGAGGTGGGAACACCAAAATGGGGGTTTGACCGTGACAAGCCCCGAAACAACCCCAACATTTTACCCCATTTTTCTATGTGTAGGTATCATGTTCGTGTGGAGCTTGCTAATAGCTGGATGGATTGTGAGTTTGATCTTTATCACCTTTTCTCTTGTCAAACTCTATATTTGAAGTTAAAGTATTCTTCTTGTTATTTTAGTCATTTAGTAGTTTTCAACTTTATGTCATCGTGTAAAACTATATCTATCAGGTTGTTAGTTAGTTCCTTGTTAAATTTAGATTTTACCTAGTACTATTTGTCTGTACAAATGCTAGTGTCTGACTAGGACACCAGCGTGTCGTGTTGTCATCCATCTTTTGCGTCAGAGTCCTTTGGCAGAGAGCTACCTAGGTTACACTCTAGAATCAAGAATTTTCTCACCTAGTTTCCTAAACTCTCAGGTTGATAGAAGGAAAGTGGTAGATCAATTTCCCTTCCTTCTCACCCTCTTAAAACATCAAACCTATTGTATACAATCCCTTAGCATGAGGTAGATCAGGGTAGCTAATTGTTCTAGACCCTCCCATCACTTGGGGTCCTAAGTAGTCAATCCCCCTCCACAATTTTCTTGTTTGGAAAACTTGCTCCAAGTATGAGATCTATATGGTGACTGATGCTCCGAACTAGTGGTAAGCCATATGGTATGTTATTTGATATAATGTCTTCATATTTTTCTAAAAAATCTGCCACCTCATTCTTTGTGGTAGGGTTATCTACCTCTGTATTACCACCCTTCTTTGGAATAAATGAAAAACAAACATTTTCATGCCTTAATCCATCTAAAAAATTCCTTCCATCTACCAAACATAGTTTGGAAGTGCCACATGCTTCCTTTTATCCTCATCCTCCAAAGGTATCAATTTAATTCTCTTTTCATTTATAGTCACATTATAGGTATTCCTTCTCCCATCATGAATTGATTTTATATCATATTGCCATGGTCTTCCTAACAATAAATGACATGCATCCATGGGCATAATATCACATAATAATTCATCATTATACCATCCTATATGAAATTTCACCAAACACTTCTCACTTACCAATATATTATGCTCATCTTGAATCCATGCTATCCTATAGGGGTTTAGATGTTTCAATCTCTTCAAACTCAACTTGGTTACCATCTCTTTTGAAACTAGATTATCAGTACTACTACTATCAATGATAACTTTACATAACTTTCCTCTGGACATACATCATGTCCTAAACAAAATATTCCTTTGCAGTGGTTCTAATGGCACTTTCAAATTTTTCAAATTTGAAGTGTATATGTCCTTTCATTTTATCGATCGAGCCTAGGCCTACATCCTATCAAATCTACCTCGGAGCCCATATTCACTGATTAAAATTTTGCAACTCAGATCTCATATTACAAATCTGCTTGGTAGAATGTTTTTGGGTACATACGATAGTATTCTTGATCAATTTTGGGCCCCCGAGACGAGTTCTGATATGTCATTTAATCCTTTTCTGACCACGATCGGGATAAAATTGGTGTTTTAGAAAGTTTCAAATTTCACAATTCTAAAGGAAACCCATTTCTTTTTTTGGTTTAAAACATATCCAGTTCTGATTTCATAAAAAATGGAGGCCATTTGATACATTATTTTAATGTATTTTGGTTGAGGAAAATATGTCCTTGTAAGGAAGCTAAGGTAGCGGAACAACTTCCTACACTAACCTTGAGAGAAGAATAATGCAAAACTTTTACAGGTCTTTAACAGTTACAAAAACTTAAGCAAAAATAAACACAAATATCATGCATACCACAACACAATGATTTACGTGGGAAAACCCTTTCGAGAGAAAAACCCCACACTCCAAAAGTCGCTCAATATATTATTCAGAAATCAAGAGATTACAATACTTGCAAAGCAAGCTTCTCATAGGAGTATCACCACTAGAGATCAAGAGACACCACAACTACTATCAGACTCTCAAAATACACCCACATCTACATACATCCCACCCGCTTATAACAAGTTGTTTGGAACCTTTTAGAATTAGGGTTTTACAAGGTCATTTTTCATTTAACGTGTAAATGAAAAAACCTTTACGTGTCAGTGGGAAAAAACCTTGACGTGTCAGCAGGAAAAATCCTTGGCGTGTCAACTGAAAAAAACCTTGACATGTCTTGCTACGAGTGTACAGTATTTGCATGATCAACCACCACCTATCAACAATAAACCATATATAATTGCAAGGTTGAGACACATTTTCCCAACAAATCTCCCACTTGTCGAACACCTTGCAAGGACAACAAAAGGGTGTCATCATCATCTCTAATTTCTAGGGGCCGAAAGGCCCATAGTCTCTGAACACCATAAGAACTTCTCTGTGCTCACATGATTAGTTAAAGAATCATAAACATTCATCAAAGTCTTGACCTTAACCAGCTTCACCCTACCATCTTTGACCATATCTCTAAGAAAATGATACTCTACATCAATGTGCTTGGTCCTGGCATGAAACATTGGGTTCTTGGCTAGACATATCACACTCTAATTGTCGAAATAAATTATCACTACACCTTGTTTTATTCCAATATCTGAACACAGTCTCTTAAGCCAAATGGCTTCTTTACAAGCATGAGTATTTGCCATATACTTTGCTTCAGTAGTAGACAAAGCAACCACAACCCGTCGCTTACTCATCCAACTAATTGCACCGCCAAATAAAGTAAACACATAAGCACTAGTGGATCTTCTACTATCAACATCACCTACCTAGTTTGAATCCACATAGCCATTAATATCAAGGGAAATCTTGTCTTTAGTCATATTACTATGATAAAATAAGGAATAATCTGAGGTACCATGCAAGTATATGAAGACTCTTTTAACTGCATCCCAGTGAACTCTACCAAGATTAGACATATATCGGGAAATAACTCTCACTGCTTGGGAAATGTCTGGTCTAGTACAAACCATAGCATACATCAAACTTCCAACTGCACTCTGGTAAGGAACTCTACTCATGTCTTCCATCTCTGATGGAGGTGTTGGACAATCTGAAATAGATAACTTTATTCCAACTGAAATAGGAACACACAATGGTCTACAATCTTACATATCAAATCTCTGTAGGATTGAGTTGACATACTTGCTTTGGCCAAGCCATAGCTTTCTATTCACTCTATCTCTTTTAATTTCCATCCCAAGAATGTGTTTAGTTGCACCAAGATCTTTCATTTCAAATTTAGCAGCAAGTTGAGATTTTAGTTTTGAAATCATACCTTTCCCTCTACCAATGAATAACATATCATCAACATATAATGCGATAAACAAGAAACAATCACCATCAATTTTATAATAAACATAATGATTTGATTTAGAATGCTCAAATCCCAAACTCAAAATATATGTATCAAATTTTTGGTACCACATCCTAGGACTCTCTTTTTAGCCATACAAAGATTTCTTCAATTTGCAAACCAACTTACTTTTACCTTTCACCATGTAGTGCTCTAGTTGTGTCATATAAATACCCTCCCCCAAATCACCATGAAGGAAAGCAGTTTTCACATCCATTTGCTCAACCTTTAAATCATAAGAAACAATAATAGAAAGCAAAAATCTAATGGATGTCATTTTTGCAATAGGAGAAACTATCTCACCATAATCAACATCCTCAACTTGAGAGTAACCCTTTGTAACTAACCTTGCTTTGTACTTCTCAATACCTCCATCTGAACCAATCTTTTTCTTGAACACCCATTTACATCTAACATATTTTTGTCCTTCAAGCAATGGTACAAGATCACATGTATCATTCTTCTTCAAAGATGTCATATCTTCATCAATAGCAATCTTTCGAGATTTTGCATCATTCATACCTAGTGCCTCTTCTACAGATCTGGGTTCATACATGTTAGTATTCAAAGAAAAAATACATCTCCAATCATTAGGTGAATACCTTTCAGGTGGTTGTCTATGCCTTGTATAACTACAAACAAGCTAATTTGGAGGTTATTCCTCCTCTTTTAAAAACCCAGAGTTAGATGAGCTCTCCTCAACTTCTTGTCTATCCTTGGGCCTCTATTCAACTTTCTCAGGTGTAGAAGGAAATTGAATCACATCTTCCTATTTACTTTGTTCTAGCTGAAATGTAATAGAAGAAGGCTTAGTTTCTCTAAAAATAAAACTTCTACTATGTATTACCTTCTGTGCAACAAGATCCCAAAGCTTATATCCTTTCACACCATCCCGAAGCTTATATCTTTTCACACCATAACTATATCTGATGAAGATACATTTCACAGCCTTGTTCTCCAACTTTGTTCGCTTCTCCTTTGGCACATGTGCATATGTCTCACAACCAAAAAATCTAAGATGTCTTAATGAAGGCTTGTGACCCGACCATGCCTCTATAGGCGTCTTATCAACAAGAGCTAATGTAGGAGACCTATTAATTAGGTAACAGGAAGTGGTAACAACTTCAGCCCAAAACCTTTATTCTAGGCCAACACCACTCAATATACTCCTAGCCTTCTCCATCAGTGTCTTGTTCATTCTTTTTGTAACTCCATTTTTTTGTGGAGAATACAGAGTTATCTTTTGTCTATGAATACCACAATCTTTACATAATCTATCAAAATCATTAGAGAAAAATTCACCGCCATTATCAGTCCTCAAAACATTTTATTTTCTTTCCAATCTGCAACTCAACCATTGCTTTAAATTCCTTAAAACGACTGAAAACTTTATATTTACTCTTTAAAAAGTATACCCATATCCTTCTACTATAATCATCAATAAATGAAACATAATATGTGGATTTACCAATTGAAGGGACATCTACATGACCAAACACATCTGAATGAATAAGATCCAATACACCACAAGATTTATGAGAAGAGTAAAATTGAACATGGTTTTATTTTCCATAAATACAATGCTCGCAGAAATCAAATTCAAGATTACAATCAGACAAACCTTCAACAAGGTTTTTATTTTTCAAGGTCCTTAGACCTTTTTCTCCATTGTGACCAAGTCTTTGGTGCCATAACATAGTTTTCTTTGCAGGTAAATTTTTCTCAGAAGAAAGAGCACCCTTGGGTACCCAAAAGCCATGACCATCTACTAAAGGTGAAACCCTCACTTCTTTTACAGACTTTATTTTCATAGAAGTACTATTGTACTCAACAGTGCATGTATCAAGCTTATACAATGTCCCATATCTGACACCTCTAACCATCTTACATCCCGCATTAGAAAATACTACCTGCACACTTGCATCTATTAGTTTGCTCACAGATAACACATTTTGTGGTAATCCAGGGGTATGAAACACACCATTAATCCTTTTTATTCTACCATCAGGAAACCTAATTTTAACTTTACCACAACCAACAATTTCTAAATAAGAATCATCACCCAAGTACACCTTACCTCCATCAAATTCTTCATATTCATAAAAAATATCTCTATTAAAGGTCATATGAAAAGATGCACCTGATTCAATTAACCATGCATCATTACCTACACGAGTTGCCAAAGCTGCAATGAATATGTCACCATCTTCCTTCTCGAACTTAGAATCATAATCAATTTTCTTCTTTTTCTTCTTCTTTGCAGTCCTTACAAACATTTCTATGCTTACCGCAGTTCCAACAAATAACTTTGGACTTTCCAAGAGACTTAGATCTCCCCTTGGACTTGGATTTGTCACGCTTCTCATTCTTCTTGCCTTTTTCCTTAGGTCTTCCATGAACATTCAGGGCCTCCTTGGCACTGATGGATACCTTCCTCCTCATATCTTCAGAAAGAAAAGAACCCACCACATCTTTAGACTTCAATATAACAAAAGTACTCCCAATATCCATAACAAGAGAATCCCATGAATCAGGAAAAGTACAAAGCAAAATCTAACATTTCTCTTTCTCATCCATTTTGACACCAATTGATGCCAACTAAGCAACCAACATATTGAATGCTTCCAAATGGTCTGTAATTCATCCACCCTCTTACATTCTCAAGAAATACAATTTCTTCCTCAAGAAAATATTTTTCACTAAAGATTTGGATTGATACATTTCACCAAGCTTCTTCCATAGTTTATGTGCAAAGGTCTTTTCATGGAAATTGATTAAAACAGAGTCTACTAGGCACAATTTGATTAGACCCTTGGCTTTATAGTCCATAAAATCATATTGAGCAACCTCAGTAGGATTTCTAGGCCTTGAAACATTCTCATCAATAGCATCCCATAGATCTCGATCTATCAACAGATCCTCCATCTTCAACTTCCACATTTAAAAAAAAATTCCAAAAAATTTATCCACCTCTATTCTCCTTGATGAACTTGCCATATGGAAATTCCTGCAACAAGATCACAAAGTGTCTTCTACACAAGCTCCCACTCAAATATGGATTAGTTCAAAAAACCCAACAACCCACAACTGAAACCAAAGGTGATTAAGCTCTGATACCATTTATAAGGAAGCTAAGGTAGCAGAAAAACTTCCTACACTAACCTTGAGAGGAGAATAATGCAAAAAATTTATAGATCTTTAATAGTTACAAAAACTTAAGCATAAATAAGCACAAATATCATACATACCACAACACAATTATTTACGTGGGGAAAACCCTTTCGAGAGAAAATCCCCACACTCCAAAAGCCACTCAATATATTATTCAGAAATCAAGAGATTACAATATACTTGTAGAGCAAGGTTCTCATAAGAGTATCACCACCAGAGGTCAAGAGACACCACGACCGCTATTAGACTCTCATAATACACCCACATCTACATACATTCCACCTGCTTATAACAAGCTTTTTGGAACTTCTAAAATTAGGGTTTTACAAGGCCATTTTTTATTTGATGTGTTAACGGAAAAACTTTGACGTGTCAGTGAGGAAAAAACCTTGACATGGTGGTGGGAAAAAACCTTGACGTGTATAGTATTTGCATGATCAATCGCCACCTATCAGCAATAAACCATATATAATTGCAAGGTTGAGACACATTTTCCCAACAGTCCTACAAGTCAGTTTACAAAGGAGGTACCTAAATTCTAATGGCTAGGAAAACTCCAATTTAAAACCCATGTTTTAAATAATTAATTATGGTCGCTCGCAAAAATCACGATTCCAGGGGTCTCAATTTGTGTGTAGTGAATTTCCTCTAATTGTGTGGCAGACAAAATTAAATTCTCACTCATTTCCTAAAGTCTAAAATGCAAGTATTTAAAATATTTTAAATAATTTGCAAGCATAGTGCACATGCATATGAATCTTTTCGAGAAAATTTAATATTTTTTTAAACTTTATAAAGTTTAAAAGTTTGTTAAAGGCAAGCTTCCCCACTGCCATGAAAGCTCACGGTAGCAGATGTGAGTGGAGAAGTGGGAAAGGAAGATGGAGCCTTTGGGTGGGGATTAAAATATTCCAAAGTTGTTTATGAACCATTGCAAATAATTTTTGCAGCCTTTACAAATATTTTAAATGTTTTATTTTGGTTTCCCCACCAGCCCGCTGGAGTATTTGGTGACGTCAGAGAATGGAAGTGGGGAAGTGAGGAAGCATTATTTCCCCTTATTTATTTTGTTGGGTTGGTTGATTTAGCATATTGATGTTGTTTTCATGTAATTTGAAGCACTTTCGTCACTATGAGGAGAATTTTATTATGGAAGGGCATAAATTAATCTATAATCACGTTATTTGGTTTGGGGTAGATTTTTAAACACATTTACAAGTTGAAAAATGTTAATGCAACTTCAAGAATGGTGCCTCAACCATTTATATCACCGGGAGAAAATTTTGGTAATGTTTTATGCACTCTTTAGTTACCGGTGAGGTCAAAAATGCCCAATATCTCATTCTCATGCCCTCTATCTCATTATTTTCTTGTGCAATGTTTAATGCATCATGTGAAGATTGAAAATGGTCTACAGTGAATCTTGTGCGAGGAAAGAAGATTGAAGATAAAAAGAATGCATCTGAGAAATGGTGAAAATGTTCAATTGGTAATAGAAAATTGCGCAGAGGATTAGTTTTCAAACAAATGTTTGAAAAAATGTCAAACTAAATGCTTTGTAAAATGAAAGTTTTAAATATTAAAATGCATGTTGAAAATAATTTTTTAACTGCCAGTAAATGGGTTTTTGACCCAAAAGTGAAATTTGTTCACTTACAGTTAAATTGAAGTTGGTAAATGACTTTTTACAAGTAGGTAAAAATTTTGCACATGAATACAAAATAGATTTGGGCCAAATCAACTTTAGTTGCAAACAAGATGAGAGAAAATAAAGGAGAAGCATCTTCTAAATGCAAATCAGGTTGTAGATTAAGGGTGCAGAGATGTGCCATGTGTCACCATGGATTTATTTCTAGGGCTTCTCTATTGTTTTCTCCTTTCTCTTAAAATGTAATTTATGTCTCATTCTTAAGGGTTCTAATTTTTGGGAAGGCTCTTAGCTTTATGTTTTGGCCATGAAAGAGGCTATGTATTGTAATTATTGAATGCTATGGGTAAAGGTCCATATATTTTAATGCTCTTGTAACTTGAATGCACATATATGAATGCATACTATTATGTGATTGTCCCCATGTCTGGGTGTAACACCTTTTGAATTCAAATAACAAGGTTATTGAGGTTCTTCAAACACATTTTTTGTTCGAGTTATCTGTTTGTTTGCATTCCATTCAAGGAGTGGTGTAATTGCTTGCAAGTAGGTAATGAGGGTATTGTATTTTCAGGTTGATTGCTAAGTAGGATTTCATGACATGCTTACGTAGACCTTTATGTCATAATGTGATGTAATCTTGAAGGTCATCAAGATTATTTTATAGTATTATGATATGATGTGTATGATATGTGACTCTGTAGCCCAAGGTACATAATGGTCTTTCACAGTTGTCTTCTCCATTCTCAAAAACAATCTTTAAATTCAAACAATTTTTAAATGCTTTTGTTCTATGTTTTACTTCTAGAAGTGTAATGTACTTCCATTTTCTCATGCTCTAAATGTTGAGTGTTGTGAAGGATTAGCCATCCTTTTGAAATATTTTATTTATTGAGCACTTGCATGAGAATTCATCTATTATTTACAATGTACATGGTCATTTGGTTGCATAAATTCATAGGTACATTGTGTGGGATTACCCTCCTAGGTTTTGCAGAGCCTGAAGAGTAGGGGAGAAAAGTGTAAAATCCATCTCTCATTTGTTGGCCACTAATATTGAAGTTCTTGAACATAAGGGTTGGTTATTCTTTAGAGGATTTTCAAGGTTCTGCTAGAAAAAACACCAACAAATTGGTGACTTATTTGGGGATAAACAGTAACAAGTCTATGAAAAAAGAGTCAAGAATTTGGTGAATCTGAACATCTGGCTCAGATGTTGAAATTTTCAGATCTAGAAGTACTTTTGTTGCAGTAGATTTGAAAGAATTTATGTGTGACTTTGTTGTTGGAGAAGACCCAGAACAAAATTCATCTTTGAAAGAGCTTCATATTGTTTGAAGTTTCATCCTATGTGAAGAGAGGTGGCAACTCTATCAAAAGAACCTAATGAAGACGTGAAGAAAGTTTCAGTATTAGGATTTAGGTAGATTGGAGCAATAAACATTAATTATATGAAGATTAAATAACCTAGAAATAACAATGAAGAATAACACAAAAGAGATCAACATAGAATTTAATGTGGTTCACCCAATATAGGCTACATCCACAAAAACTCAGCCATCCAATGATTTTATTATCTAGTGTAAAACAGATTACAATCTCGCAAACACACTACCGCAACATACATCCCAACCACTTATAACAAGCTTTTTGGAACCTTCTAGAATTAGGGTTTTACAAGGTTGTTTTTCATTTAACGTGTTAATGGAAAAACCTTGACGTGTGAAAGGGAAAAACCTTATGAGTGTACAATATTTGCATGATTAGTCTCCACATACCAATAATCTCCCACTTGGTTACTGATCAGGCTCCATACCAAACAATCTCCCACTTGGAGACTAATCTTGGATGACACCGCTGCACTTGCAACTCCCACTGGATTACAGGTCTAGCTGGTTTCTTATGTCCATCATTATCATTTGTGAAGGCCAATGTAAATTGATGAGGAAATCAATTTCTCTCGTGTAACTACCTTTGTCATCATATCTGCGAGATTCTCACTTGTGTGAATTTTCTCCAACTTCAACTATCCATCCTCCAAAACTAACCAGATGAAGTGGTATCTGAGTTGTATGTGCTTAGTTTTTTTAATGCAGAGCTAAGTTCTTAGAAATATGAATGGCACTCTATCTATTAGTGTACAAAGGGCTATCTTCTTATCGTTGTCCCAATTCCTCCAAAAAATGTTGTAACCAAATCATCTCCTTGCTAGCTTCTGTAGCAGCAACATACTCAGCTTTAGTGGTTGAAAATGAAACAACCTTTTGCAATCTTGAAATCCAACTGATTGCAATACATCCTACAATAAATAAATACCCTATAATACTCCTCTTGCTATCAATATCACCCACTAGATCAAAGTCAACATATCCTTTTAGAGCAGAATTTGTTCCTCCAAAACATAGTTTCTTTGAAGTAGTACCTCTTAAATATCAGAGAATCCATTTTATTGCATTCCAATGTTCCATTCTTGGATTTCTCATATACCTACTCACAACTCCCATTGTATGTGCAATATATAGCCTTGTGCATACCATTGAATACATCAAGCTTCCAACTGTTGATGCATATGGTATCTTAGACATTTTGTCTTCCTCCTCTCATGTCTTTGGACACATCTCCTTAGTCAACTTAAAATGACTAGGAAAAGGTGTACTAACTACTTTTTCATTCTTCATGTTAAATGTTTTCAAAACCTTATGTACATAATCACTTTGAGACATAATTTTTTATTTTTCATGTACCGTGTGATCCTCATACCAAGGATTTGTTTTGTTGCACCCAAATCCTTCATAGCAAATGAATTTTCTAATTTTTACTTAAGTTCATTAATATGCTACATGTTAGAACTGACAACAAGCACGTCACCAACATAAAGCAACAAGATAATATAGATGCCATTACCCAATTTCTTAAAATAAACATAATAATCATAATGACATCTTTTGTAACCTTGTTCAGCCATACAACAATAAAATTCCAAATACCATTGCCAAGGTGCTTGCTTCAAGTCATACAAACTCTTCTTTAACTTGCACACAAATTCCTCCTTACCCTAGACCTCATATCCCTATGGTTGTTGCATGTTTATTTCCTCTTCCAAATCTCCATGGAGAATGTTGTTTTCAAATCTAGTTGTTTAAAATGAAAATCCTTTGCAACCACAAGACTTAGAATAGTTCTAATAGAAGTCATATTTACAACTAGAAATAATATTTCATCAAAATCTATACTTTTTTTTTCTGTGCAAAACCTTTTACCACGAGTTTGGTCTTATATGTTTTCTTGCCTTCATCTTCTTCCTTCAACTTGTGAATCCATTTATTTGGCAATGGTCTTTTACTTCCAGGCAATTGGACCAAGTCCTAAGTATAACTCTTCAGCAAGGAATCCATTTCCTCTTTCATGCCTAGCTCCCACTGCTTGTTGGTATCTACCTACATTGCTTCTTCATAACCTTTAGGTTCACCAAAATTAGTTAATAATATAGAATATAATGATGGAGAAAATATTTTTGGAGGTCTAGTTATCCTTGTAGAATTTCTAACACTTGTAGGAGTTTGTGGGATATCTTTTTGTTGTTGAGCATCAGGTACCATTGGCATTTTATTTTCTTGAATCTCATCCAACACCACATATTCCTTTTTGGCATGTTCATGTTTCTTTTCCTACAGTCGATCCTTATGTATGACCTTCTCATTAAACATAACATATCCACTCCTAATGATTTTATTATTTTCATAATCCCATAACCGATAACCAAATTCATCTACTCCATATCCAATGAAGGTAAATTTTTTAGATTTAGCCTCAAGCTTGATTCTATTTTCAATATCAACATGGACAAAATCTTCACAACCAAAATTTTCTAGAAATAAATAGTTTACTTTTTTACCCATCCATGCCTCCTCTAGAATGCCACCATCCAAAGGATTTGAAGGTCCCTTGTTTACTTAATAATCAACGGTATGTACAACATTTGGCCAAAAGTGTAAGGGTAGTCCAACATGCAATCTCATACTCCTTGCATGCTCCATAATAGCCATATTCATCCTCTCAAAAACACCATTTTCTTGTGGGGTTACAGGAACCATTTTTTGCCTACGGATTCCATTGTATGAATAGTAATTTTAAAATTCTCTGCTGCAATACTCACCTCCATTATCAGATCTGAGACACTTCAAATTTTTTCCTATCTCATTCTCAACCAAAGCTTTCCACTTTTTAAAATTTTTAAATACTTCTTATTTTTGTTATAGGAAATACACCCATGTTTTCCTAGTTGCATCATCAATAAAAGTAACATAATAAAAAGATCCACCAAGAGAAGATACCTAAGCTAGTCCCAATACATTTGAATGCACAAGCTCTAATTTCTTTCTCTTCTTCTCTTTCCCAACTTTGAGAAATCAAAATTTTTTCTATTTTCCATAAAAACATTTTTCATAGAATTCCAAGTCAATCTGCTTCAAACTTGGTAGAAAATTTCTAGAGTGAAGGATCTTCATCCCTTTCTCACTCATGTGCCCAAGTCTATGGTGCCAAAATTTTATTTCTATCCCTGTAGCAAGTGTTATAACTATCTCAATAGCAATTGTTTCAATAGCAGCTAAGATAGAGTAAGTATTACTAGTACACAAATACAATGTGCCTACCTTTTCACCTTTAGCTTATACTACTAGTGCACCCTTAGTGACCTTCCAGACTTTGTTTGAAAAGGTAACTATGCAGCCTTCACTACCCAATTGTCCTGCAAAAATTAAATTCCTTCTCAAATTTGGAACATGCCTTATTTCCTGTAGCAACTATTCGTTTCCATTTTGCAACTTGATTTTTATCTTTCATTTTCTAACAATCTAACAGGGTTTATCATCACCCAAATATACTTTTCCAAAATCACCTTGAACATAATCTATAAAATATATCCTATGGGGTGTGGCATGAAATGAAGCCCCTGAATCTATTACCTAGGAATCATTAACATTATCTAAATACAAAATTAAATCATCCTGCAATTTATTACTTGCAACATTAGCTTCCTTACTATCATCATGTTGTTTGTCTCCTTGTTTTCCCTTTCTCGAGACCAACAATCCTTCTTCAAGTGTCTTGGCTTTCCAAAGTACCAACAATCCATTCTTCCTTTGGATTTAGATCTACCTTTCTTCGACTTCCCTTCTGACTTCCCTTGATTTGTAGGGATTTTTCCTCTCTCCTTTGTTCTTCCCCTATTCTCTACAGTCAAAGCATTACCAAATGTTGAACTCTCACCTATGCTTTTCCATCACATTTGCTCGTTAAGGATAACACCAACAACATCATCAAATTTCAATGTATTTGAACCATAGATAGAGTTACTTACAACCATTACCAAGCTTGTAATTTTGTTATTTCTGGATTTTGATTATGTTTAAATTTTGATGGAAAAATTTAAACACAATAAAAATCTAGAAATAACAAAATTATAAGCATTATGGATTATGGAAATCTCATAGCATTAACATTACCAAGATATTCTAGCTTTCTGGCAAAGAACATAAAATCAAAAGAGCCCTCACCTCTTCATCAAAATTCACTTTTACAAAAGTTAATTGATTGGTAATCGTATTAAACTCATTTAAATGATCTGTCACAGATCCACCTTCAATCATTTTCAAATTAAATAAACACTTCATAAGAAATACCTTATTTGAGGCTGAGGGTTTTCCATACAATTTAGCCAAAGCTTCCATCAGATCTTTTGTTGTCTTTGCTTCTATTATATTGAATGTCACATATGGTTCCAGGCACAACTGAATGGTTCCTAGTGCCTTTTATCCAGAATCTCCCATTCTTCATCAGACATCGTAGCCTCTTTCTTTCTTTTTCCTTGCAATGGCCACCATAGATCATTTTAATACAAATAATCTTCCATTTGAATCTTCCATAATTGATAATTATGGCCATTTAACTTATCAACCTTGAATTTTCCTTCTTCCATTGCTCCCACTCAAATCTAGAGGTTTCCTACCAATCAATCGAAATACACACAACTGTGATACCAATTGTTAGGATTCAGGTAGATTGGAGCAATGAACATGAATAATTATATGCAAATTGAATAACCTAAAAATAATAATGAAAAATAACACAAAAGAGATCAACACAAAATTTAATGTGGTTCACCCAATATGGACTACATCCACAAAAACTCATCCATCCAATGATTTAATTATGGAGTGAAAAAAAATTACAATCTCGCGAACACACTACCACAATATACATCCCAACCGCTTATAAAAATATTTTTGTAACCTTCTAGAATTAGAGTTTTACAAGGTCATTTTTCATTTGACGTGTTAATAGGAAATCCTTGACATATCAATAGGAAAAAAACTTTCACGTGTCAATGGGAAAACCTTGACATGTTAACAAAAAACAATTCAAGGCGATGCCTCGAACCCCACGATATGTTACGAGTGTACAATATTTGCATGATCAATCACCACAATGTTCTATGTTTCACTTCTGGAAGTGCAATGTACCCCCATTTTCTCATGCTCTAAATGTTGACTGTTGTGAAGGATTGGCCATCCTTTTGAAATATTTCGTTTATTGAGCACTTACATGAGAATTCATTTGTTATTTTCAATGTACATGGTCATTTGGTTGCATGAATTCATAGGTACATTGTGTGGGATTACCGTCCTAGTTTTTGCAGAGCTTGAAGAGTAGGAGAGAAAATTGTAAAATCCATCTCTCGTTCATTGGCCACTAATCTTGAAGTTCTTAAACATAAGGGTTGGCTATCCTTTAGAGGATTTTCAAAGTTTTGCTGGAAAAAAAACCAATAGATTGGCGACTTCATTGGGGAGAAATAGTAACAAGTCTATGAGAAAAGAGAAGAATTTTATGAATCTAAACATCTGGTTCAGATGTTGAAATTTTCAGACCTAGAAGTGGTTTTGTTGCAACAAATTTAAAAGAATTTATGTGTGACTTCACTGTTGGAGAAGACCCAGAACGAAATTCATCTTTGAAAGAGCTTCATATTGTTTGAAGTTCATCCCTTTATGAAGAGAGGTGGTGACTCTGTCAAAAGAACCTGATGAAGATGTGAAGAAATTTTAAGATCTACAAAGATTTCCAATTAAAAAGGGAAATTTATAGCAGCTACAATACATCCAAGTATTTTTATGTGTTGGTTTTCATGAAGAATAAGTTTATGTATGAAGACCATGTTTGCAAGTCCTAGAAAACTTTGGTTCCCTTATTAAGTGAAAATAAGCACTACAAGAAAGGGATAAAGGGATATTGAGAATTAAATAGTTGTAGAGGGAATAAGTTTTATTTGGAAATATGTATGACAGTCCTGGTTCTCTCTCTACAAGCTTTAATGTCATGCCTAAAACATAGTCATGTCCTCAAAGAAAGATGTTCACTAGTGGAAGCTATAACCCTCTAGATTTCAATAAAATCCAGAGTTATCCACACTTTTTCCAAAGAAGAATTTATAAATATTTATCCAATTTTAGAGCAGATCTCGAAGATTCAACATCACAAAATTTACAGAATTTCATTGATTTGATGAAGGATTGTCAAATAGAAGAAGAGGATGCTATCATGAAGTTTTTTGTGAGAACTTTAGAAAATACTATTGAATATTGGTTTTCTGGTTTACCAATGCATTCCATATGTTCATGGCAAGAGCTTAAGATACTATTCATGGATCAGTTTGGTGAAGTGAATAATGAATGCTTATCTAACAAGAGATTTCTACACATTCAAGAAGATTTTGAAGAAGAATATGAGCTTGTAGTTGAACAAGATTTACTTATTGATTCATTGTATGATATAAGAAGATTAGAGGGTGAATCCTTCTATGTTTTTCATGATAGATTCATGAAAATTTTATTTTCTATACCAATATTAAATAGACTTGATGAATCAATTTGTGTTGATGTTTTTTATGAAGGCCTTGAGCCCGGTCTGAGTACCATGCTGACTAATTGGAAAGTCCCTAACCTTAAGTACATATATCAATGGATTTCAATGATTGAAGTAACGATGAGCAGTTTGGAAGTGGTTTCCTGGCTAAACTATGTGATGGTACTTTTTCCATACTTGATCAAATAGATCTAGATGGTATAGCAGAATATAATGATAATGCATCATGTAGTGGTGAGGATTTTGCTTTTGAACAACCTACAGAGAAAATATATCTAGATGAAGATTGCAGCCCTAACAACCAAGATGTAAGACATGATGAGATGAATGAAACATGTGAAGTCACCCCTATTTTGTTTGAAAATACAAAAATAGAGAGCCAATTTTTTGTATCAGATGAAGGCTACAATGATGTAGATGATATTGAAGGTATTTTATCATCTATTGATTTTGAAAATGCAATAGAAGTTTGTGTTGATTTTGAAGTTTCAAGTCTTCATGGTGACAACATTAGTGTTATAAACCAGATGAGAAGCATTCCTATCCAGGCGATCAAGATGACTACAATTCTGTTTGCAGCCCTAATGAATGTGATTCCTCTCAAGAAGAGGAGGTATAATTAATTTCCTTAAGTGAAAAGTGTTCTAGTGAAGATGATCACAATATTTTTCAACACTCACAATTGCATGATAACATTATGAAACTCTATGATAGTGCTAATAAATTCTTGAATGGTCATCTTAGTTCACTTTGTGCTGATGGTATAAGACTTTTTGAGCCTTGTATGGAAAGGTTAGATGCTGAAAACCAAGGTGAGTTGAATATTTTCTCTTCAAGCAATGAATGTGATGTTGTGAAGAACAATGGGACTCCAAGTTCTCTTAGACAAGAGCATGATGAGGGATATGAATTTAATGTACTTTTTGAAGCGGACATATGTGATCAGTAGTGCCATGATACACTTGTTCATGCCAATTCTATACGTGTTGAGTGTAGCATTGATGCAAGTCTTCATGGTGATGAGACAAAGGAGTCTTCTGATTTGTGGAATACTCTTGAAAGTGGTAGTATATCGGATACAAATGATAAAGTGTGCAATGAATTTTGGTTGGAGCAATCATCTTTGAGAAGCTTCAATGAAGAAGCAAATGATGATTTTCAGTTTGACAGTGAAGAAGGTGACCCTATTGATTGTTGCAATAGTATGGACAAAGAAGAAGATATATGTGCAAGAGATTTATTGGATGAATTGGTTTAGGTAGTTGATTATGAAGAGCATGCATATGTTGGTGATGTAAGTTTTGAATAAGGAAGTGCTTTAATTTTTGATCATTTACCTTCTTCCATCCCTTTTGCTGGTTTTGAAGTTATCATTGAATTTTTACATGAGGATAGCATAAATGTAGCTATACATGAAATTGAAAATGTAAAGACAAATGTTAGTGTACCTAATGATAATTTTTATGATGGACTTGCACCTGAAGAATGTGATTATGTTTATCACATAGATGCATATGTAGACCTTTTTTTGGGTGTGCAACCCATAGTCTTCCTCATGAGCAGTATGCTCTAGATATTCATGTTGATGCAACAAGAAGTAATGTTGAGTGTAATACTTCTTACAATAGTGAATGTGTTATGAACACTCACTGTGAGGGATTTGTTGCAGAAGTAAATTTTGAGTAATCTAAGCCTGCATTTGAAGCTTTCTTGTGTGACAATATGAATAATGTAAACGACCTTTTCTTTGAACTTGGGTTGGAAAGCATTGTTTGTGTATGGGATGCAGACATTTATTCTGAATGTCATGATTTGAATGAATATGATGGTATTACGGATATTGATAAATCTTGTTTTCATAACCTTGAGGCATATAATAATGTGACTGAGCTGTGTTGTTTGGATGTTGATAAACTTCCTCATGATGCAATCCAATTGAAGGAGATACCTATATGTGAACATTTTTTGTTTACTACGCAAGAGGATTACATTTCATATGTAGGACATGGCATCTTTATTGAGGCTGATGATTATGAGGGTTTCAGATTTGATGTGCAAATAAATGATGAAAAGAATTCTCATAGTGACCCTTTTCAAGCATACTATGAATTTTTCCACTTTCTGATCCAATTTGATAAGAAAGTGATTGTGTATGACAATGATCTTGCTAGTGAAGGATATCACACCAATTGTAAGTTTTCTCTATTTTATGAGTGTGATATATTCTTGTCAAACATTGATGGATTGCATTTAGTGCTTGATTGCCAATATCAGAATGACAAAGTTAATGAAGGCATTGGAAAGCATAGTGATGTGGTTAAGCATGCCAGTGGTGATATTTGTTTTCAGATATACATTGGTAGTGTTTTCAAACTTGACCTAGTGCAAACATCAAAGAACGTGTTTGATAGAGGTAAACACTACTTATTTTCATTTGGTGGCCTGGGGCCATCAAATGAGGTTTAAAAAGTTGAATTGAGGAAAATTTGCAGAGGTGCCCCAATGGATTTAGCAATTGGTCTACTCCCCAGAGATCTAGAATCTTGCCATGCTCACAAGGGGCATGTGCTCTCGAACATGATCCACTAATGACACTTTCAAATTTTTCAAATTTGAAGTGCATATGTCCTTTCATTTTGTCAATCGAGCCTAGGTCTGCATCCTGTCAAATCTACCACATAGCCCATCTTCACCGATTAAAATTTTGAAACTTAGAGCTCATCTTGTAAATCTCCTTGGTAGAATGTTTTTGGGTACATATGGTAGTATGTCTGCTCAGTTTCAGGCCCCCAGGATGAATTATGATATGTCATTTAATCCTTTTATGACTGTGACTGGGCTAAAATTGGTGTTTCGAAAAGTTTCAAATTTCACAATTCTAAAGGCAACCCATTTCTTTTTTTGGTCTAAAACATCTCTAGTTCCAATTTCATAAAAATTTGAGGCCATATGATACATTATTTTAATGTATTTTGGTTTTGGCAAACACGCCTACAGGTCAGTTTACAAAGGAGGTACCTAAATTCTAATGGTTGGGAAAAATCCAATTTAAAATCCATGTTTTAAATAATTGATTATGGTCACTCTCAAAAAATAATGGCTCCAGAGGTCCCGGTTTGTGCGCAGTGAATTTCCTCTGATTGGGCGGCAAGCAAAATTAAATTCTCACTCATTTCCTAAAGTTTAAATGCAAGTATTTAAAATATTCTAAATGTTTTAAATAATCTGTAGGCATAGTGCACATACTTATGAAGCTTTTAGGGAAAAATTTAATATTTATTTTGAACTTTATAAAGTTTAAAAGTTTGTTAAAGGCAAGCTTCCCCATGAGCCCACTACGATGAAAGGCAACAGATGTGAGCGGGGAAGTGGGGAAGGAAGTTGGAGCCTTTGGGTGGGGATTAAAATATTCCAAAGTTGTTTATCAACCATTGCAAACATTTTTTGTGGCCTTTACAAACATTTTAAATATTTTATTTTGGTTTCCCTGCTAGCCCGTTGGAGTATTTGGTGACGTCAGAAGCAGGGAAGCACTATTTCCACTTATTTCTTTTGATGGGTTTGTTTGATTTAGCATATTGCTATTGTTTTCACGTGATTTAAATGACTTTTTTCATTATGAGAAGGAGAATTTTATTGTGGAAAGGTAGAAATTAATCTGTAATCACGGTTTTTGGTTTGGGGCAGATTTGTAAACACATTTACAAGCTGAAAAATGTTAATGCAACTTCCAGAATGGTGTCTCAACCATTTATATTGCTTGGGAGGAAATTTTGACAATGTTTTATGCACTCTTTGGTTGTTGGTGAGGTCAAAAATGCCTAATATCTCATTCTCACGCCCTATATCTCATTCTTTTCCTATGCAATGGTTAATGCATCATGTGAAGATTAAAAATGGTCTATAGTGAATCTTGTGCTAGGAGAGAAGATTGAAGATAAAAAGAATACATCTGAGAAATGGTGAAAATGTTCAATTGGTAATAGAAAATTGCACAGAGGATTAGTTTTCAGAAAAATGTTTGAAAAAATGTCAAAGTAAATTCTTTGTAAAATGAAAGTTTTAAATATTAAAATGCATGTTGAAAAGAATTTTTTAACTGCAAGTAAATGGGTTTTTGACCCAGAAGTGAAATTTTTTCACTTATAATTAAATTGGAGCTAGTAAATGACATTTTACAAGTAGGTAAAAAGTTTGCATGGGAATGCAAAATAGATTTGGGCCAAATCAACTTCAGTTGCAAACAAGAGGAGGGAAAATAAAGGACAATCATCTTCTAAATGCAAATCAAGTTGCAGATCAAGGGTGCAGAGGTGTGCCATGTGTCACCATGGATTTATTTCTGGGGCTTCTTTACTATTTTCTCCTTAAATGTAAGTTATGAATCATTCTTAAGGGTTCTAATTTCTGTGAAGGCTCTTAGCTTTAGGTTTTGTCCATGAAAGAGGCTATGTACTGTAATTGTTGAATGCTAAGGGTAAAGGACCATATGTTATAAATATATATATTGTAAAGCTCCTGTAACTTGAATGCATACTGTTATGTGATTGTCTCCATGTCTAGGTGTAACACCTTTTGAATTCAAATAATAAAGTTATCGAGGTTCTTCAAACACATTTTTTGTTCAAGTTATCTGTTTGTTTGCATTCCATTCAAGGAGTGGTATAATTGCTTGCAAGTAGGTAATGAGGGTATTGTATTTTCAGGTTGATTGCTAAGTAGGATTTCATGACATGCTTACGTAGACCTTTCTGTCATAATGTGATGGAAGGTTGAAGGTCATCAAGATTATATTATAGTATTATGATATGATGTGTATGATATGTTACTCTATAGACCAAGTTAGGCAATGGTCTTGCACAATTATCTTTCCCCATTCTCAGAAACAATCTTTAAATTCAAACAAATTTTAAATTCTTTTGTTCTATGCTTTTCTTTTGGAAGTGCAATGTACTTCCATTTTCTCATACTTTGAATGTTGGGTGTTGTGAAGGATTATCCATCCTTTTGAAATATTACATTTATTGAACACTTACATGATAATTCATTTGTTATTTGCAATGTACATGGTCATTTGGCTGCATAAATTCATAGGTACATTGTGTGGGATTACCCTCCTTGATTTTGCAGAGCCTAAAGAGTAGTGGAGAAAAGTGTAAAATCCATCTTCCATTCGTTGGCCATTAGTCTTGAAGTTCTTGAACATAAGGGTTGGCTATCCTTTAGAGGATTTTCAAGGTTTTGCTGGAAAAAACACCAATAGGTTCCTCAATCACTTCTTCATGCATCAAAGCTCTCCTCATTACCAATGATTCACCCTTCTCAGGTTTCCCAACTAAATTAGGGGATTCAACAGGTTCTTCATCCACATAAACTTCTCTTTTGATATGCTCAATTTTATTACTAGTACTTCCTTGATGGCATTCAAATTCTCTATGTACTTCACCTCCACACTTGAAACATGTTCCTCTGAATGACCTATTCTCAGATCTTCCTTCATATCACCTATATCTATCATGCAGTAAGAATTATGACCTCCACTATCATTGCAGTAGAAATTTTTGCCTTCTCTTCCTCTGTGGTATGTATTGTGATCCTTTTCTTCACTATGGTAGGTTTTTCCATATTTTATTTGATTTGCATAAGGTCTTCTTTCTCTGGACTATGATCCACTCCTCTAGAATCTTCCTCTTGCACTTTCTACCTTTGTTCAAACTTCTTGTTCAACTTCTCCTTCACTTTCAGTGAAAATTGGTATGCTTCTTTAACTGTTGTCATCTTTACCAAGCTCAATTCTTCTTGTATGCTTGTTCTCAGTCCATTGATGTACCTCACCACCTTTTCTTTTCTTGCTCTACTATGTCCAGTCCTAATGATCATCTTATAGAATTCTTCAGTGTACTCTTTCATAGATCTCTCCTTTTGCCTCAAGTTTTGTAACCTCTTCAATATTTCATGCTCATAGTCAACAAGTACAAATTGATTCTTTAGCTTCGTCACCATCCTATCCCACTTTATGATTTTCTCCTCCCCTCCTATTCCTATCCAATTGAACTTATTTCCACCATAAAGCAGCATGTCCTTTCATCTTTATTTTTAAATCTCACTCTTTTTGAATCTTCAATTTCTTCCTATTCAAATATTCCTCCATTTCATTGATCCAATCAATCAATTCCTCAAGGTTTAATGTCCCATGTAATTTTTAATTTCAACTCTAGGTCACTTACCAATTTTAGAAATTGCTCTCAACATCTTCCCTTGATTTGATTCTTCTTCTCTGCCTAGGGATTCTTCAATTTTATTTGCAACATGATCTGGGTCATCATTAATTTCATCTTCATGTCTAGGGTTTAGGCCTCACCTTCAATCTTCTTCAACAACATCTAATCAAACTCACATTGCTCACATCATTTCCAATATTTCATCCATTCTTCCAATGACACTCACTATAGTAGGTGCTCTCCTTGGTGGCATCTCTCCCCTTGGATTCGATGCAACTGGCTCAATTTTGCGATCTAGCTACAAGGGTTTCAACTACATCACAGGTTGTAATCATTTGAAAGCACATACAATCTACCTCAGTTCAACGATCTATTCACCATAAGGAATTCCTTCTTAGGACTCACAAACTCACTCTGATACCACTTGTTGCAATCACAGATGGAGGGTCTAGAAAGGACTATCCAACCATGCAACCTAGAGTCAACACAATGAAAAAAACATAATATATTGATAAAAAAAACATGAAATTTCATTGATTCAATTGATGTAAGTCTTATATGAATCATATGTAAAACAACTAGGACCCACAGGCCCATCGAAAGGGCATTACAATATTACAGCTGACACTAAGCCCTTATTCGAAAGTTGGTTTTGAATATCCGAAGTATTCAAATTCTAATACTAAATCTAATAACTAGCTGCTTTACAATGCACTACAAATTATCTTAAATATGATCTCTAGCTCCAAAAATGGTCCATAGAGGCCTCAATGGTCTACAAACCCTAATGAATGATCAAGCATGTAGGTCGGCCTTAAAACATGAAAAATAATCCTTCATGAGATGAGACGTATTGCAGATCTCCAAGAAAGATCCCCTTGGACCAAAAATTCTTGTACGATGTCCCATTAAGCTCCACACACTTTGTAATAGGTCCGCACTATGGATTCTGGACCAAGTCGATGCCAAATGCTCTGACTATGAATTAATAGTGAAATTCTGAGAGCGATATCTTTTTGCAAACAAATAATAATCAATTGAAATTTAGATGACCTCATGTAGATGCTATATCCTACTCTACAAGCTGAGAAATGCCAATGCAGTAAAATATGGAATAAAATGTTGAAATTGATACAAACTGAAATGCAAGAAAAGAAATATTTTTGGTCGATATAGGATTTATTTACAACTAGGGATGCTCTTGCATCAACTAGAAATATAATTTTATTTTTGAAGTTAAATGATCCAGGAATGCATGTGACATTTAATAATCATAGGTTAAGGATTGGTGAGAGGATTCTTGGTTGTAGCAAGGGGAACTTATATGGGAATTCTATTTTTTATGTCACTACTATTTGTAATTCCATCTATGTGGCTAAAATTTATGAAAATACATGTATATTGTGACATCGTAGATTGGGCCACATAATAAAAAATGTTTTAAAAACCACCATGAATAAAATTTTGTTGGATGGTTTATATTATTTTGATGAGCACTTTGATTTGTGTGAACATTGTGTATTTGGAATATAGAACCGAGCATCTTTTCCTTTAGGAAGTAATAAAGAAAAATATAAATTATAAATTGTTCATATGAATGTGTTTGGTCCCGTGGATAATGATTCCATTGTAAATATCATTATTTTGTTATCTTCATTGGTGATGTATCCAAATTTATATGGATTTACTTTATGAAAAATAAATTTGAAGTTTGCACTAAGTTTAAGGAATTTAAAGCCTTAGTAGAAAACCAATTAGGATTGAAAAAAGTATTAAGACCAGATAATGGAGGGGAATATTTCTCTAAGGACTTTGATGAGCTTTGTAAGCATACATTTATCATAAGATAAGAGAAAAATCCTTATACACCACAATAGAATGGTGTTATAGAAAGGATGAACAAAACTATTTTTGAAAGAGTCGAAAGTATGTTGAGTGATGCATAGTTGGATAAATGTTTTTGGGAAAAATTCATGTATACTACTTGCTACTTGATTAATAGATCTCCTTGCAAGGCTCTTGATTTGACACCTTATGAAGTGTGGACAGGTAAGAACCTTCTATTTCACATTTAAGGGTTTTTGGCTATGAGGATTTTGTTCATGTTTCTAAGGAAAAGAGTTCTAAGTTGGATCCAAAAGTAGAGAAATGCATCTTCATTGGATATGTTTAGAATGTGAAAGGATAGAAGATGCATGGAATCCTCTAACTCAATTTTTTTTAAAATTCTAGAGATGTTATTTTCAGGGAACTTAGAGCTATTTCTAATCCTATATATCTAGAAGAGAAGGAAAGGACACAAATAGTGCATTTTGATTTGTTAGGGTAAATTACATGTTATCATAGGGATTTGCACCCACATGTGAGGCTGAAAAGCTCTGCAATCCCGTCTAACATTGGACTAATTTCAGGTTGTGGGTATCCTATTATGAAATTAGACCTCTAGATTCTAGGTTGACTTCCTATTTGATCTTCTAGTTATAAATGAAACTATTCGGGAAAGGGGAAGAAGATGCTAAAATGTATGCTAAACTAAAAATTAAATTGTAGTGATGCACCTAACTCTTGATGAAATTGCAGCTTGATTCACAATAACCTCTCAATATCTCTAGTCGCACAACAAAATATGAACAGTTCAAACTCACATAAATGTTTCATACAGAGGCTCTGATAAAACTATCTTCTTTCAGAGGAAAAGGATAGTGTTTTCACAATTAAGAAGATATTCCTAAATCACGTGCTCAGTGTATAACCTATGAATTAAAATTAAATGCATACAAACACTTATGATTGAGATAGAAAGATAAAGGTTTCAATGTTGAAACATAGTAAAATTTGATCAAAATCAAACATAAGAACGATGCCTGAAATCTTGAAGAAAAAACTTGATACTATTGAAAAGATGAAAGGAGATACTGCTATAGACCATAATAATCCTGTAAAAATCTACTCAAATAAAATAAACTATGAATGCTGAGTTACAAAATCGTCCTCCTTTGCAAAAATGCAAAAGGAAAATGATCAAGGACTGGAGGAAAAATAATTTTTTTTTTCAATATATACAATAGAGGAATGCATAAGCATCCAAAAGATGAGACTCCACGTGAACTGAAAGTGAGAGAGGTAAGCATCTCACAAGCAAAAGAGAAAATGTGCAAAAAGAGGGCCCTCCATCGTTGCAAACTAAGCTTAAAAAACTCAAAACTCAATGCCACACTGCATGTAACTGAAGGGTAACTCAAAATGGCTCCTGAGTGCAAAGAGGTGGCACTGAAAGTAAAAAATATCCTCGTCACGAGTTAAGATAAAATTGTATAAAGAGGGCCACTAACTGATGAAAACTGGAAAATGAGTGGTCAAACTCCACCTCCCAGTGTGCATGATCAAAATAGCTTCAAGACTGAAGCGAACAGAAAAAAAGTCCTCTACAAATCCACCTAATCTCCACATGATCAGTTGACCTCGGTTTTAACTCCTTTGCATGATTGTGAAGTGAAAGTAATCGTGTAATTAAATATTAAAATAAATCAAGATGACTATTTTAATATTTAATGTGTAACCTGTCATATTTTACCTCACGTTATACATTAAATATTAAGGTAATCACAACCCTTAATATTTAATTTCATGGCTATTTTTACATTATACATGCAAAAACTCCCTCCTTGTATAGTTTTCTTCAACAAAATTTAAAACAATTATTAAAATTGTTTTAATCATGTGAAAATAAAACAAAGCCAATTCATAAGGCTCGTGGGTTTCATGCAATTCATAAGGTTTATTGACTTAAAGTCATGACCCCAGGTGAAATTGGAGGCAATAATGACGTTGAAAAAACATAAGGAAAAAAGGAGAAAAAATGATTAGGGTATCGGTCAAAAGAACCCAAACCCTAATTATTGCTTCATTCTTCACTTAGCAAATTTCTCCTCTCAAGCTTCAACGTCGCCGTGGAGAACTAAGGCTCGAACTGGATTTGCAAATCTTCCTGTAGGATTCATGTGAAATCTATGTAAAAATCCAACTACAGGTATGTGTGGTAAGTATCTATCTGTGTAAACAATACCTTTATGTTTCATTAACTATGAATGAAGATAATGTTTCGAGGTTTCTTCATAAAAATTCTTGCAGATTTTATTGCTAAGGGTTCCATTTTCTATAGGCCGTGGGCATCCTTTCTATATCTTACATTTTCATTTGTTTCTCATGGTCGCGTTCTGCTTTTGTATATAGAGGTTGTGGCTTCATTGCATCTCCTCTTGAAAGAGTTTATTTTGGGCTTTTAACTCTTCATTGCAAGTTGTGGGCTTAATGCATTGTATTCTGGGTTTTGTCTTTCTTCTATGGCTGCACCCTTCTTGATTCTTCGGGTGCTATTCAAGATTTTGTATGAGCCTGAAAGCATGCTTACTTTCTAAAAGGAAAAGCAAATAGTGCAGAAACGCTTTCCTAATGCTAAAACCACAGAGGCGAAGTGCAAAGACTAGTTTTAAAACTTTAAAACACTTAAGATGAACACATACAGGATAACAAGAGTAACAAAAATAAACGATCATAGAGATAACACCATATTTACATGGGAAAACCCTTACGAGAGAAAAACCCACCACACCAAGCTAAATCACTTTGTATTACAGTAAAAATAGTTTACATACAAAGTTATAGACTTTACTTGAAGATGTTAGCTCTCAGCAACACTCTATCGACCTCTTCACTGTTCCAATGCTATTACAACATACATTGAATCACACTTATCATCACCTTAGTCTCTATTCCTATGTATCCAATTGTTACAAGTCTTACATTACATTCATTCCTTACCAACCAACCAAGTGTCTTAATTATACACCTCTGTCTGACACACAAAACCGATCCCTAACCAACCGCCCTGTAATCACCCATCAGGCCGCCCAACAATTACTTATGTTTTCCATAATCGGATTTTGTCAACTGCCTAATCGAACTTTGCAATTAATGCACATATCACTTTCACATATTTAAACATTCGACCAATGACAGTTGATTTACAACAGCGATGTAAAATCAATGAATGAGATCGTGCCATGTGTCATCATGTCATTCATCCATCACTTTGACTATTGAAGCGGTCAGTTGTTCCTCGAGCAACTCCTACCAAGCTACCACGGTATGGAGATAACAGTCCAATCACCCGACTGTCATCATAGTCAGGGCCCACCATGACACGTGTATGCTGCTAGTTCTTTTTTGGGGAATCTAAAACCGCATCCGCAATATTCCAACAACTTTCTCCAAAACATTGACACGTGTTCAGATCTAGCAACACCCTGCAATAATAACTTGGCACCCACCATGCGAGGTAGGGCACAAGTGATCACTACTGATCAAACTACCACACGTCAACCGCTCAGGCAATTCCGCCCGACTCACAAAGTCCCATCAGTACTTGCCTCAAAAGGGCACAGAACAGAACGAGCACCGTTGGATTAAAAACATTGTAGTTGTAGATGTAGGTGTTGACATATCGACGAGGCACTGCATTGCCTCCCACCAATAAGCATTTGTTTCGGTGATGAAGGTGACGTAACTGCACAGGCACATCAGTGAGACAACACGTTGTCTCCCATCGATATGAGAATGTTCCACCGATGAAGTTGAGGTAATTGCACTAACACATCAGTGAGACAACACGTTGTCTCCCACCGATATGTGAACATTCTGCTGATGAAGCTAAGGTAAACCAACATAACATTCTGCCAATTCCAAGCTGGTCAGCCCATCGCTGTAACACCCATTGGAGTCTCGCTGACTAGACAAAGTCTAGGCGACCAGAGACCAAAATGACCACATGAGAACTCTGCGGTGTAGCGATGAAGGAATAAACTCGTCAAGCCTTTAATAGAGGTCCAAGCTAGTAAATTGAGGCACATTTTCCAACAAGCTCCCACTTGATGAAGACTTATTAGCTTCCTCCAGACTTCAAATTTATTGACGATCATCAGCCCCAAGGCCCATCGAATTTGCACACCATTTGAACTTTTCCGTGCTCACTGGCTTTGTCAATGCATCAACAACATTTTTCAGAGTATCCACCTTTTCTAAACAGACCTTTCCATCCTCCACCATATCTCGAACAAAGTGATATTGCACATCGATATGTTTCGTCTTGGCATGGAAAGTTGGATTTTTTTCCAAACAAATGGCACTCTGACTGTCACAAAAAATAGTAATATTCCCTGCATCAAAACCAATATTAGATAACAAACAACTTAGCCAAATAACTTCTTTGCAGGCGTGAGTTGCTACCATGTATTCTGCTTTTGTAGTGGACAAAGTGACTACAACCTGTCGCTTGCTCATCCAAATGATTGCACCACCATTTAACATGAAATTGTATCCACTGGTGGACCTTCTGCTATCAATGTCCCCTACCCAATCAAAATCCACATATCCATGAATGTTGAGAGTTCTTTGTGATGCAACCAAGTTTCCATGGTAACACATAGCATATTTTGAAGTACCCTTTAAATATCTAAACACTTTCTTCACAACATCCCAATGTGACCTTCCCAGATTTTCCATAAAGAGGCTCAGTACTCCCACTACTTGGGCAATGTTTGGCCTTGTATAGACCATCGCATACATTAAACTGCCAACAACACTTGAATAAGGCACCATGGTCATGTCCTCCATCTCAGTAGCATATTTTGGACAATCTTCAATAGATAGCTTAATTCCCTGCAAGATTGGAACAACTAGTTGCTTTCAATCATTCATACTAAATCTCTCCAGAACGGTGCTAACATATTTACTCTGGCTAACCCAAAGATTTCTACCCATTCTGTCCCTAGTTATTTCCATCCCCTGAATATACCTTGTTGCATCGAGATCTGTCATTTCGAACTTTGCAGACAACTGAGATTTAAGATCATAAATCATAGTCTTACTATTTCCTATGAACAACATATCATCCACATATAGGGTAATAATAAGCACACGACCATTTTCAGATTTATAATATACACAATGATCAGATTTTGATCTCACAAATCCCATAGACAACACAAAGGTGTCAAATTTCTGGTACCACATTCTAGGAGACTACTTCAAACCATACAGATATTTCTTTAATTTGCAGACCAAGTTTTCTTTACCTTTTTCAACGAAGTACTCAGGCTAGGACATATAAATCTCTTCTTCCATGTCTCCATGGAGAAACGTTGTCTTCACATCCATTTGCTTGATCTCTAAGTCATACGTTGCTGCCAATGACAAAAGAAATCTGATAGATGTCATCTTTTCTACAAGGGAAAAAATTTCTCCATAATCAATTCCCTCAATCTAGGAAAATCCCTTTGCAAACAACCTTGCCTTATATCTTCCAACACTGCCATCTAGACCCGTCTTCTTCTTGAATACCCATTTATAGCCAATAGGATTTTTCCCTTCAGGCAAAGGTACCAAATCTCAGGTTTCATTTTTCTGCAATGATTCCATTTCTTCATTCATGGCTTCCAACTAGGAATTTGAATCAGACATACTAATAGCCTCTTTTACAGTCCTAGGCTCATCAGTGCTAGTAATCAAGGCATAGGCACAGTTTGAATCTAACATAGAGAAAGCATACCTATCAGGTTGTCATTTTTCACTTGTAGACCTTCTTACTGGATGAGGTTGTGGTTCTTCATATTCAGAACTCTCAGAGCTGCTTGAACTCTCCTCAGTTTTAGGTACACCATGTAGTTCCTCTTTTTATGGAGTCTGAGGAATTTCAACTATATCATCCTTCTTTTCTCCTTTATCTATCTCCAATTGTGGATCAGCTACTGAAGGTTTCAGCTCATGAAATATTACACTTTTGTTGTATAGAACCTTCTCAGTATCGGGATTCCAAAGCTTGTATCCCTTCACACTAACACCATAGTCGATGAATACACATTTAATAGCCTTGTTATCCCACTTAGATCTTTTCTCATTTGGAACATATGCATATGCCTCACAACCAAAGACAAGAATATGTCTCAGAGAGGGCTTCTTACCAGACCACGCTTCCAAAGCTGTTTTGTCAACAAGAGTAGAACAAGGTGAACAATTTACCAGGTAAAATGTTGTAGCCACAACCCTAACCCAAAACTTCTACTCCAGACCAACACTGCTCAACATACTTCTCGCTCTCTCCATTAACGTTCTGTTCAACCTTTTAGCAACTCCATTTTGTTGTGGATTATAAGGTGTAGTTTTATGCTTTTTAATCCCATGGTCTTTGCAGTACCTTTTGAAATCTGCAGAACAAAACTCATTGCCATTATCCATCCTCAAGAATTTATTTTTCTTTCCAGTCTGATTCTCTACCAGAGTTTTAAATTATTTAAACCGACTGAACAATTCTAATTTACTCTTAATAAAGTATATAAATTCCCTTTTTGAATAGTCATCAATAAAAGAAACATAAAATCTAGACTTCGATAACGAAGGAACATTAACTAGACCAAACACATCAGAATGAACATAATCCAATACACTAGAAGATTTATGAGGACTCGAATAAAATGAAACACAGTGTTTTTTTCCATATATGTAATGTTCACAAAAATCAAAATCAAGGTTACAATCAACAAGCCCTTCAACAAGATTTTTATTTTTCAAGTTTTTTAAACCTTTCTCACCTATGTGACTGAGTCTATGATGCCACAACATGGTTTTCTTAGCTGGGAGTTTTGCCTCCAAGGAATTTGCACCCAGAGGAGCTTTGTCATCCTTCTCTACAGGAGCAGCTTTGCTTGACTTTACAGAGATGTTGTTACATTGAAACATGACGTGCATCCAGCTTATACAGAGTGCTAGTATGTACACCCTTAGCCAAAACCATAGCACCTCTAGCCATCTTACATCCTTTACTCGAGAAAGAAACTTCCACACCAACATCATTAAGCTTACTGACAGAAAGTAAGTTACGAGCCAAACCTGGTATGTGTAGTACATTACCAATCCCTTTGATTCTTCCGTTAGGGAATTACATTTTGACTCTTCCACGACCAACAATATCCAGTGTTGAATCACTTTCCAGGTACACCTTTCCACCATCATACTTCTCATACTTAGTGAGCCACTCTCTATAAGACGTCATGTGGAAAGATGCACCTGAGTCAACCAGCCAGACATCATCTGATGCTTGAGTCCTTCTTCTTTCCTTTCTCCTTCGATCTACCTTGAACAACAAGGGCCTCTTTGGTCATCTCTGAAGACTTCCTTCACATCTCTTCTGATAGCAGTGAAGCAACCACATTTTCCATCATGAAAGTAGTGGTCGTACTTCCAATAGCCATTGCAAGATGATCCCACACTACAGGATTTGACCCCAATTTTCGACGGCATTTCGTCGAAATCTCGACAATACATTGTCGGCTGGCCAATGATTAACAGAAGTCAGCGCCGTTGCTCAAATTTTGTCTACATCCCGACGGGCTACAAAACATTGACCTCATGATGCACGCTCATCGAAACCGTGATGCCAACTTCATCGATCGTGCGACGAACAATGCCTGGATGATGAGAAGCATACCTTCGCCAAACCGTCGGATCAACAACGTAAGTCCGTCGCCATTTCGATACAAATTCGACGTATTGGCAATATCGTTGAGAGATAAATATTGTTATAGCGATCAAAATTGTTTGAGAAGATATTTCGGGAGGACTGGATTTTTGTCTCAGCGATAACTTTTCATTGTCGAGATACACATCTTGTCTCATCGACGAAGCACGAGGGAAGCATATCTTCAAGACATATATTATTGGAGTAAGTTTTGAAGGTCTACCCGAGCAGCTATATGACGCCGATAAGATTACATCGGCAGGAGTCTTGGAGACATAATTTAGATTGAAATAGCGATAGAAGTTCGTCGAATGAGCGATGAAATAGGAAAGTCATTACGGCGAAACTTTGTCAGATAGATTGCAAATTCGTTGAACGTTTTTGCGGTTCGTCGTATATTAGATGAGAAAGTGCACTTTTTTTTAAAAAACCTATTCGTTGAAAGATCAAGACTATTACAACAATCAAAATTGCCTGAGAAGATATATCGGGAGGACTGGTTTTTTGTCTCAACGATAAATTTTCATCAGTGAGATACACATATTGTCTCACCGAGGGAAGCATATCGGCAAGACATATATCATCGGAGTAAGTTCTGAATGTCTACCCGAGCAGCTATATGACACCAATAAGCTTACTTCGGCATGAGTCTTGGCGACATAATTTAGATTGAAATAGCGACAGAAGTTCGTCGAACGAGCGACGAAATAGGCAAGTCATTATGGAAAACTTCGTCGGATACATTGCAAATTCGTTGAACGCTTTTTGAGGTTCATCGTAAAATCGACGAGAAAGTGCACTTTTTTTTAAAAACCTATTCGTTGAAATGTAGGCATATCGGTGAAAGATGAAGACTATTACAGCGATCAAAATTGCCTCAGAAGATATATCGGGAGGACTGGTTTTCTGTCTCAGTGATAAATTTTCATCGGCGAGATACACATATTGTCTCATCAAGGGAAGCATATCGACAAGACATATATCATCGGAGTAAGTTCTAAAGGTCTACCCAAGCAGCTATATGATGTCGATAAGATTACATCGGCAGGAGTCTTGGTGACATAGTTTAGATTGAAATAGTGATAGAATTTCGTCGAACGAGCGACGCAATAGGCAAGTCATTACGGCGAAACTTCATTGGATATATTGCAAATTCATCGAACATTTTTGTAGTTCGTCGTAAATTCGACGAGAAAGTGCATTTTTTTTCAAAAACCTATTCGTTGAAAGATCAAGACTATTACAGCGATATGAGGCCTATTTGTAGCAGCAATAATGATAACTATTTTCTTGGCTATCATACAAGCCATCTCCATCAACAGAGCTTTGAAACCAAATCCACACACAACACAATGTTCATAGTGAAAAGTTAGCACTTTCTTTCATCTTTGCAGATTGGTTTGATGCTTCAAACGATGCATTTCTTATATTGAAAAGTGCATTACTTACCTTTTTGAGCTTCTCTTTGTTTTGAGAGTAGTTTAATAATCTCTACTTAACAGGGCCAACCACATGAAGGTGGAAGCTCATTTGGCCCTTCCCCCCCCCTCACATCACTCTCAATTCCCCATACCCGATCATATAACATTAATCATTCATTCGTCCATTAATAACATATAACATTCATTCATTCATCCATTAATAACATATAACATTCATTCATTAACATATAACATTTTTTCATTAACATATTCAAATTCATTCATTAACATATTACATTTTTTCAGTTTTTACATATTATCAAAAATATGGCTGTCATAATATGATTACAATCACTTTTTTTTTTGTTTCTTTTTTGCAGCTAAAAAAAGCTAAAGTGGAGTATCGTTTTCAAAATCATCTATCCCCCCTTGAGTTGTTCTGAGCTCTACTCATGATCTTAATGTACGCCTAGTCATGTACTCACAACCGCGTGGACGTGGCTGCAAGGGGGGGTCTGCTGCAATAGCAAAGAAATGTTAAATTGATATGTTTTTTTATTATTATTACAAGTATTTCATTAATTAAAAGAACATCAGAGTGGTGCTCTTTACCTAATTGGGCCACATCATGTTCCTGATATTGTCTTATAGCCTCATGCTCAACATGTTGAACACCCTCTAAATCCTGATCTGGAGTTGAAACACGAAAGATTACATTAATTAATACACCAATTGCAATTAAAAATGTTTAAAAGAACATTAGAGTGGTCTTGCTTACCTAATGGAGCCACATCATGTTCCTGATCTTGTCTAGCTTGATCATGCTCAACATGCTCTAAAGTTGAAATACGAAAGGTTACATTCATTAATACACTAAATGCAATTAAAGATGTTTAATTGTATTAATCCATACTGCATTTTTTATAGCACATGAATACATCTAGTACCAGGATGCACACCATGGCCTTCATCAACAGGTTGCGCTCCACCCTCACCAGGCTACATTCCAATGTCATGTGTAGGATTATCATTGCTTATCTGTGTAAAACAAATAGGCACATTATTATGGTGGAAATTAATATTGAACAGATTGCACAAGTATTCAATTTGAAATAAACTTTATTGAGTTTATTTACCTGCGTGTTGGATGCAATGGAAGATTGTGTTTGCCCAGTCGAGACTCTTAGCTATTCAGTCAGGGCTCCATAGCCTTGGTCAAAGGAAATCTTTAGGTCCTCTTGTGTGGGCACTCTATTGAAATCAAAGCCCTGCATTTTTGCATGCGATCATGAGTTTTGCTTCTATGATGTGATAAAACCAAAATTGTTTGCAATTTATTATTTGGATGCAATATTTCATTTATTGATACTTACAAATCGTGCGGCTACTTTCATATAACCACCAAAGCCAAGTTTGTGCTGCCCGTGTTTTTCTAGTCTTGCCTTTGTTGCCTTCGATGTGTCGGGTAGCCTATGAAAAATTTGAAATACATTAGATTATGTAAAAAGAAAGATTAATCAGTATATAATTAAATTGTTGATAGTATTACATACCTTCCTTGGCCCGGTAGTATCTTTCCTTTCTTCTTTTTAGCCTTCTCCTTTCCATCCGACACCAAGTCCTTCCACTCCCTTTTCGGAATCATGGGGGTACGCTCGTACTTTCTGTTCTTCTCTAAATGTGACCTATATTGGTCCCTCACATACTTTAGATAGGTACCATCTTTCTTAAGGACCTTGGTTCAGTTCAATGTTTTATCACCGAACAACACAACTAAACGGTTAATGAGCTCATCTTTTAAATCTTGATTTTGGGCATTCCACCATGTACGTATGGTGGGCCTGAAGAGCTCCAATGAAATATCACTTAGATATTTATTAAAAACATCATTTCCTACAATTATAATGTAGGAAAATATTTCCATTTTGTAAATCAATATAATAGGGCGCTATCGCCACTGTTAGCACTTACTTAAAAAAATATATATATATTTAAAACATTTTAAAGTACCTGGGACCTTCTCTATCTTTATGGGAAGGAAATCCTCGGTCACCACAAATGTGACCGGCAATGTTCCCGTACTAGTAATACGGGAAGATCCAGGAAATGCTGCTAAAACATCACCAGTAGTAGTGGCCTCTGCATCCACAGGTACTGACACATGTAGTGGCATGTGTTCGCTGCCAGAGGGTGGACTACCGAATGCCTGCATGGTATGTGTTGCCAACATTTCAGACGACAATATAGGCATAGATGATGGGGTCGGATGATGTGTTGTATGCGCAGGAAGATCAAGATTGACACTTGTACCGTCCCCTACTTCCCGGGAAACACTTGCAGTACCTTGATCACAGCCAGCAACATGATCATGAGGATGCAAATAATCCTATAAAAACAACACATATTTTAGTTCATGACATAAAAGAGTACAAAATATAAAACCATGAATGAACTTATGTTATAATTAAAGATCTCATGACAACTTACTTCCAAGTTTTGTGCTCTCTCAGACAATATTTTAACCCTTTCTCTTATCTCATCTGTTTGAGGAACTACGAATACCAACTGAAGGATTTCTTGATTGCATTTTTTTTGGGCCTTCCTCATCATATCCACAGGGTTTGTGGAAAATGCAATGTCATCATCGCATAATAGTGACTGCACCTCCATATGGATGCTCCCCTATACTGCTGGTGCCTTTCCCCGATCAGCCAACTGCAACAAGAATATTAAAAACATTATCAAAATTAACCCAATAAACTCATGAAAAAAAAATAATAATAAAATATTTTGCTCATATCTAATTTGTACAATTACAATGACGTAAACCTATCAAATAGAAGTGCCTGAAGATGGATCATGATCTATGCTCTGGGCCAGAGCCTTCCTCATATGATCAATGTCCCGCTGTGACAAAAATTAAATATAAAAAACATTACCAAAATGAAACCAATAGACTTATGAAAAAAAACATAATAATAAAATGGTATATTGGAGTCATTAATTGGAGGTTGGGTAAAATGGCATATATATAGTACATACCACCCCCATAGTAATTGTGTTTGTATCTAAGCGATTCAAATTGTAATCGATTAGCAACTCTTCCCCTGCAGTTATTGATTTTATCGCACATACGAATACATGGTTTCCCTCTCGCACCTTGAATATACAATTGGGTTGCTTATTTGTTGACCCAGGTCATGTACTATTTATAAACCCTGCAATATTCCTTGATGCTTTTGCCCTCCCGTCAATGTACCTAGCCACTCCTTTATTTTGATCCTTATCTTTTAGTTGTCTATAATTTGCTGATAGTGCATACCTATGCATACTTCATGTATATCGAACCAACTGCATCCAATATTTGTAACTGTAACAGGGTCCAACATACTCCATCAATTCAGTAACTTTGTCGTAACAAACTTTTATATCATCCATGCAAAATAGGCCCAAACCATGTAATGACGATGGTGCTATGCGATATATCCTCTCATTAACACAAAGATCAGTGTTTATTGGAGGAAGTTCCTTGGGTACCATTGTTTCCGTAGATGTTTGTACCTCAAGGGCACCTCAATGTTGCCTATGCTCTCATCATCATAAGAACATGACCCCCCTTCAGTAAGAAAAGATTCCATGCGTTTACGGAATTTTCTTCTAATCTTTTGAACTCTAGTTGATCTCCCTCTTTTAGACCTACTACATGTCTCGCTTTCCTCTTCTCTTCCTGAATTTCCCTCGCTTGAGGAAGAAAAATATGACAAATACCTATTTTGTGGTGCCTGCACTCATAAGGATGTTGGATGAAGTTCTTTCATGGTGATGTGATCCGAAGGTGACATTATGATTAATTTATCATTTCATCGCTAGAAATTGACAGGTTATAAGGTAATCAAGTCTTGATAGATTGCAAGTTATTGTTACTACCGTCTAAATGTGTCCATCACAAATCAAATCTACTTAACGTCTTTGCAAAATAAAGTAACTTCAAATGATAGTTTGGAGTTAGTTCTTTCTTCTTTCAGCAAGTATTGTAGCTCATTTTTGGAGCTTTCAAGAAAAAGATAGCATTGTAATTCATTTTCACAAACTTGTACTCAGCTGTATTTTTACCTTTCAATCAATAAAAACAAGCTATTTTTCCTTCTCAATACTGGATATTGTGTGATAACATAAAATTATTGATATTTCCTTGTGATGATAATGTTTATCCTTGGTTCTAGTCTAGTTTCTCATAGCCTTTATACAAAAGTGCATGTTTGTTCAGGTCATAGTTTGTGTTCTACCAGTTCTATGTAGGATTCAATTGTGAAGTCGAACATTCGAGCCTCTAGGAAGGTCATTTGTTGTTCCACTTGAGTTTTTCCATAAACTTCAAAGCCTATCTATGAAATACTTATGCAAAACATGTCAAAACTGAGTTATGTATATTGCAATGAGTTTTATTGATCACATTGTGTGTCAAAACAATATTACAAATCCTTAATATTTGGTGCATCATGCTAGGAGTTAGTTTTATTTCATGTTTCCTCCTTACCCTTTTCCCAACAAGTAGTTTTAGGTGACTACCATAAGATCCAACTTACTCTGGAGGTTCTTTTCTGCTCTAGGTAACCCACAACCTAGAAAATTCCCATGTTTCACCAATATGTAAAGTTCTGCAACTTAGGAGGGGTACGATATTGAGAGATAACAGTTATTGGCATGCTTGGTGGGACTAGTATGATGAACTTCTCATCAAAATACTGAAAGATTTGGTATTTTACTCAGTATTATTCGCCTTTGGAGGCAATCTAAACAACACCATGGTGACTCTAATTACATATCAGTTGGTTTTAGTAGTCCAAATTCATGCAACCAAGAAGAGGAAAGTGTTGTAGAATCTAAGCCAATTAAAATTCCAAGTTTTAAAAGTTTTTCTTCAAACCAATAGTTGATTCGTAACCAAGAGAAGCCCTTTCAAATCCCCTTACCAGCTGAATCTAACATGGACAACTATGATGAAATTGTTAAGTTGGAAGAGCATGTGTTAACAATCCCAAGCTTCAAGAAAATCACTTCTTCTCTTCCTCAAGAGTTACCAAAGCCTCCTATACTAGCCAATCCTCTATCAACACTCCCTAAAGCTTTTGAGGAGTTGCTCGATCATTTCAAATAGGAGGAGGTCGAGCTAGTAGTGAAACAAGAGTTTTTGTTTTTAATTCAAGACTCAAAATTGATTAAGGATCTTCCTCAAGTGGAAAGAACTTATGAGGTCAGTTATGAGGAGGCAAAAGAGATATCTATTGTTTATAAGCCTATGAATGGTGTGAATAATGAAAAATCTAAACTTTTTCAAGTAGAAGTCGAGGGTGATTAGTTGGAAATCAAGGTACAAGGAAACTGGATGGGTTAGAAGGAAGAGTTGATCTTCCCATTTGATGAGTTGTCTTGTTTTGTTGTGTAGGATGAAGATTCGAAGCAACAAGAAGATATCAAACAATTCGATGAGTTGCTAGTTAAAGAGGAAAAATCAAACATGGATCAAGAGGAAGAATATGGTCTTGATGAGGAGTCTATTCTCTCAAGTCAAGAAACATATCATGAAGTTGATTTGCAAGATCTTAGCTATTTGGAGGAACTTCCTTTCTGCTGTACAAAAGAGCTTAAGGTTGGTATAACAAATGAAAGTTTGTTGGAAGAGGCTACTACATTGTTTGAACATTTACCTTCGCTCATTGAAGAAGAAAATCCTGATTTGGAGTGTACTAATGAGGATTTTGAGCGTGGACTAGTTGTTCCTAAGAGCCTTCCAAGAGCTGATAGCTTTGATGAGTTATTAGCTATCTTAATGGAAGAGGATGGTCCATTGACCATGGATGAGGAATCAACATGGAAATTTATAATGTAAGGTGAAGGTAATGATGTCATTTCTAATCATTCAAATTGTCTTCTCTCTTGTCTAAACTTAGCCATGAAATAGGACAACCATAAAAAAGGTAGAAAGGTTTGTTGATGCGTGGGCGTCGGTGTTATCGATTAACGAATGAGGTGGGACCCGTTCCATGCTGATGTGGTACCTAATGGGCAATATTCTTGCTCGCTTGCTGACTGGAAGGAGGATGTGTCATTTTCAAACTATTGTTGACCAAATCTAGACCGTCCGACTGGCCAACTGTATCTTTGATCAAGGGCGTGTTTTCAAACAAACTCGTGTTATACTATAGCCGTTCTATCTCACATGAGTGAATAGTAATGGTCAAGTTCAACTCAGCCTGCGTAATTAAATGCTAAATAACTAGTGGATTGCTATTTCAATGTTGCATTTTGGTTTATAAGAATTTCTCAATGTTTAGAAAAGTGGCTATTATCTCAGTTCTCCATTATCGCGACAGTTGACGCTCTGCAAAATAAACAGTAAGTGATATGAATGCCTTCTTTTGTAATTTCAGAATATATTAGCATTGCCTATTGAATAATTGGCGATTGTGTCCTTTTCGATTCCTAGTGAATTGTTAAGCGATTTGGCTGTTAGAGCTTATATAGGTCATTGCTAGTGATTTGTGTGCATATAAAAAAGTTTTTTGTAACGGCAGTCGAGAATAGGGTGTAATTGTTTGTTTTTCTTTAAGAAAACCCTAGTTCAAATCCCCTTCTGTTTAAAATATATGGCATCCAAGGCACAAACTGTTGGTCCCGAGGCTACGCCTAGGGGTTACTCACAAGATATTATTGATCTGTTGAAACCTTCTACAAGCAAGAAGCAAGAAGGAAGGATATTGTTCTATGGACCCATGATTCATGAAGGTTTAATGGACAAACAGTGTACAATCCATGATGCTAAATTGTCGTACACTGGTTGGCAGCTCTTTTCCAATTGGTTTGGAAATAGAAATTTTCCTGTTCCTTTGTGTAATCCATGGAGACTAGACTTGGGTAAGCTGGTGGTACCGAATGTCTATGAAGATGTAGACTTATTAAAAGATATTGCTGCAAGGTACGATCCTGTGACTCAAATTGTCATAACACATCTTGGCAAGCCTATGATTAAAGTAACCAGAGAGGAAATTGTAGATATTTTTGGCTTACATGAATGGAGCCAGGATATGATTCCCATCAAATTGGAGGTCTTCAAGGAAGAATACAGAAACAATAAGGGTTTGATAAGGAGATCCCTTTTGATACCCCATTTGGCTATGTCGGGAAGAGGGAAGAATCAGAAAAAGGTTGTTATTGGCAAGAATGAGCCTAAACCTTTCCCGGTAGACTACTTCGTCCCTCATTTCAAAAATACCATCTATGCACTATGTCAAGTTTTGGGGATTGACCTGAAGAAGACTGTGCCTATAGAGATAATGTATATGGCTGTCAACCTCCAACACCCTGGTTATAATGTGGTATATGACTTTTCCACTTACCTTGCAGAGAACATAGATTCTGGCTTAGCAGCTTTGAAGCTGGGAAAGAATTGGGTAAAATTCAGATGGTTTTCACTATTGATTCATATGTTTTTATATAGGGGTTAGAAGGTATTTGAAAAAGATATGGAGTTGAGGAAGATGGAAGGAGATATTGAAATTCCTGTCCAATATTGGACTAGGGTCTTAGACAAAAATGATCATAAGTTTGATTATGTCACCTTTCATAATATTTTTGGATCTAAGTTAAGGAAGGCTTTAGTTGTTGATCCACCCAGGATTCCAAAAGAAATTCACGACTTTCTAAGGACTATGGAGAGGAGGCCTGAGCTGAATCTAACCCAGAATTGGGGTGATATTATCCCCAATCACAATACTACAATCTTCAGGGTCTTTGGCACCAATGCCATCCTGTCTGTCCTACCTAAAGAAGTTCCTCTCAGACTTGGTTTTGTAGAGATTATGAGGCAATTGGGAGCATCTCAAGATTTCCATTTGCCTGCTGAACACAAGAAAGGATCCTTTTTCCCTGAATATACAGCTTTTACAGATTTTGTTATGATAAAGGGAGGGTGGAGAAATTTACACTTGTTACTCAAGCCATATAGATTGAAAATTGTACGCCCTAGGAATTATGATCCTGAGGGTTTTATCTCCCAAATGAAGGCTAGACATCCGACTGGAACCTTTGTTCACAATTTCTACTATCCTGAAGATATCATTAAGAATATTTTTGATGAGGACTTACAGGATGAGAGAAAGGCAATGTACATTGCCTATTCAAAAATGGTAAGAAGTAAACAGGAGAAAATACCTGGTTTTGATCCTGTACCTGATGCTAAAGATGAGCTCAGTAGGGAAATCTATGTTCTTGATAATTTCGAGAGCATAGTAGGAGTTTTGAAGGAGGAAAGGATTGTAGAAGGAAAGGGAAAGTCACATGTTACTGAGCAGCACCTTGAGATAAGAATCGAAGAAAGGCCTACCTACCAGCCTCAAGGGAAAATAAAAGTGTTTCCAAGAAGGAAGCGAAATAGGACAAAGGAAGTTACGATGAGTGGTGCATCATCCGTCCTAAGAAAATCAGTATATGGTATTATTGATCTGGATTCACCTCCGAAGAGTTCAGAACAGATTAGCACATCATCCCCAAAGAGGCCTAGAACTGATAGTATGGGGGATGTTGGCCAGAAAGGTAATGATGAGGAGGATACTACTGTAACTATGGATGAAATAAATCTAGAAATGCCACTAGATCCGACTGACATTGCAACAAGCTCATGAGCCATCACCCTAAGATTGGGGAAGGAGGAGATTAAAGGAATTACAAATAGTGATGATTTGAGAATGGAAGCCTACAAAGAATTCATGATGGATGACTCTTTTATCCATACCTGTGCTTTTGAATATTTTGTATGGAGAGCTCATCTCTCATCTTATACTGAGCAGGTAGCACATGAGAGAAGTTTGCACCCAGAGCTTCTAGAGCAAGTAATTCAATCAAAGGTCAGAGTACAATTGAAGGAGAGGTTTAAGGAAATCACACCAGAACAGGGTAGAACATTGGTTCAAAAGTGTGGGATATTGCTACTCCCTGAATGGGATATTGCTGATGCTATAGTATTTGATACAGTAAGAAGGGAAAATAAATCGCTTCTTGCAACAGAGGAGGAGGCGGCATTAGCACTTAAAGGATCAGCTTTCAGTGAAGAGTGGGATTCTCTGGCAATATGGTCACTATCTATAGGGTCTCAAAAACATATTGTCGCTGAAACATCCGATTTTAGTGGTCATTTGATTATGAAGAGAGTTGTTGATACCCCTGCCTTGGAGGCTATTGACATGGTTGTGAATGTTTCCAAATTTACTAGGGCAACCGTGGAGGATTTAACTAAAAATCGAGATACTCTGAGGAACCAATATAATGACATTATTATTGAGTATAATAAGAGTCAGCAAAGGGTGGCAGAATTGGAAACAAAAATGGCCTTATTAAGGCAACAAATGGAAATCTTGAGATCCCAAAAGCAGGTTAGCTCTAGCCAAATTATTGCTGACAAACCAATTGATCAACCCCAACCTCCTGCATAGGTTCAATCTTGGGCTATGGTCCCGTATAATATGGGACAAGTGCCTATTGAGGTTGAGAAGGCTAGTACCTCGAGTGAAGATCCTTCTAGGGAAAAGTTACTCCAGCAAATTGAAGAATATAAGGAGATGGTAAATCAAATCTGGGATGCAGCAAGAAGGAATAATTCAGAAATTGTTGATAGTGTGTTAAGGCATCTACATAAACGGGTCCAGAGTAAGCTGAATGGTGTTCATGCGAATTATGCCTTGATGCTGCAAGCACTTGAATTGTTTCCAAGGGACAGAGAATTGGCTATCCCTTTGCTAAATAGATGGGGCCCTAGAATGGAAAAATTGAAATTTATGGCAGTTGGGGCAAAGCAGCATGGGAGTAAGTATCCTACAGTCATGACAACATATCAATTTGTTAAGACTATTGTTGAGCAAAAATTCTTGGGGTCTGCTGCTCCTATGGAGTCCAAAATCAAAGCACTGAAGGATATTTATGATGGAAAAGATTTGACTCCACCTCCTCATATTTTGCATAGTTAGGATAGTGTCAAGCCTTTGCAGGCGTGGAAGGAGCAAATGAATAATATAATGACTGCCCAAACTCATGAGATATGCAAAAATGCTGATATTCGCATGTTGGAGAACACTTTAGAGAAGTTATCACTTGTCATTAGTTTCCTGGAGAATTTTGACAAGACAACCACGTCATTAATGATAAAGTATGTACCTTATTGAAAAATGGTGGACCGGGTGGTGGCTTTCAATTGGCCGTCGGAAGAAGATTTTGAGTCATGGAAAAATATTTTTATTGATGAACTTGAATTATAAATAATGGGGATGAGAGCTGCAATTTGGTCATGTAAAATACAGGTATAGCCTACGGTATTATATTTTGAAATGCATTCTCTTCCTGGATTCAGGTACAAATTGCACAAATAAAATCAGCACATGGAGCGGTTAAAAGATGCTTTGGTGTCAGGGAATCGATACTTGGAACCATGCTTTCCTTTCCTCCGTAACAAATTAATCATCATTTTATTTTAAGCTTTTCTTCTCTTACCAAGAAAATGATGTAAAGATAACTGATTAGGAATTAGCGGTCCTGTAAAAAATGGACATGTGTATCCTCCGGCCTAAAGCTTGTTTGCTCCCTTGTTTTTATAAAAGGGAATTCTGGGCCGAGGAATAGGTCTGTTGAAATTACTTAAGATACGTAAGAGAAGAATCAAGTAGAGAGAGAGAAAAGAATATGTTCAGTTTTTTGAAGCTTTGAGTCTATTTGGGAACTTAGTAAATCATGGAGTTTTGGAGCATACTTATGCAAATCTTGTGATTGTTTTGAGTCTATTTTCTCTCCTATTGTAATACTTTGCATGAATTTTTAATGAAAAGTCTATCAAAGATGATGTTCGTTAAATTTCATTTGTCATTTCCTGTGGATTATGTTCGACTATAGCTCTAGTTCAATGGACCTATTAAATGCTTCAGTTGTTCAATAAGTTCATGCAAATTAGCACATAGGATTTTCTAAAGAGTAATAGATTCATGTATTGATGAATGGATGGTAATGCCTTACATACAGATCATAGATGCTCTAGATGAAAGTTACCCTGTAGTTCAATTTCCAGTTTGACTCTGTGCTTTAGGATATGGCATTGGTACTCTGACTGCTTACTATTCTTGTATTTTTTGTTATAGCTTCAAGCAATTTCACTCGAATATTTCATAAAAACACACTTAGGTGTTATTTCAATTCCTTGTTAAATAAGAGCTGAATTCTCCTAAGAAATAGCCAATTTCTTGAAGGATTATCTTGTTTAAACTTAGACTGGAATTTATCTATTGTTTATCCATGTATGAGAAAATCATTCTCATCATGAATTGCAATATATTTTAGGGATACCCTCCTGGATCTTACAGAGTCCGAAGTGTAGGAGAGATAACAGTTTTGTTGCATTTTTCTCGTTAAGTTGGCACAGTGCCTTCAGGACTTTTAAAATTGAGTATGGCAAGCTCATAGAAGCTTCTGCAGGTTCTACTTGGGTTGTAAAAAATGCCAAAATTATGCACTATTTTGGATGAGTTACAACATTATGCAAGACTATTTCTCAAGTCTTGTCAAGTTCCAAGAGTCGACACCATGCCCAATGGATAAGTTTAGGCAACTGGTGGGGATGTTTAGCAGGCAAATATATAGAAGATGTCACCAATTTTTTTACCTAATTTAGCTTCTAACTCAATCAAGTAAAGTTGGGATAGTTTTAGCTCCAAACTCTTCGTCAGCGCTGGTATTGACCTTGTTTTCACTCCTCCAAAGTCTTCCTCAGCACTGGTATTGACCTTTCACTTGTCCAATTTGACGAGCTACAACCTGCTTTAGTTAGGTTTTAGAGTATGTTAATTAAATTTAAAAAAATTATGGCGCCATTTAGAGTAGTGAATATAAAGCAAGCAAAGCCTATTATGGCGCCATTTAGAGTAGCGAATATAAAGTAAGCCAAGCCTATTATAGTCATGAGGGAAATAATAAAACTCCTAGGATACTTTGTGAAACCATTTTCCTTGGTTAAAGGGAGGCCATAAAATATACCTTTGGATTTTTTCAATCTTCAAATATGAGGATTTGCAAGGTTCTTAGCAACATGAGTAATGGAAATGTGTGCAACAAGAATTTTTGAACACACATGGAATCTCCTTGCCAAAGAAAGGGGCTTCATAATTTAATATGATAATTTTTCTCAGCTCTAGAATCAACTTTTAAATCTTCTCCTAATAGGGCCAAAATCACATCTTCTTGTGTTTGAGAAGTCACCAGCACTAAACATAACCGTCAAGCAACTTTTCATCAAGATTATAACATCACCGTTGATTTTGAGCACGTGCATCTCAGAGCCACTTTAGTAACCTGCCATATAATGTACTAAAACTCGACATAAATATTAAAGAACTTTGATTAATAGTAATGTTATAATATTAATATATTATATAACAATATTATATTACATTATATGAATTATAATGATATATAATATTATATTAGATTATTAATATTATTGGTATATTATTAATAATATTAATATTGTATTAGATTAATAATAATTATAATATTGTTAAATGATTAATTATATTACAAATGAACGCTGCTTTCAAATTCTTAGCTTTGAATGAATGGTTGAAGCACCAATGTTGAATGTTGCAACTCTAGTAGGCATGAATAGAAGTAGAGGAGATTGTTTGGGAGAAGAATTTTTTCTAGTGCTAGGTTATGTGTTAGGTTATATAGGGTTAGGTTATATAGTGTTTGAGCCTAGCCTCAAACACTACAATTAGGGTTAGGTTATGTGTTTTCTTTAGGGTTAGGTTTGGGATTAGGTTTATGGTTATGGTTAGAGTTTAGGGTAATCCAAATCATAACCTAACCCTTTCTCTCGAAACCTTAACCTTGACCCTAACCCTCACCTTTATCCTATCTTTATAACCCTAACCACAACCAAAACTCTAACCCCAACCCTAACCCTAATTACCTAACCCTAAATATTATTTATTTTATTAATTAGTTGCATTCACTCTAATAACCCTAAACCTATCCCTAAACTTAACCCTAGCCCTATCCCTGGCCCTAATCCTAACCCCAACTCTAAGCCAAATATAAAAACAACCCTTAATCATAATTACAATAACCCTAAAACTTCATTCTAGATATAACCCTAATACTATAATCCCTAATTGTAATACTAAACCCTAACCCTAATTTCATATCTAATCCCAACCATAACCAAAACTCTAAATCTAACCCTAACCATAAAACATAAACCCTAATCTAACCCTAATCCTAACATTATTTTCCTAACCCTAACCCTAACTCTAAACCTAACACTAACCCGAACACTAAATCCTAACCCTAATTAAATACCCAATCATAACCCTAAATTGTAACATCATCCTTTGAATTGGATACTACATCAAAAATTATGTGTTACAATCATTGCTTCCATTGTTGGCATTTTTACATTGGGATGCATATATTTTTAAAATCAACAAAATCTTTTAATGTCTTGCCAAAATTAATATTATTAATTGTAATATCAAACTTATAAACATGTATCCAATTTAGAACATAAATAAGAAATATATGGTAATAGTTTCTTCAAAAAATAAAGTGATGTGGACTAGAAGGACTATAAGGACTATAATGATTTTAGGATATACACATAATGGATTTGTTGAAAAGGTTTTAGAAACTTTCAAACAAATGCAATTGGTAGATGCAAAGAAAAATTCCACAACCTAATGGAACTTCAGTAAATTGAAGCTGGGGTTAGAGGGTTTCTAAATTACTCAGGGTAACCTTCAGTATGGATCGGTCAAAACCCTCTTGTTATGTTTTAACAGTGACATGTTTCCATGGTGGAATGGTCACTTAAGTGAGGTTTCATCCCTCTCGGGTCATGCTTAACCGGCCCTATTTCACCTGATTTGCCGATCTTTTTGGCGTAATGGCCTAGGTATTACACCGCCAGAAATTTCAATGCGGGCCCCACTTAAATGTTCCATCTGAGGGCTGATGAGCCATCCGATCACAGAATTCGATCTTGACTACTTCTCGCAGACCTCGTAGGTTTGTCTATTGGCGTCATCAAAGTAGTGCGAGGTTTGCAAGATATGGCCACGTGGCATGAATGGATGAATGGGTTTTCTTCCCGAGGTGTTCGATATGACAGGGGGCCATCTTTTCACCGATAATAGCCATCAATAACAGGGTAATCATGATCTCTCGCACACCTCGCATGGGCAGAGTAAATATCTGGGAGAGTGTTGCGATGTTCACGAGGGAGTGGCACATGGCTTTTCTTTTTGTGCCAGTGGGATTATATGGGACCCATTGTGCGGTTTGGGTTTATTCTTCTACGGGTTTTTGATTGGATATGTTTTCTAAAGGCATCGACATGGATTATCAACATCCATTGACTTGATCTCCACCCTCCGTTTGTTAAAGTGCCTCCTGAATCGGCGGTTCATTTATAGGGAAGAAGTGTGTGAGTTGCCCGCATGGCATGTATTACTTGGCTGTTGCTCGTGTCATTAATGATATAGGTTTCTTTTCTCCCGAGGATCTCCACCTAATTTCCTCCTGCGTGCGAACAGTGCCATCCTTCTGAGGGTATTCATAGTTATCTGGATCATTAACTATGCAAGTGCTTGAGTTTCCTTCAAGTAATTGTACCCTACATACTGGCTTGCTTTATAAATGCTAACTGAATTGTATGTAATCAGCATTGCATTCTCTTGTGTCTAAGTGCAGTAAGGTTTTTCTTATGTTTGTGGCTGTGCTCTATTTCTATCATGAGTAAATCAGTTAAGCAAAGGAGTGCGAGGCTGGCTTCACCAGTCATGAAGAAATCCAATTCTCCCATGTATCGCAAGGCTATTATTAGGAACACTGGGAAGAGGCCAATACATTGTTCGTCCCCGATAATCATCTCGAATTCTGATGAATCTGAGACTGATTCTGATTATCGATACTATTTGGCTTCCCTGACTGATCTTATGGGAGTGGATGAGGAGGTTTTGGCAATTGAGCCAGTGTCTACATTAGCACCAGGTTCAGTTATTCGGGAATGTGCTCACAAGGTTGGTAAAGAGGAGGTGGTGCCATCGCTATCGCAGGCTTGAACTCGAAGGGGTTGCTTGTACCAGGGCCATGTTGCTTCTTCATGATTACTAGAAGTGGGTCTGTTGGATGTGTCCTCTCTTCTCTTGTTTTTCTATCAAGTGGATGTGGATGTGGATGTGGATATGGACGTGCGTGTGCTTTGCACGAAATTTTGTTTTTCGACTGGTTATTTCATAACCGCTTTGATTCCTTTGTTCATGCACGGTATCATTATGACAAGGAATGTAAATTTGAATTTCATTTTGGTGCTGAAATTCAATTTGGTGTCACAATGTAGCCTAATGCTTGTTGCTATCCTATTCTATAAAGGAGATTTCATGGCTCATTGTGAAGGGTCAAATTTTTTTTGCAATCTGACACTTGGAAGTTATACAGTCCTCTTTATTGTTAAAGTGTTATGAACATTTTGTTTCAGGAAGTCATCCTGGGGTTAGGTTCATATACAGATTAGTGTGATATGATTTTTTAATTACTGATATCAAAAGAAATCTATAAAATTAAGATGGTTTACTCTCCTGGGTGTGTGCTATGGATTATGAATAGCTTTATCAAAGATTCATCTATTCAATTTCAATAGTTAATTGAAAATGTGATTCATTTTCTTGCTTTAACTCAAAGAGTTAATCAAATGCTTGAAAAATAAGTTACATGTTCATGGTTTTATATACTCAGGATGCTTGAAGAAGTACTATCTTAATATGCTAAAATATCTCATGATAGTAATGCTATATCAGATGGGTTCATCGTATCATGATTTTTTTCTGTATGACTCCGTTGCCCTATGGATGAAGCACTGGATAATGTTTGTGTCATTTTATTAGTTCAAGACTATAGGTTCTAAGCAAGGATATCCAAATACTGAACACAAGACACTTGAATACAACCTTGTCCTCCTCAGGGAGGTATTGTAACAAATAAGTGGGCCAGTTTCGTTGCTCTTTGGTACTGGTAGTCATTCTCTGGTCTGCCAAAACCTTGAGATGATAACTATCCCTTTGAGTGTGTAGGAATTGTAATCTGTACATAGGAAGTGTTCTTACCAATCATGAGACATTCATGTGAACACGTTTAGGTTTACCCACGTTGGTCCTACAGAGCCAAAAGTGTAGGAGAAGTCATTCCTTTACTGACTCTCGTTAGTTGGCCATTAGTGGTTGTAGTTGTCCTCGATAGGGGTTGGCTACCTCTTAGATATCTGCAACCTCTACATGGATTATATTTTAAACACCAACACAACCTTCACCAAAATCCTTATTGGTTTCCTTAATATGGGAGATTTGGAACAAGGTATAGACATCCATCAAAGCATAATATGAAGATGATTTTTTTCAAATGTTGTGGTTGTAGATGCCCTTTTAAAATTTATACCGAATGTGGAAGGATAGAAAAATCTTTTGAACTATTTGATAAAATGTCTCAAAGAATTGTAATCTCTTAATTTATTTTAGTGTCTATTTTGTTATACCCCATGTCCCAAATTGGGTATAACACAATAGACACTAAAACAAATTGATATATTTTTATGAGGGCAATGATGAGACTTTTCTAATTAGATTGTATTCCATGAGATTACAATTATTCGAGGCATTGTGTCAAATAGTTCATGAGCTTTGTCTATCCTCCCACATTTTGCATTGATTTCAAAAGGGCATCTACAACCACAAGATTTGAGAAAATTCATCTTCATATTATGTTTTCCTTATGATTGGTTGACTCTTATACTAAATTAATATGTTCAATTTATGCTTCCTACTTGATCTAACTATCCACAAATGGCAATTTAACAGTGGAAAGATATGATCCTACTTTGGTATAAATTGTATATGCAATATCAAGGTATGAATTAATATGTTCAATTAAGAGATGTTAAATGAAATGAATAAAACTAATGTAATGTAAATAAGGGAGACCAATGCCTTATTGGGTAAAACGGAGTCAAATGAAAGCCTTTAATGAATGGTTTCTATCTAGCAGGTCCTCTAATAGTTTGGCATATAACTATGAGCTTACAATTGGTATAAACATGCAAGAGTGTAAATGATAAACCCTAGTTGAGGCAGAATATCAAATCTAATAATCAGATTCTTCTTAATGATCCAAATGGCATTCCCAGATTACTATAATTTATTGAAAGGAATTTTAATTCTTCTTTAAAGAATCCAATAAACCAAATCACACAAAAACAACAAATGTGTACTGATAAATAAAATATATACTTGATACTTCAATTTAAACAACCAAGAAACATCAGATTGGAGACAATCAAATAATCGCAAGAATCCAACAAAAAATTGATACCAGAATGAAGCCACTAAATCATCAGTCTTTCATTATCTCCTTCAAAGTTCATACATGCAACATAGTCTCCTTGAATGTCATCATTTCTGAAAATTTAATGTTTACAGTAGTCTATCCTATTCTAATTCTATCTTCTACCCCTTAAATTTATCCAACAACGGATACTTATACATCAGTTTGCAAAAGGACGTGCATTTTCAAAAAGGCTTAAAGCATAAAAGGTTTAACAAATCCACTATTAACTAATTTCTCTTGAGCCACAAATGGAATGCAGACATATGCTCCGTATAATCCTGGCGCTCATGAGTGTCGGCATCTCCCAACGCATCCCGGATCACAATCTCCATCATTATCATTTGCTCATTTTTCTTACATGCTGCATCCAATATCACATCTTTTGCAGTGGTTGTCTCCAGCATCCCTTGGAGTATTGTTTCACACTCAATTTTCCATGTAGTCGCTTCCTTCATTTTCCCTTCATCATCACATAACTTGGTGAATCTATCTTCGGCAGCCTCTGTCAATCCCTACATATCCCCTTGTAACTCCACATAGAAATCCCTGTGCCTATCCATAATACAATTGGCATTTTCAATCTACTATCCACTCTCTCGTGTTCCTTTATTGCATCTACATACTGTGAATGTTTTCCCCAGAGTTTATTTAACCAAGTGGTTAAAACAACCTGCCTTTTTTTTATTATTGCAGCAAATGCATCCATTCTCCCTTGAGAGTATGCAGTTTACCCTTCCCAACGGTCTTTTTTCTGTGAACTCTCACCTTGAGTGAGCATCCTTGTTAGTTCTGTTACACCACCTACCAGGTCTTTCAAGTGTTCATTCTCTCACAACATCCTCTCATTATTGGTTTTGTACATCTCCCTTTCCCTTATCAATGCTTGGATTTGGGCTTTATTCAACTTGGCTATATTTATCTCAATATCAGCAGTCGCTACAGGATCAACCTCCCCAGCCTTCAGGGTCATGACATGTCCGAATGCCTTTTCAGTATCAATAACAATCGATTTCTTGTGAGGAGGATACAAGGCCCAAATCATCAATGTTTCATCATTAGGATTGTATCTTGATCCTGTGTATACCTCCATCACCTTCTCTATACTGAGCTTGTGGGTAGCATTGTTATCTTTTAAGAAACTATCAAAAACTAATGCAGAACTCATATCCAAACCTGGAAAAATCATAACACCTACCTTTTCAAGCAGCTCCCTCCCCTTTTTAGGGGTCATGTCAATCATCTCTTTGTCCACTTCATCCTTTAAGCTTTTGAACAGTTGATCCTCATTCCCTGGAGTGACATTGTCAACCTGTCCCCTTATCTCTTTCCCTTTTTGCTTGTATAAAAATGTCTTAAACTCCAAGGTCTTTATAAATTCATCATCTGATATGAAAGACCTATAGTCTTCATGTCTTGTATCTACATCCATGGTTTCCTCAACATCTGTTTCTCTGGCAACATAGGCATACTCCTTAGTCTTCATTCTTGAAACTTTCCCAGATGAGATTTGTGGCCTATCTATTTCTGAAATCCCCTTAATGGAGGATAACAACTTAGTATCCACCAACTCCTTATTATGTTTTTCAATCACAATTTCAGCTTCCTCTACCTCCAAGTTTCTGATTATGTCATCAGATTTAAAGGGCACATGATGGTACCCTCCGAGATTTACTTTTTGTCTGGCAGAGTGGATATACCCTTCTGGATCAAAGTTCTTTGTCACTGGTGCTCTGCTCATGTTGTGCAATAATTTATCGAGAATCAGATCATAACCTTCCTTGGCTAATATAGTGAAATCACTAAAACACAATGCACTGGGCATAAAAGCATGTTTCCCATACGAATTTAAGTTCATAACACTGGAGTAATCCATTTTCCTAACAATTTCAAGGTATGCAATTCTATCCGAGACAGTTCTGGGCATAATGAAAGGTGTATCCTCAAAGCCATAAACCCTAATCATTGTGGCATTCTCTAAGCAATACCAATCCCCCCAGTTGAGGTTAATTGGTCCATTGTAATCTCTAGGCCTAAGAAACCTTTTTACTTGTTCAGATAAATAATAATCACAAGGATGGCTAAAAAATCTATACAAGGGTTTCACAAATAATTCTTCAAAATGCAAGAAATTCGAATTGGCAAACCTGTTGTCCCAAACATCAGTCCATAATTGAACAAGCAATGGCCTACCTTCCTTGTCGGATTGTGAAATCCTCAGCTCCTGGGGCCATAAACCTAACTCTTGTCCAAAATACAACACTAAGTGCATCAACAGTGAGTAATTTCTAAGATGCAGAACAAAATTACCACTCTTTATCGCCATCAAACCTGCATCTAGCTCCTTAAAAACATGTGCAGCATAGTCAAATGATCTGGAATTGTGGTACTGAATATCTGCAGAAATCACCATGGGCACAACCGCCATATGCTCAGGTACCTCCATCCCTAATACCTGTCCCACTGAGTAGTAAGTATATTTTAGGTAAGGTTCGAAGAGGTCTACATGAAATGGTGGCCCCTCACTATCTTCCATTGGAGTAGGTTTCATGACATCTAATTCTATGCAGAGGTAACCTCCACCCTTTATAAATGGTTTCCATCCTTCTGAACTCACTATCGAGCTCTTCACTCACTACTTTGTCACTGCATATTCCCTCCATTCTGAAAACCTTAGCAATTGCATTCTCAGATACATGTATCAATGGATTCCTTGACAAATCACATATAGCTTTCTTTTTCGAATCATAGTGTCCGGCCAACAATTTTACTAGTTCGACATTAATAAAAACATTAGGGCACACTAATTTCCCTAAATTGAGCCTCCATGGATTGCATACTAGCTCAAAGCAATTTCTCTTGTGGTAATGGAAATTGAATAACTCATAGCCTCTAATCGGAGTCCAAACATCACCTATAAATTTGCATTTGTCATCCAATTTGTCAACTTCCACTTTGAGCTGTGCATAATGCCTAGCTTCAGGTCCAGAACCAGGTAACTGGTCTATGAGGTCTTGATTTAGCTTCTTTTCAGTACCTTCTAGTTGCAACTTAGTCTTTTGCTTTTTTGCTTTTGATTGGGTTCCCTCCCCGGGTTTTCTTCCCTTTAGTTTTCCTGAACCAGTGCCTTCCATAATTCAATTTTTTACGAATTCTAAGAGGACGAGAAACTTACTGTAACTTCTTCCAAACTCAAGCCAGGTGAATGCCTTAATTTCTCTGCTGGTTCCCTTGCTCTCCTTTGCTTTGAATTCTGTGATACAATGATTTCAATTGATTATACCTTGATATGCAAAATCTCCTACGCTTCGTGGCGCCATTAATGTCTTTTACCAATCGAGACATGAATGCTACAGGTTTTTTTTGAAATTCTCACTGTCACATCAGGGTTCAATGATCACCCACCCACCAAGACATCTTGCAATTTTGCTGACATCACAAGTCTCCCTGATAGTTTCTTTCCTTTTGCTTTTATATCACCATGATTTTCACTGAAACAACTATCGCTCAGACTTAATGAATCGGGCCAACGGTTCTTTGCCTTACTCCGAAAGTACTTTGTCTCACCGATATGTTCACTTTATCGAGTATGTCGCCGAGACCAAGCAATTTGTTGTGGTGATAGAATAATACTCGCTGTGATGTCTCTTAGATCTCCCCGCAGTGACATGTCTCACCAATAAGCCTCTTCTTCGGCAAGAAAACGAGCATCGTCTTATCGATACCCTTTATTTCCACGTGCTCAATTCTGTTGGTGTAACCCGAGGGGTCGGTAAGACTTTTATGAACTCTTCCCGGCATCGTTTGTCTTACCGATTGAGTCCTCCTTTTGCTTTATCAGCAAGACCAATAGCGCTTCAGCCAGTGTTTTCAAATCTCTCTCCGACGACCAAAGTCTCTCCGATAGACTTTACTTTTCTCCAATTGGCAAAAGGTAACTTAGCTCGATATGACCTTACACCGTCATGCCGATACCTTTTGTCTTGCTGATAAGTAATACAAACCCGCATTCTCCTAGTGTATAACTTTATCGGTATGACCCATTTGATGTCTTGTCGATACAATAACATCGATAAGACATTTCAAACCTCTGGCCGGTCCACCTGTTCAACATTCACCCATCCGCTAAGACATCTTGGAGTTTCCCCGACATCACAAGTCTCCCCGATAGTTTCTTTCTTTCTGCTTTTTTATCGCCATGACATTCACCGAAAAAACTATCGCCCAGACTTAATGAATCGGGGCAATAGTTCTTCACCTTACTCTGAAAGCTTTTTGTCTCACCGAGATGCTCACTTTATTGACTTATGTCGCCATGACCAAGTATTTGTTTTTCCGACAAAACAATACTCACCGTGATGTCTCTTAGATCTCCCCGCGGTGACATGTCTCACTGATACGCTTTTTCTTCGGCGAGACCATGCACATTATCTTCTTGACACCCTTTATCTTCGTATGCTCAGTTCTGTCGGTGTAACCCGAGGGGTCGGTAAGGCTTTCCAAATTCTCCCCGGCATAATTTGTCTCACCAAGTGAGTCCTCCCCTTTCTTTATCGACAAGTCTAATAACGCTATGGGCAATGTTGTAAACTCTCTCTCCGATGACCAAAGTCTCTCCAATAGACTTTATGTTACTCCAATCAACAAAAGGTAATTTAGCTCGATGTGGCCTTACATCGTCTCGCCGATACTTTTTGTCTTGCCAATAAGATATAGAAACCCACATTCTCTTTGTGTATAACTTGATCGGTGTGACCCTTGCTATGTCTTTCCAATACATTTAGGATATGTATATTATCATCGATGAGACCTGCATCAACTTATGCTGATATTTTCATATGTAAAGATTTTAATGTCAGATGAAATTTATGGGGTGTTATGGCACAATTTTAAATCGGATTTTGGTAAAATATGCTATGTGAGGATTTTTTTGTCTGCATTATGAATCTTTTTTCGGAGACTAATAATCATGAAGAAATAATGAATTTGTCAAAATTTGACAGTTCCAACAGCATGAAGGTTTGATGTTTCATGAAAGTACTAGCATTTCAGTTATAATGATATATTTAGAGCTCATGGCTCTCCTTTGTATAAACATATCACAATTTTGAATAATATAATCAAGGGTTATGGCATTCATCTCACTGTTATCATGGTGTGTATGATTTCCATTTTTTCTTTAATTCAAAGAGTAAATTAAAATGCTTGGATGGAGTCATAGATGGATATGTTTGTAAAGGGATTTGATAAGAAGTATTGAGTTAGGATAGAAATTGACACTGTTGTAATGCAATATTGTCAGAGATCTTATATGTTATGTGTTTGAACCTATTATGGAAATCTAAATATTTGTGAATTAATTCGACTCCCCAATAGTATATGGCACTGGCCTAAATTATATGTGTTTGTAAGGTTCAGTGTATGTTTGTCTTAGCTTAGATCTTGCTACCAAATTGAAAATTGAATGACTATCTTATGTGGTGAAATGTCGTTGTAATCATCTCATGCTCGAAGTAGTTGATACTATTGATGCTTTTCTATTGTTTAAATTGATATATCAAGCATATATATATATATTCAGTTTACCGATACACATTTGTTGTATTTGTGTGATGTGATTATTTGGTTCTTTCAAGTAAAGATTAAACCCTCCTAGTCAATCACAGTAACTAAAGAGTATTAATTGTATCAATAAGAAGAATCACATAACTAGGATTGTCATTCTATCTCAAATAGAGTTTGTCAGTCATTTACTTGCACATTTATACAAGTTATAAACTACATATGTGTGCCAAACACTTTTAATTATTGCAATCATAGATTACACTTTTATAGATCTTCATTAGACTCCATACACCCAACAAGGCAGTGGTCTCACGCTTTCATCTTTTGGTTTATCCATTTTATTTTTTACATCTGTTAACTGAACATATTCTAATATAATTAAAATCAAAAATATCATAAATTAATTATGTAACCACATAAGTCAAATATAATTCTTTCAAGAAATTAATATCAAATAGATAATACAAATTAATTTCTTTGATCTTCTTCTTCATCCAACTCTTTGTCTGTATCATCCGATCCAAATTCAACATTGTAAGGATTGGTCATATCATCATCATCGTCATTGATATCAGTTTCGATAATGTCATCATCCACACATATATCATCTTCATGAACATTAACTCCTACATCAGCATGATCTAGTTCCTCCTCTTTGACATCTTCATTAGGCACATCATCAACTAATTGTTGATCCTGATCATCATCTACATCATCTTCTATTTCTTCAGTATCTTCTTCTTCCACCACATTATACTTTACCGGCCTTCCTCTTGGATCATGTCTAACAACATATGACCAACCCGCTTTACCTGGAACCTCTGAGTAAAATACCTGCTCACATTGGCTTGGAAGAACATAGGGCTCATTTCCAGCTCGCTCAAAATACCTTGTATTAACCATGGTAAATCCATTATCATGTTCAATAACAGTTCTCTCGGGATCATTTTCATTCAATCATAGCCTGTACCATAGGATGACGAACAAAACTAATTTGAAGGACTTAAAGTCACACTCAAGTATATCATCCAAAATCCCATAGTATTGATTTTCTGAGACTTCTGGATGTATGTCGCTTCTAGATGAAACATTAGTCACCTAGAAGACTGCAGTTATCCCAGAATCACAAGTTTTCTTCGTGTCATCCAACTTTTTGATTCGAAATTTATGACCATTGCACCACATAGCCTTGTGGTGTTTCACCTGCAATATGTCAAACATGCAAAACTTATTGCAATATCGTCAGTTGATAAACATATTTATTCTTGGCCGAATGTATGCAAAGAAAAAAATCTCAACATATATATACATCAATATAATTGAAAATAATTAAATAATATGGGTGATTAATATATTTATACATACCTGTTTATCTCTTAAACCATATGCTAAATCAATTTCCCTTGGTGTAACATTGGAATCTCCATTACGATGAGCTTCTTTAACCAATGAAGCCACACCTTCCCATGTTAATGTGCGACCAGATTGTTGACATCGTTCAATCCATACAGTCATCCAATCAAAGATTGTTTGCGACGTACAAATGTAGTGCATCCCACTCTCAACCAACTGTATCAAAAAAAAAAGAAATTCACAAACGACGTATAATTAGTTAATTACCACGGTATACAACCTTAATTTATAAGTACAATATACATAAAAACCAAATGTAAAATGTATTCTAATTAATCTTTGGTGCAGGAGCACACCTAGGCTAACCTCCATAGTTAGGATATTTTGGGCTTGTATCTGACATTAGCCAAGTCAGAGTAATTGTATGTTTATTTTGGACCTTAGAAGGTCATTGTTGTGGCTAGGTGAGTTAGTCATTAGGACTAAAGTCACCAAAGTTAGTCATTGTTAATAGTTTTTACATTGCTTAGCCTTAGTAGCTTAAGTTGGGATTTGAGTCTTAAATGTGTTCTAAACACATGAATGATGTTAGAAAGATGCCATGAGGCCTTTAATGGTGTTGGTTACTTGAAATATAGGAGATAGAGGTGCTAAGAGTTAGGAAGGTGGCATAATGATAGAGTTGTCAAATGTTGTTACAAAATTGTCATGACAACAGTTGCCATTATGGCAAATGCTGCATGCAACTCGGCTACATAGGATCCCCTAAAGGATAGGAGTGGGGGATTGACCAACATACCCTACAAACATGGTGAATGGCATCTAATATGAAGCAGGCTCAAATTCAAGAAAAGAGGGAGATTGTAATCAAGTTTTTGGAATAGAAGATAGCTCTGCAATTTCTAGTTTTATGTGAACTCCGAGTGTTATTGAGTGACAGTGATACTAAGTGAATTGGATGTTTTGATTTAGTATTAGAGTCGAGTTCATGGGACATTATTAAACTTTTTTTATTCTACAAGTAAGTTGATTTAAGCTGTTTTAGTGTCCCAAATAGATAGGTTAAGGTTTAAGGGTTTTACTAGTCATGTCCTGACCAACTTGTATTTTTATGGCTCCCCCATGAAATCTAGTCACGAGATTTTCCTGAGGGTAGATGGATGTGTTATGGGAGCCATTGGTCTGTACATATGTAGAGTTAGGAGTCATGGAGAGTGGAACAGCTGTGTTTAATGTCAAGTCCTAGGCGAGCTTAGAGTGCCTGGTTAGAGGTTTGACAGTAATGAATTGAAGAATTTAGGCAGGGGATTGAGGTACAGTACAGAACAAGTACATCTCCAGGTAGGGTATAGACATATCCTAACATGCTAGAAGGATTGAGGTTCTATAAATCCATTTGACTGAGGTTTGAGCAAGAAAATTAGTGGGGTCCTACAAACTAGGCCTAATAGCCCTATTTAACCTAGATAATAGGAAACCAATGTACGGAGGACTTAGGAGTATAGAATCTTTTGAATCCTTCAAAAAATCCAAAAGGGTATTCGAATGTGGAATTGATTTTTTAAGTTGTTTGGAAAGTTTGGGCAGGAACGAAGTAAAGGTCTCTATCAAGGGCTACAAGAAATAAGCCTCCTCAAGACCAATTCTTGAAACCGGTAGGAAAGGAGTTTGGAGATCCTCCAAGATGGATCCAGTTGGAAGTACATGGAATGTTTCCAATGTGTTTGGAACCCCTGCAATCAATTCAATTTTTGTGTGATGTTGGCACTTAGAGTCTTCTAAGTGTAGGAGAGAGTTTACACATAACAAAGTGGTGTTAGTCCTTCAAGGTGAAGCACAAGGTGTGAGACTCTTGGAAAGGAGTTGGATTAGGACTTAGTTAATCATCTAAGCCTAACAAGGACCTAGAAAATATTAGGTTCCTAGAAGAAGACAAGGAAAGGTCTTCTTAGCTCATTGTGCAAGAAAGTCTTGGAACACTTACACCAATCTCCATGACCATCTTATAATTACCTGACACTTTCCTCAATCTACCTTTCCCCATCAATTACTCCCCTTCGAATTTGTTAATGGAGTTGGGATCTCAAATGCGATCTACATGGATCTTTGCTGCAAACTTAGGAAGATATTGTAATGTACACCATGGTCTAGTATACCATGTATCCCTCCACCATAGAACCCTCAGGATGTGCTCTCTGACTAACCAAAGCCTTCAAAAATTTTAAGTGCCTCTCAACCATCCACATTGACCTTGTGTGTACAGGTCCACACAATTCAATCTCCTCAACTTGGTGTATGAGGTAGTGTTCTTGTGCATTGAAAAATGTTGAAGGTAGACACTTTTTCATTTCACACATTAGATGAGGAATTCTTCTCTTCCAATAATTTATATCTTCTTTATGGATTGCTTTAGATGACATCCATCTACAAGTGATTCAAGGCACAAATATATTAATGAGATTTAACAAAAATATACAACAAATTGAACAAATATCGCTACTTACCTCATGTATTTTCCAAGATCATATATAACTTGCTTGACATTGTTGTCGAAGTTGTCTGGGAGAGATAGAGGTAGAACGTACTGCAACAATTATAAAATGATCTTTTCATTAATATTTTTCCAAAAGTAGTAAACATAATACACTGAAAAGTACATGCAGTATACAAATATATATATAATATACCAAAATAATTACCTTAATGAAGGTATGCCAATCATGTGTTTTCATCCCTGACCCAAATTCACCTTTCCTTGTTATGATATTGTTTATGTTGGCAGCAAATCCTATGGGAAATCGAATTTTTCGTATGACTTGTTTTAGAGCATTGCTTTGCTGCTCTGTTAATAACCAAGGAAGGGCACTTATATTAATTTGGTCTCCATCGCTATTTAATTGAATGACATTTTTTATTGCATGACTGGCTTCCTGAATGCCACTACAAATTTTGACAATTTTTTCTTTGTCATGCCTTCCATCCAATATTTTCCATAACGTTTCTGTCATATTCTTTCCGATATGCATTGTATCAAATAAATGCACAATTTGTAGCTGCTCATAGTAGGGCAACCTACTAAATTGTCTGGGATAACTTTTCAATCCTTGTGGAAGCCGACCATTAATGCCTTGATGACCTTCATGAAGCATATAAGTTAAACAAATTAACAACGACAATCATTGTCAATTATAGTATGATCACAAAATAAAAATATAAATTCAAAACATATCATAAATGATAGATAAACAATTTGATCCGATGTATAACCTTGATGATTAATTCTATTATATTTCAACTTCCATAGGCGAGGTGTCATTCTTCGTGGTTTTGATGTAGTCTCTTCTTTCCCATTGAAAAAATGTTTTTCAGTAGTTCGATACTTATGATTTTTGTGGAGGAAGTGCCTATACTCATCAAACACCTGCTTTCCTAAACTTGTTGAAGGACGAGATTTCATCTTTGGACAACAAATTGGACATGCAAATTTTCCCTTTGTTTGAAGACCTGCAAATCATATATAATTGGATTAAATATGTCAATTTTTATAATTATATATAATGAATAGATTTTTTTAAAAACATGCATGATATCTAATTCATAAAATTAAATATCGTTAAAGTCATGCAGTCGAACGTTATAACATACCAGAAAAATGTGTTAGCCCTGAGGCATAACGAATTGTCCATACAAGCATTGCATGGAATTGAAATTGTCTTTGTCCTATTGGTCTAGATACGTCATACATAGTGACGCCATTCCATAACTTTAGTAACTCATTGATAAGAGGCTCAATATATACATTCATATCTTTAACTTGGTACTTACCTAGTTGAATGAACATAAACATTACATAATTATTATAACCATTTTACTGCAATATATATAAATTCATGTACATGACTATTAAATGAAAAAACATATAAGTCATTATGCAACAAATAAGACAAATGAGATGCTACTACATTAAAGAAAATTGATGTAAACAAATACCTAGAACAATCATTGCCAACATTATGTGCTCCCTCTTTATTGACATCCATGGAGGAATGTTATTGTTGATAACAAAAATAGGCCACACCGAGTAAATAGATCTCAGCTCTCCAAATGGATTGACACCGTCCGCTGCCAATGAAAGCCTGAGATTACGAGGTTCTTCTTTAAAGTGTGGCCATTTTTCCTCCATGTCCCTAAATGCAGAACCATCCGTAGGCATTCGAAGAATCTCATCTCCACTTCTATTACGTGCATGGTAATCCATAAATTGCGCTAAGCTTTCACACCTAAATAATTGTTGCATACATGGAATAATGGGAATATAACGAAGAACCTTGCGAGGCACCTTTTTTTTTAGTTGATCTATTCGATATCTACTGATATGAGATTCCGAGCATTCTATTGCAAATTCATGTTGTTGATGATATATAATATGATCATTGAGACATGCATCTATTGCTTGATACTCCATTCCAATATCTTTCATAATGTCAGATAAATCTTGGTATGAGCGAGGTAAAATATTTGATGGTGGTAACAAAAATTCACTAATCAATCTATAATAAAAAATGATTTCTTAATATAAAGAATATTAATGGTACATACTTCACCCTTTATTTACTAGCGATGAACTAACAACAATTAAAATAGATGAAAAAAGATGACATATATGACATACCTTAACATCCATGAGATTTCTATGTTGGATAAACCATTCATAACCTTCAAGTTCACCAGCAACAATACAACAAAGAGAAGAGTTGTTTGGGAGCCTTCATAAAGCGGCTCGTATGCCTTCTCAAGTACAGGTAAATCATGAACATCATCAAAGTCATCTCGATCAACATGATCAGATGTGCCACTACATGTGTCATGGATCAATATATTTGTACCATCATCTTCAATTGTGTTTTTTGGTGCATGATCATCTTCTTCCATAGGATTATTAACTTCATCTTCGATATTCACAGCTCCATGTTCCTCTGCTTGCAAAACCACATTCTCTGGGCCATGATAATTCATATCGTGTGCCCTAGGGTGCCCCACCTTTATAATAATGACAGACACAAATAAACCATGATCATGATCAAGTGATTATATATATATATATCAAATGTTAAAACAATATAAACATTTACAAATTCAATCAATATAAACACATATAATGAACAACTTACCAATGAACGATAATCATGCCCCCCTTCAACATGACCATGCTACCTACAATGTTTCTCAGTTATTGTGATTAAAAGTCTTCTCGTCTTTAAGCCTTTGCAATTATTGCAAGGACAATAACATTTCCCATCACCCTTTCTTTTCAATATAGCCCACAATCTAGCAACTGTCTCTTCATTTTGTTTTGGACTAATATTATCTAACATGATTTTTCTTTACCAAGCTTGAATATTTAGATCTTCAAAAAATATCAAATTCACATGCACTCCAATAATTTTTAATCGTACACAGGTAACAAAATATAATAATTATGATATTTTACACCAAAAAAAATCGGCATGCAACCACCCCTGCAAAAGAGAAGATAGTCTGAAGTTAATGACCCCAAAAAACACTTTCAAATGTTAATTCTAGAAATTATTAAATTCTGATTTTACAATGATTTCCAACTGTTATACTCCTAAAATCAGAATATTGAACTTGCACAACAAAATCTGGAAATGAAATTCTCAAAATGCAGCTAATAGGCCTCAACAATTAAGGCCTACTCAAGACTTTGTGAAGTCATTGCAAGGTTTCCAAGCCTTACCTGATGATTTGAGCAAGAGGACTAAAGAGTTGGTAAAGAGTTTTGATGACTGGAGTGACACATCTTTACCAGATATTGTAGATGCTCAAGGAAATGTTAGATCACTGCAGCAATGGCAGGACAGGGTAGATGAAATCATTAATACTAGCACATTTTTGGAATCTTTTGAAAGGGAGGCGAATCAAGTAGCAGTAAAGTATACAACTTATAGTGCAAAGGTAAATTAGGTGGTAAATTTTAATTGGCCAATGGATGAGGAATATCAAGGATGGGTAGAAAAGTACTTAACTGAACAAGAATAGGACAGAGTCTACAACCGGTAGTTAACAGCTCAACAGTTATGGTTATAACAAATTTTGGCTATGTCTTGGTGGTAGTTTTGGTGCAAGTTTTCAAAGTTTGGAAAATGCAACAGTTATTCTCCAGTGGATGGGATGAACAAGAAGATTCTCCAGAGACTCGGCTATTGTAACCAATTTTTGAAATATCATAAGGCGGTCCAAGTGACCAGTAACAGGTGTATTTCTGGTCCGATGCTTGTTGCTCCTTCATTTTCCCTATAAGAAGGATTTCAGGACCAAAAATATGGCTGGTTAGCAAGTTAGATATCTTTAGGTCAAGTCTAACTGAAGTTGCCGAGTGAATTTGTAAAGAGTTTGATATTATAGTGAAGATACTATTCTTAGGTTTGGTGATGTGAGTGTTCCAAGGCTTGCTTGCACTGCAACTAAGAGACCCAACTTGTCTCTTCTAGGAACCTAGTCTCCTCTAGGTCCCGATTGACTTAGATGATTAACTAAGTCCAATTCTAACTCTTCTCTAAGAGTTATATCCTTTGTGCTTCACCTTGGAGGACTAACACCATTTGACAAGTTCAATTTCTCTTCCTCACTTAGAAAGTTCTAAGTGCTAACTTCTCACAAATGTCATTCTTCATTGTAGGGGTGCCCATCCTATTGAAAACATTCATAACCTTGCATATTTGAACCATTTTAGAAGGTTCTTCAACCCTATCCTTTCTAGGTTCAAGGTTTCACCATTTGAGACCTTAAACAGGCCTATTCCTTATAGCCTTTACCAGTCCTGTTTTGTCAATTCTTGCTAAATTTTTCCAAAGACCCTACAAAACTAAAGACAGATTTGGATACTCATTTGGAAATTTTAAAAGGTTCAATGGGGCTTAGGGCCTGACAACCTCTGTACACTAGTTTCCTACAACTTAGGACAATAGGGCTAAAAGGCCTAATTTCTAGGACTGACTGTAATCTTGCTTGGAATCTTCTCAAACCATAAACTAAATGATTGGAATGACCTCAGTCCACCTAGTATGATGATCTATGATGAAACCCTACTTGAACCTGTACCTGTTCCGTACAATACCTCTTTACCCTGCAAGAAATCTTTAAAGACATTCCTAGACCTCTAACCGGGCTCTGTCTGCTCGCTTAGAGACTAGTGATAAAAAGAGCTCTCCACTCTTTCATGCTTCCTAATCCTAAATCTATATAGACTAATGACTCCCCTAACATTTCCACCTATCCTTAGGTGTTTCCCAAGGCTAGATTTCATGGGGGAGCCATGAAAGCACCGACTGGTCAAGACTGGACCAGTAAGATCTTAAAACCAAAACAATTTGCCTAACACCAAATATCCTACTCTAAACAACTTGCTTATCAAATGAAAAAGACTAAGATAATCCTATAGAACACTAAAAAAATACTAAACTCAGTCTCTCAATCCATTAAGCATCTCTATCATCACAAAAGTTTGGGTTGTTCTTGAAAACACTATTGCAGAGCTCTCTATTTTACTTTCAAAAACTAATTACCAATTACATCATGTCATGAGATTCGAGTCTTGGGTCATAATAGATGCCATCCCCATGATTCTAGGGCCTGTTGGCCGATCTCCCACTTCCTATTCTCAAGGGAATCCAAAGGTAACCGAGCTACATGCCCATGCTAACTTCTTTACAATATTTGGCATCTTTTTCTATGCCTTGATCCTATTTCTTAGGACCACTATTCTCTCTAGATTCTGAGGAAGCAACTCATTTAATGGCCTTAAGGCATCTTTACAACAACCACTAAGTGTTTAGAACATCTTTAAGACTCTAATATCCCATACACAACTAACATTAAGAAAACTTAAATTACTAACACTAGCTATTTGTGTGACCTTAGTCCTAATGACTAACTCACCTAGCCCACAAAAGCAATGACCTTCTAAGGTCTGAAAACAAACTAACATCCTGACTTGGCTAGAGTCAAGTACAAGCCAAAATAACAAACATGGAGGTTAGCCTAGGTGTGCTCCTGCACCATTTGGTGTCATTCTGTTGTAGGTTTTAGTTTCATGGGTACTTAATTTTCAAGACAGTACTAGCATCTGAATGAAAATTACTCATTTCAAGGTCATGTATCTCCATTGTATGAATATATTATTATCTTGAATAAAATGATCAAGGGTTATTCTGTTCATCTCACTGTTATGGTGTGTGATTCTCATTTTGGCTTTAATTCAAGGAATTAATTAAAATGCTTGAGTGAGGTTATAGGTGACTATGTTCATATAAGGATTTGATAAGTAATATTGGGTTAGAATATAGATTGATGGTATTGTAAGGCAGTATTATCTGAGATTTTATATGCTATGTGTCTAGAAGATAAACTTGGTTACAGTAAAAAAACAACCAACACCTTTGATATTATCTAGCTATGGCTCCCAAATCTATTGCAAATTGATCATTAGGGTTAAAATTGAAACCTTGCAAATATAATCTTTGTCCAAATCCATCAAGAATTTTCCATCAGTTATAAAAAATTCCCTTATAAAGAATTTGTGAAGCCAGGTCTAAAATCTAGAAATGAAATTCTAAAAATGCACAAGACTATAAATGAAATCTGATGAGATGTTGCTTTCAAATATGATTTTAAAACCTGGAAGTACAAATCTGACTTCATAAATGAATTCTGGAAAAAGACAATGACTTCCTTCAACCTGGCGATATCTTCTTGAGTTTCTTTTGATTTTCCCCAAGAAAACCGTCGAGCAAAACACTATCGCAATAAATAGTCAAGCTCATTTCAATTTATGCCCGCCACAATTTAACTTTGTAGGACCGCCCCAATTTTGGCGAAAGATCTTCAACGAAACGTACACAAAACAATGGCTCATCGAAATTCTGACGAACGTCGGGGTAAAAATTTTTTAAAAAATGGAAATTTGCACAAGTGCCCGATGATACATCTGATTATATAGGTTTCGTCGAAAGGTTTCATCAGAAATTGGGGTCAAATGAGTTAGTGCCAAGTGTCAAGTAATGAACATAACAGGAGCATGCAATGATCCTCCTCCTTTATCTTCACACCCATAGACGCTAACTAAGCAACACCCATATTTAATGAGTTCAGATGGTTTGCAACAGATGCACCTTCTTCCATCTTCAAGGAGTACAAATTCTTCCTTAGGAATAACTTATTTACCAGAGACTTTCCCTGATAAATATGACCAAGCTTCTTCCATAACGAAGCTGCAGACTTCTCCTCATGGACATTCAGGAGTACAAAATTGGCTAGACTAAGTCTTATCAGTCCTCTTTCTTTTCTATCTGCAAGATCCCAATCTTCTCATTTCATACCTTGTGGCATAGTTCCAGACACATCAACCTAGAGGTCTCTATCCACAAGCAAGTCTTCCATTTTGAGTTTCCACAACTCAAAGTTGTTTCCATTGAATTTTTCAATCTCTACTCTACTTGATGTACTCGCCATCTCAAACAGAACTAGGTTCTAACTTTGCAAGACTCCCACTGGAATAGTATTAGCACAAAAAACCAGTCTTACTAACAAGGATAACACAACTAGCCAGGCTTTGATATCACTTGAAAGGAAAAACAAACAGTGCAGAAACGCTTTCCTAACGCTAAAACCACAGAGGAGAAGTGCAAAGACCAGTTTTAAAACTTTAAAACACTTAAGATGAACACATACAGGATAACAAGAGTAACATAAATAAACGATCATAAACATAACACCATATTTACATGGGAAAACCCTTACGGGAGAAAAACCCACCACACCAAGCTAAATCACTTTGTATTACAGTAAAAATAGTTTACATACAAAGTTACAAACTTTAATTGAAGATGTTAACTCTCAGTAGCATTTTATTGACCTCTTCACTGTTCCAATGCTATCAAAACATACAATGAATCACACTTATCATCACCTTAGTCTCTATGCCTATGTATCCAACTGTTACAAGTCTTACATCACATTTATTCCTTACCAACCAACAGGGTGTCTTAATTATACACCTCTGTCTGACACGCAAAACTGATCCCTGACCAACCACCTTGTAATCATACATCAGGCTGCCCAACAATTACTTATGTTTTCCATAATCAAATTCTGTTAACCATCGAATCGAACTTTGCAGTTAATGCACATATTGCTTTCACAGATTTAAACATTTGACCAAAGATAGTTGATTTACAACAATGGTGTAAAATCAATGAATGAGATCATGCCACGTGTTGTCATGCCATTTGTCCATCGCTTTGACTATCAAAGTGGTCAACTATTCCCCAAGAAACTCCTACCGAGCTACCATGGTATGGCCTAACAACCACTGCAGTATGGTGATAACATTTTGATCACCCAGCCATCGTCATAGTCGGGGCCCACCATGACACCTGTATGTTGCTAGTTCTCTTTCAGGGAATCTAAAACTGCATCCGCAATATTCCAATAAATTTCTCTGAAAAATTGACACCTGTCTGGAGCTGACAACACCCTACAGTAATAACTCGGGACCCGCCATGTGAGGTATGGGACAAGCGATCACCGCTGATCAAACTACCATGCGTCAACCGCTCAGGCAATTTCGACCGAGTCACAAAGTCCCGTCGGTACTTGCCTCAAAAGGGTGCAGAATAGAACGAGCACTGTTAGATTAAAAACATCATAGCCGTAGATGCAGGTGTCAGCATATCGATGAGGCACTGTATTGACTCCCACCGATAAGCGTCTATTTCGGAGATGAAGGTGAGGTAACTGCACCGGCACATCAGTGAGACAACGCGTTGTCTCCCAGCGATATGTGAACGTTCCGCCGATGAAGCCAAGGTAATTGCATTGGCACATCGGTGATAAAACGCGTTGTCTCCCACCGATATGCAAATGTTCCACTGATGAAGCCAAGGTAAACCGACATAACATTCTTCCAACTCCAAGCCCATCGGCCCATCACTGTAACACCCGTTGGAGTCTCACCGACTAGACAAAGTCTCAGACACCATAGACCAAAATGACCACATGAGAACTCCACGGTGTAGCGATAAAGGCATAAACTTGTAAAGCCTTTAACAAAGGTCCAAGCCAATAAAATGAGGCACATTTTCCAACACTTTATGTATCTTGTATCTCCTTTTGATTTTTTAGAATTTATGGGCTATATACCCCTGGTCGTGACTGTATATCCATTTTTTGGGTTCTATAAAACTTGTGAGTCTATGGCTTCCTGAATTGAAATGGCTAACACTTCTCCAAAACTCATGAAACTCTTCTTTGAAACCCCAAAGCCTCTGGATTTGTAAATGTTTCATGTGTTTACTGAGGGATTTTTGGAAATGGTGGAAGCAAATCATAAAGTGCACCTGTATGTCTGATTTTACTCTTGCATCCTGAAAAGATGAGAAAAGATAGAAGAAATACTTCTTCCCTTGTGTAAATTACTACTCCATACTCTAACTGTGAAAGAATTTTTGTAGATTCCATATGGAATTTTATAAAAAATAGGAAAATCTTATTTTCTCATATGCATATAATTCATTTGTAAAATCTGGGTCCAAAACCCTCAATAGGCAGCAAGTTTCTATTTTGAATATCTAGCTGTTTACTTTATTTATCCTTTACTTAAAGGTTTTCCTCCATGCTTTCATCACTGAGTTGGTTGTTTTTCTAATTTTTCTGATGAAAAACCCAGCTATCTATTGGTCCTTCATACCTTGACTACTGCTTATATACCTGCCTTTGTTGTTGATGATTACACAGACTAGTTGATAGACATTATCCTCCATGACATCTTAAAAATTACCTTTTAATATGACCATTCCTCATTGATTGTGGATGTTATCTATAACTTGGTAAAGCTTCCCTTTGTAGATGTCCTTTATATTATTTGCCTCATCAAGACTTCCACTTATTTAAAACCATGACTTCACATTGTTGGGGCTTCAAATTCATAACAAGCTGTCTCTTTATTCATGAGGTTTTGGCTCAGTTATCAATCATTTATGAAAGGTTTTAGTCATAGTCCAAATAACACCATTGAATCTTTTGTTATAACTATATTACTCCTCACTTGTAAATGAGAGGATGCAGTATGCTGGGCTCAACCCTTGTGGGAGCACATTTTCCTCCACATAATGATAAAAAATGGTCATGAACATAATGAACCTGTTCCTGCATAGTGAACAAACATGTTAAGAAAAATAGTGCTTTAGGTGGCTATGAGTTCATTATCCTTGACGATCTGGCTTTGAATATCTTATGTTTGAATTGATCCGATTGGGTTGATTGTATCTAGTAATGGGTGTAGGCTATATTTTTATGGATGAGAAATGTGATTAAGTTTATATCCGGAGCTCTAACATGACTGTTTTTTTTTCATTTTTTTATAGGATCAATTGGCTTTGAAACATGAAGAGAGCTTAAGGCACTCGAGAAGAGGGTCAACCCTACAACGGGCCTAATCAGAAATGATGGATATATTCTTTCTTCAGATTATTTTTCCCTGTTTTATTCTTTAGATGTATAGCTTACATCCATAGTTAGATGTAATCAATTTAATTTGAATGCAATCAACTCAGTTCTTCCCATGGCTTGTGTGGGACACTTAAACACTTTTCTGGTTTTTAAACACCAAATAGAAATGGTTTATGTTGTAATGATGTATCTTTTTTACTTCATGATGAATAAAAATAGCATTACTATGCAATATTTATGAATTTTCTATGTTGTAATTTACTGCATAATAAACTAAATTCACTCAACTAAAATATCAGCATTAAATATGTGTACCTTTCACCTCTAAATGAAACAATTGATTTTAGCACAACCAAAATGAGCTATAGTGAAAATTTTGGTAACATTTTTGGCGACTTGTGTTGATTGCTTTCCTGCTAATCATGCCAGATCAGTTGTCTTGACAATCCATTGGGTATGGAGTCTATTCTTCAGTCCTTTGTTGATCTAAAACTTTTGTATCTTAGCAGCAAACAAAAACTAAAGGAAACTAACATAACTCTATTTAAGACAGAGTCAAAAAAACGTGCAACAACTGCACTTATTGAAAAATAAAGCATAACTAAAATGAAATGTGCTAAGGCACTTATTAACTCTAGAACTACTCTACCCTACACTAACCAATGTGTTAGTGCTCAGACATGACCATTCACTAGTTGTGAGAAATAACTGCCCTTTCTTAACAACAAATGTTGATTTACATGCTTATGAACAATTGAAATTAGATGAAGCACAAAAAGATAGTCAATAAACTACTGCAGTGCTTCATAATTTATGTAGGGAAACTCAGTCATCCTTTGAATATGGCCTACCATGCTGCTAGTCTAGAGTGAATGGACAAATTGAATTTGTTGTCCTTTTACTGAAACCTCATCAGGTATGCTTGGAATCTCAGTCCTAGAAAGATGCCTGATTGGGCATCCCTTTGAGATGATAAACTGACAATTCCTTTTGCTGACTTCTCCTTTGTCAATTATTTTTTCAACCACAACCTCTTTGATCACTTTGTAACATTGATCACAAACCTTTTCTTTGAGAAATGTAAGGTTATCAACAATGTTAAAGTAAAAAACTTCAATGATATTTGAAGATAAATCCTCTTTATGAACAATTTCATTATGCGGTGTTTTCTCTAACTTATCCTCATGATGGTTTTCAAAGCTCATACCTTCAAGATCTATGATTGGCTACTTCTCTCGCTCTACTTGAACAATATTTTCTTGTGAATCAACCTCTTGAGCTTCCAAATCATGGTTGTCCTCAATTGTTTCTTCCATAATCTGCACCATGCTTAATTGATTCCCTTCATTCTGCTACTCAAAACTAGGCATTGATGTTAGTTCAATCAAGCATTGCTCATCTTCATGTGCAAATCCTAGAATTTCATCAAATAAATCAACAAAAATATGAACCTAAACATCCTTTTCTACCTCAACAACCTGTTGTTTCTGATGTTATTCTTCAACAGATGGAATTCTTGAGTCTAAACTTGAAACGAATACCTCAAGCTCATCCAAAAATGAGTCCTCTTCATTCAAATTTTTATTTTGTTGTGGAAGAGGATTGTTTACCTCATTACAACTTTGTTGAGGAGTTAGAACATCACCTTTGTTACTTTCTTCTTGCTAATCTGAGGCTAATACTACTATGATCTGCGATTCTTCTTGCACATCATCAACAAAACATGAAAGTTCGTTAATCATATCAGTTAGATCATAAGAAATATCGGCCTTTTCTTGATCTAAAAATTGTTGATTTACAACTACACCCTCATCTACTTCTTGATCTACAACTTGATTATATTGAGAAATCAAGACATCAATGGATTCTTCTATGGATGGGGTGATTGTGTATAAATAGGATGTTTGATTTTGTTGAGGTTCTTGAGGCTACACAAACTTGGGGAAAGGTTTCTCTTGAAGGATTGTAGTTTGGACCTGCTCAAGGATAGATTCCTCTTGTATGAAGCATAGTTTTTTGAACGTAGGAATCCCTTCTCCAAAAAATGGGTTTGGAAAGCTAACTACTAGGCTAGCTTCATGCTCAATAACAGGTTCTTGAAATGAAGGGAAGCTCGCAAAACTTGGAACTTCAAAATTGGAAGACATAAGAGATTCACCTTGATTGAAACTTGGAATTTTAACCTTGGGAGCCTCTTGTTCAACAAGTTTTATCCTCATTTATGCATCTTTTGCAGCAAGTTGTTGAGCAAGATTCTCCTCAAGTTGCCTGAAACTTGAAATCTCATACCTTGGAAGGACTTCCCCTTGAAGATGATTGGGCTTCCATTCTTTGTAATTGGGAAACCAATATTCTTATTTTCTCTTCCTTAGCAGCAACCTCCCTTGCAAGCTTTTCTTCAAATTGTATCCTTTATGTCTCCAGCTCTTGCTCATGGAGATAGGCTTGATAAGCCATCTCTTCTTGTTGTTGATCATACTCCTATTGCCTCCTGATCTCTTCTATCTACTTTGTGAAGTCTAACAATGTGTCTCTGATGTTATTCATGTTGTTCTTCATATCCCTAACTTTCGAATCTCGGAGGTGATCAAGAGAGTGTTGGAACTAACTTGACATCAAAGATGTTTCTTGAGGTTGATATTAAATGTTTCTTGAGACTGATATGAAGGTTGAGAAGGGGTGGGTGGGAGGTAAGCATGTTGATATGAATTCAGATCAAAACTAGCATTATGGTTGTTCAAGAGTGATTGATGAGAGGGTTCATGGACAAAAAAATCATCGTATGGTGGTGGGTATACATGATATCCATGAAAATATGACATTTCTACTCAAATAAAGAGCTAGAAATTAGAAATAAGACATTATTTGAAACATGCCAGCACTAAATCTTATTGAAACCAGAAGATGTGCAATGGAGTCACCGGGTAAAAATTGTTACTAGCACTAGACTTAGTTGAAACCCATAGATGTGCTTGGAGTCGCCAAGTATAAATTTGTACCTCTGAAAGGTAAAAATGCTGATGTATATACCAAATCAACAGCTTGTATCTTTGAATTCTTTCTCTAAAGTGATCTTCAGGGTCCCACCGGGCATGCCAAAAACTGTTATCATAGGGATTTGCACCCGCATGCGAGGCTGAAAAGCTTTGCAATCCCATGTAACATTGGACTAATTTCAGGTTGTGAGTATCCTATTATGAAATTAGACCTACAGATTCTAGGTCAGATTCCTATTTGATCTTCTGGTTATAAATGAAACTATTCAGGAAAAGGGAAGAAGATATTGAAATGTATGCTAAACTAAAAATTAAATTGCGATGATGCACCTAACTCCTGATGAAATTGCAGCTTGATTCATAATAAACTCTCAATATCTCTAATTGCACAACAAAATATGAACAATTCAAACTCACATAAATGTTTCATACAAAGGATCTGATAAAACTATCTTCTTTCAGAGGAAAAGGATAGTATTTGCACAATTAAGAATATATTCCTAAATCACGTGCTCAATGTATAACCTATGAATTAAACTTAAATGCATACATACACTTATGATTGAGACAAAAAGATAAAGGTTTCAATGTTGAAACACAATAAAATTTGATCAAAATCAAACATAAGAATGATGCCTGAAATCTTGAAGGAAAAACCTGATACTATTGAAAAGATGAAAGGAAAAAATGCAATAGACCATAATAATCCTGTAATAATATGCTCAAATAAAATAAACTATGAATGCTGAGTTACAAAATCGTCCTCCTTTGCAAAAATACAAAAGGTAAATGATCAAGAACTGGAGGAAAACAAAAATAATTTCCAATATGTACAATAGAGGCATGCATAAGCATCCAATAGATGATACTCCATGTGAACTGAAAGTGAGAGAGGTAAGCATCTCACGAGAAAAAAGAGAAACTATGGAAAAAGAGGGCCCGCCATTGCTGCAAACTGAGCTTAAACAACTCAAAACTCAATGTCACACTGCATGTAACTGAAGGGTAACTCGAAATGGCTCCTGAGTGCAAAGAGGTGGAACTGAATGTAAAAAATATCTTCCTCACAAGTTAAGATAAAACTGTATGAAGAGAGGGCCACTAACTGATGAAAACTTGAAAAATGAGTGGTCAAACTCCACCTCCCAATGTGCATGATCAAAATAGCTTCAAGACTGAAGCAAACTGAAAAAAATTCCTTTGCAACTACACCTAATCTCTGCATGATCAGTTGACCTTGGTTTTAGCTCCTTTGCATGATTGTGAAGTGAAATTAATCGTGTAATTAAATATTAAAATAAATCAAGATGACTATTTTAATATTTAATGTGTAACCTGTCATATTTTACCTCACATTATACATTAAATATTAAGGTAATCACAACCCTTAATATTTAATTTCATGGCTATTTTTACATTATACATGCAAAAACTCCCTCCTTGTATAGTTTTCTTCAACAAAATTTAAAACAATTATTAAAATTGTTTTAATCATGTGAAAATAAAACAAAGCCAATTCATAAGGCTCACGGATTTCATGCAATTCATAAGGTTTATTGACTTAAAGTCATGACCCCAGGTGAAATTGGAGGCAATAATGACGTTGAAAAAACATAAGGCGAAAAGGAGAAAAAATGATTAGGGTATCAATCAAAAGAACCCAAACCCTAATTATTGCTTCATTCTTCATTTAGCAAATTTCTCCTCTCGAGCTTCTATGCCGCCATGGAGAACTAGGGCTCGAACTGGATTTGCAAATCTTCTTGTAGCCTTCATGTGAAATCTATGAAAAATCCAATTGTAGCTATGTGCGGTAAGCATCTGTCTGTGTAATCAATACCTTTTTGTTTCATTATCTGTGAATGAAGATAATGTTCTGAGGTTTCTTCATAAAAATGCTTGCAGATTTTATTGCTAAGGGTTCCATTTTCTACAGGTCGTGGGCATCCTTTTTGTATCTTACTTTTTCTTTTGTTTCTCATGGTCACGGTCTGCTTTTGTATATAGAGCCCATGGCTTCATTGTATCTCCTCTTGAAAGAGTTTATTTTGGGCTTTTAACACTTCATTGCAAGTTGTGGGCTTAATGCATTGTATTCTGGGTTTTGTCTTTCTTCTATTGTCGCGCCCTTCTTGATTCTTCGGGTGCTATTCAATATTTTGTATGAGCCTAAAAGCTTGCTTACTTTCTGTATGTCGTATCTCCATTCGATTTTTCTGAATTTATGGGTTATAAACCCCTGGCCGTGGTTGTATATCCATTTTCTGGGTTCTATAAAACTTGTGGGGTCGTGGCTTCCTTAACTGAAATGGCTAACACTTCTCCAAAACTCATGAATCTCTTCTTTGAAACCCCAAAGCCTCTAGATTTGCAAATTTTTCATGTGTTTACTAAGGGATTTTTTGAAATGGTGGAAGAAAATCATAAAGTCAACCTGTATGTCTGATTTTACTCTTGCATCTTGAAAAGATGAGAAAAGATAGAAGAAATAATTCTTCCCTTGTGTAAATTACTACTCCATACTCTAACTGTGAAAGAATTTTTGTAGATTCCATATGGCATTGTATAAGAAAAAGTAAAATCTTATTTTCTCATATGCATATAATTCATTTGCAAAATCTGGGTCAAAAACCCTCAATAGGCTACAAGTTTCTATTTGAATATCTAGTTGTTTACTTTATTTATCCTTTACTTAAAGGTTGTCCTCCATGATTTCATCACTGAGTTGGTTGTTGTCCTCATTTTTTTGATGAAAAACCCAATTGTCTATTGGTCCTTCATACCTTAACTATTTGCTTATATACTTGCCTTTGTTGTTGATGATTAAACAAACTAGTTGATAGACATTATCTTCCATGACATCTTAAAAATTACCTTTTAATATGACCATTCCTCATTGATTGTGGATGCCATCTATAACTTGGTAAAGCTTCGCTTTGTAGATTTCCTTTACATTCTTTGCCTCATCAAGACTGTCACTTATTACATTACTATCATAAAACCATGACTTCACATTATTGGGGCTTCAAATTCATAACAAACTCTCTTTATTCATGAGGTTTTGGCTCAGTTGTCAATCATTCATCAAAGGTTTTAATCATAGTCCAAATAGCACCATTAAATCTCTGTTATAATTGTATTACTCCTCCCTTGTAAATGAGAGGATGCAGTATGTTGTGCTCAACCCTTGTAGGAGCCCATTTTCCTCCACATACTGATAAAAATTGGTCACAAACATAATGAACCTATTCCCGCATAGTGAACAAACATGTTAGGAAAAATAGTGCTTTAGGTGGCTATGAGTTCATTATCCTTGATGATTTGGCTTTGAATATCTTATGTTTAAATTGATCTAATTGGGTTGATTGTATCTAGTATTGGGTGTAGGCTATATTTTTATGGATGAGAAATGTGATTAGGTTTATATCTGGAGCTCTAACATGACTATTTTTTTTCAATTTTTTGCAGGATCGGTTGGCTTTGAAACACGAAGAGAGCTGAAGGCACTCGAGAACAAGATCAACCCTACAATGGGCCTAAAAGGTAATGATGGATATATTCTTTCTTCACATTATTTTTTCATGTTTTATTCTTTAGATGTATAGCTTACATCCATAGTTAGATGCAATCAATTTAATTTGAATGCAATCAACTCAATTATTCCCACAGCTTGTGTGGGACACTTAAACACATTTCTGGTTTTTAAACAAGCACTTCTACAAATCCCTGTCTGCCATTGAAGGATCTAGATTGCAAGAATGCTATTCTTTGTCTTAGACAAATAAACAAGCACTTCTATAAATCCCTATCCACCATTGATAGATGGTCTCTTAATTTGGAAGGTTGGAAAGCCCTCTTTCAGACTATTGGTAAAAAGAAATCTAAAGATTGTCGTAGAAGGGAAGCCCTTCTCCAGTCAGAAATAGATCTTTAGTGTAACCCCACTAATGAATCCTTGGCTACTATCTTGTCTGCTAACAAAGAGGCTCTAAGAAGGGTTCAGAATACCAAGATAAAGGGGCTAAAGGTCAGATCCAAAATGAATTGGTTGGAAAATGGGGATAAAGGGACTAAGTTCTTCTTTAGGTTTGTTAAAGAGAAGCAAGCCAGAGAACATATTGACTTCATCTTGGTTGGAGGGTCACTTGTGGTTAGTCAAGAGGAGATAAGATCTCACTTCTTTCGGTTCTATAAGGACCTTTTTTCTTCAGACAAGATACAGGAAAGCAATACACAAGCAAGGAAGCTCATTAAGAACCTCATCCCTAAGAAAATCAATAAAGGGATGGAAAAAGACTTAGGGAAAGAGATCTCAAAAGAGGAAATCCAAAAGGTTATTCTCTCTCTCAAAAATGATAAGTCTCCAGGGGCTGATGGGCTTCCCCCTGAATTCTATAAAACATTTATAGATTGGATATCTGATGACCTTCTCCAGGTATTCAATGAGGCCTTTGAGAAAGGTTATCTTGGTAGAAACATTAATAAAGGAATAATTAAACTAATCCCAAAGGAAGGTGATAAAGCTCTAATAAAAAATTGGAGACCCATTACTCTCTTGAATGTCTCCTATAAGATTTTGGCCAGAATCCTTGCTGAAAGAGTGTCTCTTGTCCTCCTATCCATCATAAATTCTACTCAAACTAGATTTATAAAAGGGAGGTTCATTTTGGAAAATCTGATTACTGGCTGGGAAGCTTTGAACTGGGCAAAACTCTCTGTTCAGAAAGCGGCTATGATGCTTATTGATTTTGAAAAGGCATATGAGAGGATTGAATGGGATTTTGTTTTGTTAATGTTGCAGGCATTTGGATTCCCTGAGGCCTTCTTCCATATGGTGAAAACTCTTTTCTAGGATGCCTCTGCTCAAGTTGATGTTAATGGGGTTCTCACTCAAGAAATCCCCTTGGAAAGATCTATAAGGCAAGGATTCCCCCTTGCTCCTGCTCTCTTTGTTCTTGCTTCAGATGCACTCCATTTTCTATTGAGAGAATGATCCTCATATCCTAATGTTAGGGGTATAAGGCTTTCAGATGGAAATGAGCTCATCAACCTTCAATTTGCTGATGATATTGCCATTTTTTTCATCTGGAGGATTGGAACTTTAGCAATCTCTTGAAAATGTTTGAGCTCTTATGCTTAGCCTCAAGTGCTAAGCTTGCCCCCTCTAAACCTGGTTGTTAGGCTGGGAGGACTCTCCCCCGGATTGGCTCAGGTCATCTGAATTTCAATGGGGTGGGCCTCACAAAATTGTAAGGTACCTTGGGATTCCTTTTGCAATTGAGCCAAATCTGAAGGAAATGTGGATTTGGACTTGTGAAAAGATTGACAAAAAACTTGGTAAGTGGAACAGGCAATTTCTATCTTTAGCTGGCCATTTGCAAATCTATCAAAAGATTCTTTGTTCTTACAGTATATACTTTGCCTCTATCTGGTTCTTCAACTCCTACCAAATCAATGAAATTTAGAAAATAATTGGGACCTTTCTTTGGTCAGATGGCAAAGGAAATAAGAAAAGGCATGCAGTTAAATGGGAGTGGTGTATCATTGCAAAAGAAAATGGGGGCTTGGGTTTGAAAGACCTAAAATTAAAAGGTATTGCCCTCGCTTCAAAATGGATCTTTGGAGATTTGGAAGGCAGCGAGCCTTGGAAGGTGTTGGTCTGACAGAACATTAGTAGTGTTGTGCCTAAGAGGGAAAAAGGGTGGGAAGGTCTGCCCCTTAGTGATATCCTTGGCAGTGTGGAAATTATGTCTCCTACAGGTTCTAATGTCTTCAAGACTATTTGGAAGGCCCGGGAATTGATGAAACCTTTTCTTGTTAATCAACATTTCACCTGTGGGGATGGGGGGACTATCTTTTCCTTTAGATCTATTTGGTGGAACTTAAATCATAAAGAGAAACCTTTAGCTCTTCTTCAAGGCTGCTCGGAAAGAGGTTGAACTGCTAAAGGTATCAGATTCTTTAAGGATATTCTTGAAAATGGGAAACTAAAAGGTTGGAATGATCTAAATAATGAATTCAACATCCCCCCCTCCAACTGGAGAACTTACTCTATCCTTAGGGAGGCCTGTGGCCGGTTAAAATTCCCTGTGCTAGCTAAAGATGGAACAGAACAATTCAAAGAATTTAAATGGGAAAATGGAACTGGTATAAGAAACAGTAAATTTAAAGATCTATACACTTTCTTAACAAGGCACTTTGATTTAACTGAGCATTTAAATCAAGTCTGGAACTTACGATGAAATAATGAACAATGGAAAAAATTCTTAAAAATAATTGGAACAGTTTGTTGGAGGCTAAACTGTCTTGCTTTAGATGGTTGTTGACATTAGAGAGACTTTCTTTCAAGGGTAAAAGTAATGATATTCTAGTTTGTTCTCTCTGCAAGGTCCCTGAGTCAATTGTTCATATTTTCTTCGAATGCTCCTTTGCTAAACAAATTTGGGAACTCTTTTGCTCTGGTCAGGAATTTTGGGTTGAGAATGGAAAGTTGTTACTAGAGAGAATTATGTTTAATCATAACATTAAGTTTCCAAAGACTGCTAAATTATTCTGGTTCTCTTTGTCTTCTAGTATTTTGTGGTCAATCTAGAAAGCAAGGAATGAAGATTTGTTTCAAGGAAGGAAAAGGTTGCTTACTAAGTCTTTTCGAATACTCATCTTTTTCAATATTTCCATGCATGTTTACATCACTATTGCTCTCTCAAAAGACAAATTTTGGAACTACTTACAAAACAAAACGGTTTCAATAGATATCATGGATGCAAGGTATGGCCATATGTGGCCAGAAGGGCATCCAAATGTTGAAGTCTTTCTCAGGGCTCTTCAGGCTTTCCGTCAGGATATGGCAGGGGTGCAATCTATGGGGAATCCTCAAGCTCAGCTTGTTCCCTCTCCCTTAGTAGAGGAGGTGGCTGCTACTCAGGCTCTAGTTTCTGAGGGGATGCCATGGGGTTGTGTAGTCAGCCAACCATTTGCTCTTCTCCCTTTCTTGTTCCTTTAATTTACCTTTTGTCAATTTTGTATATATTGTTGTTTATAGTATGTGACTAATCCTTATGATACAGGCACTTTCGAACACTTCTTTGATGGCATATTTTTTGTAGCTATTATGTAAAGTGTGCCCAATTGATCTTCAAAATTTTTTGCTACTATGAGGGCGTTTATTGTTTTTGATACAATGTACTGGGGGCTTTTATCTGTTATTCCTTGTAATAGATTTTTACATTGTATGGGGGGTGATAAAATATTGATCGCGGGCTGATGGTATAACCATCTTATGAACTACTTTGTATTTTATGTTCTTATTATGCTTAATATAAAAAAAAACACCAAATGGAAATGGTTTATGTTGTAATGATATATCTTTTTTACTTCATGATGAATAAAAACAACATTACTATGCAATATTTATGAATTTTCTATGTTATAATTTACTGCATAATAAACTGAATTCACTCAACTAAAATATCAACATAAAATATGTGTTCCTTTCACCTCTAAATGAAATATTTGATTTTAGCTCAACCAAAATGAGCTATAGTGAAAATTTTGGTAACATTACATTTGCCTCCTTAAGGTTACTTAGGAAAAATAGTTTATTAGTACATTTAATCTTCCGAGTGGTTTTTCCCGTGTGGGTAGTTTTCCCAATCGTCACCTATTTCATGAATTTAAAAGCTTGTATCATATGTATTTTTATTATCTCATTTTTATTCACTCTTTATTTGGTGAAATGGCCTTGTTTTGCCTCTCTCTATCTCGTGAAGAACATTTTTGCTGCAGTTGGTGATCTTTGGCTCACACCAATATGGTATTAGAGCCACCTAATCTATGAATCCTTCCTGAGATTTTTCACTGGAGTACTTGAGATCATATTATTTTCAACATTTGAAATTTTCTAAATTTCAAAATTGCCATATTTCGATTTTCTTGTTGAAAGGAATTTGTTGGCTGCGAATTTGTATTTGATTTCCCGTGTTGAATTTTTGTTGCTAGGCGTTGATCCTATTCTATGGTTGAGGCAATTTTATTCCTGGCGATGTTGGAGGCCCGTTCTTTTTTATGTAGTTGCGATTTGATGAAAAACTAGGTGGTGTAATTTTTCTCTTCAAAGGTTTCCAGAGGCTGTGATTTGTAAAAGCCATTCCTGCAGTGATTTTTTTATCTGCATCAAGTCAATTCATTTGTTTTGGAGGAATCATTTCAGTCCAGTGGAGGCCGATTTTTTTCCTTGCTAGCCGAGACCTTAGCATCCCACGATTTTGTGTTGGAGGTTGCTAAATGTGAATCTACAAATACAGATATGTTATCTGGAGGCTAGGGTGCAGTTCTTCCTTTGGTGGACTGAATTCATTTGAAAGGCCTGATTTGAATGCTAAGAGTGTTGGCAAGAGACACTCCAAGGTTCACTTGGTGTTGTCATTTATGGAAACCATAATCATCTATTAGGTCCTCACTCCATCATTTGGTCCTACCAACAAGAAGACTCAGAATTGTCAAGCGAGAATAGAGTATCTGGTAATAGACTATTCTTCGATTTGTAAGATCATTTCTAGTTATTATTTTGCTTTGTACATCCCATGGAACATTTTTTGTCATATTATCATCATTTCCTCTGAAGCGTAGCGGCTCGTACCAGATCATGTGAAAGTTAGAAGATTCAGTTGTTGAGTTCTCAGTTTTTCCTGTATTGAGGTCGACCTCATGAATGTATTAAGTCACAGATGTATGGGAACACATTAATTAAGTATATCTATGTTTGTATGTCATTGTTTGGGTCCTAGCCAAGTTATGGTCGACCTTTGAGGAAACGCATTGTATATTTCTCATAATGTGAGTTGACAGTTGTAATTTTCTAATGTTTTGTTGAAGCCGATAGAGTGTAAATAAATCCTATGTTGTAGATATATATACTTAATATTTCCTATCATTTTGCATGGAGTAAGAGTTGTGTTGAAGTCCGAACAATGAGTTAGAACAGAGAAAAAGTGTGATAATGCGCAGTTTCACTTGCGCATAGAAGATTTGTGTTGTGTGCATGAGCAAAGTAGAGCAAAATTATAGATTCAGTCTATAGAAGAACAAATCCATTGTCGTGTTTAATCTGGAACTGTAATCAAGAATTTTAGATTCTATCATCTCAGCTCAAATCTTCAGATGGTTTTAATCTAAACTCTTGTGCAACAAGCCCTTTATTTCTTGAGCAGTGAGCTCTAGGCAATGCGCTTGAATGCAAGTGCATTCCCTTGTAATCTTCACTTTTGAGTATACTTAGAATCATACTTGTGGATTGGCCATCCACCATGTTTTTCCCCTAACAGGGTTTCCAGGTAAAAATATTAGTGTTATGGTTTTGTGTTTACTTTATTGTTTATGCATTGTGAATGAATATTATTGATGCTTTCAAGTTAAAGATTACTAAAGCTAATTTTTGCACAACACTAATTGACCCCCCCTCTCAGTGTGGCTTGTTTCCAACAATTGGTATCAGAGCTAGTTCCTCTAAAGAAGAAGAAGTCTAACAACTTGGGGAGATCTTGGAAAATATGTCAATGGATTCAAGCAATCTTGAACAACAACTTATGGTGGCCCTAGATGACCTTGATTAGTCAAAAGCTGAAGTATAGAAACTTTAAGTGAATCTCAAGGATGTAGAGAAATTTATTGAGTCTCTGAAAGACAAAATCAATAAGTCAAGAGAGAAGAGAAAGGAACTCTGTGATCAAATTCAACATAATGATAACAAGAACACTGAAGATGATCAATCCAGTAAAACCCTGAAAGATAAGACAGAGGAATGTGAAAAGCTTACTCAAGAGAATACAGTTCTGAAAGCTGAAATGGAATCGATAATGATGAAGATAACCAAAGAAATTGAAGATAGAAAGAAGAACAAAGAAAGCCTAACATAGTCCCTGAAAGAAAAATCTAAAGTATGTAGCCGATTGAATGATGAATTGGAAGTATCCAGAAATAGTGAAGAAGGACTTGAAAAATAGTTGGATGATGTCAGAAATGAACTTGCTAATGTAAATGAATACAAGGAAAAGTTAAAATCCAACTCATCCATGCTCAATGAACTAATTGATAATCAAAGGACTCATGGTGACAAAAGAGGTCTTGGATTTGAGAAAGGAGAAAGCTCAAAATTAGGACAAAAGGATTCTGGACAAAGGAAATTCAGGCAAGGAAACCAAATGAACAAACCTGGAAGGTATCCAATAAGACAACCTAATTCTCTGAAATTTAGTGGATTTTGTTTCAAATGCAATAATTTTGGACATATGGCTTCTCAGTGTAGAAATAGGATGAATCAAAGTGGTCCACATTTTTTTAGGTCAATGTTTCAATTGTCAAAAGATAGGTCATAAGTCAAATGAATGCAAAAGTATGATGAATCAATTTCATAGAAGTGCCAGATGTTACACATGCAATAGACTTGGCCATACTGCTAACCATTGCAGATCAAGAGGAAATCAATGGAACAACTTTTTTGGAAAAAGAAATTTTGTATGATACTACTGCAACAAATTTGGTCATATAGAAACATATTGTTGGAATAGAAAAGGTCTGGTAAACCAAAAGAAAAATGTGCAGAAAGACATCAAAGGAAAAGGGAAAATCACTGCAGATACAATGAGGCAACAAATGTAGAAGAAATGGGTAAAGAAAGAACCTTCTATTGAAGAGAGTGTGCCAGCACCAGAACCTGCTTCTGGTAATTCCTCTGGGAAATAGTCTCAGGCCTATGGCCTAGGGGGAGTTGTCAAAGAAAATTAGATGAACCCCTAACCGAAAAGTGACACAAGATGCGAATGTGTTCAGTAGATGCATAATTGATCAATAGATGCTATTGAACTCATTAGAGGAATCGTTATATCGAAATGGAGGTCCACAGAGGCTCTATTTGCCACTGTGTACATATACAGTATAACCGATGTATTAGGGTTACAACATTTATTGTGACTAAAGTGTTAGGTTCGAAAAAGGATAAAAATTCATTTCACACTTCATTTCTCACCTTTCATTTCAAAGAGAAGATGTTTAGAGAGCTCATAAGCGATCTTTGGCTATTTGAGGCGAGATCCAAGCATCGGAAGTGATTCAGCATTCAAATTGTGATCCGGAGAAAAATGTATTTTACAGAAACTCTGCAAGTTTGTGATTTGGGGAAAATGAGTACTCCTTTGGTAGTAGAAGTCAAGGATCATCCTCGACCAAAATTCAAATGGCATCCATATAAATCTCTTGAGTCTAATCCTTTAGGAGCCTTTTAATCTATCTCGCATGGATTTTTGCATACAAAAGATATTAGGGTTTATATTCATGTGAATATTGAATAACTGGGTAGCCCCCAACTTTTGAATCTATATAATCACCACATTGTTGATGAAGAATTCCATGTAAATCCAAAGCATAAAATTCTAGAAACAAAGAAATTTGTACAAATGATTAAATTCCTCGTGTTTCCTGAAGTGGAATGGGTCTAATATGTCGTAAGTCGAGTGCACGATGAATTCATGTGGCTTATCGTTCCATTCAAAATAACTAAGGAATGCATCAGTGTCGTAACCGGTTTGAATTCTTTCAGTGGGTTTCCCATTCTCAAATCTGTGAAAAATCAAATTGTCATAGATGCAACAGGATCAACTTACGACAAAAGGGCAATGGCCATAGACAACATCATTGATATAGATGTAAAATTTTCATCCATGGTCATAGGTTACAAAATCTACCATTCTAGTTGAGAAATCTCTATATCCGACATAACAATTTATGCAACCTACCAGATGGTTAAAGAAAATGCCGACTACGATCTATGTGAGTTGCTGAGGATTCAGCTAATGGAAAATTTGGCCAAAATAAAGAAGGATAAGAAAAACTCATTCAAATATGGTACCCTTCTTTTATGCTTGTTTTGTAATTTCATGGATGAGATTCTGGGAGTTGGTAAAGTTTAGTGGAGAAAGGACACTCTGGTAGCCAAACAAATCAGAGATCTGTTATATGATACCAGGGACATGAAATCAAGGAATGTTGCTATGTGGGGGTATTTCAAGGATTTCCAGGCTATGATATAAGCAAGAGAGAGGATTCCTACCTCTATTGTGGAAAAATACAAAGATTCTATTTGTTTTATGGTGAGCATTGATCAGTGTATGATGGAGGCTGTTGTTCCCAGAATGATCTAGATTATGCCTATGGGTTATGAAGTCGATGGAGCAGTCCTGGACATATATGCTCAACACATTCTGAAGAAACCAATTGATTTAGAAAAAAGAGAGGTTCAAAACATATGTTGAAAAGGACAAACAGGTGCATAGTTAGTTGAGAAATCTTGTTGGTACTAAGTGAGTGAGAAAATAAGTTGAGATTATTGTAGAGAGCTTGGGAATATCTCTAGATCTGCTCAAAGAAGCTAGACAAAAAAGAGTTGAAGATAAAGCAACAAGATAAGCTGCTAAGGAGGCATCAAAAGCAAAGTTAGATAGTTTGGCAGTGCTATCCGACCGAGCTAGGACTACAAGAAGCTTTGTATCTCAGACAGTTCCTGTAGAAAAGGACACTCCCATAAAAATTGAGCCCAAAAGATTCGGAAACGAAGGAAAGAAGAAAAGAAAAAGAATATATATGGCTATCTCAGATGATGAGGAGACAAAATCTAATAAAGAAATCAAAGAGATCTGGGATCAAGGTACTAAAGCAACTGCAGTCACACAAAGCAATCCTTCTGGTGAAGGTGATCAAGCCAAGAAGAAAGCAAAGACAAATAAATCAGGTATTCCTGTGCAAGCTGTTGAGAAAGCTATGGTTCAGGATGGAAATCTAAAACCACTTCTGAAATGGTATGAATCTTTCAATGTTTCTGATTAAAGAACTCTGGAAGAGGCAACTATAAACACCTGAATTCTTTCTATGAAGTTATGATTGAAATAATGGATAGTTTTCCAAAAAGTTTATATGACATTTTGGAAGCTAGGAGGTTAAGTGCTAGAAATGAAGAAGAGAAAATGAGAGAAAGAATTCTAGCTCAAATATGTCCAGCTATGTCTCTAAATGAAATGAAGGCACTCCTGAATAGAGCACAAAATGAGTTCAAGAGTAAAACAAGGATCAACAAACTTATGATTGGTGAATATGAAGAAATCACAAAGGAAATTGAGAAAATTCTAAAAGAAATACTGTTAAATGAAAGAGTTGATATTGTGACTAAGGAAACCCATGTTGATAATGTTTTACCTGATTCGGTGAATGATGTAGAAGAAGGAAATGTTGATAAAAATGTTGATGATAATGTTGGTACTGATGCTAACATTGGAATTCCCACGGAAGTGGAGGCACTTGAAAATATTTCAGTTGAAAAGGTAGAAATATCTAAAGTCAAATCCACACCTTCAGCTGAGGAAACACTTGTTGAGGAGAAGAAAGCAGTTTCGGTTACTACAAGAGACATTGTAGAAGTTTTAAAAAAAAATTTGGTTGCACAAAAGGAATAACTGGATCCAGAATTGATCGAAGGTCCTATTCACCTGTCTACCTTAAGCCCAGTTCAGAAGATTAGAGTAGCTACATTCGCTCAAGCTCGGGCAATAGAGGAGCTACTAAAATCTCACATTGAGGATAACAAACTGTTAAATATGGCATCTAGGGTATTGGAGAAATTAATGCCATCTTATGTAAAAGATCTGGCTAGCTCATCCTCCTGTGAGCTAAAAAGACTAATCAGTTTTGTTGACACTCATTTTGAGTCATTTGAAAAATCAACCATGACAAAAGTATGGAAAGAATTTGATGCTAAAAGATTCAGTGGCATGAAAGAGTTGATTGTTCAAGATAAAACACTCTTGACTACATGCATTAAGAATGTAAAGGATGCTCTATCAGAAGGCAGAAAGATTTACAAAGCATGCCTATCTTTCTCAAAATTTATAGAGGAAGATGAAAAGAAGGTCAAGGAGCTAGAACTCAAACTAAATGCTATCTCAGAAGCATTTGATCCGGTAACTAGTAGTGTTGGGAAAGAAGAAGGAGAAGTGATGTCTCTGCTCAGTAATATACAGGGGTTGGAATATGAAAATGACAAAATTATTGCCAGAAGTTGTGAACACCGGAGCATCATCTGTCCAAAACTTGACATATTGTCAAGTGCTCTCAAAGGAGAGGAATCTTTAGGATTTGCAGATCCATCCAACCTAGAGTCCACAGAGACTCAATCCTATTTGATCTGTGGTCACATCATAATTTTGGAAAGTCTTAAAAGGGTTTGGGACGCAATTTGATTCAGCTAAAGAAAGATTTTGCTGATATTTTTCAACTCATGTAAGTTATAGTTTTTTTGCTCAAACAATTTTTGTGAATTAAAACATTTATTTCGGCATTCGACACCTACCTTTTCCATTGATGTCAAAGGGGGAGAAGGAATAGAGTGAAAAATGTTTAATCATTTCAGGGGGAGAATTGGAGAATTACATTTTTTGAGTTTTTGGGCCGTACAGTCTATCTTGGTACTGATCTGACACTTAGTCATTTTTCACTAAGTGTTTCCATCAATGCTAAAGGGGGAGATTTTTGGCAAGAGACATTGTGAGGTTCACTTGATGTTGTCATTGATGGAAACCATAATCATCTATCAAGTCTGCACTCCATCATTTGGTCCTACCGACAAGAAGACTCAGAATTGTCAAGCGAGAACAAAGTATCTGGTAACACAATGTTCTTTGATCTGTAAGATCATTTCTAGTTATTATTTTGCTTTGCGCATCCTAGGGAACATTTGTTGGCATATTATCTTCATTTCCTCTGAAGCGCAACGGCTTGTACCAGATCATGTGAAATTTAGAAGATTCGGTTGTCGTGTTCTCAATTTTTCCTGTATTGAGGCTGACCTCATGAATGTATTAAGTTACAGATGTGTGGGAATGAATTAATTAAGTATATCTATGTTTTTATGTCATTTTTTGGGTCCTAGCCAAGTTATGGAAAACCTTTGAGGGTACGCATTGTATATTTCTCATAATGTGAGTCGACAGTTGTAATTTTCTTATGTTTTGTTGAAGCCGATGGAGTGTAAATAAATCCTATGTTGCGGATATATACTTGGTCTTTTGTATCATTTTGCATGGAGTAAGAGTTGTGTTGAAGTTCGGACAATGAGTTGGAGAAGAGCAGAAGTGTGATAATGTGCAATTTAACTTTCACATAGAAGATCAATGTTGTGTGCATGAGCAAAGCAGAGCAGAATTACAGATTCAGTCTGTAGAAGAATAGATCCATTGTTGTGCTTAATCTGGAATTGTAATCACGCATTTTAGATGCTATCATCTCAGTTCAAATCTTTAGACGGTTTTAATCTGAAATCTTGGGCAGCAAGCCCTTTCTTTCTTGAGCAGTGAGCTCTAGGAAGTGCGCCTGAATGCGAGTGCATTCCCTTGTAATCTTCACTTTTGAGTATACTTAGAACCATACTTGTGGATTGGCCATCTATCGTGTTTTTTCCCCTAACAAGGTTTCCATGTAAAAATATTGGTGTTATGGTGTTGTATTTACTTTCCTGTTTATGCATTGTGAATGAATGTTATTGATGCTTTAAAGTTAAAGATTATTAAAGCTAATTTTTGCACAACACTGATTCACCCCCCCCCCCTCTTAGTGTGGCTTGTTTCCAATAGAGAGGGCATTGATTCTTTCTTGTGAGAATTTGATTGGAAATTTGAAAGGCACGATATCATCTCTTCCCTAGTGCGTGATTTGTTCCATTGTGGAAGACCTACGAAGTGGGAATAGATTGAAACAACTATTGTTTGGAGAAACCCTCTGGCTGCATGATATTTTCTCTTCTAAGAAGCTTGATTTGTAAACTGGTAAGGCCTGATGGTTTTTTGGCACTGTGAGGGCTCATTTTTTGTTGTGGAAGAAGCAATTTCTCTTTTTCCTAAAGGCAAATTGGAACCAATTTGTTCTCGACATGCACGATTTTTCTTTGAGACCGATTTTCTTGAAGAGGAGGCATCCTTTTGGCATTTTTTCTATTGCGGTGGTTTCCAGAAGGGATTGGTTTTCTATTCACCTATTCTAAAGGTAGTGAGTCACAATTTGAAGCCCTTTTTTGGAGATTGTGTTTCCTCTGTGGGCTACATTTTTTCATAGAGGCTTGTTTCTTTTCAAACTTAGTATCTAATTTGAAGGCATCTAATCTTCTCATTTTTTGAACGCATCCAATTGAAATCGAGATTAGGGCATTTCTTCTAGACATTTATCCCACATTCATTTTGTGGAGACATTCTTTGCACTTCATAGTCACTAGCACTTGAATTGTGCTATGAAGTTCTTGTAATAGCTCGTGGGCTTGTGGAGTCCATTCTTGGAATGCTTGCTTGGTGAAATGACTTGGAGATTGGTGGAGATTGCTTGGTGTTTGGCCAGGTTTTCCCAAAATTTTTAGCCTCTGTGCATTCTGTAGTCATATGGTGTCACTGAGAGCTCCAAAAGATTTTGAAAGTGCATCTATAAGCCTTTTTTTCATTTTTGCATATCTTTTGCAAACGAAGGCCGTTTTTCGCAAACCACAAATTAACAGAAAGGTATTTTTGTCACCTTTGTAGTGGTTGAGGAATTTCTTTCATATTTTGTTGTTTGGTGGCTCTTTTAATCTATTGAAGTTCAATATTGGTGTTGTTGTGCTCTTTGAAGTTGTTTGATTCTGAGCCCTTTTTGCATTATTGCTTCCTGAAGTATTTTGGGAAGACTTCATTTGCAGTATTTGGGAGTTTCTAATTATTGTTGAAGGTTATTGTCTTTGTATTTTTGGAGTTTTATCATAATTGATTATGGGATTTTCATTGCATTCTGTTGTGATTATGTTGAAAAGGGGAAACTATAAACAATGGAGAGATGGTATCATAAAACATCTCAAATGGCTTCCTTTGTTTCCACATTTATATAATCTTGTTCCCCTTCCTGGTACTGATAGTAAGAAATTTGTATGGAATTGCAAAAGGGATCATGTCCTAGGAGTTATTGCAATTCATATTGATGATGCCACTTTGAATTATATTGATCATTTTGAGTGTCCTCATATTCTTTGGACTAAAATTTGGGAAATACATGGAGACCCTAATACTCAGCTATTCCTAGATGATCCTATTTTAGATTGTCTCGTGCCTCTTCATTTTTTAGTCAGGATACCTTATGATCATGCTACTATGCAGGAGTTTGAATTTTTGGAATACTTTGAATCTTCAGATGAGAATGATGAGGGTTCTTCAGATGCTTCTTCTTCTCCATCAGAGACAGTTGTTGTACCTTCACCTTCAGTGATTCATTGTGCAGAGTCATTGATTGAGACTCCTATCATTCCTAATCAGCAAGACCATTCATCTTGTGTTGATGATTCATTGAGCACGTCCAATGATTCATCACAACCAATATCGCATTGTCTTCATGATTGGGATATTATTTGTTAAACATTGGTTCATTATTCGTAGAATCTCATATTTTTGACTTGGAAGACACATTTGAGGGTATATCCCTCCTATTTGATGATAGTTGTGTTACAACTATTGTCACTCCATCTCAGTCTCTGGAGAATGTTCAAATTTAGTTTCCAGTGGTACCTTGTTTTTCACCTTCTATTGTGATTGGGCATGTTCCTGATTGGTTTGTGGCATCATCTTCCAAGGTCATGGTGACACATGAGCAGATTTCAAAGATATTATCATCCTACATTTGGATTTCACTTGTTGATTCCTATCTAGAATGGGAAGCATACCTACATTTTTATTTGGTTTAGTTTATTCCGAAAGGGATACAATTTGTTTGTCGATGCTGGATTATGTTTTGTCTTTAGGAACTTACCATTTTTGTAGGTGATTACACATTATGGGGGGGCTATATAGTCTCTCTCTTTCCCTCTTATGGGGGGGCCATTCATTGTATATATATGATGTATGTATTCCTTGGGGGGTGTGATTGAGTCCTCCATCCATGCATCATTTTTGTTTTCTTTTCTCTTTTGGAGAGGGGTTTTTTCCCATAGGGTTTTCCTCCTTTTCTCTAGTTGTGAGAGATTTACTTTTGCACTGTAAATGGATACCTAACATGGTTGTGTAGCTGGGACCCATACTGCATCTTCATTTTTTCATTTTCATTCTCCCTAAGTTGCACTTAAGAGGGGGTGTTAGAGTACATTACATTTACCTATTTAAGTTTACTTAGACATAATAGTTTATTAGTACATTTAATCTTTTAGGTGGTTTTTCCCATGTGGGTAGTTTTCCCACCCATCACCTATTTCATGACTTTAAAAGCATGTATCATATGTATTTTTATTCTCATTTTTATTCACTCATTATTTGGTGAAATGGCCTTGTGTTTCCTCTCTCTATCTCGTGAAGAACATTTTTGTTGCAGTTGGTGATCTTGGGCTTACACCAACATGATTTGCAACAAGAAGATACACATTAGTGAGAATATAATGGTGGATACAAATCCAATTGAAAGGTATAGCCCACCACATTTCCATTATGTATTTTCTTTTATTGGTACTAACAATGAGCCTAGATCCTACAAGGAAGCTATTCTTGTAGATGATAGTGGGTCTTGGCAACTAGCCATGCAAGAGGGGATGATGGCTTTAGACTCTTGCGATACCTGGGATCTTGTTCATTTGTCCAAAGGAAGGAAATCCATTGTGTAGAAGTAGGTCTACAAAAATAAATTTGGAGTAAATGATTCATTAGAGAAGTACACCTAAGTGATACCTTTGGTTTCTAAATATAAAGATGCCATCTAGATGATACATTTCTTAGAGATCCTCCTACATCTTATAAAATTCTTATACCAACTCAAAATTTGGAGCCTTGTTTTCAAAATTAAATATTTTTTGAGACAAATCCAAACATAATGATACCTTAATTTTTTCCTTTAAATTTTCTTTCCCAAAGAGATTGGTTTCCTATTCTTCTCTAGTTAGAAATTTCTAAGGAAAAGACTTAACATGCCCTATCCCATTTTTAAGGCATTTTATAGGTGATAGATTATTCTTCCTTTTCCTACCAAAGAGGTATCACCTCAACAATATCTTTAATATTTTGATAAAATATTTGAAAAATTCTACATAGTACTAGATCAAGTTTTTAAAAAGTTTCAACATGAACCCCTTTACCCAAAACTAATTTTCCTCTAACTATTGTACAAAATCCCTTAAAAAAGAGAACATGTACTCCCAAATCATTTATCTTTCTCTCAAATAACAAAATTTGACTAGTCCTTGGATGTTAAAAACACTAGAGAGAGTCTTGAACATTCCATCTCAAAATGTGAGTTTGACCTTTCCATGGAAAACAAATTTATGACCTATTATCTCTTAAGAAAAAATTCCTCCATGATAATTTTCATATTTATAAAACCACTTCCCTTAGGAGTCATATTAAAATTACCATAAGAATCAATCAACCGTGCATCTTCACGTGCATGCATCATTTCTATTATTTTTGTTATAGTCCTTCCTAATGTGAATTATGTTCCACATATCCAACAATTTACTTTGGATTTTCCTAGAGATTTTTGTCTACATTTGGATTTTAATTTTTTTCTCTTGTTCGTCTCAATTTTCCCCTCCATGCAACCTATACTGAACAAGGCATTTGTTTCCTTAAAAAACAAGATTTCTAACCATCTCCTCAAGCTTTAAATTAAGATTGCTGCTATTAATTTCCATAACAATATTTTTCCATGAATATAGTAAAGAACACAATAAGGTCCTCCTCATTTTCATTGAATTAAAAAATATCAACTTCTTTTGGTATTAAAATCATTCAAATGCTCTATGACTAAATTACCATCTAACATTCTCAAAGAATACACTATTTTTTATTTTTTTAAGGACTATTAACCACTCACTTTTATGATACAAAGAAATAATATTTTTCATGGATTTTTAATATTATTTTATCTAGATACATTTAGAAGTATTAAATCTAAAGTACATGACTTAATTTTTGACCTAACCTTTCTATCTATTATTTTAGTCTTTGATAGTTATTGCTAACATTTCTTTACCGTCATAGTAAATATAATATTAATTATTAACTATGTTGTCTTCTATTTTAATTTTTCATCTAGCTTAAAATTTCTTTCATTTAAGTTTTCAATATCAATTCTTGTAAAAGTGTTATTCATTTCTTTGTGTTAAAAAATATTCGTGTCTATGCTAGAAAATTTCACTAAAACTATATATTAATCCAAGAGTTTTTTCCTTTCTAAATTAGGATCAAAATTTGATTAGAATCTAATATCAAATGAAGGAAATGATGGACACAATAAAAAATAATCTTCATAGAAGAGTTACTATAAATTTATAGTCTAAAACTATTTAAAAGAGAAATAACAACTAGAAAAAATTTAACCTAAAAAAATCTTATGAAAAAAATTATCAAGCAATACTATTTTGATTGTATTCATAGTAAAATATTTGGGTAGAAAAATAACCGCCATCTTATAGAGCAATCCCAAAAATATTTACCTACTCCAAAATTTGTTGTTTTAACTCCAAACTAACACTGGATTTATATCCAAGATCTATTAATCACTCATGTGACCTAATTACCCAATTCATGAAAAATAATATGATTCTAAATAAAAACTAAGTTGTAAGTTACACCAAACTTGTGATTCAATCAATTTCAACTATTACAAAAATAGGAGTTAACTCATTTGATAATTCCAATAATTACCTAGACAAGTGCACCAAACTTTAGCTATCATTTATTTAATTAATTTGTTTCTCTTTCTTTATTCTTCTTTCGATTAATTAAATAAATTAATATTTAATTATGTTGCTAATGTCTTTTTTCTCTCGATAATTAAATAAATTTGTATTTATCTAATTATTCATTATTCATTTCTTCCTTCTATAGTTAAATAATTATTCTAATTATTTAACTATTCATTTAATCTTTTCCCTCTTTTATTAAATAATTAATTTAACTATTAAAAAGTTTATCCATTTTCCTCCATTTTTAATTAAATGGTTGTTTCTAATAATTTTAATTAATATCCCATTTCCCCCTTTCTTCTACAATTAAATAACCACTTTGATTATTTAATTGTTCATATTCCCTCTCAAATTAAATAACCACTTTGATTATTTAATTCGCTTCACTTTCCCTCCAATTCCTCTTTTGAATCTTAACCCTTGACCATGTCACATTATCCTTTTAATCTTGACCGTTCATCCTTAGAAAGCCCTATTTTGACCCTAACCCTATCTCTTTGTTGTGAAAGCAACCTCGTCCATCGATCTCCATATCATATTGGCTTTCAATTTCAGTCATTCATTTAAATGGGTTGTTCTATAAAAGAGAGTTGTCTCCATCATTCCAACCTTACAACCATAATCTTTGATTTTATTGCTATCACTATCACTTGACTAAGCACTTGCATACAACAAAATCTAAAGGAAAGCTTGCATATACAAAAAAAAATGGAGATGCAAGGAAGATGATTCAACCATGGTGTAGAGAGTTTGGTATTGTTGTTTTATTATTGTCTTTATATTGCTATTTGTGCTTTCTTGTTTGGATTTGGGTCTTTTGGTTTGGATTTTAAGTAGTTGTGGTTGCTACTATTGATCTTTATCTTTGCACTTAATTTTAACCCTATCTTACATTGGTGAACCAGACATGAAGATAACAAAATTTGAAGATATTTGTGAGTTTTCTTGAGTTTTTACATCTGTACGACACATTTGTGAGACAGTGCAATGCATTCATGAGATAGTGTGACACATTTGATTGATGAAGTGACAAAATATAATCTAACACATTTGTTGGACAGTGCAACACAATCACTAGACAACACATCACATTTGTTTGTTTCAACGAAAAAATATATTTTGTGGTTTTCTATCATTTTTCTAGCTCTTGGGTTTTATTTTGATATTTTTGTAGATTTCTTGCATTTTATTTATCATCACATTTTTTTATACTTTTGTCAGATTCCATCATTTTTGTAGGCTCAAATTGTGCATCGCATATATGGAACAATGTGACACAATTACATGACAGTGAGCCACATTTGCATGATAGTGATCTATAGTCGCTATCTCGTTCACCACAGTCGACATTGGCTCACCGTATTTGTTGCACCACATCTGTGAGATAAAACTACACAACTGCCTATTTTGGGTAAAATGGTATAAATTTTTTAAAAAATAGTTGCTTCCTTTTGCATACATTAGGCTAGGAGGATTTTTTTGTTACTGATATCTTATTTGCAACGTGTGGTGATCTATTGGAGAAGACATTTCTATCAAACTACTAATCTATGTTCTTACAGTAAGATCAATTGGAGAAGACGATACTATTGAAACTACTAATTCATGTTCTTGTTGGATTTTGTGTGTCTTAAATTTTTAAGTAGGAATATTTCAATTTTGGGTTTAAAATGAATCAGTGTCTTTATGTTTGTTGTATTTGCATATTTTGTGGTAGAACCCTAAGGTGTTGGTGAAGTTTCCTCTCCCCTCACCTTCGTGGATCTTGGGTGTAAGAGAAATTGCTACATCTTAATTTTTGTTTTTGTAGAAGGTCCTGCCTTTAGAGAAGTGATCACTCCAAGGGGTACGACCCAAAGTGGTTTTTCCCTCAAGACAGTATATAAATGGTTAAGGTGAAAGCAAATATCTAACTAGCGAGTACCTTTCTGACAGTGCCAATCTAAAAGGGGAGCTACCCACATTTATGTGAGGTATTTAAGGCCCCAAGTAGGATTGGTTAAAGCCTTAATTGTCTTGTTGGGTATTAGCAAGGTGTTAAGTCCATGAGAAGTGACTAGAAACCTTCTTTTAGAGGCCCACCCTATTGATTGATTTTTTGACATCATTCTCAATGCAAGGGATGCACACTACGACTTGAAGTTGCTCACCATATGGCTCCATTGAGATGAGATAGAAATCCATGACTTAGCATAAGCTACATGTAGCTTTCTAGGGAGAGGTTGATTGGGTCATCCTTCCAATCATGGAGGCCTCTACCTATCCTCTCTCACAAATACAAGAGTGTACACACCCATTTAGGTGTTCCTACATTCGAGTCAAAGGAGATTCCAAGTTGTGGGCTTGAGATTGTTTCCATTGGCTTTGACCTTAGGATTAAGAAGTATTTGAAGTGTTTTCGATACACTATTCATGTAAGAATTTGGGCAGTCAACAACCAAAAAATATTTTTAAAGTGTTTATTGTGTCTTCAATCACATTACCAAAATTTCCTAAAATGAAAAACACTTGGAAACATTCAAATTGAAGCCAATAGACTGTACACCACATTTGTGAGACAGTGAACCATATTTGACAATAATAGTAAACCACATTTGTGATATATTGAACCGCATTTGACAATAACAATGAACCACATTTGTAAAGCAATAAGCCGCATCTATGAGAAAGTGAACCGCAAATGCTAATCCTTAAAATTTTGAGAAAATTTTCATCTAATCTCAGTCCTAATCACACTTTGACAATTACCACACTTTTTGATCATAGACTTACTCAGTCCATTTCCTTGCATTCATCTATCTGAGTTAGCTTATATTTCTTAGTTAGACTATATTTCCATTCTTGCATTGCTTAGTTGGTCCTAGGTCATTCTTATCCATATGCACCTTTCAGATTTTAGACTAGGGAGCTTACCATACCTTTGAACAATCCATGGTCACTTATATAGGTTGTATTTGACCTTGTCCCTTGATCTATCAATCATCATCATCCAAGTTGGATCTTAAACTCATGTCTAGTTTAGGCTCACATTGTTAAATCATCCTTTTAGCATTTGTCATTTTAAGGCCTTGACAATCTCATTCATTACCTTGAGCTATCATAGCTTATTTAACATCCTTTTCTTAGGTCCTAAAGGTGCATATCTTTAGTCTCATTTGTTATCCCTTGGTCTTAGTCTCATATCATAACTTCATTTAGCACTCTTGCATATCATATCTTTTTGTCATAGAGTCACTATTATCCTTGCATTTCAAATCTTGGTCCTAGGTGCATTATCATTTAGCATCCTTATATCTCCAAAAATCCCAAAAATATAGCATAGTCTCATATCTCATCTTGAATTATCACTTTTCATTGTCATCCTTAGGTTGCAAGTCTTATATGATCCATACAAGGTCACAAAGGAAGAGAAAGGACATGGATTCCTCAAATGACCCCTATTTTAATCCAACTAGCAACATGAACTTTGGGTAAAACTCAAAACAGCCTCAAACATTACAAGGGGAATCCACAAATCTATTTTCCAATCTAACGTTAGATGAAATCAACAAAGGTCTAACCCCTAAAGAAATTGAAGAAGATTCACAAGACCCTAGGATAGTGTGTATTGTAGATGAGCTTATCAATGTAGATCCTAATAGATATTTTCTTGCACTTTCCAAAAAGGGTGCAAAGCTCCCCTTTGATTTTGACACTTCCATAATAGTAGATGGAGAAACACAATCACAAACCCAAGCTCCTAGTAAAAACACATTCTTGCAAGGTCAACCCTTTGCACAAAAAATGCATACTATTTTACCGCTTGGAGAAACAATACACATTGCAACAACTACACACATCCCCAATCCTCCAACATTTGGAACCAAGAGAACACATGCCACATCCCAAGGACTGACCTTCACATTTGGTAGACCATTTTATTCATCCTCTAGTTCCATGAGTATGAATTTTATGAACCCATTTGGCACTCAAAATGCTTCACCATCAAACAATTCAAATCAAAACCCACCAAAAAAAACAAGAAGGAACCATATTCACACATAGAGTGCAAACCCAAACGGTCAACACTATACCTAATACCACAATGGCCTTTGGGACCAACTTGAACACCAACCCCCTTCCATTACAACAACATGCTACATCAAACATCAATTTCATACCACAAAATCAAACCAGTACCAATACCATGTTTACACCCCACTATCAACAAGGTAATTAAAATCCTTTGCAATAAAGCATCGATCCAAGTCACACATTGGCGTCCAACTCATCATATAATCATCTCAACACTTTTAACACCAATACCAATCCCCTTATTCAAATTCAACCCAACATGACACCATCCCCATGGACGCCTTGATGCAACAAATGCAATAAATACAACATCAAATTGAAAATATACAATTGGGGAAAATCGAGAAGACATATTCTATGGAGGAATTATGTCCTTATCCTTTTGATAGAAGCATATATATGCTACCTTTCCCCCCACATTTTAACACTTAAAACTTTAACAAATACAAAGGGAAAGTGGATCCAGTGGAACACATACAAGTATTTAACATGGCATGTATGGAAATTACTCTTGAGCCCACATATTTGATGAGACTATTTCCACAAAGACTTTTAGTGAAGGCTCTATAATGGTTTGCACACCTTCCTCCTAGGATATGAACATGGGGTGAATTGGCTAACAGGTTCATTACACACTTTGCCTACAGCATAGAAAATGACATGACCTTAGCAAAATTGTGCACGACCAAACAAAAAGATGGGGAGTCACTCACATCATTCTATCAAAGATGGCAAAGCATGTCTAGTAAATTTCCTTGTCACGTACCTAAAAAATAGCTAGTTCCCATTTTTATAAAAAAGCTTCAACACAAAATTGATGATTAAACTTCAAATACAATGTTGCACCACCTTTGAGGGTGTCATTGAAAATGAGGTCTTTATTGAGAAATCTCTTGTGGAAAAAGGACTAGTCAAAATTTTCAAAGAAATCCCAAACGCTCCTAGTGACAAAGAAAAATTTTGGTCTCAAAATAAGAATGTCATAATGATGGGGTATTTGATGCTAAATTGGTAAAAAAAGGCTACCCCACCATTCACCTTAAGGTCCATCCATATCAGACACACCAACACCCAACCATGATTAAACAATGAATGTAGTCTAAAATAATCAACAATGCAGAGGTCCCTCACAAGCGAACATACCCAAAAGAACGTACACACCCATAGGGGAACCGATTGAGTCGATCTTGAAAAAACTTTTATAATCAAATGTCATCCAGCTACTTGATATTAAAACATATGAGCCAACATTAGCTAAACCAAATTAGTGGAATGAAAATGAATTCTATGAATACCATCATGGAAAAGGACATAAAACATCATCATGTTCGACACTCAAGAACCTTATCCAAGACCTTATTGAATAAGTTGATATAAGAGTGGAAAATTCACAAGGTAAGACCAATGTTGATCACACCATATTCAAAAATCCCCTGCAAGACCATGGAAAAGGGAAGGCTTTTAGTTCAAGGAACAATAACAATGCTAATTATACCAACATTGTGTATGAATATACCATTAATCACATTTGATCCCTTCATAATCATGTTGCGACCATCACCATTAATAAAATTTTAAAATGTGCAGTACCACCCACAGAGCTAAGGTGACCCTACAAGGGGCCACTCCTAATCCTTAGCCAAATATTCAATTTAACCTCTTTGATCATCTAGGAAAGACTTGTACAAATATCCATTCTTGAGTTGCTTCGCATATCCCCTAAGCATAAGGTCATTTTGGACAAAGCCTTGCAAGATGCATCTATGCCCACTAACCTAAATGTCAATAAAATTTCAGGCCATGGTAGGATGCCTAGCTACACCCCACCATGTCACATTATCTGTACAAGATCTTTCCACACATAAATCAAATCATAATGATCCTTTGCACCTAGAATTCTACATTAATAAACATGAAATCAAAAGAGTCTTGGTAGATGGTGGAGCGGGTTTGAATATATGCACACTAAAACTGGTCACGACATTGGGATTCTCTGAGGATTGTACAGATTAATCTAAGAAAATTATTATCAAGGCTTATGACGATATTGAGCACTCTTTTAAAGGATTAATCACACTTCACATGAGGGTTGGGCTTGCTACTCAAAACACAATATTCCAAGTCTTAGATTGGACTTACCTTATAATCTCCTCCTTGGTTGCCCATGGATTCATGTCATGAGAGTCGTACCATCAACCTACCATCAATGCTTGAAGTTTCACCATAATGGAACTGAAATTACCATACTAGGTGATCTTGATCCCTTCCAATATTACAATTTGAGAGGGACCGTTGAATATCAAGTGCATATTAATCGAGAAGCTTCATCCTCTACCTCATCACATTACATTGATCCATCTTCCTTGGTCAAATAATCCACTCCATTTACCACACATTCCAAACCCAATGTATAGATCCATGACAAGGGATGTGGGGAATACAACATGGAGAGATTATTTTATGTTAGAAATTTTCCTATATCACCAAAGTCTTATGGAAAACCTCATCTTATTTAGAAATATCCGAAAATCATCATCCAAAATCCTCCCACTACCTTCACTAAGTGGGGATAATTGAGAAGAGAGCTTATAGGTGAGGATATTTCTACATGGATTTATAAAGATGAAGGACATTGAGCCTAAGAATTTACTAGTTGATAACTATCCAAAATGGTTCTAGATCATGAAGAAATAAGGATATGATGGACATAGTGGTCTTGGTCTAAACAAACATGGAATGATACAACCCATATTGCCTCCTTGGTTACCAAAAAACATTGGACTAGGGTATGTACTATCCAAAGTGAGTCCTCCTAGTACTAAGTTGCCTTCAAGTGAGAACGTTAATGTTTCAAATGAAATTGAGACATCTAAGTAATACTATAACAAAACCAACTCTAATGAGTGGGAATGGGATTCCTACACATCCAGTGAATATGACCTAGCTAAGATATTTCAAGTGTTTGACTTATCCTCCTCCTCAACCAATATCATGAACATCAATATCTGGATTGATTCCTTTTGGGATCCTGACAATACCTTTATTTTCACCATATTTTCCTACTCATTGACCCTTGATAATATTGATGATGGCTTACCCCTTGTTTACGCGCAACTTACAGATTAGGATCAATAAGGACCACCGAGTTTAGACACATTCAAGAACGATGAAGCGATCATCGAGTTCATGGGAATTCGAGAAGGAATACCTAGTGGGGATCATAAAATTGGTTTCACCATAGAGCTTGACAATGCAACATACTTTAAAGAGTCTTCTCCTCCCTCTAGTCACAAAAATGAGAAGAATAAAAATAAAAAGAATAGGTCTTTAGGTGAAAATCAAAATATTCCTTTAGACCAAGAAAACGTAAAAAAAAGGACGTATCTAAATGTGAAAACCTCTCTAAGGTTCCTAAGGATGGAGAGTTGAATAGTCTCCCCATTGATCAGGAGAGATCACCATTTCTTGCTGAAGAATCAAAAGAGGTCAATCTTGGGATAAAGGAATTCAATCCCAGTCATTCAACTTGCAACATCTTTGACCATTAAAGAAAGACTAGAGTTCACTACATTATTTTCAGAGAGACAAATAAATTTTTCATGGTCATATGTTGATATGCTTGCGTTGGACCCTAAACTTGTTCTACTTTATTTACTATTGATTCCAAATGCTAAGCCCGCCAAGCAGAAATTGAGGAAAATGCACCCATAAATCGTACTCCTAGTGAAGGTTGAGTTAAAGAAACTTTTAGATGTTGGTTTTATTCAACCCATAGACTATGTAGAGTGGATATCAAATCTTGTTCCTGTCAATAAACCAACTAGTGGAATCAGAGTATGTGCATATTTTAGAGATCTAAACATAGCTTTTCCTAAAGATAATTTCCCATTGCCTAATATTGACATCATAGTAGACCTCAGCGGGATATGAGATGTTGTCACTTATGGACGGTTTTTTGAGATATAATCATATTATAATTGCCCCCAAGGATCAATATAAAATAGCTTTTACCTGCACTTGGGGTACTTTTTGTTGGAATGTTATGCCATTTGGTCTCAAGAATGCCAGAGCAACGTATCAAAGAGCTATAACCACCTTTTTTCATGAATATATGCATACACTTATGGAGTACTATGTTGATGATTTATTGGAAAAATCCTTGAAAAGAAAGGGTCATCTAGCAGTATTAGACAAGAATTTTAGAAGGCTAGAAGAGTATAAAGGCAGGCTATAGATGAAGAAGTGTATTTTTGGGGTCGAATCAAGAAAACTTATAGGGTACATTATCTCTCATAGAGGAATTGAAGTCGATCCCACAAAAGTGAAAGCAATCATGGGCATGCTCCCACCCACCAACACAAGTTAGTTACAAACTCTACAAGGAATATTTCAATCAATTTGAAGGTTCATTGCTCAGTTAGCAAATAAATGTCATCCATTTCAACACTTGCTACACAAAGGAGTCCCTTTCATATGGATTGAATGTTCTTAAGAAGCATTTCAACAAATGAAGGATTATATATTGACTCATCAAGTACTTATGCCTCCCATTGATGGTAAACACCTAATATTATACATATCAGCCACCACATTAGCACTGGAACCATTGTTAGCACAAAATGACAATGATGGAAAGGAATGAGAAATCTATTATATCAGTCATACTCTTGTAGAATATGAGCTTAATTATAGTCCCATTGAATGAACATGCTTAACTACATATACATATACTATTTTGTAGCTCACTCTACTAAAAGGCATGTCTTGTAGAATATTATGAGTTGAACCATAGAACAAAATTGATAGCTAAGATTAATCCTTTGAAATATCTATTGAGCAAACAAATTGAGTAGGTTGGATAGAAAAGTGGGTCATGATCTTGAGTGAATATGACATACAATATGTTGATTTTAAGGAAATAAAAGGACAAGTGATAGCTGATCAACTTGCATACACACCAATGATAGAAAATCATCTTATAGTATCCTTATTTTCTTGATGAATCTATCTTTGCAATAGACTTCTACAACATGGAAGTTGTACTTTGATGGGTCTTACAAAAATCACAGTTCAGGAGCTAGTATTCTTTTTGTCACACCTCAAGGGGACTTGATTTCTAAGTAATACATAGTAGTGTTCTCATGCACGAATAGCATGGCCAAGTATGAAGCATTGTTGACAAGACTCTAAATGGCTATCAAATGAAAATCAAGAATATCTAAGTCTATGGTGACTCCCAGTTGGTTATTCATCAAGTTAATGATGACTATGATACAAAGGATGAGAAGCTTACCCCCTAAAAGTGCATGGTTGATAGTTTTAAGCTATACTTCAATGTTATTTCTTTTGAGAAAACTCTGAGGATTCATAACAAAATAGTTAATTCAATGGAAACCATTGGATCTCTCTTGGATATTTCTAACACCTCACAGTATGAATTATTGGTGGAACAGTTGTTGATCCCTCCATTCAATGTCCCAAAATTCAAACTTGTGTGTGAACTTGTTGGTCTTGAATCTCCTTGGTACAAATACTTTTACAATTACCTACATGACCAAATTATCCCTCTTGACTTTTCCACTAACCAACACAAGACCTTTATTTCAAAAGCATCTAAATATGTCATCATTGACGACACCCTTTACCATCATAGCCTAGATAGCACCCTCCTAAGATGTCTCAATTTAGATGAATAAAAATTAGCCTTTCAAGAGGTACATAATAGTATATGTGTAGCTCACTCTACTAATCCTACTCTAGCTAAGAAGCTTATGTGGACAAGATACTATTGACCTACAATTGAACACGATGCCAACTACTTTGTGAAGAAATATCACTAATTTTAGATACATGGAGATCTTGTACATGCACCTGCTCAGGATATTCACCCACTTACATCACCATGGCCATTCTCTCAATGGGGACTCAACCTTATGGGAAATATTTACCCTAACTCTGCTAATGGTCATAAATTTATCCTTGTTGCAATTGAGTACTTCACTAAATGGATTGAAGCCATTCCAATGACCTATATCACCAGCAAGCAAATATACAATTTCATCCTTATCTACATCATATGTCGGTATGGTTTTACCCAATCCATTATCACGAACAATGGTCATCCCTTCAAAAATCAAGATGTCTATGAATTATACGAGAGATTCCATATTCAACATCATTTTACCACTCCATACTACCCCTAGGGAAACGATCAAGATGAGGCATCTAATAAGACCATCCTTAAAATCTTAAAGAAGACCGTTGATCACATTAGACATGATTGGCACATCCAAATTGATCCTGCATTATAGGCCTATCATATGCATTCGTACTCCCACGGGAGCCACTCCATATTCCCTCATCTTTGGGTCTAAATCCATTCTTCCCCTTAAGGTTGAGTTTTCATCCTTGAGAGTATCTATGAAACAGTTCATTGATGAAGAATAATATCGTATATCTCATTTGCATGAGCTAGAGCGATTGGATGAGAAGAGACATAATGCATTAACCCATTTACAGGCATACCAGAATTGTTTTCATCACAACTATAATAAGAAATTTTGAGTCACACATTTTGACATTGGTGACTTGGTCTTGAAAGATAATCCTAAGAACCAGGTGGATCGAGAAAATATTGGAAAGTTTGAGCCTAATTGGTTGGTTCCTTACATCATAACAATAGCATATGGATCTGCAACTTATCATCTTTCTACTCCTAAAATTTAACCATTACTAGAACCCATCAACAACATGCACCTTCGTATGTACTATACCTAGATTTTAGAGAATCCCACTAAAAAGTCAAAAAATACAAAAAAAAATTGTCACCCTAATGAAAACCTGGCAAACAAGCATCTTGGTGACACCATAAAAAATTTTAAAAATAGTAAAGAGAAATAACTCATCCAATAGTGAAAACCGCTTCGATGGCATTTGGATAAGTACCATGGTGAAAACCTAGCAAATAGGTGCCATGTGTAGTCAGTCTTTGCTTTATCATCTACTATCATTCTATTTGGTTTTCCACCCCCATCCAACCATCCTTCGCTTATCATAATAATGCTCTACCATCCTTCTCATGACCTAAAAACTATTGACATTTTGCATCCTACACTTTTTGTATCCATCCATAATACATTAGTATCCATCAACCTTTTCATCCATAATAATTTGGTCCTATACCTGATAGGGGGCAATTCATTGACCTATGTCTTTTTGGAATCATAAGCATGGTATCATCTTTTAAAAAATAAAAATCCAAAAAATTCATAAAACATAAAAAACTTAAAAACTAGAGTCAGAGTCTATGTCAGTCCAAGTGGTCAAACTACGATGTCTATGTGCATGTTACGCAGGCAAGGCCATCATTAATGAGCCCTTGAGGCACTAGGTTAGTCCCTTAGGGTTTTTTTGAGTCAATTCAATCATGATTCACATCATAATAATGAGTTATCCATGGTCAAATTCGGTCGAACTATGATGTCTCTTTGTGTATAACGTAGGCAAGGCCATTTTCAATAAGCCCTGAGAGGTCAGTCCTTTAGGGTTTTTTAGGTCTATCTTGGTCCATCATCATTTTTCCTATAATAATTTGTCCCTTTCTAAGGTTGAAACTTTGATCAAACTCAAACAGATATCAACCTCAACAAAATCATGAATCAAAAGACTAACTATCCAGCTAGCCTTCAATCCAAACCAATCAATTACCTAATCATCAATATCCATCAAGTCAGTGGTCTTATAAAAGAGATGGCATCATCGAAACCAAACTTGACATCTTATTAAACTTGTCTTATTTCTTGAAACCAAATATGATCCTATCATTTATCTTATACAAGATGTGTCCTTGAAGTTAGAAATTATGATTTTTCAACCCTATCATTTGCCTTATAGAGGTGGTTTCATGGTCAAAACCAAACTTGATGTCTTATATGACATGTTTCCTTTCCTAAAACCAAGTGTTATTAATTATTCAATCAATCAATATTATCAATCAATCAATCTTGTCAATCAATCAATCAATAAATTAATCAATCAATCAGTCAACCAATCAATTAGCCAATCAATCTTGTCAATCAATCAATTAATAAATCAACCCTATCAATCAATTAATCAACATTATCAATCCTTTCAAAAAACACTATCTTTCTGGTAAATGATCTAGATGGATGTTAAATTCGTTGGTTTAGTTGGTCTTATCTTTTTTTTAGAGGAGAGATGATGGATCGTGACCTCTTTTATTTTTTATTGTTATTTGTGGTTTTTCTTGACAAAAATACTGGGACAACTTGGTCCTTAGTATGATTCATGGCACTCCTTATCTGTCAAGTGTCTATTTTCACAAGGGGATAACATTGCACACCTTGGTCTAGTCATACCATGGTGTTTACTATCCATTTTCTATAGTTTAATTCCCAATTATGATAATCATGCAAGCTTCATATCTATCAATTAGGAATATCAATCCCTCTTCATTCGACTAATTCCATACTAACATCCATCTTCTTCACACTCACACCTCTTATATCTTCCTACTACAATCATCCTAATGGTGTCTTATGACACACAAAAATATCCTGCATATATAGTCATATTAGAAGCATCATAGGCATCAGCATAAACATATTAGCTCATCCATATTGCATTAGAAAGTACAAAAAAATATACATACCATCCCATCATAAGGAGTCAAAACATGCATTCACATAACATAATCATATAATACCATTCTCCATATATAAATCATTAGCATACATCTCATTGCATACATATTATTGTATACATCTCATTGCATGCATATTGCATTTACATATCAAAAAGAGCATATATATCATTGCATTTGCATACATACATATCCATAATCCATATCACATCACATCATAATCATAATGCATCCATAACATCGTAAGATAGAGAATCATCTATAAGCATGAACCATACATCATACATCCATAATGCACCATAACATATAGAATCATCTCATAAATCATATAAGTGCATAACATCATAGCATCACAATCCATATCACATAGAAACATGCATATAATATAGGAACATGCATCATGTAGTCACCGCCAAAATCTGTATCTCATATATATATCAAAAATAGTGTCATAGTACAATATCTCAATGAATCCCAAAAATGGAGCTCACAGGCTAGATCAAAAATAGGTTTCTAATATATATTATAAATAGCTCTAGCTAGAGCTACCCATATCTCCTAATGGGAATGGCTCTGGTGAAGGTTGTTAGTCCTGTCTGTCTTACGATCCCGAGGGCTTGTGTCCTGATCTTGATGGTCAATCATATTGAGATGGCCTAGGTTGGGAAACTCCCCCACTGCTCTGAGATCTTTGAGAGTGTGACATGTTGTGGCTATGTGTCTATGTATAGTTCGGTTCCCTCTCTACCGATGGAACCTATTTCTCATATAGGTCCTTGTAGTATCTAGCCTCCTATCTTGGCTAGAAGAGTTGATGACCTAGCTCGGACACAGGTCCACTGATAGCCAAGATGAAATATAGACACCACTAGTTAGCCCTCTGTCTCCCAATAACATCCATGTCCCTCTCAGTAGTGAGCCTTTCCACCTCAGCCTGTAAGCTTTGAATGTGTGTTCCTGTAGCCTAAAGTTGTGCCTATAAATTGAAAATTTAAGGGTCCATCGGTCTGTCTCCCTCCACCTCCTCCATGGCCCTCAAAATGGGCACATCCTAGAACCCCTCACCCAAGCCCTCTCCCATCACAATCTCCTCTTCAATTTATTTGTCCTCTTCTCGCATCTCCTCCCCCCCCCCCCATCTCCTACTTAACCTCCTATATGGCCACCTCTTTCTCTCCCTCTAGTTAGGGTCCCTCCTACTCGACCTCCACCTATGGAACCTCCTGCTCATCCTCCTCCCTGATAGGTAATATTTGTCTACTTTCTCTCTACCCTCTATCCCTCCTCTACATGACCTTGCCTCCTCTATCTCCTCTATCATTGTCCCCACCACCATCACCATTACCTCCTCTACCCCCATCTCCTCCCCTCCCCCATCCTCATTCTTTGAACCTCTCATGTGGATCTCTGCCCCTTCTCTCCATTGGGGAAAGTTTATCTAGATATGTCAATGGATCAATCATGTGTACGAACCACCATGTGTCATACTCGAGCATTGTTCCCACATCTGTAACCTCTATTTGGCACCCCAATGAACAAGTTGCAACATGTTAATGTCCTGCTCTATTGTGATGATATCGATCATCTATCCCTACTAAATGATCTCTCAATAGGACCTAACAAACTCTATTATACCAATGAGAAGCCCTTGTCACTCCCCAAGCTATGTCAATACTCACTTTGGAAGGTACCGCTCAATGATGTGTTATGACTGCATAGTTCTCCCAATCAAATATTGTTTCTGCCATCAATGGGGAAAATGATCCCTATCATCCTCCCATGGCTGGGAATCCTAATAAGGTCTCTAGTAAAATGAAGAAAGAAGATCTATGGCATGTCACCGATATTCAACATCATCAACCATGGTCTATGTGATCACTCCTCCATACAAGAACACATATAGTATCCCTACTCCTAGCTATCTCCCAACAAGAGGTTAGAACACAATCATGTGCTCTCAGACCCAGATCATAAGCAAGGTAGTGCCACAATTAATAGACTATGCCACTTTGTATACAACATCATGCAACTAGAAGTATAGCATGGATAGAAGGCATGGCCCCCACGCATACACCATCCCATAGGCCATCATACCAACCATAATCTCTCCCATCTGATAGGTAATCCATGTCCTCGGTGATCAAGTATCATAATCCCCACGATCCTTGTGCAGAGAACCACCTCAAACTGCTCATACCTCTTGGCCAACACATCCCACCAAATATCATACTCCTCAATGCTAAGCTCGATGATGTCCTCATGCTCAAAATCCCTCTGAATAGCACCATATCCCCACTCAAGATCATATAAACCATGCATCCCACAAATTGAAAGCCACATAATCCTCCAAACATCCTCCAATGTCACTATGGCCTCTCCTATTGGTAGGTGGAAGGAGTTGGTCTCTAAATGTCATATATCAACTAGCATATTTAGTAACCCCATATTAGCATTAATCACAAGCATGAAGGTCAATAGTATGACCCAAGGGAATGTAGTTGGTCCCTCTCCTTGTTGAGTAGTTGATCTCGTATCCTGAAAGTGAATGGTCAACTCTCTCGAGTGTAAGTAGGGTCATATCTCATTGTGATCACAAGTAATCATATTATGTCAATTAAAATCTCTAAGAAAACCTATTTGACCTCAATCACATAAGAAATTTTATTGAAAACTGAGGTAAAAACTTAATCAGGAAAATGTGTTGCATTGTCTAGAACATATGTAGCTCACAAATCATATGTGTCACACATTTGCATGTGAGTTAAAAATACATTTGCATCGCACACCCAAGAACATGTGTTACATAAATCACTTGCAGAATACAATCCAACGATTGCATCACATTAATACACATGTGTCACACAACCCATCACATGTGGCTCACAATCACACTTGTGTCATTCTAGACCATAGTTGTGTCACACAAATCACATGCGTCACACTTGATAGTTGTGTCACAATGCATTTGACAAACCCTAACTAGCAAATATGTCACACTGAGAAGATGCAGTGAACCACCCCACTTGCGGTGAATGTGATAATAAATGTGACACACGATGTGCACTACATATGTTTGCTCACTTTTGATCCCTAAAATCTAGCAAAAATAAAAAATACACTAAGATGGAAAGGTGTACATACCACATCCTCGAAGCCCTCTGGTCATCTGTAAGTCTGAACTTTGAATCCATAGTGCGAGGTGTGTGGTATTGGAGACATTTTGGTAGTAGCTCTGCATCAAGATCTCACTTAGAACTCACTATTTACTCAATGTAAAATGCATAAATGACCATTTTTACCTCCCAAAATTACATTTATACCCCCTTAGGGTGGGATTTTTACTCTCCCTTTTTAGTGGATGCACCAAAGGCTGAGTCCAAACGCTATTGTGAACATCCTGGAGGTCCAAAACTGAAACCTTTTGCTATAAACACATTAAATTTGCTTTTCAAAATATTTTCTCAATTTTTTTGAAACTTTGTCAAAATTTGAAAAAAAATCCGAGGGAACATAGGTCTATCTTGTCTTCATCGGGACATGCCGAGGCATGTTATGAGCTAAATTTTCCTATTATTCTTTGATAAAAATTTCAAATGACTTCACATTATATCGAAGAGGGGCAAAATGTAGACACTAAAAAATGTCCTAGGTATGTGAACGCCATATTTCTCATCGATTTCCCTTCTTCCCTACATAATTGAATAATTTTAATTATTTCATTATTTTCTAAAGTCACATTCTTCTATTAATTAAATAATTTTAATTATTTAATTAATTTTTTTCTCCTTCTTTATTCTTCTTTCGATTAATTAAATAAATTAATATTTAGTTACGTTGCTAATGTATTTTTTCTCTCTATAATTAAATAAATTCCTATTTATTTAATTATTCATTATTCATTTCTTCCGTCTATAGTTAAACAATTATTTTCTATCCATTTAACATTTTCCCTCCTTTATTAAGTAATTAATTTAATTATTTAATAGTTTATCCCTTTTCCTTTGTTTTTAACTAAATGGTTGCTTCTAATCATTTTAATTAAAATCCCATTTTCCCCTTTCTTATACAATTAAATAACCACTTTAATTATTTAATTGTTCATATTCCCTCTCAAATTAAATAATCTTATGATTATTTAATTTGCTTCACTTTCCCTCCAATTTCTCTTTTAAATCTCTACCCTTGATCATGTCACATTCTCCTTTTAATCTTGATTGTTCATCCTTAGCAAGCCCTATTTTTACCCTAACCCTATCTCTTTATTGTGCAAGAAACCTCATCCATTGATATCCACATTATATTGGCTTTCGATCTCAGTTGTTCATTCGAATGGGTTGTTCTATAAAAGAGAGTTGTCTCCATCATTCCAACCTTAAAACCATAATCTTTGATATTCTTGCTATCACTATCACTTTACTAAGCACTTGCATACAACAAAATTTGAGGGCAAGCTTGCATATATAGCAAAAATGGAGGAGATGCAAGGAAGATGATTCAACCATGGCATAGAGAGTTCAATATTGTTATTTTATTATTGGATTTCTATTGCTATTTGTTCTTTCTTGTTTGTATTTAGGTCTTTTTGGTTTGGATTTTAAGTAGTTGTGATTTTTACTATTGATCTTTACCTTTGCACTCAATTTTAACCCTGTCCTACAACAATGATTTGTAAAATTTACAATACACAACTATACAAAAAATTAGATGTTTGTTGCAAAAACTTGTACACCTACACAATATCATTATCAAAATGTGTGATTTTCTATTTAACATCTACTATCTACATAATAACACCCATTTATTGTGTATATATGCACACCCTATTTAGGATATTTTTTTGTGGTTTGATCCATAACAAGATTTTGTGTGTGTTTCCTCCTCACTTTATTTTACCTTTGATCTTCCTCTAATTACATTGTAAAATCCTCAAATAGCTACAGAATGAGAAGTATTTACACCCATTTTTTTGGTATCAACATAGTTGCCAAATGGATTAGTATGTGTTGTACTTTTTGTGCCTAGATTATATATATATATATATATATATATATATATATAATATATATATATATATATGTAGTAATAATGTAATGTTATTCGTTTGTGTGTGCCACCTCAAGTTCCCAATATTGTGTAATTTTTTGGGAATACTTCTTGATGATGAAGAACGAAAAAACATCATGTTATGAAATTTCCATTTTCATCTATAGCTTTTACTAGGCTTCCTATGTTATAGTTATAGTTGTCTAAATTTGACTAATATTGAAATTTGTAGACTTTCAAACAATCTTTTCTCCTTGATTCACTTGAATTATTCATTTTATCATTTTCTAAAATGTGAATAGTGAAAGTGCAACTAAAATCCCATCATTCATAAATTGTTGAACCATTATTTTTTTCTCATCAACCTCTCTCTCCGATTTAATATCTACACTTGAAGTTGAAATGGAGATTCTATCAACATGGTTGAGTGGTGTATTTAGGAATTGAACTAGGTTATATTTGACAATAAACATATCCTCAAACATGAAATATATAGTTAATCAAAGAATATATTTTTCGAAGCATGATGAATTGTCCTTGCCTATTATGTTGTTTCACCAACTCACATGATTTTTGTTGCATCACTCCCTAAGTTAGATGTTGGAAAATTTATTATTTTAGGATAAGAACTTGGTTTTTGGGATTACAAAATTGGATTCTCCTTCAAGGAACCTATAATTTCACTATATGTGGAGCATGTTCCTCATGTTTTTTTGTTGTTGACTTATGTAGAGTAAATTATCCTTAAACTAACATGGGTGAAAAAATAGCAACTTGTGGAACAACTAACACACTAGGTACTTGTTTAGGTACTTATAATTTCACCAATATAGGGTATACCTTTTTCATGTATACATCCTAAGTTGAAGGTTATTGGAGGTATTTATCATTGGTGTGAATATGCTAGTACTTCTTCTAGGGAGACTAGTTTGTAGAAATCATGTTTCCCTTGTCTCTCTTGTTGTAAGGTTATATTTCATCCTTGTGACATTATAAAAACTTATAAATGTGATGAAAGAGCATCCTTGGGGAAAATTGAGAAATTTCACATTGCTAGCATATGATTATTTAGTTTGTAATTTTGAATCATCAATTATTTGTAGAAGATGTCACCACATTCTACCGCGTTTCACAATCAAGCCTTATAGTTTTGGTAAAAAATTAAAGAGTATTATTTAGATTATTTTTCCATGTTTGAGAAGAGCTAGATTCATGTAAGAGGATTATTTGAATATTCCATCCACCTTTGATTAGAACTAGATTTATGTAACAATGTATATAGGTTTGAGAACTACATCAAACATGTGATCTATCATAGTTGTAAAGTTACTTTTGAATCTAGAGAATTTGAATTTTATGAAAGTTAAGGGATACATGGGAGGAATTATTGGCCCTAAGAGAGAAAAAATTGGGTACGAAATAAATTTATTTTCATTTATTTATGTTTGGTTTAAGGAATAAAATCTCTCTAATCAACTACACATTTAAAGAGGTATTAAATTTGTACCACATTTCAACCAATGCAAATAATTAAGGATGTTGGAGATTGATATATATTGAGTTACATGATAATTGAAAATCATGAAAGAGAGATAGGAGACATTTAAATAAGGCTCAAGGTCTAAGTGTAGATAGGAGAATGATGGTTTAGAATGAAATTCAAGGTTAAGGATATACGTATAGTAATAATCATTGGATTTCATTTTAAAATATATTCTATTATGGTATATTGTAACATATTGGAGAATTTAAAAATATGAAGATGAAGTCTAAGTTTTTCCAAATTTGAGGCTTTTTTCCAAGACATATCTTATATCACCATGTTTTGAATTTCTTGTTTATGTGTGCTTATTTTTTTGGATATATGATCAAATATTCTTCACTAGACCTTCCTTTCATGACTCATCGAGTGAAATGAATTATCAAACTATGGTGACCTACAACAAACTTATCAATAGATCACCAATTGAAAGGAAATTAAAATGTTTTATTGTATGTGGAATAATGACCAAATTTATTTTGCAAAAAATCAAGGAAAGATGATGCCACAAAGAGTCCATGGAGTTTTAAAATTTTAAATAAATTTGGAATAGGTGTTGAAAGTGGTAAGAGAGAATAGAATTATATTGGAGGATTTGTGGTGCAAGAGCACCTACACCCTAATGATAAAATTGGAGTCTTGAAGGTTATTTTAGGTGGATAGGGGATAATTTAGATGTTTTTTCTAGAATAAGGCCATGTTGAAGGCAAACAATGTTGATTAGAGGTCATTTATTTGATTAGCAATGAGGAAGTTGCAAAATATGTTGAATGTAAAAGTTGCTTGTCAAAAGTGCAACTTGGTAATGTAATGAGTCATTAGAGTTTAAAAGGTTGTTAGGGGTAGTTATTCACATTGGAGGAGATGGTTAGAGTTTGAAATTGTATAAGAACATCTTCAAATCCTGAATGAGGGTTTGATGAATGCATTTTGAGGAATATATGCTCTACTTTCAACACCAAAACTGTGATTTTTCCAAATTTTTCCTGAGTTTCTTGGTTGGTATGGACTCATACAAGTCTCCCATGATCTAAGTTTTCTTGTGAAGGTGAATTAATGTATACACTTCCAGTTTATTTTGGTTTGAAGGGTTATATCAATATTGATAGTGAGAAATCCTCAAAATATAGGGACTGCCCTGTTACACAGTCCTAGGGGTTTGAAAGGCACCATATGATGAATTCCACCAATCCACCCACTATTTTGGCACTATAACTCAGTGGATTGGTGTGTAACATATTAGGTTAGATTTTTCTATGCTTTAAAGGGAGAGAGTGGATGATAAAATTGATAAGGGAGTGATGCCTAGGCTGGGCAGTGACCATTTTTGTGAGAAAATGTGCAACCATGGTCGTGTTTTGGTGAACTATTGCAAGTTTTGGTTTTGTGAGGGTTTAATGTGTTTTTACAGGGGTATTAGGTGGTGTTTGGACCAGTGGTTTGACTTGGGAAGCTTTGGAAGTGTGAATTCCAACAAAACCCTTGGTTTTTGCATGTTTTAGGAGGGTTTCTTGGGGCAATAGGCTAAAGGCCTTGGAGTTGCAATATAACTTGAAAATTTGTAGTTTTGCATCATTATTCAAGATTTTTTGGGGTGTTTGAGTGGGTACCTAACATCTAAAGGGTACTTCCTTTGCAAAATTGGGCTAATTGGGAAGCCTTTTATGGGGTTGGAGTATTGGATCTCCATGTTGGTCCGAAAGAGTTGATGTTGGGGTTTATATATGCTATGTAACTTGAAAATGGGTATCGTAATCATCTCTGATTTTGTCAGGTGTTTTGGAAAATATTGATGAAAAATCCCTGAAACTGGGTTGCTAATGCTACTAGGGAAAGCATGCTTGGAAGGTGAATTTTGATGAGTTCTTTGGAAACTGTTTTGAAGTTGATATAATGTTCATTTGTTTGACATTGTGAGAATTTTCCTTCCCCTACTCTACATAAATTTGGGGGAATATAGAAAAGGGGGATTAAGTCAGAGGGATGTTGATGGGAGTACTATGGAGAGAGAGATACTAGAGAGTATGTGCAAGACCTAGATGGTTAGGAATAAGAGTTAAAATAATTGAAAGTGTTAAAGGTCATTTCTAAAATCAACAAAATTCCTAGAATGGAAGTTCCAAACTGCTAGAGTGATCTTAATCTAGAAGAACTAGATTGGTTAAATGAATTGGATGAGTACTTTGTGTATGAGAAAATTGAGTCCACTCTATGCAATATCCTTGACATTGAGAGGGTTAGGTTTGTGAATACCAAGATAAAAGGACATTCTTTTTTTGTGTGGAAGCAAGTAAAACTAGAAATAAATAGGAAATGAAAGAAAATAATAAAATGGGAGAAAATGATTGCAAATTTGAAAACATAATTCATACCAATGAACTATGAGCTAGAAATAATGAATAAATTAAAAAAATTGAGACAAAGGGATAGGATTATGGAGTACACCAGATAATTTAATTTTTTTATTATTAGGACAAGAAACCATTAGGTAAGAAAAAAGGTCACAAGATACATCTAAGGATTGAGGGAAAGTATTCAAGAAGACTCAGGTCTAGTTAGAATGACCATCATAGAAGAATAATACCAATTTATGGTGAAAGTAAAAGATAAACAAGAGTTTTGAGAATCAATCAAATCGATTGAGAGGAAAAGAGGAGAGGCCCCAAAGAGAGAGGTTAGGGCGTGGTGATAGAGAACCCTAGCTACTTGGAAGATATAGATCTAAAAATTTCTACCATAGAGATAAGAGTGAGAATCATAATAAATAAGGAAGTCATGAAACCTACCTCAAATCCCAAGAAGATAGATACTATTACCAAAAAGACAAAGGAGAAGCTGATATATACCACAAAGATGGATAATAGAGAGGAAGAGAAAGATATGGAAGGGATGAGGAAAGACCCTTTCTAGAGGAGCATTCTTCAAGTGCAGAAAAGAGGGGCACAAATCATTTGAATAATTTCAAGATCAAGGAAGGAATTTTAAAAGAAGCATTAGAACTACATTTGGTGAAGAGGAACCCCATAGGCTATATTCACCAAACAATGACCTTAAACATGGAAAATCACTAATAATGAGAAGAGCTTTAATAAAGTGTATTTAGGGAGAAGGACTAGTATAAAGAAATTATTTTTTCAAAACCAAATATAAAGTAGGGGGAAAGTGATACAAGGTAATCATTGATAGTATAAGCAAATAAAATTTTATATCAAAATAAATTGTCAAAACATGAAACTTGAAGAGGAAGAAATACCCAAACCCTAGCATATTTTCTTGGTTGCAAAGAGAACATAAGGTAATGGTTAATGAATGGTGTTGGGTAATGTTTAAGCTACCATGATGAATTATTGTGTGATATAATACCAATAGATGTGTAGCACCTACTATTGAGGAGGCCATAGAAATTTGACCAACAAGCTATACATGATGGGAGAGAAGGCACAAGTATTGTAACTAAGAATAGCTAGATACATAAGTTAATTCCACTACAGGATAGTGAAGATCAATTTTGTAGCAATTCCATGATATTCTTGGTAGATATAAAAAATATTTTGGATGGACTAAGGAATGAGAACATTTTTTTGTATTGATTTTGAAGGAATTTAACACCAAAGATGAAGGGAGTACCATAACAAGTGAAGAGGAATCATTGTAGAAGATCTCATTTTGTTTGAAAGAATATAATGAATCATATCTAACAATATTCAAAACATTATTTCCACTATTAAGGAGTATCAATTATCACATGGATCAAATTTTAGGATCTAGATAGCCAAATTTAAGGTTGTACATACAATGACACCACTAGAGAACAAGGAGTTGAATAGGTGTAGGTGCATGATTTATTAAGGAAATGTTTGATCCAAGATAATTTTAGATGCTATGCAGAGAAAGATGAAGTTCCAAGGGAAAAACCCCATACCATCACAACCAAGTGAAGATATTGAGGAGATACTAGACAAAAAAGTTGAGAAAAACACCAAAAATAGATATTATGAGGAGTATTTAGTGAAATAGAGAGGAAGGAAAAAATAGAACCAAGTTGACCAATTAGGGTTTTCTCTAGTAACTATAAAGTGATGAACTCAATTTTAAACTTACCTAGGGTGTATGTTCCAGCAACATCCTTGGGGAAATAGAGAAATCCCACATTGCCAACATTCACTTAGTTTATTTTTCTATAGTTTTGAATCATCAATCAATTGTAGAAGATGTCAATGCATTTTATCACATTTCATATCATATGATTATTTTTTTATAAAATTAAAGAGGGTTATTTGGATATTATCCATTTTTTATGAGAATTAAATTTATGTAACAACATATTTGGGTTTGTGAACCTATATTAGATTGGTGGACTGACATAGTTATAGAGTTAATTTTAGTGATGGAGAGTTTGAAGTTTGTGGAAATCAAGGGAGATGTGCAAGAAGAATTATTGGGTCCAAGGGAGTGGAAATTAGGAAAAAAAAAATTATTTCTATTTTTATTTTCTGGTTTGAGGAGTTTTCTCTTACTAGATGACTACATGTCTAAGGAGGCATTAAACTTTGTGCCACTGTGCAATCAACACAAATAATTAGGGAGGTTGGATATTGATATATTTGGTTCCATGATCATTTAAAATCATCAAAGAAAGATAGGAGACATCTTAAGAAGGTTGGAGGTTTGAGTGTAGATAGAAGAAGGATGGTTTATGATGGATTTCAAGGTTAAGGATATTAGGTGTAGTAATAGTCATTGGGCTATGGCCTGACATATATGTCATTGTGATAGATTGTAACATGTTATAGAATTTAATATTATGAGGATGAATATTGTTGAGGATGTGTTTTTTCCTCTTTGAGGGGTTTCCTAGGGTACATCTTGCATCACTGTGTTGTGAATTTCTTATTTGTGCATGCTTATTACTACTGGTTGCATAGTTTTATTGTCCTTTCATTGGACCCTCCTTTCATGAGTCATGACTGCATCAAATTGTCTTGACATTAATGGCATGATGAGCACAATCTCACTCTTCTATATGTTTCTTCCCTTTAAAGGGTTTGTCCAAGTGTATTTATGTGTTCAAAACTTTTAATTATTTTTTTGACTTGTGTGGATATGATTTATTATTTTCCTTATTTCATGGTATTTTTGAACATACTAAATTTAATTTATAATATTTATAAGGTATATTTTCAATTATTTGAAGGCTTTGTGTAGATTTTACTAGATAGTATTTATAATTGGTGAATGTTAGGAGAGTGTATCTAGCATGTTATAGATGAAGTGTTATTGTAGGAATTTTTTTTTATCCTTGCAAGTGTGTGACTAATTATTCATACTCTCTACAAGGTTAAATGGAGTGAGAATTTAGTCCCTTGCAAGCTTGACATGAGTACATGATTTCAAAAGGACAATAACATTAATGTTAGGAGATATTAGCAAGGATATGAATGAGTATGAGACATGGTTTAGAAGGATTAAAAATAATATTGCTTGTATTTCTTAGTTACTAGGAAATATAGGCTAGAAATTATCATTACACCTTTAACAAAAAAAATAAGGTATTACACAAGAGAAAGAAGAGAAAAATAAAGAGCCTAAGAGGACCACACAATAAAAAGGAGTGACTTCCTATTAAGGTTTGATAAATTCTAAATTGAAGATAAAAATTCATCCATTTGATGGCATAGATAAGAAAATATATAACTCATTTAATTTAAATGTGGTAAATAATTTTCAATTACCAATCTTATAATTTTAGTAGCATTCTAATAAAAAATAGCTCACTTTAAGAAAACACAAACAACTATGTTACCAATTAAACTTTTATTTATGTCAAATGCACTTATATTATTAAGAGTGACCTATGAAACTATATTCCTAGCTTAAAGAAGATTGAGCTAAAAATATAAACAAGAAAAAGAACTTGAATTAAGTTGATTGGTTAAATTTAGTGGAAATTAAATGTATGAATGCAATAGAAAATAGGAGTGTTAAAATAAGTTAAATATAACTATAAATGGAACCCAAATAGCTTTATTGTAATAGAAGATATAAAAGGGGAACTTATAGAATGAACTCGAGATGTTATTAGGACCAACAAGATCAAATAATTCTACGAAGACTCTAGAAATTCCATAGAGATGTTAGTGGAACTATGCTTGTGTCTTACATAAAGAAAATAAAAAAGGTAATACAGATGATGACAAATAGAAACTTCCTAAAATTTAAAAAAATTATGAATGAAAGAAAGAATACTAATCTTTCTATAAATCAATAATAGAAAATATAAATGAAATAGGAATTAGGCAGTAAATCACCAATTTTTCAAAGAGGATATTCTTGTTGAAGTTTAGAGTTCATTGAGTAATAAAAATGTTGGTGTAGGATTATTTATGAGATTTATAAGGCATTCAAACCCAAAGTTATTGTTTTTTCTTAATGAAAATAAATGTTATGGAGTATGTGTTCTTAGGAATATGATCATGTTAGTCCAAATAAATATGTGTGAGTATGCTATATTCTTGGAAAAATAGATGTGAAAAATCTAAATTAGTATCAAATATGGAAAATATTTTATGTTAACTATTATTGAATGGAACAATGGAGAAGAATTAAAAGAGAAAAGATACCCTGAATCAAGAGAGGATTATAAAAGGCATTATTCTATATTTTTTTTAGTGTAGTAAAATGTATCCCTTTATATTTTCACACTTTTTGGGGCCGTCCCTACTAAAATTGGGCTTCTTTATGCCTTATTTGGTCCTATTTTGCATCCACAAGCCTTATTTAATGCATATTTTTGAGGATAATCTCGACATTTATCTAATAACCAATCATAATTTAGTGATTTTGGATTGTATGGCCCAAATTTAGTGATCTGGGACTCATACGCCACCTTGGGCGTATTGGTCCCACCTAAGTTTTGGGGCCTAGTCCTAAATTTGGCATAGAACTTAAAATTTATTGAAATTTGTGTCCCAAGCCTAGGCTACTGGGACTCATGCGCCCCAACTGGTGTATGATTACTACTTAGCTTGGACTTATTTTAAATTCAAATTCTTGGCGGGATTTTATTCTCCTAGATCTGATGTCGGCTTGTAGTGTTGTAATTTTAGGAAATTTGGCATAAAAAAGTATAAATACAAGGTTTTTTCACATATTTTATCCTAAAAGTTTTATGCAAGCATTCCTATAGAAATTTTATGAGATCAAGAGAATTCAAGAGCTGATTATCAAGCATTTTGGTGCTACTTTCAAGATTCAAGCATCATGTCAAAGTCATCATGCATCATGTTTTATTTTTAGCTAACATTTGTGATGTAGGTTTTCATGATTCAAGCAAGCATTCAAGTCAAGATCCATAGAATTCAATCAAGTTTCAAGATACACATTCATGGTAGCCATTTCATACAATATTGTAGCCTTTATTCCAAGGGTTTGGTGAGTTGCAACATTACATATTGTTCATTCATCATTCCTTCATGTTATTTGATTTCATTTCAAGGTTTGATTGCCAAAACAGGGTTTGACCAAGGCAAACCCCTATCCACTAACAAAAAAAAAATTCCTCTCTTTGGTGTATGATTTATAGATCTAGGTTGAAGATCCATTGAAGAGAAATATTGGAGAAAGTTGTCAAAGTTGCAAAGTTTTCAAAGTTGTCACCTTCCTTGCAAGATTACCGAAAGTCACCTACAGGTCAAAATTCAAAGTTTCAAACTCGAATATCGGAAAGGAGATAAGCTACAGAAGACCACTAGGGGATACCAAATTTTCAAATCAACCCTGATACTGGGACTAAATCACCACTTGTGGCGTATGAGTCCCAAGATACCAGTTTTCAAACTTTTTATGTAGATCCTAGATTTTACCAGTTGCAGATTCTAGTTTTGGCCCTAAACCCTAAATTGGGACTAAATCGCCCCAAATGGCGTATGAGTCCCAATGTGCTTCAAAATTCATAATTTTAAGATTACAAACCTTATTTCAAGCATCTTCATCTTTCCAGGTGCCCCTTTGTTCATTCTCAATCTATTATTCAAATTTTGAGTTTAATTTCTTAGGTTACATAGCTAGATTGGCATCTCATTTACATTTCCTTCTTTCTAAGTCTTTGCTTAGTGGTGAAACCCCCTTTTGTCTTTAATCACACCCTAGAAGACCTTATAGTAGATCCCTTCTCTCAATTTCACTATTAGATTGAGATATCTAAGGTTTCCTTGAATGAACTAGAGTGAAATAGGAAGGAAACCCCTAGTTCCATCTCTCAAAAGGTGGAACATCTATTTCCATGTGTCCAATTTTTTTAAGATAATTCAATTATGTACAAAGGAAGTCCTCCTAGAATCAAGATTGAATTAATATGATAGATATAACAAGGTATAAAAGGAGGGAAAAGAGGGGAAATATAGGAGCTCAATTGAGGAGCTTCATCTTAAAATTTCCCTCAAAAGGAAGATGAATATTTTACATTATGATGTTTTAACAATATAATTTCATATAATGGATGCAAGAAAAAAAAAAATGGAATTGTTTAATGGAATCCTTGATTCAAAATTCTATAAGATGGTTAAATGAATAAAAATGAAAATCATTCTACCCAAAACTCAAAAAAAAATTATCTTGAAGAGGATTCTTGTTAATATAGATGATCTTGATGCTTAAATCTCTACAAATATATTAAAAATGGGAATCAAAGTAAAATATGTAGAAATAAGATATTTGACACTCAAGAAAGATATAACATGTAATATAAGAGTTGAATAATGATCAAGAAAGAATAAGAGTTTTTAAGAGAGAAATTGCGAGAGTGAACTTATGAAAATACAATATGAAAAAAATAGAAGAGAAATGACTATTAAAAAGCTTGGAACTTAGACCCATTTTAGAGAACTTGATCTCATATTTTAATATTTTAAGGATAAATAGTAGAAGCATTCAAACTAGAAAAAGATGATTGGGGAAATTTTGGTGTCAATAGGAAATCCAATGAGAAATTATATTGGGAAGTCATGATATAAAATCATGCTTAATAGATAATTTAGGGGTTGTCAAAATATTCTTGTGATTATTTTTCTAGAAATTTTCCTTATTTGGGGAAACTAGAAAATTCATAATAATTTCATGATGGTCATGCCAAAGTCTTAGGGTTAATATTTTTTAAACGGAAAAAAGATGAGAAAATGGAGATAAATTCTTAGAACTTAAAATCTATTAGAATTATAAATTTTAATACAATTTTTGGATTGTGTGTAAGACTAATGCAATTAGCTAAATGTGATCTAAGGAATGCTTTGGTAGAGTGGACACTAAATTGACAATAACTTATAATGTGGAATTTTCAAGGTAGTTAATTTTTTACATTACAAATGGAGAAGTAAGTTTTGAGAAATTGGATAGATACACCTACTAAATGGGGATATATTTTGGTTTGCACAATATTTCTCCTCATCAACAATTTTTTAGGTCTACATTAGGGTTGCTAACATGGTATCAAAGCCATGACATGCAGCCACTTCTCAGATTTTGGAGAAATTCGATTGCAGAGCACATTCGAAGTTCCTCGAGGGATCTGACCTTGAGCATTTTTTTGGTGCATCCTGGAGCAAAACGGACACTGCCATCGCGTTTGCAACACCCCAAAACCCTAAGATCGCCCTTCGTTTCATCAATTTTGGCGAAGTTGGTTCGGAGGGAAAAAAAATTTTGCCAGGGGTACGGCCTCCCCAACACGCATTTCAAGCGAAAACAGCACAAAAATTGAAGAAAAAGATCAAAACTGGCATTGGTTTCTGCGCCTCCAATGTTGCAAGAAAGCGCCACCCAGCGATCACCGAGTGGCCACTAGGCAACTGCCGGCCCGCCACCGCCACCAGCTTCCTCCACCATTGTGCCACCGGCCTCCTTTAGCCCCCACGGGCCCCTTGGCACCAGCTTTGGTCCTATGGGTGACCAGGCCCCACACGCCCAACCCCCAACCGCCCTAAGCTCCTGCACATTGGTCATATCGGTGACCAGGGGCTCTGCCCTAGCCCCCTGTCCGTCAGCCCTTGCTCGCGCACAGGACCAAGGGCTGAAATTTTTTTAGCTCCTTGGGCTATCTGCAAGCCTTATTGGCCATTCTAGAGCACTTTCACCAAATCGAGCATAACTTTTGCATACGGAGTCGATTTTTCACAAATGAGATATCGTTGGAAAGTTGGTTCTGAGCCTATTCTATTCTGTTGTAGGTTATTTTATCTAATTATGCTCTAGTTTTCTTTTGCAGGTCCTTGAACTCAGAACTTGTGTTTTTCACTCTGGAGGACATATCTTTTGACTCGGTGATCCTTTTTTTGCCATTCTTGCGGCATTGGAAAGCTAGTTCAGTCCTCTACATAGATCTGAGGTGTATTTTTTATTTTTTGTTTATGAATTTTTAGGCATTCTCTCCTTTTCCAGTCATTGGAGATTGTAATAAATGAACTGATATAAAGTTCCATCGGGGGGGTTTCTTGCATAATAATCTTCATTGTGTTTTGATGACAACTCGAATGGGTTGTAATCTAGTTTCTTAGTTTCTTTTGGCCATTTTTTTGTCTTAGCTTGACATGTATCAGATTCATTTTGGTTCACACTTTAGATTGAGAGCCTATGGTTAATGATCTGCATCGGATCCATCTCAGTTTGAGGGTCACTAAAATTGTGGTTAATGTTCCAGAGTCTTTATGGTACTTTTTCCCATGGAAGATTTTTAGTCTTATTTTGACATCGGCATCAAGATACATGGCTTCTAGATTCTATCATCATTCATATCATCTACTATTGCTTTACGGATTCTAGGGTTGTTCCAGTTTGGAGTGTTCTGTGGCATCGGGTCTGTTGTTGCTTTTATCATGATTCCTTGAGTCAATCAGTGACTCTCATCCGGTTTCAGTAGTAGACATAAGTATCTTTCCTTGTTTGCCAGATTTTGGTTCCAGTGTTTCTCTACAGAGTTCTTCCAGTGCTTCTTTGCAGTAGTCATCTCATTGTAGGGGGGGTTGTCCCACTGGGTTTTCCTTCTCTACCTCATTATTTCATTTGTACATGGGTACCTAATCAGGCCTTGTTGTCGGGACCCATTCATGCTTTCTTGCATTCATCTTAGTTTTAGGTGCATGCTTTTTTAGTCTCCCTAAGTTGCACTTATGGGGGGGTGTTAGTGTAATTAATATTTAATTACACTTGCATAACTTTACTTAGGTTTTGCTTAGGTAATAATTAGTTTACTTAATTAATAAGTAAGCTTTATTTAGTTGAGTTGTTTTTAGGTCAACATTAGGGTTGCATACATTGCTTTTATAAAGCAATTCTCTTATTGTAATTTCTTAATTCTGAATAATATCAATTTGCACATCTTCATGTAAAGCTTTGCTTTTTGATGTTTTCTCTTTTGTAGAAGGTTTTTAGGTTTGCATGTCTGATCTATGGTTTCTAACAGACCCAAGCTATTCAAGCATCCTCTCACATGATTTGAAAGTTACAATCCTTCACAATTTTTTAATCTATTGCAAATCTTAATTGGAGGGACTTATAGGGGTTTCTTAACAAATAATTTCACAACATTTGTTATGAAGAAGATAGAGAAATGAAATGGAATGATCATAATGAAGTTCGGATACCTCAACTAAATAATATATTTTAATTCAAGTGTAATAAAATTTTAGTTTTAGGTTGTCCATTCAACTTCTAATGAGGATATGGATGTGGTGATCTTTCATCTTCTTAGAAAATTGTATAAATGGGCTCAACTCAAAGCCAATAAACCGAGTGGTATTCATGCATCTCTTCATGATGAGTTTTTCAAACATTGGCATACATCTCATTTGATGAGTTTTTCAAATTGTATTATCTCTCCTAAATAGAACCCCAAAGACATGCATCTCTCCCACGTGTTTTCTCAACTCGTACAAACCTAAGAGCATGGATCTCCCTCACAAGTTTACTTATATTATATGGAATTTCATATTCTGAATAAAATGATGCTTTTTCTCAAAAGTTGGGTAGCCTTTTACTTCAATTCCTAGTGCTAGAAGTATGAATGTTGGTTATGGTATAGTCGCATGCGAGCATGGCCTATGGCATGGGGCTGATCAATTTCAAATAGAATTTTCACCTCGAATACTTAAAGAAAGAGGTCATCACATTAACCACTTAATAGACAATGAAAGGAAACCCACATTGCAAGAAACAATGTCCTTTATTGGTTGGGAAACACAAGTCATTGTAGCCCTTTATTACATCAGGTGGATGGTTTCCTAACATAGTTTAGATAACAACACTGAGTACTTTGACCTCTTCAATAATTAGTATGTTATAAAAGAGGTTCAGGGGCATACATCTCTTCCATTAGTTTTCTCGACTTGTATGGTCTCATGGGAATACATATCTCTCACATGTTTATCCAAATTGTATGGAATTTTCATATTTTAAATAAAATAATATTTCACACATTATTTTTATGTGTTTTATAATATCACTAGTTCGTTAGGTTTTTTCCTCCAAATTCATAAAATATTTTGGATCACAAAATTGTTTCGAAAGAAATACAAGTTCAAAGTGTACAAGAGTACACAAACAAGTTTAGGAAGAAGGTGCTTCAATTGGGAAAAAATGAAATGGATCATGAAGTGCTTTAGAAATACATAGGGTTTGTTTGAGAACATCAAAAAGATTATTTTGATGGAAAAACCCAAATCTATAGATGAAGCATGTGCACAAGCACATATTTGGAATTGGAAAATAAATAAGCATTTCTTACCCTTAAAAATAGAAGGGTGAGGGATAATGACATTTTTTTATAAAGGAAAGGGTAAGCGAAAATTTAAAAAAAGAAAAAAATAATGAAAATTCTTAAATCAATTTAAAAGGTGAGAATAAGGGAAAATATCACTTCACTCATTATGAGAAAAATGGGCATACAAAAGATAGGTAATTGACGTTTCACCCAGAGTAGCCTTTATAGACAAAGAAAATAATGACAAGAACACTACCTATATGAAAAATAGAAAAAAGATAGATTATGACTCCAATATTAATAAAAAAACCATCTACCATAGCTTGTAATAATGTGTTCATAGTGAGTTATGTGTCTCAAGATAAATAACTTTTCAAAATTTTATACATCAAAATTCAAGTGAAAGGGAAAATGATAGCTTTGGTTTTTTAACACATGATCTCAAACAAATATTATGTTAAAAAATTAGTTGGTGAACTTGATTTGAACAATGATAACTACCTCAATCTATATTCTTTGGGTTGGTTGGAGAAAGAGGTAGATACATGGGTACAAAACAATTCAATTTTTAGTTTGAACCCAATTTAAAATTTAGATATTGTATCATAGAAAAAGGGAACCCTAAGTTTAATGTATAAAGCCTAGGATTAATTTCCTCGTTTTTCAGGGGTACATTAGGATGCAAATCAACAAGGTATTTAGATTGACTTTCAACCATGAAGGTGAGTCAATCAGACCTAGATTTGATCCTTTTCAGCCTTGGAAATGGATTAAAATTGAATTGGATTGATTATCCTAATTAGACTATGTTCCCTAATATGAAAAATGCAAGAAGTTAACAACTAATAAGCAATAACAAAAGTTTGCAAGCAGATCTAGGAAGGGAAAAATGTTGTGTACCTATCCTAAACAATTTAATTCAATCACTATAGGAGGACGTAGTCGCCCAAGGGTCCATTTTTCCTTGTAGGGATACCCCAAATCTATTTCCCTAGTCCTCTGATGTCAAATTTGAGCTTTCGATTCCTGCCTACAAATTTGTCGGATCATTGTCGGATAATTATATAGGTGATTTTTTGTGGTTTGACAAGGTGTATGGTTTTGAATGTAACAATGGATAAATTATCTTCAAACTCTTTTCAATCCTCTCCGAACTTGAAACCTGCAAATTCGAAGAGAGAGGAAATTTTGTGTCATTTAGGGTCTTTCCTTTGTCAAAACCCGTGTTAGTGTTTCCACTTCCACAATGGAAATGTCAATGATAAAAGGATAAAAGAATCCACAAAGTTTTGTAACTCACCACCCTTCAATGGATTCCTTGAAGGACTAAAGTCATACACATCACCTCAAGGTCTTGGATCTTGCTTGCTTGAATTGCTTGGAGACCTACAAAAAGGGTTAGTCTTCACAAACATGAAAACATGAAATCACATACACTTTGACATGATGCTTGGATCTTGAATTGTTGCAACAATATTCACAAATCTTCCCTTGATTTCCCTTGATTGATCTTAGGATCTTCAACTTTCTCTCCTTTTGTGAATAGATTCCTTCATCATAAACTTTCCTTCTAATTGCTCAAAATGAGAGGAAAAAATGCTTTTAAGTGCATTTTAAGTAATAATTTTGGATAGCGGCCGACCTGGGGTCATTTTCAAATCATAAAATCCCATCAATTAAAATTTAAAATATTCAAAATTTTACCTTGAGGACAGTGATGCCATTGAATGTCACAAAGTTCCCAAAAATGGAATAAGTGTCTAAGACCTAATTTTTTACCCAAATTTATAGGGATGGCGAGGAATTAAATATATTTTATTAATTTAGTCACAAAATTGGTAAATTATTATTATAATTAAAGTTATGGGAAAAATAGGGTGTCAAGGTAGTGTGAAATTGTCAAGGGTGAAAATTTTTTACGCTAAAAATATTATATGATTGGGATATATTTGTATTGTATATGTGTAGTGTAATATTTATAATTTCCTATCTCTATGTTTGATATGGCATATATTTAAGGAAGAAGAATTAATGAAGGCTAGTTTTGAGTGACAAAAACTTCACTCTTAAATCATGTAGGTGCCTGTAAAAAATATCCATGGTTAATGTTTTTCAATCCAAGAGGCTAATGAATTTTAGTGGTAAATTTTATTTGTTATTATTGTGTGAAAAAATTATGGCCACGATAAAATCAATCCATGAGCTACATACAAAAAGGGAATGAATGAAGTAGATATGTTCATAAAAATAAAATAAAAAAATCTAGCCAAGAGATTACCCCCACAAAGAGAAATTGAACATGAGATCCAACTAATTCTTGATTGCCTCTTCTCAACATATATTTGTACAAAAACAATATTTTAAATATTGAAGAATTGATCATAAATCTGAAAAATTAGCATAGAATTATAACCTAGTACCTTCCCTTGTAAATCTCCTATAGTGATTATAGAAAATACTATTGGTATCATAAATAGCATCATATTAACTCAAATGATATTATCTTATACAATTAAGGGTTTGAAAATATATACAAGAAGAGTTCTCCATCTTATAAAGACACATAAGAAGTTTTTACAATATCACACATTAAACTAAAGACCTTGTGGTATTTCCTATGAGAATCAGACATCGAGGAGATATATTTATGAGGTTGTGCAACACACAACCTCCACATTTTTCATTTGAATCATCTATAGACCCATATATGGATCACATAGCTCTTTATATCCTTAAACACACCTTAACATTTAAAAATAAGATATAATAAGGATAAATATCATAAATAAAAAGGTAAATTCATGGGAAATCATAGTTAAGAGTTTTTATGAAAGGATATATTAGGAAAAAACATCACGATAAGGTATTAAGAGGCTATATAATTAAGGGAAAAGATAGGAAAAAGATAGAGATAATAACATAAAGATGTGAATGATTAAGATGAAGATATATGGAGTATGTAGATAGAAAATAGAGAGATCATATATGTGAAATAAATACAAGAAAAGTGTAAGAAATGTATATATATTAGAGACTAAGAATGTATTGAGAGATAGATAAAGGATGTACAAAATTGTACCATATTAGATTACCCAAGTACCCTACTGACAATATGATATTATTTGAAGTTACAAGGAAACTTTATACTTCCAAAATATTATTGAAAGATATGCACATGGTTGGGGTACCATATCCCATTATGGTTGGTAGAGGATTGAATGCATGTCCCACTCATCAATTAATAGAAGGGTTAGCTGTGGAGTTACATTTTTTTTATCTAACCTTCCACACTACCAGGAAATATCTTGACCCTTATGAATAAATATGAATGATTTTGGCAAGCATTATAGGCATAAGTTAGATATTGAAGATTTATATACTAATTATGTAAATGAAAAAAAAGTAAGAAAAATAACTTTTTTAGATTACCAATTGAATGCACTAGAAATATTCACTTGATGATGGTCTCTAAACAAGTTGAGGATGATGGAAAGCTAGTACAAGAGAGTGAATTCAATGAAGTTTCTAATAGTCATATACCATTACCAGATTGAGCTGAAGAAGAAGTCATAGATTTGGAATTGATAATGAAGCCAATTATGAGATTCACCAAAAGGTGGGTGGAAATCTAGACTTCTAAATTGATGAATCAAGTAATTGAGCTTACATTTGATAATATAGGGGAGGAAAAAGTTTCCACAAATGAAGAGGAGGAAGCTCCAAAATACAAGGTTGAAGATGAAGTACAAGTAGGAGAGGTAGATTCCACCTTCTCTAAAGCAAAAGGAGTAGATAAAGATAAAGTAATAATAAAGAAGGAGAAAGACAATTGACTATCAAGCCAGTAGTCTATAAAAGGAAAGGTGAGATTGCAAAAGAGGTAAAGAGGCTACCACCCAAGAAAAGAAATAAAACTACCAAACCTAATACTACTAAGTAGATTTTTGTCTTTGTTCCACCACAAGAGATAATTTATCCCTCTCCTATTCATAATACCACTCCCTTCACTTCAATATGTACATATTCACCTTCCATTTCCATATCTCCTATTACCCAAATTATTTCTTCTATCATACCTCCTATCACATATTCTTTCCCTCATACCATGGGTATTCCTATCATCCCTTCCATCATCCTATTTCACCTATAAGAATCGATTACTTTCCCAATATTTCACCTACATCTCAAAATTCTTCGCCTCATATGTCATTATCACAATTCAACATGTCCACCATTTCATCTACCATTCCATCTACTTCTCTTCCTTCCACTTCTTTGGATCTTCCACAAAATTTCATCACCCACTTGTCTCATATTCCCAAAGAGGTGGCTAATTTAGTGTTGTCCAAGGTCAACAAGTAATTATTAAGCAAAATTGTTGGGGATACTTCAATGCATTCTTCTTGGAAAATTTTAGATCCTCCTTCCATGGGAAATCTAGAAAATATCTATGAAGAATTGTAGGCTTGGGAAAGAGTTGATGCTACTGCACATCTATAAGATGTTTCTAAGAGAGAAGAATGACAAAAAAATCCATTGGGGAATGATAAATATGGTTAATATGAGGAGGAACTCATTTTTGAGGAGGCTCAAAAGGAAGTAGTTGATAAACTTCATAGTTTTGAGCAAGAAGTAGAGTAGAAGTAAGTTGAGAATATATAGTAAATGGATGTAAAAGTATCAAACTAATGTTTCCCATTCTACACCTCCATAGGACATAAATGCAAAAATAATTAAAGCTTCTGAGTGGTTACAAGAGCAATTAAAATAGAGGAATATTGTGATAGAGATTCTTAACTTAGATTTGGAGTCTTTGAGCTGAATTTGGAGACCCAAGGAGAAGAAGAGGGCTAAAATAATGTCTCATATTACCAAATATGCTTCAGAATCAAGGATTTTTCATTTGGTTACTCCTACAATTGAAAAGGATAATAGAGATTTTAGGCACAAAGACTTTAATACTTCTACTATTAATTTGGGACCTACTATTAGAGTGTAAGAGATTGAAGAATTCCATGCATTAGTCATCAATATTATATAGAGGATAAATAAAGATGAGGCTACCAAGGACCAATTAAAAGCACAAGTATTTGAATTGATTGCCTTTATTAATCATGTGGTAGCTCTTATTGAAAGTGAGCAGAGTGTTATTGTTTCTCCTATTATTTTATCTAGCCCAAACTACACAAGCATGGATGGATGGTATTTTTTACTAGGGAAATAAGATAATTGAAACCTCTTTTTAGTTATAGAATAATTTTCTTATTTTAAAATATCAAGTGGACAAATTGTTAGAATATTGTAAGGATAATGAGAAATTCCATCCTGTTGTTGTAAGTATGAGTAGTTGGTTTTGTCATTAATGTCAACAAGATTGTTTTTTCATTTGTGTCAATTGTATGAGAAGGGAGGAAACTAATATTGAGGGAGATTGATCAAATTGATATTTTTGTGCTGTCTACGCTTTGATTAGTTGCATTATATTGTCATTAGTAAAGCTACTAGTGTCAACCTATAGTGTTACTGTGATAAGCTAGTTGAGTTGCTACATTGTAGATTCTTCAGTCATGTTGAGTAAGTGTTGAAGATGATGAGGATGTGTCTTTAGTTCTTGGTTTCCAAGTGATTTTGAAAAAAAATGATAAAAAGAGGAAACAGTGTGTTGCGGTGGTGTTTTGTGTTGTAGAGATGTGTTTTGGCTTTGCTCTGCATTTCTTCTAGGTTAAAGATCTGCCTATGCATTTTGGATATGTTAGTGAGAGATTTTTAGAGGTGTTATATCCAAGATTTTGTGTGATGGATCATTATTTAGAAGAATTTGTGTTCACCAATGTGTGACCTGTGTATTGGAGAGGTGTTTGGGAGAAATGTTTTTGCTTTGTATTTCTTCATAGTCATGTTTCAGCTCTTACAGATCTGAAGGAGTGTTGATATTGTTGGTATCTTCCTTTATTTGAAGTGGTATGTGTTTTGGTGCTTTGAAAGTCAATTTATTGTGTTACAACGTATGGTAGATTTTCCTGAGTGTACTAGGTGTGTACATTCTTCAGGTGAAAGTTGTTGTGAAGAATTTTGATGGATCTCATGGTGTTTTTAGAATATTCCAGATTGTGTACAAGTGAAATTTATTATTTGCAAGTTGTTGGATCAAAGGAAGTGTGTACTTAAAATTTTAATGGTGTTTACATGGGTAACAACTGACCTTGGTGTTTACACTACTTGTGAAGGTGCTTCATTGGTTGTGGAAGTGTGGCGAGGTGTGTAAGGATGGATTTAGGTCCTCGCTAAGGAGTTGTGTGGTCTTCCTTCAATCCTTTCCACTGTGGGAATGTTTTGGTGCCAACCTAATTTGAATTTGCATGTTTGAGGTGCATAGCTAACCTTGGAGAAAGCTTTCAAGTTTGAAGATGGTATAAATATGAGTTGATTTGTTGAAGGATTGTGTGATAGAAGAGATAGACAAGTATGATGTGTATTGTAGATTTGTAGAGTGTGAAATTGAGAAGTGTAGTCCAAGATTTCATGTGTTAGATTATTGGATGTAGTGAGCAGAAGGTGTCTACAATTCTTCAATCAGGCTATGAAGGTGTTAGTGACATTGTGGTGGATTCTCTATTTCATTGAGATGATTTTCTTTGTGTAACATTTCTTCTCTATCTTTTTTTCTATTCTGGTAGTGATCCTTTCTTTTTTTGGACAGTGCACCCTCCAACAGTGAGCCTTTGTAACTGGTATTGATATCACTTATATTGTGAGCTAATCCTCATGGTTTTTTTTCCTATCTTGGGTTTTCCATGTAAATATGGTGTTCTCTTGTGCATGGTGTTGTTGTGTTTCGGTTTTTGTTATTTTATTTTCATGCTAACTCTTCATAATAGATTAAGGGTTTATTGAACGAATGTGGATTTGAATGTTAATGAGGGTTTTGAAGTTTTAAGGTACAATTGATTCATCCCCCCTCTTAGTTGTCTTGTGCATTCAACACGTATGGTGTTCCCACAACTAAAGGACATAAAGAAATTTTCTAATGAAACATTGTTGAAGGAAGTGTAAAGGTGTGAATTTGCACCCCTTGTGTGAATTCCCCTTTTGCATACCCTCACCTTAGAAAATAAAATCTGAAGGTGAAACTCCCCATCACACTCCTACCTTCCACCCACTTGGTGTTTGTCTTGTGTGTCAGTGAGAGAATTTTTTTTGGGGATGCGAGCGCAACGCGTGGATTTCTACACAATGTGCTACTATCCCTGATGGATTCTCACGTTTTAAGCTGGCAGAGATGATACACTCCTCATTGGGATGAATTGTAACATCTTTCTATCAACCAACCAACCTAAAAATGGCCTATTCCTTCTCATCCCACCTTCAAATTCATTTTATTCACTATCATTTCATCTTTTTTCACAATCACTTCATCTTCTTCCATTTTCATTTGGTCTTCATTCAATCTTCTACACACTTTGGGATCTCTTGAGCACACTCTTAAAGCATTCTACTAGAATTTTCATAGTTTGAGCATTGCAGCAGCTTGACGCTCCATCAACTCCACATTGCACATGTGAGGCCACCATAGAATTTGTGAGCTTGGAGTCTTGTGAGACCTCCCTTCATCACTGTTGCGGTTGTGGTGACTTTGCCAAGTTCATTTCTTGCATTCTCCCTTCATTAGCCTTGAGAGCCTTTGGGTGGAGGTGGTAATGCTTCATTCCTCTCCTTTGTGATTTGATAGAGTAGCTTAGTCTTTTGTATTTTTCATTGCACTTCTTTTATCTCCTTTATCACATATTCTACTTCGTCGCTTTTGGTTGTTTGTGGAGGTGGAAACACCAAAGTGGGGGTCTGATTGAGGTAGACCCCTATACAGCCCCAACATTTTTCTCCTCTTGTGTGTAGGTGAATGTGTGTGTGGAGATCGTTGGTGGACTGGCACTTTTGTGAGTTAATATTCATCACCCTTGTGTTCATCTATTTATTTTATCATTTTCATACTTATCTCTAGTACTTTATCATTTTGTTTATTTCATTAAGATTAGTTAGTTAAGTTGTTTAGTCAATTTCTAGTTTTTTTATTGCATTTTATACTTTTTGGTCGTACAGACGCTAGCGCACCAAAGAGATGCCAGCGCACCGTGTTTTCGTCCCTGAACCGTGTAGTCATCCTCAAACAAAGAGTTGTCTGAGGTGTAGTATTGACTCCAAAAACTAGGTCACCTAGCCCCAACCTAAATTTTGGGTCTATAGAGTGACAAAATTACTTCATAGTGCTCTTCATTCTCAACCTTCACCCTAAAAAACCCTTTAGAGTGAGTTAAGTTAAGGAAGCCCTCCGCTCTTAGCTCTCCATGACCTTGAGCCTTGACGTGGTTGGTCCCCCTCTCTTACATTTTTGGTGAACCCGACGTGAACCATTTTGCTTTCATTTAGCAGTGTTGAAGGCTCCTTTCCTTGTGTTCTAGGAGCATTGTAGGTGTGAGTGTTGTGAGTCCTTTCACCTTACAACCCAACCTACAACCCCTAGTAGGTTTAGTTGGAAGGTTCTATAGGCATTACGAAACAAATCCTTAGTTGGGTCAATGTCTGATTGTGAACCTTTGGGGAGTTTTGTGAGAGTATCATATGGTGTGCATGATGGCCTCTTTCTTACATCTACCTATCCCCTATTTGTAGCCTATGATTAGTGGTCCAAGTATAGCCTTCACCTCACAGGACCTACCGATGGGTTTTAATAGAGAACCATCTCCTCTTTACATCCCTATGTGAATCAATGGAAATACCGTGGCGGGTGTTCTTGTTGACCCAACATACTAGGTGAATGTGATTATTGAGGAGATTATGTTAATCAACTTCTTACATAAAGATGGGTACAATGCACCTATAAGCACCATCCATACATATAACGGACTTTTTGTACCTCCCCTTGGTAGTATTATTTTGTTGGTCCTTGTTGGACCTAAATCAATGAACATGCTTTTTGACATAATCTCAAGGTCTAAACTCTTCAAAGTGAAGCTAGGTATCCCCTAGTTAGCAGATATGAATGTAGTTTCCGTAGTTTTGCATAAATATTTGAAGTTTATTCATGAGGGTTTAGTGCATGTGATCCACGACGCTGGTTATAAACCGCCAATTGAGCATGGTAGTTATTATTTAGACCACTTTTGGCTTGCACCCATTGGTCTGCTCCCACCTAGGAAGGACCTCTTGTACTGGACATATGAAAAGAATAAGAAAGGGCACTTAACACCTAAGGTGAGGTTCCTTCCATCTCCCTATGTTATCTCGCATAGGACTTGTTTAAAAGTTGACAGTTATGTCACCATGGCTTGTAGAAGAGGAGACTAGAAGCACTCTCAAGGTTCCTCTTCTTTGTCTTTTTTTGTCCAACCTGACACTTCCTCTTGCCCTACTATGGAACCATCAAATTATGCTTCACATTTTCAAGAGAATCCTATGGTTCTCGCTTGGCAAAATCCCAAGTGTCCTACATTTGAGTTTCTTTTTTTTCCCATGGAGCCTAGGCCCATTTGATATGGTAGGAGAAAGGGTCCCCATGGGGAATCCTCTATGTATCAACCTCTGTAGCCTCCTGCCACTCCTGCTTCTAAAGCAATGAATGGGAAGAGGCTCGTCGCTGAGGTGCTAGAGTCGACTCCCCCATTTTCTCTCAATCTCTTCCTCCTACTCTCGTTCAGGAGTCTGACCCTCCATCAGAAATGGTTGTGATGGACACCCCTATGGCTGAGCAGGAGCCTTTTTTCCCTTCACAACTCCTAGCCTCTAGCTCAAAGAGTCATAGAAACTGCCTTGTGCGTGAGTGCAAGCACTGGCAGCTGAGTAGATCACTTTGTAGAAAAAGGAAGGGGAGTCGACTACCCCTTTTTCAGGGCCTCTTGTTGTGTCCTCCTCTCCCCCCCCTCTACTTTCATTCAATCAAGTTCAGTCCTGCTTCTATCTCTCATTGTGAGTGTGAGTGCACCTAACCCTAAAATGGTGCAGGTGTTTATTTCTCCTTCAGTCGAGCCACCCCTTTTGATTTCCCTTCCAGAAATCCCTCCATTCCCTAAACCCATGGACATGTTGAATACCTTAGTGGTCTTCGCCATTGTTTTCTCCTCTTCTTTCATGCCTCTCACCTCATATGTGGAGAGTTCACATCCTCTAATGAATCAAACCATGGAGGTTGTCCCTTCTAGTAATGGAGGGCATAAGAGGATCCCACCTTCTTCAAAGGGTGGTCTTGTGCTAGCTTGTTACGTTCTAGTGATAGAACAAGTTTCGGCTTCCCCTAAGTTTGTCACCACTCTTGAGTCACTCGAAGGGCCTAGTGGTGAATCTTGGGTGTCATCCTTCCTTTCCATTGAGGTACCACATGGAACTCCTATAAATTGCATTTTTAACTCTCTAGATGAGGTACTGGCCTTATCAGTGATCTTCACAAAATCATTGACCATAGCTCCACAAGATTCAAGCAGAGAGGGTCAAAAGCACCTCCCCTTAATATTCCACCACTACAGGATCATCTTCCTTCCCCTTATAATGATCTAGATTGGGAAGCAGACGACCTCTTGGTTGATGAGTGTTAGGGGGAGGAATATTCTTTACCTTTAGATTAGGTGTGTGTCTTTTGTGATGTGTTCCCTCATGCTTGTGTTATGTGTTCTTGGATGACCGTTGTCACCCTTGTTGGTGCTTGGATATAAGAGTGATTATATGTCATGAAACTTCCTCTATTTGTATCATCATTCTTGCTTTGTTATATGTTTTGATTTTCAGAAAATTGGGGATGATGTAAAGTGTTGGAGGCATTTAGGCTTCCCTTCCATGTTGACCCAATTTATTTTTTTTACTTTTTCTTCTCGTGCATTCTTCATATGGTCTAATATAGTATGGGGTTGATGACAGTTCATTTATATATTATTATTCTACTTATATATATATTTATGAGCAGCTCTGAACCTTAAATATTAGATCACCTTTGTGTCCTCTATTTATGATGTCATCATTTATTTTTATGCTTTCTTATTTTTCTCTCTTCTTTTCTTGAGTTGTGATGTTGTGGTGCCTATGTGTTGTCCCTCATGTGTGCAACAACACCACCACATTGACATCTTGTTATGTCCCATGGGCCACAACATCACTTTTCCATTCTTGATTTTCTCTCCTTAGGATGTCATGTGCCTCTGCATTCGACATGCACCACCCTAAGGGAGGCTTCCATGTCAAATTCAATTTTCAAAAAATGCATTCGTTGCCAATAAATCTTTTCTCAAAAATCCTTGCAACCTTTTATTTTGAAAATCGCATTCTCAACTTGGACCCCCAACGAAACTGGTTTCCTTCATCATGGGTTCGCAAAGAAAGAACTTGAGAACTTTCCTTTGAGGAGGGAGAATCTTTTTCCTATGGGAAAAGCCTCGACCTTCCCCTCGATAGGGGGAATTTTCTTCCTTTCTAATTCCTTGATGAAGTGAACATCTTTTGAAAGGATTCTTTGATGTTGAATCAACTTATGAAAAATATTTTTACACTTTAAAATAACACATCCCTTGAGTGGACCCCTCTTCTTTTGAAGGGTTCTTGAGAGACCCCTTTGAAAGGCTTCCAATTTTTTGACTCTCTGCGTGACTGTCTACTTGTTTTCCTGCATGGTTGCTTGTTGTTTCCTGACATGTTTTATCTATGGATTAACATGTTGCTTTGCAGGTGTGCCTATGAAGCCTCTTTCTAGTCTGACTCTACGGATTTCCCTTACACTGGGCTTCCTTCATGAGAGAGTACTTGGTGGAATTCCTTCTTGCAATTCTATGGGTTTGTGAGGCACTTACATCTTACATTTGGGCTTCCTTCATAAGAGAGTACTTGGGGGATGCCTTCTTGCAGGTTTTCGGGCCTTTGAGGCACTTACATCCTATGGGATTTGTCCATCATTGGTCGGAGGGCCTTCAGTGTACTTTGTGCAACTTCATAGTTATGTGAAGCTATGGAGTCCTTTTGTTCAAAACACCTCAAGGAGAGTACTTGTGGATTCTATTGTCTTCCCTATGCTTTTGAGTTCACCAAATCACGGTTTTCATCCTCAAAGGTTCAGATATACATTTCTAACTCTTTGATCTACTTTACCAAACACTCATCGATACTCGTGCTCGCTAAAGTGGGGGAAAAATGTATAGGAGTGAATTTTCACCCCTTGTGTGAATTCCCCTTTTGTATACCCTGACCTTAGAAAATTGAATCTGAAGATGAAATTCCACATCACCCTCCTACCTTCCACCCACTTGTAATTTGTCTTGTGTGTCGATGAGAGAATATTTGTTGGGGACGCAAGCATGATGCAAAGACATCTTCACGGCACACTACCATCCCTGATGGATTCCTACATTTGAAGTTGGCAGAGATGTTACACTCCTCATTGGGATGAATTGTAACATCCTTTTATTGACCAACCAACCCAAAAATGGCCTATTCCCTCTCATCCCACCTTCAAATTCATTCTATTCACTATCACTTCATTTTTTTCGCAATCACTTCATCTTCTTCCATTTTCATTTTATCTTCATTCAATCTTCTACACACTTTGGGATCTCTTGAGCACACTCTTGAAGAATTCTACTATCATTTTCACAACTTGAGCATTGCAATAGCTTGGTGCTTCATCAACTCCGCATTGCACATGTGAGGCCACCATAGAAGTTGTGAGCTTGGAGTCTTGCGAGACCTCCCTTCATCACCATTGCAGTTGTGGTGACTTTGCCAAGTTCATTGCTTGCATTCTCCCTTCATTGGCCTTGAGAGCCTTTGGGTGGAGGTGGTAATTCTTCATTCCTATCCTTTGTGATTTGATAGAGTAGCTTAGTATTTTGTAGTGTTCATTGCACTTCTTTTATCTCCTTTATCACATATTCTACTTCATTGAATTTTGGCTATCCGTGGAGGTGGAAACACCAAAGCGGGGGTCTGGTTGAGACAGGCCCCTATATAGCCCCAACAATTTTCTCCTCTTTCTTGTGTGTAGGTGAACATGTGTGTGGAGCTCGCTAGTGGATTGGCACTTTTGTGATTTAATATTCATCACCCTTGTGTTCATATATTTATTTTATCATTTCCATACTTATCTCTCGTACTTTATCATTCTGTTTATTTCATTAAGATTAGTCAGTTAGGTTGTTTAGTTGGTTTTTAGTGTTTTTATTGTATTTTACAATTTTTGTTCATACGGACGCCAGCGTGCCACGTTGTCTTCCCAGAACTATGCTTTCATCCTCAGATAGAGAGTTTTCTAAGGTGCAGTATTGGCTCCAAAAACTAGCTTGCCTAGCCCCAACCTGAATTTTGAGTCTGTAGAGTGAAAGTACTTCATAGTGCTCTTCATTCTTGACCTTCACCCCAAAACACCCTTTAGAGTGAGGTAAGTTAGGGCAGCCCTCTGCTCTCAGCTCTTTGTGATTGGAGCCTTGATATTGTTGGTCCCCCTCTCTTATAGGACGTTATTTTTTAGAAGAGATAAGTTGAAGGAGCCACACTACTAGACACATGCTATGAATTTCAAAAAGGAAATAGTGTGTTGGGTAGAAAAGGAATTCATTACTATAAATGCTCAAATAAATGATATTTTGGAGTCTTGTGCCAATATTTTGAAAACTTTAACTAGAATAACCATTGATCAACATACATACATAGATATTTATAAATTTAAATAGCAATGGAAATTACAAATGTGAAAAGACCAATCAAGTGATATTTTGTCTCAAGATGATTTGGAAAATATTGTTATATTTTTTTCATAAATAAGAAATTTTCAAGGAAATGGGAAAGCATGGATGGTGTTGCATGGTAATATTGTCAATAAATATGGTATCTAGTGTTTTAAAGACCACATTTCATTGGGTTCATAACCTGGTGAAGTTACTCTAGCTTTAACAATATTTGTGAAGTATTCCATAAAAAAAAGATAAAGGGGAGTGAAGTTATTGAGGATAAATATTTGTAAATAATATGTCTTCCTATCAAATAGCCTATTTTATTTTCCTTGTAAATTTCCTTTGGATGATTTCTTATACCTATGGGGTTTAGAAATTGAGACTATTAGCAGGAGGAAATGGGGAATTACGGTATGAAGATTTTTACCCTAGTATCCCTTACGTAGTTTGTTTATACTCCAAATGATACAATGAGAGAAGAGAGTAAGTGTGAAATGAACCAATATATAACAAAATTTCATGTATAAATTACTTAGGAACAACATTCATTCACAACACATACATCCATTGAATCCTTATAACTCCATATATATAGATTCATATACCATTTACATTAGAAAGTCTTAGTCTCTGCTTTGTTTTACAATTCCTTCTTACTTATTGTCATTGGGGAATAATGAGAAATGGTTAGAAGGCATAATCAAAGAAATTAAGGTTAGGAAACACTAAAAACTCAAGAAAGAAAGATCAATTACACCCATATTCAATGAAATTAGAATGCAATGCTTGAAAGATAACAAAAGAAAACCAAATAATTCAATTCAATCAAAGATACAAGACAATGCAAACATGTATCCCCATTATAAAATTATGCCAATTTAAGATGTGGATTTCTCAAATAGTGCATAACCCATATTAGAAAAGCGTTGACGATTATCTTGACTCACAATTATGATGCTCAAATGCTCTCAAAAAGGTCATCAATTCCTTATGAGAATTATGAATAATTTTGATGGAGATGAAGGCTTGTTTTATAGAAATGTAGATATTCAATCAATGGTGGAGATTGATTATCAATGGTTCATATTAGATCAAGGAGATCAAGTGTGGAGGATTAATGAGGGCTTTAATTTACTCAAATATCCCCTTAATTTAAGGAAATTAGTTTGAGATATTTTAGGAGGGAATATATTTTGAAAAAGGAATAATCCCTTTTGAAAATAGAATATGCTTTGTGCAAGTTGGAGGAGAATTATTAATTAAATAATTAAAGAAATTATTTAATTGTGAGGTGAGAGGAAATTACAATTAATTAAATAATTCAATATTATTTAATCATGTGTGAGAGGTAAATTAATATTTAATTAGTTTGCACAAGTAATAGAGTTGGCTTGGGTTGTGGGTTTTCTCCCCATTGGTTTCGGGTTCGAATTCGCTCTCGAGTTTACCCAATTAGGACTAGCTTGTGGGTTGTTGAGTACCCCCACAGGGAACTAGTCTCACCTCAACTCACCCCTTTGGGAATTGAGTTGGGTCGCAAGGATACCCATGTCATTAACATATATATATATATATATATATATAATTAAATAATTAGAATATTATTAATCAAAGTGTGAAGATAGAAATTGAATTTAATTAAATAATTCAAGATTATGTAATCAATGTGAAAAGAGAGAAATTTGGTGAATTTTGGTGAACTAATCAAATAATATCAATTATACAATTAATAGAGGAAATTAGGGAATTTAATCAAATAATTAGGAATTATTTAATCAAAATTGAGGAATTAGGAGATAATGAGGAAAACGATGTTAATTAGGTGAATATAAATATAAGACGCACTTATAAAATTTTAGGTTTCTACATTTTTCCCTTCTTTGAGATAATGTACTTATTATGTTGTTTCAAAGACGTGTTGTTGATTGGAAAAAAAATTTAAAAATCGATGCCCCCTTGTGCCCCAGTGAGCGAAGGAAGGATGGTAGGCTACCCCCTCAAGAGGTCGGCCAAAAATAATATTTTTTAGGTCAAGCTCTTGGCAATACATGATGAATAGGTTTAGCAAAGAAGCGGAGGAAAAATTATGTCCTAGGAAGCCAAGAAACTGATCAAGAAAGATGGGGAAGGAAAGAAAAAGGTTGAAGGGGGATGGAGGGATGAAACATAGGGTTTGGGGGACCATATATATGCATTTGGAGTGATTTAAAATTTATTTTCACCTTGTGAGATTAGAATTCCTAGAGCTCTAAGTTATTTGTTGCTTTAGACACCTTTGCGAGATGGATCACATTGTTTGTACCCCAAATCATGCAAACACAGTGTGACTACTCCAATGACCCGTCGGAGCAGACCCTCGATATGTACCTAAAACTTGTACTTTTTCATGTTGTTCTAGGTCCAATAAATGTTAGCTAAAGTTAGTATTATTGTGGATTTTTTTGATACAATAAGCAACATTTACAAGGTGTTGTACCCTTAGCACAAAGAGTCACTAGGGCCAAAAATTTCAAGTCCAAAAGACATTAGAGACTAAGCCAAAAAACATACACCATAGATCAATAGTAGATAGACAAAACACAGACTAACTGGCTTTTTTTTAATTCTTAGATATGAGATTAACAACATCATCACCAACCCATTCCTGGCCATTATCAACATTCTTCTCATCCATTTCATCATTCATAACAGCAGATAGGGTGTTGGTAACATAGTGGACAAGCTTGATAGTGAAGAGAGTCAAGCCACATAATTTCTTATTCATCTTATCCATTATTTCCTACAGAACAAGGAGCTCCTCCCCATGATCCTCAGTCTTCATAGTATCAGCATGCTCCATGCCCAGCGGGTCTGAAGAATGGGAAGTCAAGTTGTCCTTTTGCACTTTGCTAGTATCGAGAATGGTGTGGGGCCCTCCAACATACTCCTCCTCCTCAGCCCCAAACACCTCCTCATTGTTTGAACCAAAAATTTCCATTAAAAACCTAAATGATTTTCCATTTTGAACCTAATGCTTTCACTATTTCTCTCACAAAAATATCATTCACCACCCCTTTTACAGTGCAAAATGACTTTTACCCTTGTACCGTTGCCTTATTTTGTTCTATATCCCTTATATTTTTCCTATCTCCTCATAGAAATTCATCATGCTCCTATAAAAATATTCAAACATATTTTACCTTATACCGCTGCTATGTATTCATCTCTTTTATGGCTTTCACCGGTATACCGTGGCTTCCCACAGACTAGCCTGCGGTATAGAGATGGCGGCTATCGACAGTCATCAAGGCGGTTACTACGCAACCGCGGATGGTCGCCGAGGAACCCACGATGGCACGGTGGATGGAGGTCAGTGGTCAACGACAAAAGAAGCGACCGATAGAAGACAATCACCACACTATCGCTGGCAGTCATCTCACAAACTGCGGTGGCCGCAGTGAATAGAAGGAAGCGATGAACATAACGGCTGGTGGCTACCATGGTACCATAGGAAGTCAAGCTAGTGACTGCGATAGGGTGGTAAGAAATGAGGCAATGAGAGAAGACAGTAGTGCAGAGCACTGTGGTACCGTGGTCGTTTGGGATGGAGACCGCAGTGACCGTGGTGGCAATGAATTAAGAGGCAGGGCAGTTACCGCACAACCGCAGATAGTCTGTGAGGAACCTATGGTGGAACGGTGGGAAAAGGAAAACAGTGGAGATAATGGCCAAGTTCAGACACTGCCACACCATGGGGAGATAAAGCATTGATCGCGGTGGAGTGGTGGAAGAGATAGAAGCCGCGACAGTCAGTGTGGGGTCGGTCACCGCTATACTGCGAGAGGAAAAGTCAAATCTCATGGTGGAGTAGTAAAATGATGAAAACCACGGGGAGATAAAAATTAAAGTGGGAAAAGATGTAAAGTATTAAAGTGAAAAATAAAAGGCAAAACTATAGTTGAAAATATTTGATTTGCCAATAAGGCAACCTAATCAAATATTTTATTTTTTTTATTAACGAATATAAAACAGTTGTAATGAGAAATTGAAGATTCACGACCCTTGGGATGTAATGTATAAATATTTCAGAAAATTAGTAGAGAGGGCAGTAGTTAGAGTTAGACTGTAGGAGTTAGATTTTCTCCAGAAAATGAAGACTGGGGAATGTAAATAATGACATATTTTCTTGAAGCAGAATCAATGGAGATACTGAATTTTAATTGGTGATTTCTTTCTAATGTTCAGTTGTTGTGATGTATAAGATTCATATTCTTTATTTTTAGTTGTCTCCAACTTGAGGTCTTTTAATCATTTAAAACAACATATCAAGTATATCTCAGATTTATCATAATGTACTCTCATTTTGTGTGATTTAATTAACTAGTGTCCACAAGTCAGAATAAAAATCTTTTAATAAGTCACAGTGAGTTAAGGATTTCTTTTGGATTGTTGAAGTAGAACCTAGTAGAGAAACTTCCTAGCACAATTTATGAAAGTCATAAATTTACCAAGGTTTTATGCCAGTCATAGAATTATCAAAGTGCCTAGCAACTAGAGTTAAGCTAGAGAAGGAAACACACATAATTTATGATTTTTGACTCCATTTCCCATGTGGATAGAAGGCACTGATCTGCCTCAACCCAGAGATAAAATTTCATATCAAAAAACTTATTCAAAACCTTTCTTTTGTGTAGTAGGAGTAGGTATAGTTATAGTGATTTTTTCTATCCACTTCCATTTTCCATTGTGGGTAGATTGTTTCAACAGGAAATACATTTCAAAATCTGCATCATTCATATAGGTACACCCACCTAGGTCTAGCAGAACCTAAAGAGAAGAAGGTTCAATTGCATCAATTGGCCTTGTACGTTGGTCAAAAGCATTGTGAGAGCTTGGCAACCTCTCGTGGTTCAAACCTACATTTTTGAGACCCAACAGCTTGGCGACTCTGCTGGGGAAAAACCTATCAAGAAATTTTTCAGCCTCTCCATATAGAGTCATACAGTTTTGAATTTTGTCTTCAATCAGAGAATTACACTTGTGTAGTTTGCAGCTCCCCATCCAAGTCACACACACGATAGTTTGGTGACTCTGCTGGGGAACTATACTCAAGAAATTTTTTTCAGCCTATCCATTTATAGAGTCAACAAAGTTTTACATTTTTTTTTGGAGATTCCACTGGGGAAAACCAAACAATCCATTTCATTTTCCTACTTTTTGGAAAAGTAGGTGGCGACTCTGTTTCATTTGATAAACAATGCATGGATGTTGTGAAGCAGTAATACTTAGTCAAGATAGCCAAAGAAGAAAGGAGATAGCAGTCATTGAAGAGAGATTCATAGTTAATAATTTTAATGAAAAGTGACTCCGTTGGGTGAATTAAAATAATTTCATTTTCTCACTTTTAAGAAAGTGAGTGGCGACTCTGATAAAGAACTTGTTGAAGAATACTTGGAACAGTACAATTTCTAAACAAAATGGGATGTCTTCAAAGTATAAAAGGCCTTGTTTCCCCAACCCACCCACCTCAATACCCTACACACCATAGTCCAACTTATATTCATTATCATCAATTTGCACCTGATGTGGAACCTGCTATCTGTCTTCAAAAGATAAGCCAAAGTCTTCTAAAAACGTTTTATGGCATAAAGAGACACAAATGGGAATATGGATGCTCTCTCTTCAACAAAATGGTGAATATCTATGTGCAAATACCTATTAATCACAGGCCCAACAAGTCCATGTTTATTGATAAATTCATGAAAGTATGTTGGCCTGATTCAATTCATTGGCCTGTGTCAATAAAACCAGTCACTTTTGACCAAGTAGATGTGTTAATTGATATCATTGATAAGGAGATGTATGAGGATGGTGGAAATCATATCAGTGGTAGAATTTATCAATCAATGAAAACAAACATAGACTCTCTTGAAAATACATATCAGAATCAGCAGCTTGAGGAGACAGAGGATGAATATGCACATACTCAAAGCCAAGACTCCATCACAAAATCAGAATATGGAATTCCCCCCATGGATTCATTTTTTGATATAAGGAGACATGAAGGAGAATGGGGATGTGCTTTGTTTGACAGAATGGCAGATGCCTATATGCGAATACCTATTAGTTCCTTGCCTAATAATTTTGAATCACACTTCATTGAGCAATTCATGAGGGTATATGATCCTATCTCCATTCATTGGCCTGAGTCATTGAAGCCAGTTACTCTAGACCAGATGAATAAGTTAATTTGTATCATAGATGAGAAAAGGCATAAAAATGGTGAAATCACTGATGAGTATGGAGAAACCAATCAAGCAACACAGCTAGAAGATGAGACATGGGAAAGTCAAAATAATTCCTATAACAACATGCATGAGGAGGATGAAGATATAGAAGATATCTCCTGCATAACAGATTGTGAAAGTGTATGTTATGAGGGATCCATTGAAGACTCAAATTGTGAGGATGAAGTTATGGATGTTGATCTACAATAGGATGATTGCTGCATTCCTTATGAAGATCAAGAAGAGGTTGGAGACATGGTAGAAGATATGGAAGCAGAGTCTTGTTCACTCAGCAGTGAGCAAGTTTCAGATTTGTTAACTCTTGAATACCAGAAGTACGCACATAAAGATGATTCCAGAGTTTTGGTTCCAACCTATATATTCTTTGACAGTGAAGGTACTATGTGTAATGATTCAAATGGTTTCATGTCCATCTCTCACAGTGATGAAATTTTTGAAGTTGATCATGAATCTATTTATGTCCAAGAGGAGGTATGTGATTTAAATTATTCTTGCTTGCAAGAAGAGGATATTGGTTTGCATGTTGGTTATGATAAGTGTTCAATATTTGTTGATTCAAGTATGTATAAAGAAGACTGTATGGATCAAATGTGTGTGTCAATGCCAACTAGTGATAGGAAAGAATTGGAAAGTGATTTGATTGTTTCAGAAAATATTGATGAGATAGAATTTTTTGATTTCCAAGAAAAGCATTCAAATTATCAAGTCCCAGTGCAGCTGCTTGATCATTCAACAACATATGATAATCAGCAGGCCTATGAATGTTTTGTTTAAAGTGGATAAATTTTTTATGCTCAGGGTGACGAAGATTTATTGAATGATGAATTGCAGAGTGGTGTGTGTCAGATTAAATACAATGATTTCCTAAAGGTTTTTGCATGTAACAGGGCAGATCGAATGGATAGTTTCAAAAGAAACCTGATGAGCTCTAATCAGAACAAGGTCTATGACAAAGGAAAGTGTAGGTTCTTCTTTTGGGGTGGCCTGGGGCCATCCCTTATGGTTTGATTTTTGAACCATAGCAGATATAGAGGATTAAGGATTGCCAGTGCATGGACAATCCCTACCAAACCTCTTTAAACATTATTTTCCATGCACAGTAGTTTTAGAAATTTTGAAGGGTCTGGGTTTTCCAGTACATAGACATTCCCAGAGGTGCCCTTGTTGTTAACATCATTTTCTTTCCATGTATAGTAGTATAGGATTTTCCATTTCTCCATTTTGCTCCATTTTCCATCTCTGCTCTGATTCATTCCCTCCATATTCCATGGCCTTCATTTTTCATGTCTTTGCTCAGTCTGCTCTACCAAGATATTATGGATTCTTGAAGTGATTTGAAAACCACTCATCCCCAACAGGAGCCACTGTTAGAACTAGAAAATTCCATTAAAAACCTAAATGATTTTCCATTTTGAACCTAATGCTTTCACTATTTCTCTCACAAAAATATCATTCACCCCCCCTTTTACAGTGCAAAATTGCTTTTACCCTTGTACCGTTACCTTATTTTGATCTATATCCCTTATATTTTTCCTATCTTTCTCATAGAAATTCATCGTGATACTATAAAAAATATTCAAACATATTTTACCGTATACCGCTGCTATGTATTCATCTCTTTTATGGCTTTCACCTTTATACCATGGCTTCCCACAGACTAGCCCATGGTATAGAGGTCGCGGCTATTGGCAGTCATCCAGGTGGTAACCCTGCAACCACGGAGGGTCACCGAGGAACCCGTGGTGGCACGGTGGACGGAGGTCAGCGATCAACGATAGAGGAAGCGGCAGGAAGAAGACAGTCACTGTGCTACCATTGGTGGTCATCTCACAAACTGCGGTGGCTGTGGTGAACAAAAGGAAGTGGTGAAGATAATGGATGGTGGCTACTACAGTACCGCTAGCATTCAAGCTAGTGACCATGGTAGCATGGTAAGAAATGAGGCAATGAGCGAAGGTAGTGGTGCAGAGAGGCTATCATGGTACTATGGTCATTTGGGATGGAGACCACGGTGGTAGTGAATTAAGAGGCAGGGTGGTTACAACACAACCGTGGATAGTCTATGAGGAACCCGCAATGGCGTGGTGGGAAAAGGAAAATAGTGGAGATAACGGCAAGGGTCAAACACCGCCACACCATGGGGAGATAAAGCGTTCACTGCGGTGGACCGGTGGAAGAGATAGATGCCGCGACAGTCAGTGTGGGGTCGGTCACTACTATACCATGGGAGGAAAAGTCAAAGCCCGCAGTGGAGCAGTAAAATAATGAAAGCCACAGGGAGATAAAAATTAAAGCGAGAAAAGATATAAAGTATTAAAGTTAAAAATAAAAGGCAGAACTATAGTTCAAAATATTTGATTTGCCAATAAGGCAACCTAATCAATAATTTTATTTTTTTGATTAACGAATATCAAACAGTTGTAACGGGAAATTGAAGGGTCACGACCCTTGGGATGTAATGTATAAATATTTTAGAAAATTAGTAGAGAGGGCAGTAGTTAGAGTTAGACTGTAGGAGTTAGATTTTCTCCAGAAAATGCAGACTGGGGAATGTAAATAATGAAAAAAATTCATGAAGTAGAATCAATGGAGATACTGAATTTTAATTGGTGATTTCTTTCTAGTGTTCAGTTGTTGTGATGTATAAGATTCATATTCTTTATTTTTGGTTGTCTCCAACTTGAGGTCTTTTAATCATTTAAATCAACATATCAAGTATATCTCTGATTTATCAGAATGCACTCTCATTTTGTGTGATTTAATTAACTAGTGTCTGCAAGTTAGAATTAAAATCTTTTAATAAGTCACAGTGATTTAAGGATTTCTTTTGGATTGTTGAAGTAGAACTTGGTAGAGAAACATCACAGCACAATTTATGCAAGTCATAGAATTATCAAAGTGCCTAACAACTAGAGTTAATCCAGAGAAGGAAATACACATAATTCATGATTTTTGACTCCATTACCCATGTGGATAGAAGGCATTGATCTGCCTCAACCCAGAGATAAAATTTCATATCAAACAACTTATTCAAAACCTTTCTTTTGTGCAGTAGGAGTATGTATAGTTATAATGATTTTTTCTATCCACTTCCATTTGCCATTGTGGGTAGATTGTTTCAACAGGAAATACATTTCAAAATCTGCATCATTCATATAGGTACACCCACCTAGGTCTAGCAGAACCTAAAGAGAAGAAGGCTCAATTGCATCAATTGGCCTTGTACGTTGGCCAAAAACATTGTGAGAGCTTGGCAACCTCTCATGGTTCAAACTTGCATTTTTGAGACCCAACAGTTTGGCAACTCTGCTGGGGAAAAACTTATCAAGAAATTTTTCAGCCTTTCCATATAGAGTCATACAGTTTTGAATTTGGTCTTCAATCAGAGAATTACACTTGTGTAGTTTGCAGCTCCCCATTCGAGACACACACAACAGTTTGGCGACTCTGCTGGGGAACTATACTCAGGAAAGTTTTTTCAGCCTATCCATTCATAGAGTCAACAAATTTTTACATATCTTTTTGGAGATTCTGCTAGGGCAAACCAAAACAATCCATTTCATTTTCCTACTTTTTGGAAAAGTAGGTGGCGACTCTATTTCATTTGATAAACAATGCATGGATGTTATGAAGTAGTAATAATTTTTCAAGATAGTCGAAGAAGAAAGGACATAGCAATCATTGAAGAGAGATTCATAGTTAAGAAGTTTAATGAAAAGTGACTTCGTTGGGCGAATTAAAATAATTTCATTTTCTCACTTTTAAGAAAGTGAGTGGCGACTCTGATAAAGAACCTGATGAAGAATACTTGGAACAGTACAATTTCTAAACAAAATGGGATGTCTTCAAAGTATAAAAGGCCTTGTTTTCCCAACCCACCCACCTCAATACCCTACACACCACAGTCCAACTTATATTCATTATCATCAATTTGCACCGGATGTGGAACCTGCTATCAGTCTTCAAAAGATAAGCCAAAGTCTTCTAAAAAGGTTTTATGGCATAAAGAGACACAAATGGGAATCTGGACGCTCTCTCTTCAACAAAATCATGAATATCTGGGTGCAAATACCTATTAATCACAGGCCCAACACATCCATGTTTATTGAGAATTTCATGAAATTATGCTGGCATGATTCAATTCATTGGCCTGTGTTAGTAAAACTAGTCACTTTTGACCAAGTAGATGTGTTAATTGATATCATTGATAAGGAGATGTATGAGGATGGTGGCAATCATATCAGCAGTAGAATTAATCAATCAGTGAAAACAAACATAGACTCTCTTGAAAATACATGTCAGAATCAGTAGCTTAATGAGAAAGAAGATGAATATGCACATACTCAAAGCCAAGACTCCATCACAGAATCAGAATGTGGAATTTCCCCCATGGATTGATTTTTTAATATAAGTAGACATGAAGGAGAATGGGGACATGCTTTGTTTGACAGAATGGAAGATTCCTATATGTGAATACCTATTATTTCCTTGCCTAATAATTCTGAATCACACTTCATTGAGTAGTTCATGAGGGTATATGAGCCTATCTCCATTCATTGGCCTGAGTCATCGAAGCCAATTACTCTAGACCAGATGAATAAGTTAATTTGTATCAGAGATGAGAAAAGGCATAAAAATGGTGAAATCACTGATGAGTATGGAGAAACCAATCAAGCAACACATCTAGAAGATGAGACATGGGAAAGTCAAAATAATTCCTATAACAAAATGCATGAGGAGGATGAAGATGTAGAAGATATCTCTTGCATAACAGATTGTGAAAGTGTATGTTATGAGGGATCCATTGAACACTCAAATTGCGAGGATGAAGTTATGGTTGTTGATCTACAACAGGATGATTGTTGTAGTCCTTATGAATATCAAGAAGAGGTTGGAGACATGGTAGAAGATATGGAAGTAGAGACGTGTTCACGCAGTAGTGAGCAAGTTTCAGATTTGTTAGCTCTTGAATACCAGAAGTATGCACATAAAGATCATTCCAGAGTTTTGGTTCCAACCTATATATGCTTTGATAGTGAAAGTACTATATGTAATAATTCAAATGGTTCCATGTCCATCTCTCACAGTGATGAAATTTTTGAAGCTGATCATGAATCTATTTGTGTCCAAGAGGAGGTATGTGATTTAAATTATTCTTGCCTGCAAGAAGAGGATGTTGGTTTGCATGTTGTTGATGATAAGTGTTCACTATTTGTTGATTCAAGTATGTATAAATAAGACTGTATGGATCAAATGTGTGTTTTTATGCCAACTGGTGATAGGAAAGAAATGGAATGTGATTTGATTGTTTCAAAAAATATTGATGAGATAGAATTTTTTGATTTCCATGAAAAGCATTCATATTTTCAGGTCCTAGTGCAGCTACTTGATCATTCAGCAACATATGATAATGAGCAGACCTATGAATGTTTTGTTTAAATTGGATACATTTTGTATGCTCAAGGTGAAAAATATTTATTGAATGATGAATTGCAGAGTGGTGTGTGTCAGATTAAATACAATTATTTCCTAAAGGTTTTTGCATGTAACAAGGCAGATGGAATGGATAGTTTCAAAAGATACCTGATGAGCTCTAATCAGAACGAGGTCTATGATAGAGGAAAGTTTGGGTTCTTCTTTTGGGGTGGCCTGGGGCCATCCCTTATGGTTTGATTTTTGAACCATAGCAGATACAAAGGATTAAGGATTGTTAGTGCATGGACAATCCCTACCAAACCTCTTTAAACATTCTTTTCCATGCATAGTAGTTTTAGAAATTTTGAAGGGTCTGGGTTTTCCAGTAGATAGACATTCCCATAGGTTCCCTTGTTGTTAACATCATTTTCTTTCCATGTACAGTAGTATAGGATTTTCCATTTCTCTATTTTGCTCCATTTTCCATCTCTGCTCTGATTCATTCCCTCCATATTCCATGGCCTTCATTTTTCATTTCTCTGCTTGGTCTTCGCTACCAAAGATATTCTGGATTCTTGCAGTGATTTGAAAACCACTCATCCCCAACAGGAGCCAATGTTAGAACCAAAAATTTCCATTAAAAACCTAAATGATTTTCCATTTTGAACCTAATGCTTTCACTATTTCTCTCACAAAAAAATCATTCACCCCCCTTTTACAGTGCAAAATGGCTTTTACCCTTGTACCATTGGCTTATTTTGGTCTATATCCCTTATATTTTTCCTATCTTACTCATAGAAATTCATTGTGCTCCTATAAAAAATATTCAAACATATTTTACCTTATACCGTTGCTATGTATTCATCTATTTTATGGCTTTCACTGCTATACCATGGCTTCCCATGGACTAGCCTGTGGTATAGAGGTGGCGACTATCGGTAGTCATCCAGGTGATTACCACACAGCTGTGGACGGTCACTGAGGATGCCACGGTGGTGCGGTGGATGGAGGTCAGCGGTCAATGATAGAGGAAGTGTTCGGTAGAAGACAGTCACCGCGCTACCGCTGGAGGTCATCTCATAGATTACGGTGACCACGGTGAACAGAAGGAAGCGACGAAGATAACGGCTGGTGGCTACCGCGGTACCAGTGGAAGTCAAGCCAATGACCACGGTAGTGCGGTAAGCAACGAGGAAATGAGAAAAAGCAGAGGTGCAGAGTGGCTACTGCAGTACCATGGTCGTTTGGGATGGAGACCATGGTGACCATGGTGGTAGTGAATTAAGAGGCAGGGCGGTTACCGCACAACCGTGAATAGCCTATGAGGAACCCGCGGTGGCATGGTGGGAAAAAGCAGATAGTGGAGATAACAGCCAAGTTCAAACATTGCCACACCGCGGGGAGATAAAGTGTTGATTGCAGTGGAGTTGTGGCAGAGATAGAAGTCACGACAGTCAGTGTGGGGTCAATCACCGCTATACCACGAGAGGAAAAGTCAAAGCCCGTGATGGAGTAGTAAAATAATGAAAGCCACGAGGAGATAAAAATTAAAGCGGGAAAAGATATAAAGTATTAAAGTGAAAAATAAAAGGCACAACTATAGTTGAAAATATTTGATTTGCCAATAAGGCAACCTAATCAAATATTTTATTTTTCTGATTAACGAATATGAAACAATTGTAATGTGAAATTGAAGGGTCACAACCCTTGGGATGTAATTTATAAATATTTTAGAAAATTAGTAGAGAGGGCAGTAGTTAGAGTTAGACTATAGGAGTTAGATTTTCTCCAGAAAATGAAGACTGGGGAATGTAAATAATGATAGATTTTCTTGAAGTAGAATCAATGGAGATACTGAATTTTAATAGGTGATTTCTTTCTAGTGTTCAGTTGTTGTGATGTCTAAGATTCATATTATTTATTTTTGGTTGTCTCCAAGTTGAGGTCTTTTAATCATTTAAATCAGCATATCAAGTATATCTCTGATTTATCAGAATGCACTCTCATTTTGTGTGATTTAATTAGCTGGTGTCTGCAAGTTAGAATTAAAATCTTTTAATAAGTCACAGTGATTTAAGGATTTCTTTTGGATTGTTGAAGTAGAACCTAGTAGAGAAACATCCCAGCACAATTTATGCAAGTCATAAATTTATCGAGGTTTTATGCCAGTCATAGAATTATCAAAGTGCCTAACAACTAGAGTTAATCCAGAGAAGGAAACACACATAATTCATGATTTTTGACTTCATTGCCCATGTGGATAGAAGGCGCTGATCTGCCTCAACCCAGAGATTAAATTTCATATCAAACAACTTATTCAAAACCTTTCTTTTGTGTAGTAGGAGTAGGTATAGTTATAGTGATTTTTTCTATCCACTTCCATTTGCCATTGTGGGTAGATTGTTTCAACAGGAAATACATTTCAAAATCTGCATCATTCATATAGGTACACCCGCCTAGGTCTAGCAGAACCTAAAGAGAAGAAGGTTCAATTGCATAAATTGGCCTTGTACGTTGGCCAAAAGCATTGTGAGAGCTTGGCAACCTCTCGTGGTTCAAACCTGTGTTTTTGAGACCCAACACTCATCCCTGTAATCCTTGTTGTTATACCATTCCTCTTCTTAATCCAATTCATTAACCTACTCTTTCTTGTTATTCTTAGCAAGTCTACTAGACCTAATGATAATGGTTTCACCACCAGTCACCATCATAGCCACGACCACCATGTCCCCCTTAGAATCCCTACCCACCACATTTTTACCTTTATTGTCCCTAGTCGGATCCCCCATCAAACCTTTTGCCTCATCCTTACCTTTCTTATTTTGGATGGGTTTGCTAGTGGTCTTGGCAGGGGTCGACTTGAGTTCACAGAGAATAGTCATAGCGGTATTTCTTGCATTTCCCTTAAGCTTCTTAGTAGCAGGTTTAGGCTTGTGGTTATCAGCAACAACTGGATGGGTTTTCCTGATGGGACCTTTGGACTCAACTGGGGAAATGTCAGTCACAACAAGTAGTTTAATTTCCTCCACATGAAAAATAGATATGGATTTGGGTGGGCATAATGTAAGATGGAAGTGGAAGAGTCTCATAATGAGACCTTGGTGAAGCGGCAGAGGAGGGGTATCATTAGGGTTAATGTCAGTGACTTCAATGCATTATTCAACAGAGCTCTCTAAATCCTTAAGAAGGAAGAAATGGAAGCTTAACAAAATTTTATGCCTAAGGTTATTTAAAAGAGGGAAATGGTAGAAGTAGTAAGTTTTGTATTTACCTTCAAGAGTCACATACCTCATAATGCCCAGGAAGACTTGGTCCCATGGTTGTGGAAGGGCCTCTCTCTCAAATCCCGACTGGTTACGGACCGACTTCTCATTCCCCATAAAGAAAGCATTCATACTATCATTGTCTTGAGTCTTGGTATGCTTCAGCTACTTTCTTACCAATACTTAGCAGCCTTGTCACCTGCGCTATCACTTCCTCGTTCACTTCAAAGGAAAAACCGCCCAAAGTCACTCTTCGTTCTTTCCAAGAGTTAGCAAACTATGAAGATAAATTAGGGTTGTGACCTACCAGACTCTCCATTAGGGGAATTAAACCACCCTCAACACATATATTCCACACTAGTAGATATTTTCAAAATTTTCCATAGTTGTCGGGCTCTATTCGCGCTCTATCACCACCCATAATGCCTCTCTGCACACGGAAAAACCAAAAGACTTGTGAGAGTAAAAGGTGAGAGAAAATGTTTAAGTGAAAGTTCACCTGCACACTTAGGATTTTAAGCAAAACAGAGTAGCCATGGGTAATCAAAGCAATGTACAGGATGCATGCATGAGGAGGTAAATCTCTAAATGCAATCTTGGCGGAATCATAAATGAGAATCTTCAAACACTTGTGACTAGGTAAGTAGGACATGGTGGGAATGGGAGATTTTCTAGCCATGTTGTTATTGCACAGAAACCTAGGTAGGATGGATTTGGGGCCAAATTTAGAAACATCAATGAACCCAACCTTTAGAAGAGGGGAAAAATTAGCGGAAAGGATGGAGCCAAAGAGGATATTTTCCTCATAATGATTAGTCACATCAATATTAAAATCAAAATACTTCATGAAAATGTGATAGCTTAGTGCAATCCCTAGAAGGAGATAACGTAAGGTACAACCTTGTCTAGCCTTGATCACAAAGTACCTGCCATAATTCCTCATGATTCCCTTTTTTCAAAAATGGACTCCACCCCATTATTAAATTTTTTCCACTTGTAGGACACCTTAGCATTTACACCCATCCTCATAGCCCAAATGACAAGCATGTGGACCCCCCAAACAGCCCATAAAAACACATGATTAGTTATTATCATTGATTAAGTAAGGGCTTTGTTCTTTCAAGATAAGACCTTGAATACTTGGTGGTAGGTTACCCAAATTGCACCAGCACTTAGAGAATTTCCAATGTGTTCCAAATTTGGCTATGGCATCATCCATTTGATTTCCTTCATGGTAAATGTGGGTAGTATTCTTCAAATTCAGCTTAGACACGAAGATCCTTATGTCTAATAGGATGTCTTTAGTGCTCCACCCCAATAATCTGCCAAAGTTAACAGAATCAATAATAGACTTAGAGTCACCTGAATGATATGAAGGTCCTCAATCCCCATTGAAATAGTAGTTTGTAAGCCCTTTAGTAGTGCACAGGCCTCCACAACCATAGAATATTGGATACCTATCCCTCTAGAGTAACCAGCCACAAAATTTCCTTTGCAATCTCTGATAACACCTCCTATGCTAGCTCTGCCCGGGTTGCCTTTTCCTACCCCATAAAAATTAATTTTAAACCAACCATCATCCAGAGGCTTCCAGATAGTGTTACCTCTAGCCAGGGATCTGGAGTTGTCATAGCAACTTGCATCCAGGTTTTGATGCCAAGCATTGGCCATAATATTTTCCCTTTCATTTGGTCGCTTATCTGGGGTTTTCCCTTTGAAGAGTGAATTTTTTTCCTCAATTATCCGAGCACCAATGCCAAAGACCTCCTTCGGACTCATCTTAATGTTCCTGAAGATCCTGTTGTTTCTCTCTTTCCATAAGCACCAATAGATAATGGGAGGAACTTGGTTCCAAATTTCACGAGGTAAGGGGTGAATGAGGGGTTCAGTCCAACTCAATATGAAGGATTTAGTATCCTTACACATAGTCCATTGAATGCCCGAATGTTCTATAGCCATCTCCCACACATCAACAAAAAACGGGCAGTGTAACAACAAGTGGTCCATAGATTCTTCATTACACTTACATAAAAAACATCTATTGGGGATTTGGAATCCCCTTTTCCTCAAATTGGCCATGGTAAGAATCTTGTTATGGAAAGCAGTCCACCGAAAGAATTTAACTTTTAGGATCATGTGTCAATTCCAAACCCTCTTCCAAAGGTCAAGGACAACACACTGGTCCTTCAACAAATTGTAAGTCAATTTGACAGAAAGATCACCCTGCTTATCATGAGTCCAGAAGAATTCATCCCCCAAGGTGGTTGAGGGAAGTGTAGTAAGGGGGAGCAAATCCTGCAAGGACTTCGCAAGGAGGCTCAAATTAGGGGATAAAGGGTAGCAAAGAGCTAAATCATTCCACTTCTTAGCACCAAGTGGGCCAAGAAGGTAATCACTAATATGAACACCAAAGAACTGTTGAGCCAACGTCTTAAGATTTCTAAATTTAGAATTTTCTAGAGGGGTATCAAGTAACCAAGGTTCCTCCCAAAATCTAATTTGATTACCATTACCAATCTTCCACTTCATCCCATTCTTGAGAAGACCCTTCAGGCTGCAAATTCTCCTTCAGGCCAAAGAACCCGAAGGGTGAACCTCCGAGAGATAGTCAACTAAAGGTCTATTTTGAAGATATTTAGCATTCATGATCTTACACCAATCCTTCCTATTCCTTAGTTGGTCCCATCCCACTTTGGCCATCAAAGCCTTATTGGTATAAGAGACAATCCTAATCCCAAGCCCACAACAATGTTTAGGTTGACAAAATTTGTCCCATTTAACCAGAGAAAAATTCTTGTCCTTAGTCCAAGACCAAAGGAAATTCCTTTGAATTCTCTCAAATTTCTCAGCAAATATATCTGGGGATCTTGAATATAGACAAGAAGTAGATAGGGATACCCTAAAGAGCAGTAGATAGGAGTTGTAGTTTACCATCATGGCTAAGGATGGAGCCTTTCCACCTAGCCATTTTTCTTTGGATCTTTTCAAGGATCAAATTCCAAAAGTCTGGAGTCACTTCCTTGATAGTAAGGGGTAGGCCAAGGTAAACCAAAGGAAGAGAACCACTCATACAACCCAGAATAGTAGTCACCCGAGCTTGCAGATTAGGAGTGTTGTTGAAGAATTAAATCAAAAATTTATTATAGTTAATGCACTGACCAAAACAAGCAGCATAGTTGTTAAGACAGTTTTTACATTTCCTGGCTTCAATCACAGAGGCCATCCCAAATAGGAATGTATCATCCATGAATTTTTGGATCACAATCATATCTAAGGAAGAGGCAGCCTTGATTCCCATAATAGACCCTTCTGATAGTAGTTTAGCAAAGTTCCTACTTAAAACATCTGCAATCATGATAAACAAATAAGGTGAAAGGGTTTCACCCTGTTTGATACCTCTCCCAGTAGAGAGGAACCCAAAAGGAGTCTCATTAACTAAAACAGAGTATTTTACCATTGTTACACATTCCATTATGAGTTTGACCACAGATTGGTCAAACCCAAACTTTACTAAGACTTTATGGATAAAGTCCCAAATCACCTTGTCATAGGCTTTTGATATATCTAATTTAAGGGTCATACCAACATAGTTTCATCTGTCCATGGAATGGAGTAGTCCATGGGTGGTTATGGTTGCATCAAGGATATGACAATCAAGCACAAACCCTTTCTGAGTGGGGTTGATAAGTTTTTCAAGGAGAGGTTTGATGCGGCTCACCATAATTTTAGAGAGGATTTTATAAAAGGTATTGCAAAGACTTATGGGGAAAAAATCAGTCATAGACTGGGGATCAACAAATATGTGGATGTTGCACAATACACCAATAGGCAGATAAATTCACTCAAAGAATTGGAGAACCTATCTTTCTTGAAATATTCACCAAAACTCCCTAAATCAAAGGCAACCTTGGTTATCCCAAGGCTCGAGAATGTCAAGTCTTGACACTCTAGGTTCACTCAGGGTTCGTTGCGCTAAATTTACTATTAATCATGAGGGGTCTATGGTGTTCCTAGCCTACGGGTAAAAATATCGAACAACATCTAGCAATATTCGGCCAATTAAACATGTATCACTCCATGATTTCATGAACATAAATGATTTTCAGGAAATACTTCATAAATTCAAATAATTGCAAAGATTTATCAGAATTGACATAAATTATTCCATGACTTCATGAATATAAAACATTTATAAGAATGTTCTATGAACTTCATCAACTTTAAAGAATTTTCTAGAAATATTTAACATCTATTATAAGATAAAGCATTAAAGATAATAAAATTAAAGTTTATCCTAGTTATTATCCACACGTATTTCATAAAATGAACTAAAACAAAGCAAACCATTCCACACTTCACCAAATTGCTTCACAATTAGGCATGAAATGATGTAAGAGTTTAGAGAAATACAACCATTTATCGCTAAATAGTGTTAATGTGCACCTAAATCTAATGCAACACATTAGCTTCTTTGATAGGAATAAATAGTTAGCTATGTAAGATTTCTTATCAATAAATAGCTTTCAAATAGCTTTGATATTAGAAAACTTCAGTGAAATACACAAGTTTTTATACTAGAATGGTACAGAAAATAGGAAAAAGAAATAAAATTGATGAAAGCTAATTTTAAGTCTCCATAATTCCACAAGTTTTGAACCTACGTAAAAAGAACAACTCTCGGCCTTTAATAGAACATAGGGAAGTCAAAGAGTTTCAAGAAAACACATGATAGAATCCAAAAGAAAATATCATAAGGCAACATGTGGCAAGTGACAGTTGGCACTAGAATATTTTGGAAAAATTAAAAGATACTTTGACTTTCTCCATGGATTTGAAAATATTTGAAAACTTGGACTTTGAGTTTGGGGCATCCTAAAACAACATGTAGTACTATCGACACTTTCCTTCAAAACCCCTCGGGTCCAGTCAACAAGTATCGGGACCAAAAATGACTTTGTATAATGCATTTTGTGAAACTCATCACCAAATCTATACATCAAAACCTCAAATTTATATTACTTGATCATAAGCACCTCTTCAGCGGATACTTCCTCTAGAGAATCATCTTCTCCTTTCCTTTGTCTATATTCCTAGAATGTAATCAACACCCAATTCATATTTTCCCTTAAAGCGCTTTGTGTCATTCTCTAACTATATTTATGTCGTGCATATTCTTCAATTACCTTCTAATTTATTGCTTCATTCCTTTGCAACATTTATATCTCATACTTTTATCATGTGATTCTTGCACTTAATCACCTCATCAAGGACTACCCGACTTAGCAACTAGATAAGGTCTTTATTTATTTTCTCAATCCAACTTTGGAAAGCCTTTAATTTGCATCATCCTACCCTATTCATTCAAGATTACAATCTTGTTGTGCTAGCATATCTATAAAATCTAAGTCCTTATTCACCATCTTTTCACTCTTCACGGTGATATTTTCTAACCCAATTATATATTGCAGCAAAGCATCACTTTCCCAATTTAGCTACAATTTCCACTTCTTTAACATTGGCACATCCTATTCCATAACCACTTTCTCCTCTCTCAACACTTGGACCTCCATTTTGAGAACTGCATCTAACCATCATACTTCTACATCATTCCACTCCATGCGATCTTTACATTCAGTTAAAAGCCTTTTAGACTTATCAAGCCAGCAGAATGCTTCCTTACATTTACCAATTGCATCTCTCATCATTTCTTCACCCTATTGCACCAAATTTTCTATCCAATCCTCAAACACATTTATCTTATGTTTCAATCCTTCAATTGCATCCACTTGCTCTTTAGACATCACTATAGGATTTGGTGGCAACTCAATCAATGACTGACTTGGTTGGGCTATGACCTTGATTAAATTCTTCAAGTGATCAATTCGCTCTTTCAGTTCACTATAAAAAATCCCTGTGATTAGCTCCATTTTTTGCTCTGTTGTTTGCTTCCACCCACTGTTTTAATATATTTTTCTCCATTTTTTAGGAAAATTCGGCGCTATTTTTGGTGTTTGTTGCACCAACTAGAATAGACTGGCCCTAATTCAAGTGCAAATTGGCACTGACATTAGCGCCACAATTAACGTCGAGATTAGCATCAATATTAATGCCTAGTGTAACACCCTTATTAACACCTAGATTAACACCAAGATTAGCACCAAAAACTATGCCTATGATAACGCCCAGATCAGTGCCTAAATTAGCAACCAGATTAGTGTCTACATTAGCGCCCATATTAGCACCTAAAGTAACATGTATCTTAGCGCCTGCTTTAGAGCCTTTTTTGGCACCTAATTTAGCACCTAATGTAGTGCCTAATTTAGTGCCTAATTGTTTTGATCTAGTAGGGATTAAGGGTGTTAGAACAAAAAATCCTTCCCCAATATTCACTAGCCTTCAATTGCTTGCCTACATTTCACTTGCATCAAAATATCTATTGCCTTTGATTTTTTATTGTATTTAACATGAAATGCAACAATTTGTGTGACAAGATCCATACTGTTACTATCATTCCCTTTGTATATACCCATTTATTCCTCCAGATAATCATAAACAAAGCAAATTTTTCCTTTACCACAGTACTTTGTGCAGATTAAGGGTTGAGGGTTGAGGGATTAAGGGTTCAGGGTTGAGAATTGAGGATTAAGGGTGATTTAATGTATAGGGTAGAGGTTTGATGGTTTAAGGTTGAGGGTAGAGGGTTGAAGGATGTATATGGTTCAATGATTAGGGTTGAGGGTGCAATGTATAGGGTAGAGGGTAGAGGGGTTAATGAGGGATTAGGGTTTAAGGGTAATTGAGGGTTGAGGATAGAGGGTAGAGGGTACTTGAGGGTTTAAGGGTTGAGGGATTAATGGTTTAGGGTTGAAGGATTAGGGTATATATTTTACTTGGGTTTAAGGGTTTAAGGGTTGATGGATTACTAGGGTCGACTAGGGTAGAGGGACATTGAGGGTTTAACGGTTTAGGGTTTAGGGTATTGGGTTGAGGTTATAGGGTTGAGGGATTAGGGTAGAGAGGGAGGGATGGATTAAGGGCTAATGTATTAAGGGTTGAGGGTTGAGAATTGAAGGTTGAGGGTGGTTTAATGTATACTAGGGTAGAGCTGGTAGAGGATGTGTGTAAGGGTTTAGGGTTTAACTAGGGTTGAGGGTTGAGGGTATATGGTTTAAGGATTAGGGTTGAGGGTCCAATGTATAGGGTAGAGGGTATAGGGGTTGAGGGATTAGGGTTAATTAAGGGTATTTGAGGGTTGAGGGTTGAGGGTAGAGGGTCGAGGGTTTAAGGGTTGAGGGATTAAGGGTTGAGGGACTAGGGTAGAGAGTAATTTACTTGGGTTTAAGGGTTTAAGGTTCGAGGGTATAAGAGGGTACGTATTGTCCAGTTGATGGTAGAGGGATGTAGAGGATTTAACGGTTTAGGGTTTAGGGTTGAGGGTTGAGGGTATAGGTTGGTTGAGGGATTAGGGTTGAGGGTAGAGGGTAGAATTTTTAAGGCTGGTTTAGGGTTGAGGGACATTAAGGGTTGAGGGTAGAGGGTTTAGGGTATAGCTAGTATGTTTCAGGGTATATGGTTGAAGGTCGATTAGGGTTGAGGTTCCAATGTAGAGGGTAGAGGGTATAGGGTTTTACTAGGGTTTAGGGTTTAAGGGTTGAGGGTTGAGGGATTAAGGGTTGAGGGTTGAGGTTTGAGGGTTGAGGGTTTAATGTATAGGGTAGATCAAAGGGTAGAGGGCAGAGGGTTTAAGGTTGAGGGATTAGGGTTGAGGGTCCAATCATGTATAGGGTAGAGGGTGTAGCTATAGGGGTTGAGGGTATGTATATGGTGCATACGTTGAGGGATTTGGGTTGAGGGTCCAATATTTTATAGGGTAGAGGGTATAGGGGTTGAGGGATTAGGGTTTAGGGTAGAGGGTTAATTAAGGGTTGAGGGATTAAGGGTTGAGGGTTGAGGGATTAGGGTAGAGAGTTTAGTAATTGGGTTTAAGGGTTTAACTAGGGTTGAGGGATTAGGGTCGAGGGTACTAGAGGGTATATGGTTCAACGATTAGGGTTTAGGGTGCAAATTATATATAAGGTTTAAGGGTTTAGGGTTGAGGGATGTTAAGGGTTGAGGGTAGAGGGTTTAGGGTATAGCTAGGATGTTTGAGGGTATAATATGGTTGAAGGTTGATTAGGTACGTTGAGGTTCCAATATAGAGGGTAGAGGGTATAGGGGTTGAGGGTACTTGAGGGTTTAAGGGTTGAGGGTTGAGGGATTAACTAGGGTTGAGGGTTGAGAATTGAGCGTTGAGGGTTTAATGTATAGGGTAGATCAGATGGATGTAGAGGGTATAATATGGTTTAAGGCTTGAGGCTTGAGGGTTTAAGGGTGAGGGTATATGCGGGTTGAGGGTCCAATGTATAGGGTAGAGGGTATAGGGGTTGAGGCCGGATTAGGATTTAACTAGGGTTGAGGGTTGAGGGTTGAGGGTTGAGGGTTGAGGGTTAATTAAGGGTTGATGGATTAAGGGTTGAGGGTTGAGGGATTATGGTAGAGAGTTTAGTAATTGGTTTTAAGGGTTTAACTAGGGTTGATGGATTAGGGTTGAGGGTAGAGGGTATAATATGGTTCAAGGATTAGGGTTTAAGGTTGAGGGTAGAGGGTTGAGGGTATATTGTTGATGGATTAGGGTAGAGAGTATAGGGGTTATAAGGTATTAGGTTTTAACTAGGGTTGAGGGTTGAGGGTAGAGGGTTGAGGATTAATTAAGGGTTTAATGTATTTTTCTCTAATTTTTTGAAGTTGGTGCTATTTATCGGGATGGCGCTATATATTTTACGTCGAAGGCGTATCCTATTTGAAGAAGACAAACATGAAACTACCAATCGATGGTTGATATCAAATTGTCATCCCTTGAAACGGTTTGGTCCATTGATACCATTTTCTTGATTTTTATCACATTATAATAATACTTTACTTGCAAAAGTTTGCCCCACACTGCATAATATCTTATACGGATTGCATATAATTTATTTATGTGTGTATTGCATAATATCTACTACCACGTGTGGTTAAAGTATTTTTAATTCTACTTTTTTACACGCATGTAAATATTATTTGTTTTCCGAGCCCTAAATTACCAAGCGCAAGACGAAATTACTTTTTATTCTACTAAATTGACTATTCTATCATTTTACTCCTTGCTTGGTATAAATTTATAAACCACTTGGTTAACAAAATACTCTATGCATATACATATTTCTTTTTTTAAGTATTTAATTATAAGGATTGTACTATTTTTTTAGTATTTAATTATAAGGATTTATCTTCTTTTTCTTTTCTTTTCCATTTTAAAATTTTGAACAGGTAAATTGAACATTTAGTAATTATAATTTTTTTTAGATAATATTAGTTGAGTTTTTAAAAAAAATTAAAACTGTTTAAATACCTAATATAAATATAAATTATACTTACTAATTCTAAAGTTTAAAATGGAAAATAAAATAAAAATAATACAAATCCTTATAATTAATTAACTACTAAACAAAATAACGATCAAACGTCACCCTCATTTATACAAGGGGGTATGACATTCTTGGCTAGTGGTCTTGACATGAATTTTCAATAGCTCAAAGGGTGGCATGTATGCATTAAAATGAATGTCATGAAAGGGTGGCATTCATTTTAATCCAGTGAAGGTGTGATCCTATTGGATTTGAATCAATTGTAGGAGGCATACTACCGAGTGGAAGCTCATCATATATGTAATGTATTTGTACAATTGCTCGTTTGAATTGTTTCTTTCCACGACATACAAAACATCCACAAACAACAATTTTCTCAAAGTATTCATACCATGTACTATATTCCTGACCAACCTCTTGTCCAATGCAATCATCTATTGTGTCTAGAAGATCCATTGTCATATCCTCTTCCACCTATTGTCATCTATGTGATTTAATAGTTTTAGTTCCACGTCCACGTACATATCTTCTTCTTTTGCTAGTTGAACGCTCAGGCTCTGCATTTTCTCCAATCTCCATCTAAAATAATCAACAACATGCATTAATTTATGTCAAGATTGGATAATACATTATAAATTTCAATAATACTATGAAAAAAGATTGACGTATCACAAAATTCCATTAGATCATTTTTTCCTAAGTTAAGTCAAAGTTTGAGTACCTGATGTCCTACTTCATCCATTTTGTCCTCATTTGATATGACACAATCTATTGCCATGGCCTCGTCTCACCTCTATAATACACAACATAGTAAATAATGTTTACTACACCAATTATATCATTTCAATGAATATTCTATCCAACACAAAACCTCACTTTAGTCATATATTTTCTCAAAGTATTCATCCCATGTACTATAGTCCTAACCAACCTCTTGTTCGGTGCAATCATTTGTTGTGTCTGCAAGATCCATTGTCATATCCTCAAACACCCACTGTCGTCTACATGATTTAACAGTTTTAGGTCAAGGTCCACGTACATATCTTCCTCTTTTTCTAGTTGAACACTCAGGCTCTGCATTTGCTCCAATCTTCATCTAAAATAATCAACAACATGCATTAATTTATGTCAAGATTGGATAATATATTATAAATTTCAATAATACTGTGAAAAAGATGGACGTATCACAAAATTCCATCAAATCATTTTTTCCTAAGTTAAGTCAAAATTTGAGTACCCGATGTCCCGCTTCAACCATTGTGTCCTCATTTGACATGACACAATCTATGCCATGGCCTCGTCTCGCCCCTATAATACACAACATAGTAAATAATGTTTAGTACACCAATTACATCATTTCAATGAATATGCTATCCAACACAAAACCTCACTTTAGACATATATTTCACACTTTAGATGACTCATCTAGTTGTATCGGGGTCATTTCTAAGTTCACAAATCTAACCTATATCAATTTTGCACCCACAAAATTGACATGGGATAAGGAATAGATAAAATAGGGAACCATGATTGCTCCCTTGGAAAATATGAAGATGAAGTAAATTTAGGATCAATTTATTTATCAACTTCCAAGGAAAATACATCATTTTTCACTACTAGTCACTAAATTAGGCACACTTTGTGTTGCCTTTTGCATCCCAAATGGATTACGTTTTTGGTTGAAAGGAGGCACTACATTAGGCACACTTTGCTACATTGACTACTGAATCTGGAACAAAAATTTAAAACTTCCCATGTCAAGAAGGAAGAGATGACAAGAGAAAAAATCCACATGAAGGAATAGAGGAGAAAAAAGGGAAAAACGAGGCGAAGGAGGGCTACAAGCAAGTAGATCAGAAATTTTATTTAGTTTGTGACACCATAGGTAAGGTTACAATTTGTTTTTTTCGTTCCCACAAATATTTTTGTTTGGATTAAATGGAGAGGATTGTGAAGAAAGGGTTGTGAATATTGTTTTGTTTACATGCAAATCATTCAAGTCTCATGTGGTTGCAAAGGAGAAGGGTAAAATTGTAGACATTGCATTATTTCCTCCGCATTCGAGAGTAGTGAATGCATTTTTTAAACCCTAATGCCCTAGTTCGCTTATCATTCCCATCCCAAGCTTTCGGTTTCTGGTTTGATTTCTCAGACCTTCCTTCCATACCTTTCTTTGAAGACAACTTTCTCACTTCCTTCCTAAAAATGTAGTCAAGTGCTTTCAAGACAAGTCATTAAACTGCATCTCTCCCACTATAGCCAGGTCCCATGGGAATAGAGGTTGGTCGAGACAATACAAGGAGATAGGTATTTTGAGATGACAACTAAATAATAGAACATTTCCTCAAATTTGTGAGACATTCGGGCTTAAATTAGCTATTACTAATTTTCACTTATTCTTTTATAGAACAATTAGCTCGTGGTTTTCAATTGATTGTGTGCACACATTCACTTTCTTTCTAATCAGCGGATGCAACTCAAGCATGGGACCTATCTATGTTAACTCTCAATAAAACCACACTCCACGCCCTTTTTATCCTCCAAAGATTACCATTCTATACAGGTGCACAAGGATTGATTTCTTTACAGTACATTTGTTTCATTTTGCATATATTTATATCCTTTCAAATATATTTATATTATATACAGGTGTGCAAGAAATTGATTCATAGGCGTTTAAATCTAGAAAGAGATTCATTCAAGGTAAAAACTTTCATACCACAAACTGGATGAAAACTTCCATACCTGACAGTGTGTACTTCGTTAGCCTCCACAAACTGGATGAAAATAATTTTCCCTACGTCACCTCAAAATGTCAAGCAATAGAGAGAAGAGAATAAAGGGAGCAGACTCTAGCCACGATGAGGTAATTCATTGTCAATTTATATATTTATAAATGTTTCCCTTGATTCTTTCATTTTAACTTTTTAGTTTTTTATTCTTAAATTTAAAAGAAGAAATTTATTATATATATAGGGACATGTGACTGAAAAATATAAAGAGGCATTGGCTTCAATATTGGGGGCAGAGGCAGTGAAAAAATTGGATGATGTGTGTTGGAAAATGCTTTCTAGATACATAGAAAACCGATCTAGTGACGCCCCTCAAACATTGCAACCAAATCAACCATGTCAAAGGGAATCAATTGATTCCTTAAGCAGTCCTGGATCGAGCAAAAGATCCAAGAGGAAATCAATAACAGTAAACTCTAGGAATGTAGAATAGGGAGAAGAGGCTTCCACTGTCCCACCCACTCCTGGGACACAGACTTCTTCCACCACGCCAAGTTTTCAATCTTGCATTGGTACCTACAATACCAAGATAGAATATGATTTGGTTTCAAGGGAAGTCCGAATGAAAGTTGAAGGAAAAGGGTTTGTGAATAGGTTGAAGGAATCATGCCTTCAACGGTTCAAATACCATCTACATTTTCCATTCTCAAAGATACCCATACACCTGAAAAAAGCATTTATCAATGACATGGAGACTGAATTTGGCACAGGTTGGTCTATGAAGAAGGTAAAGCTACAAATGTCTCAAAATTGTAAGAGATTTCGGTGCAACCAAATAAAGAAGATAAAAAAAAATCCCTCCCGAGCTAAGGCTCAAAAAAAGGCCAATTGATGTAAGTGTCAAAGTATGGAAAGAGCTTGTAAAATCATATGAGAAGTCTGAAGCACGGAGGAAGTCTGATGAGGAGAGTACATAGGTATTTGAATTTTCTCGTAAGATTATATCAAATTTATTAAATGATTTTTAAAATTTATTTGTGCATAGCTAAATTGAATTAGTATATGTTTCAGGACAAGGCCTCCAAGGCTAGGCTTCAAAAACTTTGTGTCATGCATCACAGTGGCCAGAAAGGTTTACAAGCCTTGATCTATAAATTTGTAATTATATTTAATATGTTAAATGATATTTTTTTAATTCCCTAGAAAAAAGTAAATGATTTCATATTAATTAGTTTAACTAGTCCATGTGTCATGTTTTGATAGGAGGAGAAATATGGCCGGCATCCAAATCAATTTGAAAAGGAAAAGTTACAAAGCAAAAAGTGGGCCAATTTTTTAATCTAGATGAAGAACGAGGTATCAATAGTTGACTTTCAATAATTTAGTTGGATATTGTTGTGTTAATATGTCAATTTTAATTTCTTGTGTTGATTTGTTTATTGATGTGTAGGATGAGTTCTAAAGTGCTTCTTTGTTGGCACTAGATCCCACTCAATTGTTCCATTATTTAATGCTGAGGAAAAAAATATTTTTTGCCTTAAAGGGTAGTGGATGACATTCATGCCTTATTTTCATCGCATCTTTTAATTAATGACCATTGTCTTTTAATATCTCTTAAGTTTCCTCATTTAATTTATGAGTTGTATCATTTGAGTAACTTAGTCCCATGTTGATTTGATTTATCTTCTTTTCTCTCAAAAATGGTATCTCAAGGAGTACTTCCTTGAATTCATGTTACCATTCTACTAAGTGATCCACATGCATCTTTGTCATCCTTCCTCACAATGTTGCCATTTTTTTAACATGTAAGAATGTTTTGATGCATCTTGGTAGGCACCCTATAGATCTAACACATCCTTGTAGTCTACATCACTTGGAATAGCTAACCAGCCACTTAATTTGTCCATCTAATTTTTAAAAAGGCAGTAAATTCCTATCTTCCAAGTTAAAAGAACTCCATAAATAAAGAAATCAGCAGTAAAAAACCTACAAATTGATCTAATCAACATAGAGAAGCATGTAATACTAGACTCATTAACATTCAAAAGATAAATGGAATGTCCTTAACACCAAGTAGAGCTATCCAAAAGAGCTTACTAAAAACACAAATGTGCTTCTACACATAATGGCCTAATGGTTGGTTGTCATAGAAGTCAAACTACCGAACTAACAATACTGATAAATTTAACATATATGCATCATTTTCATAAATAGTTGAACCATTTATGTGCATGAATAAATAGTAGAAGGTTGTAGATGAACTCAATTCATTTGACTTTATGCCTCTTGGCATGCATTCCTCTTGGCATGCATTCCTCTTGAATCTCTAATATCATGTCCCTGAGAAATCTTTGTAGCTTTTACCTTTCATCGCCGCCTTTCCTCTTCACTATCAGACTCATCTCCTTTTTCCTTATCTGCATTTATGGCTTCAGCGTCTAATTCATCCCATGTTTTACCTTCCTCCCCTTCAGAATCTTCTTCTTTGTCCTCATCTAAATCCACAAGAGATTCATCTTCTAAACCTTCCTCATATGATTTTGATTCCTCTTCTACATTAGAGGGTGCATATCCTTGATCTGACTCTTTTGAATTATCAGAATCAGAATCACTAGTTTTCATATTCAAAAATTCCCAACCACCATCTTGAATAAATTTGTCTATATCATCAGTAATAGTCTTCAAAATTGGCCATAATTTCAAGTTCATTATGCTTTCATAATACTTTATATCCATGGAGTTCAGCCATTCCTTGATGCCATCAAGCAAAGATTGAGGAATGGTGTCAATGCAGAGTACATCCTGCTTGAAGTCTTTGAAAACAATAGCCATATCAAATTCCTTTTTCCCAAGTCCTACTCTCTCAAGGTTAACAATCTCAATCTCACTAATAGTGATTACTAAGAAAGGTAATTCCACCAACTCTACCAAACATTTTACTGTAGGAACAATAAAAGCAGAGGCTTTGAAAGGAACTCCATGAAAACCAAGCTCTCTAAATGGTACATCAAACTCTAGCTCAAAATATTGTATATGAGGTTGCTCCCATAGCTCTCTTACTAGCTTGACAAATCCTTGAAACTCTGCATTGATATTATTTTTCTTGTCCCTCTCTTGTTGTTCTTCCTCAATTTCATCAGGATCATACATTGACCTTCTTGCCCCTCCTAAATTTTGGACCACATCCATTACCTCCACATAAAACTGGACATCCTTGATCTTCTTGGTTCCCACACCATGATATGGCTATGCAAATTAAAGTGAAGCAAAGTAATCATCTCCTTCTCTATTGGCTAGAAGAATGCATGCTTAATGTTTTGATACATGATATCATTTATCTCTTATGTTCTCATGGTTGAATATTGAAATCCATTATGGTGGGCCTCCAGAGTTCCAGTCATCTTTCTTCCTCTTCCACCAAATGTTGGCCTAATCCACAAGTCTTCCAGCCTAATTGCCTTTGTTTTTGAAAGCTGAAGTTTCTCTTGAGTCACCAGTGTATCTATCTCTGCCTTTTCGAACTCTTTCATTACTACAGGAAATTAGCTCCTAATTGGTTAACAATCTCAATCTCACTAATAGTGATTACTAAGAAAGGTAATTCCACCAACTCTACCAAACAGTTTACCGTAGGAACAATAAAAGTAGAGGCTTTGAAAGGAACTCCATGAAAACCAAGCTCTCGAAATGGTATATCAAACTCTAGTTCAAAATATTTTAGATGAGGTTTCTCCCATAGCTCTCTTACTCGCTTGACAAATCCTTGTGTTGGGTCTCAAAAATGCAGGTTTTTAGACCATAAGAGGGTGCCAATCTCTTAACACGTTTTTGTCCCACAAACAAGGTAACAATAATTTGATTACCTCCTACTCTTCAGGCTCTGATAAACCTAGGTGGGTGTACCTGAGCAATAAGGCAGATTTTGAAGGCTACGATTTTTTATCTAAGCAATCTACTCACAATGGCACATGGGGGTGAAGTATATGCAAGGTTAATTACTACTTCCTATTGAAAATATTTTGAGAATTAGGTGTATGAATAAAGTTTGTATGAGATTGTTCTAAAAATGACCAGTGCCTACACTATTGGGTGAATGGAGTTGAGAGGTGGATGATGATTATGGAGACAGGATTTTGTAAGATGGGTAGATCTACTTTTCAGCTTAACTCGAATAGTTGAGCACCTTGAATGTCTGCACCTTGTGTAAATGTGCAAGTAGGTCAATTATTTAGACTCTTCTTAGTGATCCTAGTGATATCCCCTTTGTTACTATGAAGTTGTGAAAGGATTTAATTCAAATGTTAAGGGAAACCAATCAATATAATCTATTTAAAAGGACTTTAATCCAAATAGGAACCTATTAAATTTGATTTCTTAAAAGGAATTTTAATTCTTATGCACACATAAACTAGTCAACAACACCACACACTATAGCAAATTTATATTGAAAAATTAAATTTATTTCCACACACTCAATTTGAATAATAGAAGTAGCCACTTTGGAGATGGACAAATAACATCTAAGCATATAAATACACACAATAGTTGAACACTTGAAATAAAATCAGTAATTATGCATTACCTTCTCCATTGTATTGATCTTCAAATGATATGCATTATAATAATAGTTTCTGATACGAGATGGATGGGTGAATTGGTGCAATCTATCTTCTTACTAATTTCTATTCTAAAAAATATATCTTCTGATAATTTCTATTCAGGTCTTGATCACTCTTATATAGGAGAGGCAACAAGCTACAAACCCATTACAAAAGGTCATGACATTTGATAACTAAACATAACTAAAATAAAACAAGTTGCAAATGAATGCACTCGTCCATTAATCTCCAAGCAAAATCTTGTGACCACCCAATATTTGTTCAAAGCTTCTACTCCAAGATAGGGTGCTCATGATGTTGTCGGTTGGCATTCCTACTCTAATGGTTGTCTCATTATATCTGATGCATCTACAATTTCATTGATAAAAAAATTTATTGCAAAGAGGTGATGGATGTACTCATGTTCAGTATAGGTGTCCACATTAGAGATCACCTCTTTCATATCATATTCCATATTCATCATTTTTTTGAGCTACTTGTGAGAATTTTGTAAGACCATATCCTCAACTTTGATTTCTTGCAATGCAGTAGTTAGAAGCCCAACAAGTTCTTCCTTCCAACTATCATAATCTCGTAGATTTTTACTATCATCATGAAGTGTTGGGTATGATTCAAAGTAGCTAAAATATTCCTTGATCCTATTATGATATACATTGTGTGATTCTACCAGCGTGTTATATGTATGCAGTATTTTTCCTTTCATGATTTTCTTATCTAGGAGGTCCTTTCTTTTCTCAATCATTCTCTTCTACAATCGTTCATTCTCCACCAGTGTAGAGTGTGTCCGTTTGAATAGTTTCCAATACTTATTAGCACATTTCATCATTTTTTTGAATCTTTCTTTAATCATTTCAGATATAGTGTTATATTTGATGGTCTTCACTTCTTTCTCCAATTCTTTGCATTTCCCCCCTAGGATTTTATATGGCAATTCTTCCAATAGGCTACATCAACTAGTACATCCAGCACTCTCTTATCCTTTTCAAGCCATGGGGAGTACAACTTTGATGTGGAGGAGGAATATGTTCTTTCTCTCTTATTTTCCAGCTACTTCTTCAATATTTCATTCTCCTTAATTAGTTTTTCAATTTGTGCCTTGGTAAATTTTTTCACGTTTATGTTCAACTATATTGTCTCCATAGGGTTGGTATCCCCTACTCATTGGACCAAGATGTCCAAACACTTGGTTTGGATTACTGATTATAGTAGGTCTTTTATCATGGGGGTACAATGACCAAATAAGCAAGGTGGGCTTCATCTGGGTTATACCCAAATCCTAAATACATTTTGTCACTTGCTTCTTCTATCAAGTTCATTGTTGTGTCCCCTCTTTTTCTGAAGCTATCAAATACAATTGCAAAGCTAATATCCCGCCCTGGCAGGAGCAACACTCTAGCTTCTTGGAGTAATTCCCTTCCTCTTTGAGGAGTGATGGACTTCATTTCCTTATATATCTCATGTTTCAATTCCTCCAGGGTGGTTGCCTCTTGTTCAAGAGTGATATCTTGTATCTTTTTTCTCATTTTTCTTCCTTTATATTCATAACCAAATGATTTAAATTCAGAAGATTTAACAAAATAAGAGTCAGAAATAAACTATTGTCCAACCTTGACCCTTAAATCATCAGATAGTTCATCTGATGCCTCAAATTTTACAATCTTCTTCTCTTGAGGGGGTTCGTATTGTGCAATCACAAGAGCACTTATTTGTTTGTCCGGCTCACTCTCCTCTTCTTCACTGATATCAGTATCTACAAAAAAACATTTCTCAGGAGTAGGTTGTGAAGGTATGTAATCCAAGGGCTTTATTTCTTCAACTTTTACTCTTTAATAGGTTGCATGAGGTGCATCAAAAATAGTTGAGGGCACATCCTTTATCAATTCATTCACATGAGCGATGAGTTTCTCAATTCTTGTTAGAGGATCCTCTATTTCACCAAATGCCTTTGAATAAGATGGGACATTTTTTATTTTCCATTCCTCTGCAAGCATAATCTTGTTATAGGCAGCCATTCTTTTTGTGGTGGAGGCCTCATCATGGTTTCTTATCACATCTTCAACTGAGAACAAATGTTCATACCCTGATAGCCCCTGTGATAAGCTTGTCTTGTGGATAAACCCTTTTGCGTCAATTTTTTTTCTTCAATCACCTACAGGTAGGTTGTACTATGCTAATTTAGCATCAAATTCATCATATCCTTCATTGGAAACCACTGTAAAATCTCCAAAACATAAGGTATTGGGCATAATTCATTGTTTGGTATTTCCTTTGAGGTGTTTGCCATCAGATTTTTCCAATTGCCTCACAATTTCTAAATAAGCAATTTGGTCAGGAACTATTCATGGCATCAAGTGTGGATTTCCTTCAAACCCATAAACCCTTATCATTGTACAATCAAAGAAAGCATACCAGTCTCCCCAGTTATGATTCACTTTATTTCTTGGGTCATTTTCCTTTGATCTTAGAAATCTTTGTACTTCTAGGGATAGGTTATAATTGCATGGATATCCCAACAACTTCATCAATGGTTTTACAAAAAAATCATCATAATAGAGGTAATGAGACCTACCAAATCAGTTGTCTCACGATGAGTTCCATATTTGCACAGGTTTGAAATCTTTATTTTCATTTGTATCTTTTATCCTTAACTCTTCACTCCAAACCCCTCTGACTTGTCCTTCGTACAAAATCAAATGCATAAGCAAAGAATAGTGTTCGAAATTAATATTATCATTGTTATTTTTAATCTTTTCAAGCCCTCGATTTAGGGCATTGGCCAAGTAGCTAGCATAAGCAAATGACCTGGAATCCTTGCTTTGTATGTCTGCAGCTAAAACCATTGGGACAATCGACATAAGAGGTGGAACCTCTACTCCCAAAACCTAACCGGCTGAATAATAAGTGTACCGAAAATACTCTTCAAACAAATCTTCATGGAAAGGAGGGTTTTCAGTGCTAGAGAACCTCCTGAGTTGGCCTCCTTCATCCTTGGGCCTATGCAAAGGTAACTTCCATCTCTTATAACTAGTATCCATATGGTGATACTCTATCAAGAGATATTTGACTGTGAACGATAAATTCAGTGAACACTCTAGTTGAAATACATTAGAAATGAGGTCCCTAGAAATAACAAGCATATCACCCTCGTTATGTGACTGAATAGTTTTTCTTGGGGTCATATCTAATCGCAAGAGCTTTAATTATCTCTACATTCACAAACACATTGGGCACCACAAGCCTTCCCAGGTTCAACCTCCACAGATTGCAGACCGATTGACACCTAAATTGTTTTCTGTAATGGTACATGAAGAGCTCATATCCGCGTAGCGGTGTCCAAATATCTCCTAAGTCCTTATGTTTATCCCATAGTCGGTCCATGGAAGGATCCATTTGAGAAATCCTCTTGGGTCTTGGCCCCGACCTAGGATATTGATCTATCGGGTCTTGATTTAGGAGTCTCTTTTCAGTTTTCTATTTTTTAGCTTTGGGTTTATCTATACTTTTTTCCATTATTTAAATCTTAAGCTTTTGAATAAAATAGCTTCTTAGCTAGGTGTGAAGTACTTACTTGATTCTTTCCTCCACTGGTCTTTGTTGTAAAAGAACTCTAATTTTTTCCTTTCTGCTTCTTCCCTTCATGAAGTTTTCTAGATTTTGTAACAACTATGCAATCAAATTGTGGTATAATTCACTTCAATTCTGGTTCATAAATACACCACCCATTTTTAGTCTTGTCATCGAAGAAGAAAATTTATTTAAAATATCTCAATGATGCCCCTAGATGTCACATTAGTTAGTAATAATCATTATCACCATATCGGCGAGACTGTGATTCCTCTTTCACCGATAGCCACCTTCTCCATCGATGAACACCTTTCCTTCGGTCTATCGACGAGACGCCAGATAATGTTTCCTCGATGCACCCTAGTTCCCTCAATATACTCTATGCACTTGGTAATTCATGGTTATATTGGGCTATTGGGGGAATGCCATCATTCATTCCATCGATTTTTATGTGTTACAGCGATGTGTTTACTTTTGTTGACTCTATCGGTATATCAGGGAGAGCACCTTAGGAGTCAGCCTGATAGGGTATTGTTACACCGATAATAGGTTGTGAGCTATTTTCATCAGGCCATGGGCGGGGCTATGATGGGGTTCCACCGATGAAGCATTGTTAGGCCGATGGTATTGAATTTTGTTAGGAAAGGGGGGAAGACTACGGGATTTCAATTTTATGGGTGCAATGGAGGCTATAATATGGATTTGGTCACACAAATTTCTACAATTTGTATTGATCATAAAATTAAAGTGTGGGGTATTTTTGTGGTATATGGAAGGTAGGTGAGGTAGAGGCTAGTGGAAAATGCCAGATTCTTCCAGTCCCAACACCTTGAAACTCTGCATTGATTTTATTTTTCATGTCCCTCTCTTGTTTTTCTTCCTCAATTTCATCAGGATCATACATTGACCTTCTTGCCTCTCCTAAAGTTTGGACCACATCCATTACCTCCACATAAAACTAGACATCCTTGGTATTCTTGGTTCCCATGCCATGATAAGGTTATGCAAATTAAAATGAAGCAAAGTAATCATCTCCTATGTTGGCTGGAATAATGCATGTTTAATGTTTTGATACGTGATATCAGCTCTCTCTTCTACTCTCATGGTTGAATACTGAAATCCATTATGGTGGGCCTCCAGAGTTCTAGTCATCTTTATTCCTCTTCCACCAAATGTTGGCCTGATCCACAAGTCTTCCAACCTAATTGCCTTTGTTTTTGACACCTGAAGTTTCTCCTGAGTCACTAGTGTATCTCTCTCTGCCTTTTTAGACTATTTCATTGCTACAGAAAATTAGCGCCTAATTGATTAACAATCTCAATCTCACTAATAGTGATTACTAAGAAAGGTAATTCCACCAACTCTACCAAAAAATTTACTATAGGAACAATAAAAGCAGAGGCTTTGAAAGGAAATCCATGAAAACAAAGCTCTCTAAATGGTATATCAAACTCTAGTTCAAAATATTTTACATGAGGTTGCTCCCATACCTCTCTTACTCGCTTGACAAATCCTTGAAACTCTGCATTGATTTTATTTTTCATGTCCCTCTCTTATTGTTCTTCCTTAATTTCATCAGGATCATACATTTACCTTCTTTCCCCTCCTAAATTTTGAACCACATCCATTACCTCCACATAAAATTGGACATCCTCAATCTTCTTGGTTGCCACACCATGATGTGGTTATGCAAATGAAAATGAAGCAAAGTAATCATCTTCGTCTTCGTCGGTTGGAAGAATGCATGCTTAATGTTTTGATACATGATATCAGCTCTCTCTTCTACTCTCATGGTTGAATACTGAAATCCATTATGGTGGGCCTCCATATTTCCAGTCATCTTTCTTCCTCTTCCACCAAATGTTGGCCTGATCCACAAGTTTTCCAGCCTAATTTCCTTTGTTTTCGAAAGCTGAAGTTTCTCTTGAGTCACCAATGTAGCTCTCTCTACCTTTTCATACTCTTTCATTGCTATAGATCATCTATGGTATTTAATCATTTGTACCACATCATTGATGTGCTTTGAATCCTTGGATCTAAAGGAAATTTCCTTAACATATAGGGAATTTTAATGTTGGCATGTAGTTGGCATTAAAGTTGGTACCTAGGACATTGAAAATTATCCTTATATAAGAATTCCCTCCATCTTGTTGGCTTTTAACACTCTTGAAGGTGGCTACATGAAATGGAACCATGATGCCATAAATGGGTACCAGAACAACATCATTTTTTGTATCAACTTGAATCATGAGCTCTCTAGAAATGGGGATATCTTCCACATTTTTGTATGAAATCATCTCAATGGATGGCTTGGAAGAGCCATGTCCAAATCCTCTACCAATGTCCCTTGCGGCCAATCTTCTTGCAGGCTCCTCATTCTTTTGCAGAGGGTTGGCACTTAAGGTTATGTTATAGAATTTACAGTTGATAGTTAAATTGTATAACAAATTTTTTTATGATCTTTACTAATGTTTATTGGAATTTTTGCATGTTTTACATCATTGGAATCACATATTAGTTGTAACTTTTTAAAAAAATTATTATGGTATATACACTTTGATATGATGTAATATGATTATGGTTTCATCTCATATGTTTCAATATTAGATATATAACAGAAAAATAAATTATTGCATGAAATAAATAATAACTTTTCATTTTAATTGTTTTTTTTTGTAGAACATGGGTCTTCCAAAAGATCAAGATGATCCTCATCATGATATAGATCCAGAAAATATTGGTTTTGTTGGTATAGATAACATGGAAGAGGATCATGATGACGTAGATATGAAAGACACTGAGGCCGATGACAATGATGATGATGACGACAACGACGATGAGGATGATGATGATGATCACGATGGTGGTGATGATGATGAGGCAGTTGCCAGTAGTACCCAGCGACATTCATGATCATATAGACTACGTCATGGATCATTATTGATATATCGTTATGATGATGATGATCACAATGGTGGTGATGATTGTGGGGTAGTTTTTGGTAGTACCTAGTGACATTCATGATCATATAGACTGCATCATGGATCATTTCTGATATATCGTTATGATGCCTCTTTTCATGGTTACTATTATATGTATCATTTTCATGGCCTACAGTACCCTATTATTGAGTTGTATCATATTGGCATTTATCATTTTCACTTATATCATTTGGACATGTATCATCTTGACTTGTATCAATTTGAGTTAAATAATTGATCATTTACTTATATCATTTGTACATGTATCATTTTGACTTATGTCGAGTGTTGGAAATGTATCATTTTCACATGTTATTGATCTACTGACATATTTGAATTTCACTTGTTTTAGTTATATATGATGATGATCTTATCAGTATTGACTTGTCAATTTATATATATTAAAAGTGGTCGATGATTTTTGTATGGATGTTTATTACGTATGATGATTTTAATTTACTGCTCAAGATGGATGTTGTCAAATTCAATTAAATTATAGATATTTGACTCAATTGTTTTAATTATAGATGATGATCATGTTATAATAATTATCTTGTTATTTAATCATATGAGTTAAATAATTAAATTACTTATTCTATAATCATATGATTAATTTAAGAGGCGTCATATATTTAACTAATTAAATTGAATTAAAACATATTAAATTAATAAATGGAAGCAAAACAGGAAGAATTTTTAGAAGCAACAATGGAAGCCAAACTAGAAATAAACCAAAAGAAATCTTGGAAGCAAAATTGGTAGCAAAACCGGAAGCAAACCTGGAAGCAAAACCGAAAGCAAAACTGGGAGCAAAACAAGAAGCATATTTTAGAAGCAAAGAAGGAAGCAAAATAAGAAGCGTTTTTAGAAGCAAAAAGGGAAGCAACAATGGAAGCCAAACTAGAATCAAACCAGAAGCAATCTTGGAAGCAAAATCGGAATCAAACAAGGAAGCAAAACTGGAAGGAATGTAGGGAGCAAAACTGGAAGAAAAACTAGAAACAAATTTGGAAGCAAAATCAGAAGCAAACTTGGAAGCAAAATCGGAAGAAAAAATGGAAGTAAAACTGGAAGCAAAGCTAGAAGCAAAATTTGAAGCAAAATTGGAAGCAAAACTGGAAGCAAAACCGGAATCAAAACTGAAAGAAAAATTGGAAGCAAAATAGGAAGGAATCCTGGAAGCCAAATTGGAAGCAAAATTGGAAGCACAAGTGGAAGAAAAACCGGAAGCAAAAGTGGAAGCAAACCTGGAAATAAAATTGGAAGCAAAACTGGAAGCAATACTAGAAGAAAAACTAGAAGCAAAACTGGAAGAAAAACTGGAAGCAAAACTAGAAGCAAACCTAGAAGCAAAAATGGAAGCAAAACTGGAAACAAAACTAGAAGCAAAACTGGGAGAAAAACGGGGAGTAAAACTAGAAGCAAAATGGGAGCAGACATGGAAGCAAAACTGGAAGCCAAATTGGACGCCAATTTAGGTGCTATTTTCAACATCATTTTTTGGCACTATTCCTGACGCTTAAGGAGATGCTATTGCTGGCACCATATTTCCGACGCAAAATATGGCATGAAAGTGGGTGCTAAAGATAGCGTAAAATCTAGCGCCGAATCCGACTATGAAACAAAGAAACGCTTTTTCGCTGAATTTTGTGTCATGAGATTACTCCAATTGATCAACTCAAATACACTAAAATTTGGCACAAAATTCAATGTTAATTGCTTGTTGTGTTGTTGTGGTTCTCTCTTATTTTTCTTGTATTTTCTCATTCCAACAGTAGTTACTACTAGGTTCATTCTCATTTCTTTTAACTCCTCCTACGAAGAGTGTCCTAGGATGATTGTTGTAACTTGATAATCCCTAGTTGTTATTTCATGCTTATTATTTTCTCCTGTAGGAGTATCTATATGAAGAGTCTTCCCTCCATCTGAATTCTACTTAACAAAATGTCTAACTCTTTCTCTAGTCTTAGGCTTAGGAGTTTCCATCTCCTATTATATACTCTTGAAATCCAAAGGTACAAATTCTATCTCCAATGGCAGAGCTAATTGATGAACTATCCAATCAAGTATATCTTCATTTGTCCTCGCCTCATCTATTCTTTGCTCTTTCTAATAAATTTGTTTAGGAACATCCTTCCTTAACCCTTCACTGTCATTTGTTTCTATCTCTGAATCTTTTGTCACATCACATCCTGGTGGCAAGGATTATGAATTCACTTGGTCATGTTCTTTTAGTTCTTCTTCATCAAGCCTTATAATTTCTTCCCTCTTCTTTCTCATATCAATGTCACCCTCTAGAGAAAATTAATCACGTTGCTCTAAGGCATTTGGGTTCCCACGATTCATTTTCTCTTCACTTAGGGTCTAAGAAGAATCCATATCTTTACCTACATCTAGACCTTTTTCTTTACTTAGCATCCAAATTTTCACTTACAAACACTTCCACTTTAATCAACATAACAAAATTAGATTTTATTGGGCTTACTTGTGCGCTCGTGATTCATTTTGTTACAGAAAAATCAAAGCCTAGAAACTACTTGCATTGACCTACATAATTTGGTACTTCATTTTCAGCCAACCTTGGATATTGTCTTGCTTTCAGTTAAGCATTTATAGCCTCAGTAAGGTTATCTCTGTAATTCCCCCAAACATAGATCTACTATCAGTTAGGCATCCATAGCCCCGGTAGAGATATTTGGATGACCTGAAGAGTTGAATTCTCTTAGGATATTTCTTTTGATATTCATTTTTCTTCTTTTTTTTGATAGGTAAGAGAGAAGTATTGTATTCATTTCAAAAATCAAAAGTTACAGAGTGTCGGCCCTCCTGGGCGATTATCAAAAAACCTGTTTGCAAACCTATTTCATACCAAACTAGTACTGCTAAAAACTACCCGTTACATAGTTGAGACTAACCAAACCGACCAACAAAAAATAGAGTAGATAAAAGCTTTTAACCAAAATTGCTTCAACTCTTTCCACAGAGGAGGTTACAATGCAAACAACCAAACACAAACCTTACAAACCAGCCCCGACCCACCAACCTTCCAGACCTCTTTCACCACATGTTCTATTGAGAAAACACACAAAACTCCATTTTCCACATTGAATCTACAACTGGAGACAACCGGAATTTCTTCTTGAGAAATTCAGCTCCAGTGGATGCCAAACGCTTGCGCGCCATCAATTCCATACTAGAGATATCCAAAAGAAATGGATAAAACCTCACCAGTGCCTCTGGGTCATTGAGAAAATCCAAATCTCATGGGCGATGAATGCCTTTTCCCAGTGTAGCCGCAACCAAAGCCCTTTCCAGACCCACCAGCATGTCTTTGTGAAAAATCCTCTTCATGATAACCCACGAGTCAGCTTTAGAAACACCAATGTCAAGCAATCTGGCTAAAACACGAGAACAGATGTCTGAGTCTAACCAATACCCTTCTCAATTCTCCATAAATCCTTTCCTTTTAATACATTTGATTTCTACGAAGGTGAGATAATTTAGGTGCCTAACCATACGTTGCATCCGCAAAGTAGTGACCTTTCCTTCGAAGGCCATCTGGCGGTTAGAGCTCTTTAACTGAACTGGAGTGACCATGCCACCCATCTCCAATTCATAATAGGATGAATCTACTCATGACCAGATGACAATCGAAGCCAAAAATGTGCAAATGATGAGCCTTGGCAATGCTTTGAAGCTTTAACCACCACCCACTGCAATCAATCCCTTCATTGCATACATGGCAATGAATGTGAATGGGTTGGCAAGCGTCCAATGAAGGACGTCTCACAGCTCCCAATGCCAGTGAGAAGTTATGAAAATAACTTGGTCTAGATAATTCCTTAGGCCATATGAAACTTAGCACCAACTCAACCCATGTCCCATTCATCTACCACTTGACCACTCCATACGCTCATGCAGGAGATGAAGTGACGCCTACCCTGCCACCCACTCATTTTTCTTTTTTTGATATTTCTTTATAAGCTCTTTTATTTCAACTTGTAGGAAATGAAGCCTACTATTAGGTTGGGAATTCCAGTGGTAGCAAAGATTACCTTTTTATTTTTCACTCAATGCAAGTAACTATTATTCCCTAAATTTTCGTAAAAAACTTTAAATGTGGGTATTTGCATCCCAACAACTTGATAATTCATGTGAACTAAAGTAAATAGATTCCAATCAATTTTTTGATCGTTCATAATTGAAGTATTACTTCTTTTCAAAATATGATTAGCATTTCTAGAATTCATGTTTTATAGTTTTGATTACTTATGAATGTTTCTAACTGTTTAGCTATATCACAACATACCAAAACCCCAAAAACAAGACAAAACCAAAAGAAAATAAAATAAGAAAGATATTTACATATTAATAGCAAGGACAGGTGATTCCCACTAGGCTTGGAAATAATGCTTCAAGAATTTCCCATTGAACAACAATGGGGCATCTTCTCCAGTAAGTATTTTAAGCCTATAGGTAATGTCACCTAAGATATTGGATACCTAGTAAGGACCATTCCACAACTTATTGAGCTTACCGAAATTACCATGCTCACCTTTTTTCTCATGGGCCTTGTCCCAACGTAGAACTAGGTTATATATTCTATAATATTTTACTCTAGCATTTTTGTCAAACTAGTGTTTAACCACATAATGATGTTTAGCAAAGTGATCTATTTCCCTAGTGTGTTTCTCATCTAAGTGCATTAGTTGCAATAACTATGCTTTAGTTTGATCATCCAATCCTATATACTCCTAAGAAAATTGCCAAGTAGGTATTTTCAATTTTACAAGCGATATAGGATCCATTCCATAGACTAAATGATAGGGAGAATTCCCCAATGCAGATTTAATCCTGGTTATATCAACCCAAAGAGATAAGTTTAACATGGAATTCCATTCCCTAGGATTTTTTTTATCAATTTTCTAATTATATCTGATAGGTTTTTATTTGAAGATTTTGCTAATCCACTTCCTTGCAGATAATAATTAGATGAAAACTTTAATGTTATACCATATTTGAAGGCCCAATTGGAAAACTCCAAAGAAGAAAAATCAAGGCCATTATCATATACTAGCTCATATGATACTCCAAAATTGGTAATGATGCTTTCTTCTAAAAACTTGATTACTAAATTTTTAGTGCATTGTTTGTTGTAACAAGATTTTGTCCATCTAGTGTAGTAATTAGTAACTATTAATACATACCTATGACCAACAGATGATGGCAGATTTATCATGACTATGAAATCTAACCCCCATTGTGCAAAGGGGTGCATCTCCATCACGGGCTATAATGGTTGTACATTAAACATTCCTTTTTCCACAACAATATGATAGGTGTAACAATGATTCACTTGCTCAAATGTATCTTTAAATATTGTCGACCAATGATAGTTAGATCTTATAATGATATGGGTAGTGGCTAATGGGGCTCCATGAGCCGTTTCAAATCTGTCATGAAGTTCCTTTAGAACCTCATCTACTTCTTTCTTGTTTAGACATCTTAAGTAAATTCCTTCATGATTCTTCTTGAAAAGGACTCCTCCTTTGAACATATAGCTTTCAGCTTTGATTTTAAGGGCCCTTCTTTTATGTCTTTGCATATTATCTAGATAATGCCAAATGTTAGAGTACCACTCATCATGTGTTTTTGTATCCAATGTGTATTGTCAACTAGTGATCTGAGGATCAACCTCAGCAATAGAATTAACCAATTCTTGTCCACAAACCAACTTCATGGGTATAATATCCACATTGAATTCTTGAAGAATGGTGACCCATTTAGCTCTTTTCTCTTTAAGATCACTTTGTGTAAGAAACATTTTAACTATTGCATCAAGAACAATTACCTTAACTAGGATTTTGAGGATATAATGCCTGAATTTCCTCACAGCCTTAACCAATGTGAAAGCTTGCTTCTCAATGTCTATATATCTTAATTCAGCCTCCTTGAAGGGAGCGCTCATGAATGCAATTAGTCTCTCTTCCTCATTTTCACCTCTCTATGTTGACATGACCGCACATGTATGGCTCAAAGAAAAAGAATAGATATAAAATGACTTAGTGCACTTGGGGCTTATCAAGACTGGTTCCTCATCAATTGTGGCTTTTATGTTTTTGAAAGAAAAATTGGATTCATTAGTCCATTCAATCTTGGCATCCTTCTTTAACATGATATTAATGGGCCTTACTATCTGAGAAAATCCAGTAATAAACTTTCAAATGAAGTTCCTTTTTGCTTACAAGAGGTTTCAACTTCATCAAGGCACTCACTCGATCAGGATCAATAGAGATACCTCTCTTAGAAATAAAGTGTCCAAGAAGTTTACCTTTAATTACCCCAAAAATACACTTCTTTGGGTTTAGGGATATTCCATATGTCTCATTTTTGTAATACTTATATAGAATCATTGATGTGATTTCCCCCGATTTTAGAAAATATAGAAGATCACACATATTATGATGCATTTTCCACTCAAATTTTTAAAAGTGTAATCCAACACCCTCTGAAATGTGGCTCCAACATTTATTAAGCCAAATGGCATACGCTTGTAACCAAAAGCACCCCACTTTGTAGTGAATGCATTTTTCATCCTATCTTCCCTATCAACCATCAACTGGTTATATCCTGAAAATATATCTAAGAAAGACATCATCTACAACCCATTAATAATTTGTAGAACTTCATCCATTGAAGGTAGACGGTAATTGTATTTCTCATATGCCTTATTGAGGCTTTGAAAATTGAGACATAGGTGAATATCCCTATTTTTCTTTCTAATAGAAACCAATATATCCACCAAGGTAGAGTTCCTTATGGGAAAAATAATCTTGGAAGATAGGAGTTTTTGTACCTTCTTCTAAATTAGAGACTCTAAAAGTGCATTCACTACCCGCTACTTCTACTGAAAATGCTTAACATCGAGCTTCAATGGAATAGTGTGTATTATAACGGAAGTATCATATGTCTTCAAATCTTTGTAGGTCCATGTTATGACCTTCCAATAGTCTCTAAGTGCCTGAGCAATATTTTTATGTTCCTCGTTAGTGCACACTTTACCTATAAGCATAATTTTAGTGCCATCCTCAATGTTCAAGTTGTACGACTCAGAATGTCCTCCAGCAGTCTTAGGAAAATCCTTTTGTCGAGTTATCTAGTCTAAGTTGAACAACCTTTCTATCTCAATGATCCCTTTTGGAATAAGGTGATCCCACAATACTGGTTTACAACTTTTGGCCAAACTAGACATTAAACTGATTTTTTTAACTAAATCTTCACTTTCGAGCACCTATAGCTACTAAACCATGAGGAATTTGAAGATGATGCAAACTAGTGATTTATGACATTGTTTCTATATATTTTAAATATATATTTTTTTAAATGAATCAGATTGCATTTCTTTTTCCATCTGCTTCGAAAACTAGTTTTTAGTAATAAACACCATTTTTAAAGAGTGATGCTCATCGTAAACAACATAACTTTTTTTAATTTAGCTTTGCAACTACGATATCTAGCATGTCCATTTGGTTTCATAATGTTTTATTGAATATTTTTTTCTCAATCAAGTTTTGAAGTCAAACTAATTACAATTTAGACATAGGTGGACTATAAACAACATAAAAAAAATTCTATGTATTGAATTCAATTTATTTATTTTACTAAATCTAGGACATCAATACCTAGCTAGAACATATTTTTTGGAATTTTTTTTGATAATCTACTATTTTCCACATGTGCATAACAAAGAGCTTGATTTTTGGTGAAAAACCTACATTCACAAGAAATGTAAAAAAATATAATAATCAAATTAAATATATTTAAAATTATACTTTTTGGGAAGCTTATAATAAGGAATACATGCTTACAAATAATAAATTTTAAATGAATTCATTTGATCACCTATAGGTGGTTTTTTATCAGCATTTTGATAGGTGTAAAGGAGATTTCATTATAGGTACGGTTTAAAACTAGACGGGTTCTATCCAAGGGGGTTTGATCTAAGGTGGTTTGATAAAACCCTCTTCAATTAGAATCCTTTAAATTGAAATTTTCAAGGCTTAAATCATTATATTTTCTACAAATATGTGATTTCAACAAAAATCAAGATGTCCCAAAAAGTGTAAACCACTATTGTGAGATCACCCAATATTATTGTCCTTTAACTAAAGTATATCATCAACTTGGAGCTCACAATTCGGATGATCTACCTCCTCAATTATCTGAGCTTCGAAAAATACCCAAATTAGTGGCGAACTCTAGAATATGCCTATCATCCTCAAATACTTGCAAATTAGTAACATTATCCAGGATTGAAGGAAATTGCACCAATTAAACAATAAAATTTCTTAAATTCAAGATGTCTAATGGTTCTAAAGTGCTAGTAGTTGTGGCTAGTGCATTTTCCTTTTGATTGAATTTCCATGGGATGTGTGTAATGTTAAAGGCATCAAAACTTTCAATTAAATCCCACACATGATGTATGCAATTTGATAAACGTTGTAGTGGAATACATACTATTTCCTAACATTTATGACAACTAACTTTGAATCCCCATATACTTTGAGTATCTTAACTTTTTTCTTGATAGAAAGCAGTAAACCATCGATAAGAGCTTCACATTCAGCCTCATTATTAGTACATTAGAACTTCAATTTGTAAGCGGAAAGGAATGACTTATCTTGATGACTGATCAATTTAACCCCTACTCCAATCCCTTGTTTGGGCTTTGATCCATCAAATTTGAGGATCCATGCTTGCTCCCCAACGATTTTGAACTTAGCATTTCTTAAAGTCAGTGGATTCATCCCCTTCTTCAAATATTATGGTCTTCTACCACACCACTAATTACTTTTATCCACTCCGTTGTGGTTTTCACAAAGACCTTTATCTGATTCCTCAATCAACACCATGTATGCCCTCTCACCAAGAATTTCCAATTTAAGCATGTTAATGATTGTGTTTCCATGGTAGTATTGACTTCCAGCCCTATTTAAAACTTCTATGAACATCACACAACTGACTTTTAAATGTGCTAAATTGTGCAACCTGCACCATCCTTGTAACAATAAGTTTCTCGACTAGAAGTCAGTCACTTGACCTTTATGAACTTCTTTAGCTATAATCTTATAAAATTTATCCAAGCGGCCTCTTCTCCCTTAGAAGAATCATAATCAGACTTGACAAGCACGTCGATTCTTGGATTCAACTGATTGTGGATGTATTTATTACATATAAAAACCTCTTCTATCTTGACCCTAGGACTCTTGATGCTATATACCCCAAACTCTAAATCGATATAAAGAACTTAATTTTTTTGGTTGTAATTTGTAATCATATGCTTCATTTGTGGTTCCCTCTTGATCCTAATCTAGTTTGGAATTCCTTTCCATGGTAACCACATACGTAAAAAGTTAGTAGCCATGTATCCATTTATAGTATGGGATTAGTCTCTACTCAGTAACATTATATATGTATCTAGAATCTTGACTAGTTGAATGTGAATAAAATATTGAACTATGGGATCAAATTCCAATCGAATGTGAATATTGGTTAATTCTCCCACTACATTCACCTCGATTTTGTCTAACTGGGTGACTTTCTTCATGGAATTCATTGGGGTTAACCCCAATGTCTAGCATATGGACAAAGGCATCACGTTCATTGAGGCTCTTGACTCTACCAATAAATTATGCAAGTTCTTTCCAAAAATCCTCAACGTTAACAAAAATGGAGGTGATTATGTTTTCCCTTTGTACAAAACTACATGAGAATCTACCATAGGAATAGTTATTTTTTTTGTTTTCTTTGGCAAATGCATCTTTAGCTTGCATTTATTTAATAATTGAGCTCTCTCTAGGAATTTCTTCTAGTGTGTTCAAGGAATATTTTCTAATCACATGTGTTTTAAGCAACTAAGATAAATATAGGCTAATCTTTACCTTTTTTATCTCTTTCGCCAAGTAAGTAGTCAATTGCTTTGTTCAACTACTTTTTTCTTGTTACCTTTAGGTAGATTCAGAGTATTATTATATTACGAAGCAACATTTGGTAACCTCATATTGTTACTAGACTTATCATCTGGTGGAGTACTAAAATTATTAGGTGATATTGATGTGTTCAATGGCCCTTTAAATCTACTTCCACCAGTAGTGTTACTTCTCAAATTATAACTATGTCCCTTTTGGTACTATTGGAAATCCTAGACCTCATCCATTTCATCTTGAGGATCATTCTCATCTTGATAGGGAAAAGCATAAGTCTCCAAAGTCATTGTTGAATTTTCTTCGCTATAGTAAGCATTACTCTCAAAAGTGATAGGCGATTCAAAGCATATATAACTATCCAAAACCAGTGATGGACCATATCCAATGAGAACTATCTCATTGCCTTGCAGAGGATAAAAATCACACTAATCATTATGATAAGACATGGCTAGAAAAATGCCAAATGTAGTTTTAAACTGTGGACAATCCACCCTCATGTGAGCATTGGTGTTGAGAATCCTACACCAATTATTCATCATGATTTCAGATAAATTTACTTTGGATGTCAGCTTTTTGTTAGAGGAATTGGTATTACCCAAAGGTGTGGATATCCCTTTATTATTCAAACATGTATTCCAAGGCCTAGGTAGTCTAGAATCATTATACGTTCAACCTTGTTGATTCTAATTATTATTTTGCAAATAGAAATTATGATTCTTCAGTTGAGTTACTTTCGTTGTCAACCTTTTAAGTTGAGTAGTATCTCTTTGATCTCTCCTTTGTCCTCTTGATATTTTGCATGTTGACTATATTGGGAATGTATGAAGAAATAATTATCATTAGGATGTATCCCAGTGATCGCAGGACCAGGGTGCAGGACTAGCGTTTGACTATTCCCTTGTTGCAAGAAATTATTGAGGATAAGTCCCATTTTGAGCTACTAAAGGCAAAGGGTTAGGGATCAAAATATTGTTATGTGGAATTCCAATCATTCTTAGTGTGGAATAAGTATTCAAGATGTTCCCACCAGTTAAAGGTTATCCACTTCCAACATGTTTGATTTCTTGATTTACACTTACCGCTTCAGCATAAGCTTTAGTTAAAATTGCACGAGGATTTACTTTTCTTCTCATGAACATCGTTGTTGAAGGATCTACTATAGTATAGTAAAAAACTAGAGTGAAAAAATCATCCACAACATAAGGAGCTTGCAATATAGAATACAACTTTTGGAACCTATCATTAAAATTTGTTATAGGTTCTCCATCAAATCATTTAATTTGATAAAATTGATGGGACAACAAAGTAGGATCTACAGGCACCCTGAACCTAGCTAAGAATTGGTCTTCCACATCTTACCATGATCTAATAGAATTATGAGGTAGGTTGATGCACCAATGGTGAACTTCATCACTTAGCATATAAGGGAAAAACCTATACATGAATCCCTCATGTTGTATTCTTTCTCTAAAGAATTATCTTTGAATATGATCAAATGTTCTTCCGCATCTTTATGGAAGTAATACTTTGGGCACAACTTCTTTAGATTCTTTGAAAGATCATGATACATAAAAAATTGTATAGGATATTCTACATTAAATAAATCCATTTCTACAGACGAAGGAGATATTGTAGGTATTTGGTTCCTAGGAGTTACACCTATAGAACTTGACCTTTTGTGTTGAAACTGTCGTTCAATTACCAAGGTCTACAAATTTTGCATGAGCATCACTAAATTAGGATCTAGTAACTCTTTAGAACTCCAACTTGCTTCAACCCTAAATGAGGCCCTCCTTCTAGCACCACTTTTGTTGATGTGGATGTTGCACACGCACACCAAAAAGTAGATAAATTCTCGCTCAAAGAATGAGAGAACCTACCTTTCTTGAAAGATTCACCAAAACTCCCTAAATCAAATGCAATCTTGGTCAAGGCTTGGGAATGTCAGGTCTTGATGCACTAGGTTCACTCAAGATTCGTTGTGCTAAATTTACTATTAATCACAAGGGGTCTATGGTGTTCCTAGCCTACACGTAAAAGTATCGAACAACATATAGCAATATTAAGCCAAATAAACATGTATCACTCCATGATTTCATGAACATAGTTGATTTGCAAGAAATACTTCATGAATTCAAATACTTACAAAGATTTATTAGATTTGACATAAATTACTCCACAACTTCATGAATACAAAAGATTTATAATATTTTTTCATGAACTTCATCATTTTTAAAACATTTTCTAAAAATATTTAACATTTATTCTAAGATAAAGCATTAAAGATTATAAAAGTAAAGTTTCTCCTAGTTATTATCCACATGTATTTCATAAAATGAACTAAAATAAAGAAAACCAATCCACACTTCACTAGATTTCTTCACAGCTAGGCATGAAATGATGTAAGATTTTAGAGAAATACAACCATTTATCACTGAGCAGTATTAATGTGCACCCAAATCTAGCATAGTGCATTAGCTTCTCTGATAGGAATAAATAGTTATCTATTTAATATTTCTTATCAAGAAATAGCTTTGAAACAAATTTGATATTAGCAAACTTAAATGAAATACAATTTTTTATACTGGAACAGTACAAAAAATAGGAAAAAAGAAATAAACTTGGTGAAAGCCAATTTTAAGTCTCCATAATTCCACAAGTTTTGAACCTACGTAAAAAGAAAAACTATTTTCCTTTTATAGAACACAAGGAATTCGAAGAGTTTCAAGAAAACACATGATAGAATCCAAAAGAATAAATCATAAGGCAACATGTTGCAAGTGAGAGTTGGCACTGGAATATTTTGGAACAAGTCAAAGATACTTTGAATTTCTCCATAGAGTTGAAAACACTTTGAAAACTCTGAATTCGGGGTAGGGGCATCCTAACAAACATGCAACACTATTGACATTTTCCTTCAAAACCCCCCAAGCTCGGTCAACGAGTATCGGGTCTAGAAATGAATTTGCAAAATTCATTTTTTGAAACTCATCACCACATCTACACATCAAAACCCAAGGTTTCCATTACCTAATCATAAGCACCTCTTCAGTAGATACTTCCTCCACAGACTCATCTTCTTTGTTTCACTTCTTGTATTCGTGGAATGTAATCAACGCCCAATTCATATTTTCCCTTGAAGCACTCTCTGTCATTCCCCAACTATATTTATGCCATGCATATTCCTCAATTACCTTCTTTATTGCTTCATTCTTTTGCAACATTTCTATCTCATACTTTTTCATGTGATTCCTACACTTAATCGCCTCATCAAGGACTATTCGACTTAGTGACTGGATAATATCTTTATTTATTTTCTCAATCCAACTTCTGAAATCCTTTAATTTTGCATCATCCTACCCTATTCCTTCGGGATTAAAATACTATTATGTTAGCATCTCTACAAAATGCAAGTCCTTATTCACCATCTTTTCACTCTTTATGGTGATCTTTTCTAATCCAGCTATACATTGCATTAAATCATCGCTTTCCCAATTTAGCTACAATTTCCACTTCTTCAACATTGGAACATCCTATTATGTAACCACTTTCTCCTCTATCAACACTTGGACCTCCATTTTGAGATCTACATCTAACCATCATATTTCTACATTATTCTTCTCCATGCGGTTTTTACATTCAGTTAAAATCCTTTTAGACCTATCAAGCCAATAGAATGCTTCCTTACATTTACCAATTGCATCTCTCATCATTTCTTCACCCTACTACAACAAATGTTCTATCCAGTCCTCAAAAACATTTATCTTATATTTTAATCCTTCAATTACATCCACTTGCTCTTTAGACATCAATACAGGATTTGGTGGAAACTTAATCAATGACTGACTTGGTTGGGCTATGGCCTTGATAAAATCCTCTAAGTGAGAAATACACTCTTCCAGTTCTCTCTTCTTAAATGCTTGTCTTTTCTAATCTGAGCAGTCGTTGCTTCTAGGTTCATTCTCATTTCTTCTAACTCATGCTCCCATGAGGAGTGTCCTAGGTTGATTGTAGTAACTTAATAATCCCTAGGCATTATTTCATGTTTATTATTTTCTCCTACATGATTAGTTATCTGAAGAGTCTTTCTTCCATCTGAATTCCACTTAACAACATCTCTAACTCTCTCTAGTCTTATTCTTATGGGTTTCCATCTCCTATATTATACCCTTGAAATCTAGAGGCACAAACTCTACCTCCAATGGTGAAGCTAATTGTTGAACTAGCATATCAGGTATATCTTCATTTGGTCTCGCCTCATATATTCTTTGTTTCTATTGATCAAGTTGTTCTATAACATCCTTCCTCAACCCTTCACTATAATTTGTTTCTATCTTTGAATATTTTGTCGCATCACCTCTTGGTGGTAAGGATTTTGAATTCACCTATTCTTGTTCTTTTAGTTCTTCTTCGTCAAGCCTTGTATCTTCTTCCCCCTTCTTTCTTGCATCAATGTCACCCCCTAGAGCAAATTGCTCATGTTTCTCTAAGGCATCTAGGTTCCCATGATTCCTTTTCTCTTCACTTATGGTCTAAGAAGAATCCATATCTTTACTTATATCTGGACCTTTTCCTTGACCTTGAGTCTCTTCAACAATAGTTTTAGTTTCCACTTGTTGATGTCAATTTCTTGCTCACACACTTCATCTTCATCTATTATTGAAATGAGAATTTGATATGTAGTGACATTGTTCCCATTATATTAGCTTCTCCTTCTAGATTTCCCACTTCCTAAGTAAGTTGTCCTACTATAAACTTTGTCTTGTCTTCAACATCTAGACATACTTTTATGTTAGGAATTTCCTACATGACAGGTTGCACCATTGAAGCTCCCATGGATTGTTGCTTCTCTTTTAGTTGTATTAGGGTAGACCACTTCTCTGCCTCTTTTAGGGTATGATCCATAGTTATTGTGTTTTCTCCCTCTGATATCGAGTATAATTCCCCTATATTTTGTTTCATTGTTGTTGTACTCACAAATGGTGGGGAATTAAAAATAGAAACTACCTGTTGGGGTACTAACCTTGTCCTTACAAACACTTATGATTTCATGGTTACTTCCTTTGGATTCAAGGTTTTTTCTCTTGGAAATGCAATAGAATAAGATGCCACATTTGGTGTTCTCAACATGTTTGTTGGAATAGCAAAGGTTTCCCTATTTGGATCATTTGACTGGGAAGCTATCAAAACTCCTTGGCTTAAAATTTTAGGGATTCTTTCTATACCCTATTTAATGGCCTTAGCCTCTATAATCTTTCTCTTCTTTCCCAAAAAATCATCATACCCTGACTCACTTATCATATTTTGTTTCTTTTTTGTCCCATGAGGGTATGTGGGTGTTATTCCAACCTCTTTTATCAATTTGATGTACTCATCTATCCATGATTGAGTGTAATCAAGCACTTTTTTGGAAACATTATTCATGGTAACTATCTCTGGCTATCTCTAATATGGATCTGAAATAGGTTCATCACAAACCTTGTTTGATTCATAAGTTGGGTTATCTACATCACCATCATCTATATCCATTTGTTTTGGAACATCATGTATTCCAAAAGTCATTATCTAAGCTAGTGTCAACCTCTGATAAGATCATTTTCTAACTTCATGATCATCATCACAATCGGACCAAAAATCCTCCAAATGAGAGACATGAGCATATCTCTTATTAATATGTTTGGCTAATCTTTTAGCCAGGTCATAATTATTCATAGTAAACATGAATAGTTCTAGCCCATAAGATTTCAATTCATCTTCACACAATTTAGCACTCTTGACTGAGATACATTTCTAATTCCCTATGGTAATAGGAAACTTTACAAGCCCCTTTTTGTGTAGCTGCAAGAATGCATCATGGGATGGTATCACCTACCTTGAAAATTCTAGTAGCACTATCTTGTCTGTAAGATATTTGGGCATCATGTAAGGACAACCTGTAAATCCTTTTACTCTAATATAAGTGCATGTCGGGAATTGAATAAACCAACACCCAATAGAGTGTATAGCACCTTTTTCTTCTGGAGATATTCTCTTTGCTTTATCTCCCTCCATCAACCTTACCAACTTCATGGAGAAAACATCATTTACCCTGTAGTAATGTTCTCTATACTGACTAGCAGTAATCTATGGAAAATGTTGGTAAACCAACATTTTCCCTAGCTCTCTGCCTAGAACTTACACTCTATTCAATCCTTGAATATTGGCCCTTAGGGCACAAGAATAAATATTGTATGAGGACATAGTGAACCATTGGAAAATGGGGAACATCTGAATGCACTCATGCAATCTGTCATTGATAAATCTTGCCCAATGAATCTGAATAGTATCTTCCCTCATTCTTCTGATAACCTCAAACATCCATGGCTCAAATTTACTAGTGTCTTTGCAACCAGTCATTCTACTCAATAAAGTTATTATATCTTGTATCTCCTGAATGAATATCAACCTCAATATATTATTTGGTATTTATGCGACTCTTTCTTGAAACTAGGTCGATATCATGACCTTTTTATTTTGTTCTTCCATACTCATGTATGCATATGTTGGATCTTTCATTTGCAATATGATCATCCTTGTGAGCACTCAAAGTCCAAAGTTGTAAGCAATACCATCAGTAGATAAGCTTGCATAAACTCTCCCCTCTTTTATGGCAACCTTGTTGTCGGTATCATACCATCTCATACATTCCAGAATTAATTTTGGGGCTTCCATTGTCATCAAGAACCCTATCGCTAAATGCATTCTACTAGCAACCATATTCTTGTTACACTAGCTAGCATTCGATTGTTGGTTCCTTCACATAAACTCATAATCGTTGAAACCTCCTAGATGGGTATCTGTTATCATTCCATAAGTAGGGATTGCCTACAAGAGAGGGAATTCAAACTCCTCTTGATTGTTTCTTTCGCAACGTACTCATGTATTCTTCAATTTCCTACATGATTAGTGTATTGATATTCTACATATGAATTAGGGAAAATTCTAACAATGTACCTTCTACAACTAAATTTGCCAAAATATTTTTCCTATTATTTAATTCAATTAGATTACATACTAGTTCAACTAGGAATTTACCACATGAAATTCCATTTTACTAGAGCCAAGTGCATATAAAGGAATTCACAAAGTTTAATTGAAAGATAAATAATTGGTTTCGTTAATGGTGAACTTGAGCTAGTGCAAAATTAAATTCTAGCAATTATGTCCTTATCGCATTCCAATATTTTACCTTCTTGAAGTGCTTTGAATTTTTCCTTAATTCCTTAGTGGGTTTATAGATGTCTCACTTCATGCATGGTAGTGTATTGCAGAATTAAATCACATTCTTTAGGTGGTGCCAAGTACGTGCTTTCACCACCTTCCTTTAATTCCTTATTAATTTTGTATTAACTACATTAAAAATGGTACAATCATGGTAGGTTAGGGTTCACCTTATGAAATTCTTGATTTTTCGTATCCTAAGTCAATTCAAAAATATGGTGGCATGGGAAGCTAACATGGCGCACTCACATGCTCCCTTTTTCAGTGTTAGAAAATAGTAGTTGAGTGAGCACTTATGCTAAAAGATTAATTAGCAATTGGGACCAAAGCATCTGATAAATCCCTTTGAGAAAAAACAATGTCAGGTGATCATTGAGTTCAGGAAAAAGGAAACTCAGGTGTAGGTGTAGAATTGAATCGATATAGATCAAACAAGTTCTTATACAAAATATTTCTGATTTTCGCCTCTAAAAGGAAAGAAATCTGCTAACAAGTTCAACAATTAGAAAATTGATGCATGCAGATCAGGAAAAATACTCCCCAAGTAAAGGTCGAGTGGGTGAACCACTCACCGAGTAAAACTATACACCGGGTAAACTATTAAACATGCACAACTCACACTACATTTTACTTAATAACACCCAATGCATGAAAACCCGATAATCAAGATAAATGACAAGATTTCAGAGAAATCTCAATTTGGAGATTCTGACTTAGTAAGACCACTAATTCAGCTAGAAACCAAGAACCTTGGAACAAAAGACTCCTATTTTACCATTACCACCCCAAAAAAGAAAAAATCAAGCCAAAAGAAAAAGAAAAGAGTAGGGGTCCACATTTTTCCAAGGGAAAAATGGGGTGTGTTGTGAGACCACACAACAAGTAGGAAAACAAACACGTCGAGTTAGACTTGATGCTTCTACAACCTGAAGTGACGTGTTTGTTCATCGATGTGATTCTTTTACATTAGAGTGATACTTTTGTTCATCGATGCAACACTTTTTACATAAGCGAGTGGGTTTGAAAATTTGGTTCACTTTTGACTGTGATAAAATGATGCTTTTGCAAAAAATCTCGCTTTTGTTCTAGGGCTTAATAGACTTAAGTTTTTATCAAATTGACGTTGTGGGAACTATGCTTGTAGGCAGTACTTGATCCTATTTTGTCATGGGAGCCATGACCTCAGGTGCTTGATAGGATGATACATTTCAGAGAGATGGATATGGATTTCTTGGGAGATGCCAACCTATATTACATTGCATATATGCTAGAGATCCAAGCTCATAGAGCTTTCATGACTATTCTAGTCGAGAGGTGGTAATTTGAAATTTTGTCATTCTTGCTTCCTACTAGTGAGGTGACACATTAGAGGATGTCTGATGTATTCTAAAAGTACCCATTCATGGGGCTAGGGTCATCTATGATCCAAATCATGGTGCAAAGGCACTTAAGAGAGTGTTTGGGGATGACGATTTGGATAGACCGATCTATGATAGTACATTAGATCCATTGATGACATAGTTATAGCCATAGTGGGCCTCATATGTGGGCATATCATTCCTAGTAGGAGATCAAGGGGCTTCTCTATTGATTGGGGTAGAGTCTTTGAATATATCGTGGAGGAGGCTAGAGTATATGCATGGGGACCATGCATTTTAGCATACCTCTACCACGATATGCACCGGGTAATGTACCATTCAGCTACTATCTTGTCTATAGGGGTTACACATCTACACATTTGGGTTTGAGAGCACATTGATTTTCTCATACCAATTAGGGAGGAAGATTGAGAGGATGGATATCTGATGGTCTATAGATACCATGCCATGCTCACTCAACATAGGTTGGGCGACTTAAACTATTGGAGGAGATTGATAGATGGGATGATAGAGTTTTGATAGAGGCCATGGTTTCAGATAGAGCCATGGGTTGATGATGGTGCTCATCTTCCTTATTGTCGTCAGACCAGGTGGTTGATCGGGCACACTTAGTATATTCTAGAGAGATATTTACTTGATAGGGGTCGTCACCAGTTTTGTGAGCCTCAAGACATACTAATCAATGAATACCATGTATTCTTTGTGTGTACCACTAGGGAGATTGAAAATTAGGGGCCTATTCTCTCACTATAGGTTTCCATTGTAAATTTTATTCAACTAGCTCAATTTCAGTGGATATGGGAAAATGGGGAGGATGACCCTAGGGTGATGACAGACTATGATTCCTAGTGGATTCCTAAGAAGCCTTAGATATTTACCCATACTGATAGAGGAGTTATGGGAGGTCAACAAAGGAGAGAGTTTGAGACAAGTAGAGCTTGGAGGTAGAGACAGTGAGTAGAGGTTGAGATTTCAGTCACTGAGGATAGAGGGTAGGCTAAAGACGAGGCAATTTTAGTAGCTATAGCACCTATAGTTGCAGAGGGAGGCAGAGGTGGAGATGGAGATGGAGATAATGTGAGGCTCTATATCACTCTTTGGGAGTGTGATTAGGCTAGGAGGGAGTGAGATGGGTACCACAGAGAGTGGGATAGCCTGATAGTACAACTTGTCCAATGGATAGCTAAGAGAGATATGAGATCCCAACATAGATATTTAAGGGTGTAGGAGTAGGATGGAGAGATTGTACATAGGCAGCAGGTAGAGGCATAGCTCACCCATGTCACTGTGGAGAGAGACTAGGAGAGAGGGCGGAGATAATAACTAGAGGCTGCTAGATAGGGGTAGATGATCTTGATGGCCCAATATGTATACAAGAGATCTGGGTTCTCAAGCAAGAGGTTACTTATTATCGGACGCTCTATGAGGTAGTTGTGTCAGTACATCAAAGACAACTAAGATTCTCTACCAGGAGCACATCAAGGGGATTGAGGAGGTCAGATGGTGGTTCAATGGGGTGACCCTTGTAGGTACCTTCACATGCAAGACCCTCAGGTGGATAGGGACATCTGCCACAATAGCCTCCCACATAACATGCACCTCCTCATCCTCCTCCTTATCGAGGGGAGAGAGGAAAATTTATGTAGCTTGTATATATATCTTTGAATTCATATTATTATGTAAAAATATATTGATGTAGATAGATATTATTGATGTATATACATTCATTGGCTCTTGATAGACTCATGTACATGTATTTTTAATGTAGAGAGTATCACACATTTGATGTATAGATTATTGTATCATGAGATTAATTTTGATGATATTTATACAATGAGATATTTGATGCGACTTATGATAATGGTGTTATGTGATGCATGGATGCATATGGATGCACACTTTCATGATGTGATGATGTATGATGCTATGGTACTAATGATCTATGGATGCAGGATCTATGATATGATATCATGATGTATTGACATGATTCTTTTTTTGTATTTTTGATGCTATATATGATGACTATATAGGACGAATGATATATGATGCTTACTAATGGTTTGTAGATGTAGGATGCGATGGATATATTTTATTTTTGTGTATTCCATGATACTTGGATATAAATATTAGTATGATGAGTAGAATAGTAGAATGGATTATTAGATAGATAGAATAGAATGAGATGTAATGTTGATGTTGATCAAATAACAATAAATCTATGATTATTGGATAGATTGGATGGTTTTATTAGATATTTGATGAGATAGGATAGATTATTTTTCTTTTGCTTTAGGTTATGATAAATAATGTAGAGCAATCCTTATTTTGATGTAGCAAGTAGATACTATGCACCAAGGTATGAATAACTAGGGTGGTGTTATATCTATTGCATGGAATTTGACTCTGCAAACAAATAGGAGTATCTTTGTTCATACCTAACATACAAAAACCTTATTTGATCATCCAAGAGAATTAATTCATCAAAGAAAGTAGACTAATACACAAAAGGTATAAATAACCTGATATGCACAAGTTGTTGTATTACTCGAGACTATCCCTACACACACAAGGCAAGTATTCTCCAAGGTTGTATTACAAGAGCATGCCACAAACATAACAAATGAAAGAAATGACTCCCCCATTATGTACCTTCTAGACACACCAATATATTGAATATCAAGGTGGCTTCGAGTAAGCGATGGAATGAGACAAAAGATAAAACCAGAAGAAAAGACCGACTAAAAAAATATATTAATGTCATTTTATCTCTTGCCAGAGAGATTACAATTGTTGATCTGTGATTTGTACCTATTGTAGGAAAGATATAGCCATTAAGGAGACAATGTTGGATGTTGAATTAGATGATTTAGGTTATTGACATGTATGTAGCTAGTGTGTTTCGACAATGATCGATGCTAGAAATTTTTCATGAATGTTTATGTTTCGATGATTTCCATTTATTTTTTACTTTGTCAAAGATGAGTGCGACAATAAGTTTATTATGGATGGTGCATATTACTGCAAATAGGTGATTGGCAATGTTTTTCTTTTTGGAAAAATTTTGAATGTTTTTGAGATTTTTGAAATGTTTTGAGGTTTTCTTGTTCTTTTTGAAATATTTGAGTTTGTTTTTGGATTTTTAACCATTTGGATGTTTTTAGATTTTGAATATTTGGATTTTTTTTTTAATTTTTGAATATTTTTGGATTGTGAAGTATTTGAATATTTTTTGGATTTTTCAACTTAGGTGATAAACAAGAAGCCAATATGTTGACTAAGTTCAGAAAGATGCAACCAATCAAATTTTAGATTACTTCATTATAGACTGAATGAGATAACCCTAAGACTGTGTTGATGAGACCATAAATTGTCTCCTATTTTATCAAATAAAATCACCTAATTTTTCCTAATGAATTAGTGTTGATGAGAGCCAATTATGCCCCATTTTATGTCATATTTTAGCCTATTTCATGCACCTTCATACCTTTCCCCACATTCTATTTCCATTTCATGTCATACCATTTTACCATTTTATGTTGCATTTGATTAAATATATATAAGTGATATTTAATATAGTTTTTGGATAAAATATGGAAATTAATTATTGATTGTCTTTACTAATTTAAGCATTATGATTTCAAACCTTTGGAAAATCAAGCTTTCAGCATACAGATTATAGGAACTTCATGATCTTCTTGTTTCCTTCTTCACAAAAATATGATTCACATTTATTACTACAGTTTCCTCTTCTACAGTTGACTTTAGTTTCATTTCTCCTACCACATGCCACAAGTTGAGGCAAACGAACTGCAACTGCCAACTACACATCCTCTCCAAATTATTAAATATCATGTACCAATAAATTGTTGTGGTTCATTTTTGTTATATTGTTTTGACAGCAAGGCGTGATTATTATAGAAAATTAAGTTAGTAATAGCATGACTAGCATATTGCAAATAAATCGGTTCAGTTTGTTCAGGGAAGATTGACCACGAGGAAATCAAAGTATTTCTTTAGCTAGCTAATTTACCTCATTCATTGAATTGTAAATAGCAAGGCATATTTTTGTTGATGTGTCAAACTATATAAGCACGCATCTGTAATATTATCTTAGTAGAAAAAGGGAATAAAAATCTATTTAATATTATTACCAAGAAAAATGTTTTGAAGTCTCTTCCAAAAATCACATAAGCTTCATCTCCATCGGTTGATTGGGAGGAAGGGCATCCGCTCTCCAACTGCTGATGGACTGTAACTACTGTATTTTTTGTAGTTTGTGCTTATGTGTTTTGACTCCAATCTATTACGTTTTGCATTACTACATTTTTGTGTATTAATAATCTATGTTTTATTTATTACGTTGTTACATTTTTATGTATTAATAATATATATTTTATTTGCATCCTACAGAATTAATTTGTATGGCTTTCATTTCTGATATTTGTCGATTAAGTTTCAGTTTCAGAATTTATTATTTTTGCATAGTTCCTGTTGCCTGAATAGAATAGCTCTTGTCGCCAGGAAGTGAGAGTTCATGTTGTCAGTCTCATTTTGATTTTTTGTAGAATTTTTTTCATGTGTTCTAGCTGCATTTCATCCCCGCTCAGCTCACAACTCTCATCCCTTCGATTGGCATATAGCCATGACATCTCTCTCAAGTTTACGCCCCCAGATTGCACATATAGACCAAACTGAAATTCATTATAAGTGTTAAATCTTTCTTATTATTTGTACCCAGTGTTGGCCTATCAAGTGTTAAAGTGGATTTGAGTAATGAATGAAAGTTCTTTAACTTGTTTAAAGTAGAATATAAAGTAAATGTTTGGTTTATTTTTAGTAATTAAATGTGATCCAAATTGCTCTAATATGTCTCCATGAAGTGTTTAAGATGATATAATGTAGATAAATGAGTTGTTAAATAACTCATGGTAAGAAGAAGCTTCATAGACACTTGCAACAGAGAGCTCTAGACACTTGAAGTGGTTAACTCCTGATAGCTCTAGAAGGCTTTAAAGAAATAATGAGAAGATAGAGAAGACTCCCAACACACTCCTACATTCATTCAAAATCATGGAGCATCATTCATTCCTAAATTAATGGGATGAGTATTTGTTTCATGTTGAGTTTTAAGATCTCTCACAGTTATTAAATTTTATGCTTCCTTCTTCCACCAAAGATAACTCAAGTTACCTCATCACTGAAATATTGTTGCATGATTGTAGCATGTTATTCATACTAAGGGTAAATGATTTGGTTGACTGAATTGAATAATAATTCCTTCATTCATGTCCAACACTTGAAGAATTCCTTCAAATCAGGCGCCTTGAAATTGTCAAAAATGCAATCTCAATAAAACAGCGATATCTCCTTCGTTTCTCAATGAAATTCAAAAATTCAAAATGATCTGGAAAGTAGATTTTGAGGGCTAAAAATTCTTTTGAGAATTTGGCATGATTTGCATCAGGGAAAGAGAAGTATGTGACAAAAAATGACTGAGATAAAAGTGGCATGATGGAGGACAGCAACTTCTATTTTTTTAGAGTTTTGTAAACGACCCCTCAAAAATAAGATCTTGGATCCACATTCTTAGTGAATTGGTTGGGTAGATCTAGAATATGAATTCTATAAATACAATTTAATCTTTTGAGAAAAAGGAGGGGATTAGAAAGGCGTGTTTTGGCCTAAGGAAATAGGATAGTTTCTAGTTTCATTTCAAGCAAGAAATAGGATAGTTTCTAATTTGATTCCAAGCAATGTATTTCCAAAAAAATTAGAGTAAATTTGAATTCAAAAAAACTTTTCATTTCCAGCAAGTGTGAAATAGTTTATCCTTTTCAATTCTTGCAAGTGTTCCTTAGATTAGTTCCCTTTCATGCAAATAGGATTTATTTTTGCAAGTAGAATAGACTCTCAAGTAATTTTTCTACTTTCTCTCTTGCATACAGTCATGGACACCGCCTTGGATTGATAAATTAAATGATGAGGATTATAATGACCCCATTAGGTGCCAAGTAGTATGCTTAACAATAGATATTAATTGAATACCAATCCATGTTAGGGATGTAGATGGAAAAATATTATAGATGGATGGATGAAATAGATTTATTATGGATGGGATGAGAGAGATCATTTGCTATATTATGGATGAAATGGATTTATTTACACATGGTGTATGTTTTCCAAGTTTTCACCAAATTACTTTCCCAAAGTGCCACCGAAGTGGTTTTCATTAGAGGATTTTTTTTCTTTACTATTTTATCTTTTTTTTGTATTTTTGTTATTTTTTATTATTTTTTTTAATAAGATACCCACATAGGTTAGGCATAGAACCATTTGAGATCATTTTTGTTGATAAGATCCTACAAGGATTCCCCTTCAGGTATTTCTAGTTGATATACTCTAGATCCATATCTTGCAATAACAACAAATAATCCTAACTAGTTAGGTTTGAATTTTCCCTTGTTATCTTGATCCATATGATTCTTTTAGTTTTCTTTGAGGACTAAATCTCCTAGAAATTTTTGGCCTTTGATATTCTTATAATATATTTTTCGAAGATGATTCTAATAAGCTTGCAGATGGTTTAATGCTTATATACATTGTTCATCCAACAATTCTAGCTCATTTAGTCTAGATATCTGATATTCTTCATCATCAATCAAGTGTTGCAATGAAAACCTTAGTGATGGAAGCTCGACCAAGCAATAGGTAAGATGGCTTCAATACCATAAACTAAGGAATATGGTGTGGCACCGGTGGGTGTTCTAATACTCGTTCAATAAGCCCATAAGGCGGGGTTTAGTTGCAAGTGTAATTCATAGCCAACATCATTAATGGCCCTTTTCAAGATTTTTAAGATAGTTTTGTTAGATGCTTCAAATTGATAGTTCCCTTGAGGCTAGTAGGGTGTAAAGAAATGGTGTTGGATATAGAATTGAGTGCAAAGTTCTCAAACATCTTGGTTTCTTAGAAGGGGTTCCATTATTTGTGATAATGCCTTGAGGAACTCCATATCGGTAGATTAGGTGGTTTAGGATAAATTTGGAAATCTATTTTCTAGTGATGTACATAAGAGGAATGACCCTGATCCACTTTGTAAAATACTTAGTGGAAGTAACGATATATTTATGGCTATTTGAAGATATAGGTGAAATATTCCCTATGAGATCGAGCCCCCATTGTGAGAAAAGCCAAGGTGTGGTTATAGGTCGTAGTTCCTATGTCGGAGCATGGATGAAATCACCAATGTGTTGGCACTGCAAACTTTTCCTAACAAATTGATTTTCCTCTTGTTCCATGGTTGGCCAATAGTATCCCATTCTAAGTAACTTCTTAGAGAGGGTAGGGCCACTTGATTTGGACCCACAAACACCTTCGTGTATCTCTTGTAAGGAAATTATAGCTTCTTCCAAGTTAAGGCACCTAGGTAATGTGCCATCAAGACTCTTCCGATAAAGGGTGATGCCAATAATAACAAAATGGGATGATCTTCAGATGAATTTTTTTTTAAGGTTGGACGTAGGGTTAGGTGGTATGGTACCATCATGAAGGTATTGATATATGTCTTGGTACCATGGGGAGTTGGGACCAATAATTTTACATACATATTCTAATTCGAGAACTTTGAATGTCAATATGAGTAATTGTTCTATGAGTAATTCACACTTATGATTGTTGTGCGACATGTCCAATAAAGATCCAATTTTTTCCATTGCATCTACTACGATGTCGTTGATATTGGGAATCTACTCAAAAGTCATATCAATGAAGTATTCCATAAGTTTTTCGATCATCCTTTTTTATGGCAATAGCTTGTCATCTTTAGTTTGGTAATCATCATTTACCTGTGTTACCACTATTTGAGAGTCATCGTAGACTTGCAGTTCCTTGATTTTCCACTACATTCTCAACCTTGTTATAAGGGCTTCATACTCAACAATGTTATTGGTGCATGGAAAATCCAGTCGATAAGACTTTGGCATGCAAACTCCTTGAGGGGTAATGAATAGAATCCCTACCCCCAATCCATGTTGCGCATGTGAGCCATAAAAGTATAGTTTCCACTGACTTGTTGACGTAACAGTGAATATTGCCTCATCCAAAAAATCCAACACAAGGGGATTATCATCATATATTGGTGCATTTTCTAACTAATCTACTATAATTTTTCCTTTGATTGCCTTTAGGTCCACGTATTTTATTTAAACTCACTAAGGATCATGACCCATTTATTCGACTCATGAGATATGCTTTTGATAATAAGTACTTTAGTGGATCAAATTTTGAAATAATCTTAACTTGATGACTAAGCATATAGTATCATAGTTTTTAGGAAGCAAAAACTACTGCTAGGCATGTTATTTCAGTGGGATTATAGTTAAGTTCATAGCCCACTAGTGTGAATGATGTAGTAAACGATTCTTTCTTTTCTTGACTCATCATATTGTGCCAAAAGAGCTCCTAGTGTTGTTGTTGAGATGTACAAAATCAATGATTTTTTTTAGAATCGATGACATCTTTATGGAGAATATGTGTGAACAAGTGGCATTTATTGGGTAGCTATGTTATAAACCTTTGAACAGATAACAAATTTCCCTGTAGATTGTGAAGATGCTTGAGATTTTTAGGTGGAGGTATATCTATAATCGCCTTGAATTTGGTAGGTTCCACTTTTATTCATCTTCAAGATACTATGTATCCCAATAATTTACTAGAAGTGACTCCAAAGACACATTTCTTTGAATTAAGCTTTACCTTATACTTTTCCAATCTATCAAAAAATTTAGCTAGTACTTCAAGATGACCTTTCCTTGTTATAGATTTTTCTAAGATATCATCCATGTAATCTACCATGATTGTATGAAATATGTCATGAAAAATTACCACCATTTCTCTTTGATAAGTTTCTCCTACATTTTTAAGACCAAAGGGCATGACATTCCAGCAATATGTACCCCATGTGCATGTGAATGCAATTTTATGATGATCCTCTTGTGCTATCCTTATATGATTGTATCCAAAAAATCTTTCCATAAGAGACAATATCTCATGTCCAGTTGTGCGATCAATTATAATGTTGATGTTAGGTAACGAAGAGACATCCTTAGGACATGCCTTGTTGAGATCTCTAAATTTTGTACATATCCTAATGCCCCCAATGGGTTTTGACACTAGAAATAGGTTTGAAACCCACTCATGGTTGTCAATAGGTCTAATGAAGCCCACATCTAGCAACTTTTATAGTTCAACCTTGACAATTAGTGCTATTTGAGGATGCATTTTCCTTAGCTTTTGTTTAATTACTTCAGCATCAAGATGCACCATTAGATGATGAAATATTAGTGATGTATCAGATCTTGGCATATTTGCATAAGATCAAGGGAAGTTGATCTTTTTGTCACCCAAGAAGGCTATAAAATTATGCTCTTCATCTAGAGATGTAGCATAAAATGTGATTTGAGGCTTGTCATTTGTCCTGAAATTGATAGGTTGCACTTCTTCAATTAGCATTGTTTATTTTTCTTGATCCATAGCAATACTAGGGAGGTTGAATCCTTAAACATTAGGCACCTTAGAGAGGTTTTCACATTCAAATACATCCTTTATTTTTTACTTTTTCTCATTTTGAAAGTGCCACTTTGTGGATTTCTCTGGGGGAGCTTTTATTGATTTTCATATTTGTCATTTTACAATTAAAGGATTCAAGTTTATCACCATAGTATGCTTTAGTATCAAGTTCTATTTCAAACCCTATTTTTTGATCTCCTAGAGGAATACCTTCTTGTAGTCCCATGAATTTGGCAATAGCTTCAATCATTTTCAAATAAATCAAGAATAGGCGCTTTTTATTGGTCACAATCGATAAGCTAGGGATAAATGAGTGGGAGGATATTTTTTCAGTAGATGGGGTGAAGGATAAGGTCATGATAGTATATATGGAAGTGTTTTCAAATAATTTTGTTATGAACATAGGAGATTCTTCGATTTCATCATCACTAGATGAATTATCCAAGGGAGAAGTTACAACTTCCTCAATAGAGATACCTTCAACGAGAGGGGTTATATTTTATTGTGAGTCATACCTAATTCCTTTATATTTCTTTCACTTTTCTAGGATGATTGGTTCTCAGATACCTTGGTGATTTAGACCAAGTCCACCATGACTTGTAAATTCCATGATTTTGATCATTTGGAACCCTTTGTTATTTTTATTGATGAGAAGAGGAGCTTCTTCTTGTTCTTCTTGATATACCTATTTAGAGAAATTTCCTTCATCTATGACTTTTTTGTCAAGTTCACCCCATTTTTGAAAAGACTGTTAGTTCAAAATTTATTGTCTTAGTTGCTTTATTAGTATGGTGAGGTTTCTCATATGTCTTCAAAGAAAGAGGTAGTTGTCCTTCATAGTAGGACACTTTGAGGTTATAATCACCACAACCATTATCTTGTATTTGGACCTTGACTTCATATAGTGTTTAATGTAATGTGGAGGAGGATGCAAGCGTTGATGGATCAATGTAGGAAGATGAATGTAAATCCTCATCAATTTTTGGGACTTGAAGTAGCCTGTGATACTTTTCTTCCATGCTTTTGAAGTAGTAGAAAGGTTTGGGGTCACCACAAATGGTAACCTTAGTATTGTTGTAGGGAAACTTGATGCTTTGATCATATGTGGATGGGATGGCCTACATGGCATGTATCCATGGGTGGCCTAGGAGGATGTTGTAGGGAAATTCAAGATCTAATACTTGGCATTTTGTTTTGGAGATTGTAGGACCAACTTAAATAGGTAACTTTATAGTTCCCTCTAAATCCCTTTCCTCATCATTGTATGCTCTAAGAGTTATACCCTTTTGTCTATCAATTACTTCCTCAAAGTATCCTAAATGTCAAACTAGTTTTAGAGTACATATGTTCAAGCCTGCACCACCATCTATCAAGACTCTCTTTATCTTGTGTTTATGGATGTAAACCTTGAGATGTAAAGAATTATTATGATATTTTTGGGTTGGAAGGTCCTTTTCGGTAAATAAGAGATGATGAGCGGATGCAATATTCCCTACCATAGTTTAGAATTTTTTCTATCAATATCAATATATATGGATAACTGTAAGACAGTCTTGTCTATGACTTATGTGTGGGGGAGATCCTTAGAAGTTATAAGATGGATATTTGTGTTGAGGTTTTCTTAATATATTCAATCAAGCTATAATTATTTGGATTTACTTTGGTTAGAACTTTTGATTATGGAGGAGCTCCTTGGATACTGATTTTCCCTCTTCATGTGGTGACTCCATGCTCAATATTTTTTCCATAAATAATAACAACAAATATATGGTTGTTTCCATAGTGTGTATGTCCTACAAAATTATCATAGGAATGGTTAACTTGGTTATACACTTTTGACTTACCAACATTGTTTCCTTTACCATGGTCAAGCATTGGATTCTTGTATATAGCTAGATCATTGTTTCTTGAAGTTTCTAGTTGTTGTTTAACGTTCACTTTTCCTTAATAAATGAGGTATTGGATGGGATTCTTAAGCCTCATATAGTTGGATTTTTTGTGTCCCTTAGTTTGGTGGAATTCATAATGGTCATTATCGTTATACCATGTAGGTTTAAACTATGGTTCCTCGTACTGTCTGAGCTTGAAGCTTGATAAGGTTTGATTGGACCATTTTGTTTAATAATGTCTCAATGGGATCCCCTAAGGGAGTGTATCTATGTCTAGGAGCATTGTTAGGTCTTGGTGGTGGTGATCCTTGTGAAGGATTAGTGCTTTGGATGTTTTATTGTTTGTTTTGTTGAGTTTGTGTTTTTTAAAGAAACTTTGTGTCTACCACACCATCATTAGTAACATTTTTAGTATTGGACTATAGGTTGATGGTTGGTCTTTATTGTTTTTGTCGATAATTACTATAAATTTATCTATAAGAGCTCTTTCAATTGTGAAACATTTTTCTATTAGTTCTTCAAACATGTTATCACATTGTATGCAAAGTGAAAACCAACTTCCATGTTTAGATTTTGAATGAAGATGTCCACTTGTCACTTCTTAGGAATAGGCCAATTGCATTTGCTTGCTTTGTGTCTCCATCTTTGTAGAAAAGAGGCAAATGTTTCTCCTTGATTTTTCTTGATGAGGTATAATTCCTTCAAGGTGATTTCATGTTCAATAGTATAGGATAAATGTGCTATGAACTTGTCTATGAGATTGAAATTTTCTAATACTTGGTGAGAGCTGAGAGAACCATTTGATTTTTTTTCCCTAAACTTAGTGTAAATAGTCACATGAGATAAGTATTGTTATAGGACACCTCTAGACAAGCCACATAAAAAATTTGTATGTCCCCTATTGGATTACCATGTCCCTTGTATTTTTCAAGTCCAACCTTCCTACCTCATCTACCTTGCCTATATGCGTAAGTCTTCCTCATTGTATTTACACACTCTTCATATTGTAGATAGACATCCTATTGTGTTTATTGTTTCACTTGTGGAAGGTTATCAATTCAAGCTTTCTAATCTGAGCATTTTCCAACAAAAACTATTTTTTAATAAATATCTTGAGGGAAAATATATATATATAATAATCTAACATTTTTTTTGTAAAAGAGAAGAAAATAATTTGTAAGTTAAAATAGCCTATGAATGGTTTGAAGCAATCATTACAAATGTGATATCAAGAGTTTGTTTTTTCTTTATTGTAGCATGGGTTTGTTAAGAGTAAGTGTGATCATATTGTTTATTTCAAATTGAATGATGATTAACTACTAATCATTCAAAACAATATGTTGACAACATGTTTCATTCAAAACAAGAAGGGTGTGATTGGGAAAATCATAATTTAACTTTCTAGTGCCTTTAACATGAAGGATCTAGGGGCTACAAAAAATTTCTTGAATGTGGAAATGACAAGGATTGAGTTGGCATAAAGCTTTAGCTCAGAATAAGTATGTTCAAACTATTTTTCAATATCGTAAGCCAATGAGTTCCTTTACTTATAAATACTAAGCTATATTTAGATCCTCAAGTCAAGATTATAATATGGATGATATATAATGTTTCTTATTCTAGTGGCATATGTAGCCTAATGTATGCTATGGGATCTACGAAAGAAAAAATTTCCCAAACAATAGGTTTCCTTCACAAATGTATGCTCTAACCTTGATAGTGAGAATTGAAATTATGTGATTTGGATAGTAGGAATCATACACGTGGATATGTGTTCTTTAATTGGAGGATTTGTTGGTTGGATGAATAAGTGGCAACCCACAATTCTGTTGTCCACTATAGAAGCAAAGTACATTGTTATGACACATGCCTATAAAAAGGCAATGTGGTTATAGAGATTGCATGTAGATATTGGGTTTGATTATAGATAAATCAAGACCAAATGTGGCAATCAAAGTGTTAATTATTTCACAAAGAACCTAATATACCATGTGTATAAGAAACATAATGATGTTCAATATCATCATGTCTATGAGATGATTGAAAGTATCAGTCATGATACAAAAGGTTGACACTTTGGTTAATGATGTAGATTCCCTTAGTAAATGTGAAAAAATGAATTTTGTTGCTTGACTTATTTATTTTTAGTTTTCTATTATATTTTTGCATAAATAAAAATTTGATCAAATGCTAGAATTAGGTGTATCATTCATCTTGCAAATCCTAGGTCTCGTATATTATATTATATTCTATAGGAAAATAATGTATTATCTCTACAACATCATGGAATGGGAAAATATGAGATGCTCATGTGAGGGTGAGAATATTATTTATTTATTTATTTTTTCCAAAATACTTGGGATATTCTATAAGAAGGCATTGAATAGGGAGTTTACATTGAAAAAGTTAAAATTAACAGCTATTGAACATCTTCTTAATTTAAATGGTATGATTATTGGTTACCCTCATGGTGCACCTAGATTTGAGAAATTGATCAATTTGACCATTATGATAAAATCTATGGCATGTGAAAGAGGCCAAAAGGAATTACTCCTTATTCTAAATTGATTGACCATGACTATGGAAACTTTCATTTTGTATTGACATGTGTTTTTTACTCGTGGTATTAGATACTACTTGATATTCATGTTTCAAAATTTTTTTATATTAAAGAATTGAGATACAAGTTTTAAAAAATATTTTACCAATCATTTATGATATAAAATTGCAATCAATCAAAAAGATAATTCAATTGTATTCATGTACTTTATTTTTAAATATTAATACAAGTTTGGGTCTTTTTGGTAAAAAAAATCCATCAAAGATTTCTTCATCTATATCTAATGTTCATATGCCTTGTAAATTTATGTTTTTTTAATTGTTTAATTAATGCTACATGATTTATCACATTTTTAATGAAAATAAAAAATTAATTGGTAATACTCTTGATGTGTTGTTCACCTATATTCAACTTAGTGGCACTGAAACTTAACAATAGATCCAAGGATAAAAAACCCTTCCCTAACACAATGAATCCCTATGAAGGCATTTTAGTGCATTCGGTCATTGTGACAAACTAGATGACCCCCCAACACCTCTACCTAATGGTTGTTTAATGGCCTTATAATGGATATAATATTTACAAAGGTGTTATACCTTATGAGCACCTAAGACCACTAGTTTGTGTTTGATGATGTAGATTTTCTCGAACTATGATTAAAGCTTTATGTTGATCTTTTATTATTCACTTGAATGATCCTTTCTTCATAATTGATTATAAATTTAATTATTTGTGTTGATCCTTCAATTACTTTATCAATCTAGAGGATAAATTTAATGCAACAATCTTCTCTTATGGCATACTCACACTTTTTGTGACTAATAGATACAATATTCAAGTAAAAAAAGGTAGCTAAGTATGAAATATATTATTATTATTTATCATTTTTAATAAAAGGTGAAGAGTAGGTTTATAGAGAACCCCAAAACCTTTTACAATGAGCTAAAAGATAAAGCATTGAAGCCTAGAACCTAAACGCAAGATCACTACAAGTATCAAATAGCCCTAGGGAGAAAAACTACCCATTGAAACTCCCAACACAACTAAGGGTCAAAGAAAATATGATAATTGTCATTCGTGGCAACTTGAGGAAAAATCACTCCAAATATATTTTCATATGACCACCAAGCATTACCACAAAGTTGTTAGCACTAAATTCCTCATTGATAGAATTCCCTTTTTTATTGCCAAACATGACTTGAGACTTATTTAGAGTTCACAGTAACCTATCATCCATAGGCATCTTTATTTTATCCTTAGAGATTAAAATGAATGGTGGAAGAGCACCATCCAATTCTATAGTAACCAATTTCTACTCTAAAATATTTCTTTGAATGCCTCCCAACAAAGTCAATCGAACCCAAACCAAATCACCATTGTCACTAGGGATAAACCCATCCAAAGAATGGTCATCAATAGCAACACCTCGCCAAGGGAAAAGTATTCAAATTCTAAGTGTAGACACCTAGAATATTCCATAGGTCTATTCATCACTAAACCTATCACCCAATCCCTAATTTACCAAATTTCGTCACCTAGGCCTACATCCCATCACCTAGTCCTAATTCACTTAACATATATGTTTTGCCTAAAGTCCATAACTTGATTAAGTAATCATATTATTTAATTAACCACCCTTTTCCATCTCATCACAATAAATAAATAATTATAACATATTCCACCTATTAACCATCTCACCCATGTGGCTAAAATAAATAAATAATATTATTATTTAATAAATCCTATATTCCTTCACCACTTTCCAAGAATAATGGGGACCTAGGAACACTTTTCCTTGTCCTCACATCATTCTCTCAACACATTACCTAGGAACACTTGTCCTTATGGTCCCCTTATCCTCTCAACACATCCCAAAGTTATAGCCTTCTTAGGTGCACATGTCCCTAATTTCCCTCATCCTCACAACCACTTACTAAACTTAGTAAATTCATCCTAAAAATTCACATTCTAACTACCTTCATCTCCACCCTTCATCCTCTCCTAGATCCTATGGAATTCCTATCAACCATTCTCCACCCTTGCTCTCATAAGAAAATCTTAGCCATCCATTCGTCATTCTCAAAATCTATAAATCTAGGCATCCTCTCACTAAATCATAATCAATTATCACTCATACTAAGTACATGTTATCAAATTGGTGATCATTCAAGAAAGGAGAATTCGGAATTCCAATTTATCAAGGAGAAAATCAAACCACAATGGAGACTATGGTAACATATTATGTTGATTTTTGATGTATGCTTTATTGAATTTCTCTTTTGTGAGCTCTATCTGAGGTTTGTGATGGTTTAAAATACGAGTCTTATGCATTTCATTTTTTCCGCTTACATTTCTAAATTATTACTTACATTATGGTGACTCTGTTGATTATTATCCCTGTATGCCACTCTATTTTTCATTTTCATGCATTTTATTGATGGTGTGCATTAACAGGTTTTACAAGTTCATAGATCAAGTTTTTGCAAGTGCATTCGAGACAAAATTTGATGGCACCATCATGATAAAAGTGCGTGGGAGACAAAATTTAATATAAAATATCTGATATTTTATTGACAAAAGATTTCTAAGGTTTTTGCAAGTCTGTGGTTGGTGCCTACATAAAATACGAGGTAAAAATCACTTTTAAATTCCCAAATACAACATTTATTTAGCCAAAAGCATTTTTAAATTATTAAAACTACATTTATTTAAGTGAAACCACCTTTGAAAAGCTCAAAACCACTAGTTTTAAAAGTAAAACCACCATTTAAAAGCTCAAAACCATGAATATTATGATTTTTTTTTTAAATCAATAGGGAATTGTTAAAACCATGAGATTTAGGGTGAAACCACCAATTTATAGGGAAAACCATGCATGTACAGTTATAACTGCCTTAATAATTTCTCAAGACCATAAGTTTGTGGTCGTAAGCCACCCTCAAAAGGGAAAAAACCATAAATATTATTGCAAAAAATGTTAATTTATTTGGAAATTCAAGTCAAATTTAACTATAATTTATAGCCCCTTCAAATCCACTTGAATAGTTGGGAATCTAACTTAGGTCATCTACAAGCCCATAGTCACAAGTTGTCTTTTTTCCAACCTTTTAGCTCTTGGTAATATATCGACCAGGAGCTTCGCTATTTTTTTGTCATGGGGTCATGTGGCTCCTCATCTTGTGGTCACATTAAGGACCAATGGCTAAGGCTTCAGATAAGCCCCTGATCACATGTCCTCCTAAGCTCTCGGTCCCATGCAAATTGTAAGAGCTTAAAACAAGCCCCCCCTTTGTGACCTAGCCCTCTAGCACTTGGCTAGCAGTCACCTAGGTGACCAAGAGATGGTCAACTAGGGGCTTAAACCCTTTGAACACCATTGAAACTTCATAAAAAGTACCCCTCAGTCAAATGCTTATAACTTCTTCTTTTTTATCAGATTTTCAAAATTTTATAGGGGTTGGAAAGCTAATTACGCCACGAACGTTTTGGTGTGGGTAATTTTTTGAAGTTTGGTTTTTATTTTCAAACTTCAATTTGTCATAACTTTACATTTTTTAGTTTTTTTTTAACTTTCAGAAAAATCCAAAGAATTTGTTTTTCCAGTTTATTTTCCTGTAGGACTTACTGTTTTTCCATTTTTGATTGAATTTTGTGTGCATTTATTTTCATGATTTCAAGAAATCAATCTTGCAAACTACTAACTCAAGTGGTTTTGCAGGACGTTTTATTGAAGACATTGTTTATAAAGACTCATTTTTTATGTGCTTTGTCTACTTTTTATTTTCTCACTCGAAATTGGCTTAAAACTTTCTTTCACATTTTAATTTGGAATAACAATTTGCAAGTGCCTTTTAAACCCAAAGCACACTTGTGTATACTCTCTTCTCACACCTTAGGGTGATCCTGGCGATCAGAAATAAGTGTTGTCTTGTTTTATTTTTAGGGTGCTTTCTTGGGGATTTCATCACCCCAATGGATGACCTCAACTCCATTGTTTCGACGAAGCATAAATTATAGGGGGTGAATCAAAAGACACACCTGTTAGATGGTTTTTTGTCATTCAAACTAAGTCCCCAAGAACTTTATACCTTGGGGAAGTGAAGGAGAAGGATGGGTTACCCTCTTCTCCCAGTTGTTTTACTATTTTTCACTTTCAAATTCACAAATTAGGCCTCGTGTACCCTTCTAGTATTTAGAGGATACCCCTAGATAATCCTTGTATATCCTAGTTCAAGACCTTTCAGTCATTGCTTAATTATAGTGCAAGGTACAGTATCATGCCTGAAGATACTCATCATGTACCTTCTTGTATTGAGATAATAGTTATTCCTTGATTGGGCCTTGACCTTTCAATATAAGGGGTGTAGAGGTGGTACATGACCTTTGCATACCCTAGTTATCCACTCACTTGAAGGTGTTTTATTGTGTGGGCCCACATTAAGTTAACACATCCTGTTATTAAATAAATGTAGGCTTGTTATTGTGTCTTCTTTTTTGAGTGTTGTATATACCAAAGTTCTTGTTTGTAAAACCTTTACTACCAAGTTAAGTCAAGTCAAGTTTGAAATACTTTTTCTTTTTTGAAAACATTTTCCAAGTTGGTATCCTTTTGAAATATAAAATGTTGAAGTTAAAACTTAGGATAACCATTTACTTTCAAATCAATCTAAGTATCCAATCATCACGCCAATACTTTGTCACTCATTGTCCACTTGATCATAACCCTAGTCATCCTTGAAGTTGCATCCAATATATTTGAGAACATTAGGATATCCTTAGTATATTCCATCATTTATCCATCATCCTTATAATACACATTTGATCATCATCCAAATCAAATCCTTGGTCATATTTGACATTAAAACCTTTGGATCCTTTAATCAAAACCATCATTTTACCTTTAATCATCCTAAGGCCCATTTTTTAATCCTTGGAAACTACACCAATATGTAGAATTTCAAAGTCAAACCATAATTGAATCATTCTAAGATCCAAGTGTGTAGCTTAAACTATAATCCAAGTTTGGTAAGTCAAATCCACATAGTCCACATAATAATCTATTTCCATCCTTGGGGTCATCATAATCATCCAAGTTATACATCCACGCATTCCATCCAAGTTATCTATCAAGTCTACCTAGGGTTATCCTTTTGACATAGTTACCATAAGTCAAAGCAATCCAAAATCCAAATCTACCAATTTTGAAAATCCAAGAACCTAACTAAACAATGGATCCATATACCACACCAATGAAGTTCAAACTCATAATCAAAGCAACCCCAAAGATCATAATCAAACCAATCCAAAATATCATAATCAAGGGAAAATCCAACACCATGAGCCCTTTAGATGAAATCCTTTTCCCACATCGAGCAACATGCAATAATGGAATTTTCCATCAATCAAAATATGATCCTTATAATGATGAGGATGATCTTGTCTGCCAACCTGAATATGATACTTATCATGATGAGGATGGCCTTGTCTATCAACCTGAGTATGATCCTTATAATGATGAGGATGATACTATCTACCAACCTTAATATGATCCTTATGATGATGAGGATGATCTTATCAATCAACCTAAATATGACCTTTATGACAATGATGTTAGCATTGACCAAGACATCATTGATGAGATCCTTATGGAACGTCTTGCCATAGATTCCATACAACCCATCATAAATTCCCATATCCCCCAAAACCAAGACCTCCCAAGCACTATCCACCTCATGAACCAACATCACACATTCATTACTCATTTGTATGCCACCTTTGGCAAGGAAAACATCCTAGAACAATGTCCACCATCACCCCAATCCATGTCATTTGAATGCTCTTCACCTAACTCATTTAATTCTACTAGATCATCTCCATCTTCCAAATCATTTACATCGGCCTCCTCCAAATCATTATCACCCCAAGTCCTTTCATTCATCCCAATCAACTAAAGATGTTGTCCAAGAACTACTCGCATGGGAAAAACAATTAATCCAAGAAATTCATGTCCACAATACATATCCATGAGTCTCCTACCACTATGCCTATCCTAGATCAAATACCATCAAACACTACCATATCCATAAGTCTACCCACATGGTAAAATTGACCTAAACATTTCATGAAGTCCATAAAACCAAAAAGGTCTAGAATCCATAAGTGTCATAAGGTCCAAAAATATCCTACTAGTCCAAGAATTTAAATGTGACATTAGGAACATATATCCAAGGCATAATCAATATATGGAAAATCACTGCAAAGAAAAGTGTATCCATCTTGTTTATGAAGGAACTAAGACTATGTCAAGATCTCGCTCTAAAGCATGTCACAACTTGCACCCAATCAAATCAAGATCAAGTTATTGAGAAAATCCATATAAATGATCCTAATATTCATGTTAATCCAATCTTTGGCCAAGATCCAATAGATGATTATGAAGCCCATGATAATCCCATCTTTGATCAAGATCATATCTATGATAATGAAATCCAAAATCTGATCCTTGGTCTCATGATTGATCCTACCTTTGATTCAAAAATCCAAGATGATCCTTTACTCCACTTTTACCCCATCCATGACCATGAAATCAAAGATGAACCCATCCATACTCCTAAAACTTCCATTTCCCAAGATGAGACACTTGCCTCCCTTGGACACATAGATAGTCAACCAAATGATATGGATCCCACCATGCATGAGGATTCACAAGACAAAGTTGGTCACATTGAGTATATCATCGATCAAATAGCATGATGGAAAAGAAGGAAAAATTACAATCATCCTTCAAGCTTGGTTTGACCACTTTCATACAGTTTGGCCTTAGATTGCAAAAGAGAACATAGAGCTTTCTTCTAAGTCAAGGTTGCCTAATGATGAATTTATTGTTGAACACCCAAAATATTGCGAGTGGGGTGAATCAGTATTCTCTAAAACCACTTAAACATTTAAACATTCATTATGTGTAGCATATTTAATTTGCAGTAAGAAAGTGTGAGAGGGGGACCAACCATGTCAAGGCTCTAGGTCACAGAGAGCTGAGAGTGAAGGGCTTTCCTAACTTACCTCACTCTAATGGTTGTATTGGGATGAGGATCAAGAATTAAGAGCACTATGACATGCTTTTGTCACTCTACAGAACCAAGTTTCAGATTTAGATTAGGCGAGCCTATTTTCGGAGTCAATATTGCACCCTAGACAGCTCTTTGTCCGAGGATGAAAGCGCAGTTCTGGGATGACAGTGCGGTGCGTTAGCATCTCTCGGTCACGCTGGAATTCGTATGGCCAAAAAATAGAAAGTACAATAAAGACTACCTAAAACGTACTAACAACCTTTGGTTTAGATGGAAAAAATAGAATGATAAAGTATAGCAAATAAAGATGAATACGATAAAATAGATAAAAGAGAGCTAGGGTGACAAAAACAATCTCACACAAGCGCCAGTACACCAACTAGCTCCAAACGCACGTTCACCTACACATAAGAAAGAGGGAAAATTGTTGGGGCTGTATAGGGTCCTGCCTTAGTCAGACCCCTGTTTTAGTGTTTCCACCTCCACAGACAGCCAGAAAGCAACAGAGTAGAATATACGATAAAGGAAAGAAGAAATAGAAAAGAACACTACAAACAATATTATGCTACTCAATCAAATCACAAAGGAGAGTGAAGTGTTACCACCTCCACCCAAAAGCTCCCTAGCCAATGCAGGAGAAAGCAAGCTACGAACTTGGAAAAGTCACCAGTGTCACAATCATGGTGAAGGGAGGTCTCGCAAGACTCCAAACTCACAACGTTTGTAATGGCCTCACACTTGCAATGTGGAGTTGATGGTGTTGTCGCTATTGCAATGTTCACAAGTAGAGTGCTAGAATGTTGGAATGAATGAGAATGAGCTTGAGAATGCGAAGAGATGAAGTGAATGAATGCCTAGAGATCAAAATGAAGTGAGAATGGATGCATTTGAAGGAAGAATCTGCCATTTCTGGGTCGGTTGGTCAAAGAAAGACATTACAAATTGACCCCAATCGAGTGTGTAATGCCTTTTCCAGCTTTAGATGCAAGAATTTGTCAGGGATGGCAGTGCACCGTTTGGATGTCTATGCGATGTGCGTGCATCCCCGACAAATATTCTCTCATCGATGCATAAGACAGATGCCAAGTGGATGGAAGGCAGGTGGGTGATGTGGAATTTCGCCTTCGGATTCAATTTTCTAAGGTGAGGGTATGTGAAAGGGGAATTTTCCCAAGGGGTGCAAATTCACTCCTATACATTTTTCCCCCAATTTAGCGAGCATGAATACTGATGAGTGCTCGATAAAGTAGATCGAAGAGTTAGTAGGGTTAGAAATGTATACCTGAACCGTCGAGGAAGCAAACCATGATCTGGAAAACTTGAAAGTGTAGGGTAGGCAAAGGACTCCATAGGTACTCCCTGAGGAGCTTTGAACAAAAGGACTTTGTAGCTCCATAGAACTATGAAGTTGCACAAGGTACACTGAAGGCCCTCAAACCAATGATGGACAAATCCCGCAGGATAAAAGCGTCTCACAGGCTCATAGACCTACAAGGAGGAAACCCCAAAGTTCTCTCTCATGAAGGAAGCCCCGAGAAGTAAATGCCTTACAAGCCCACAGACCTTCAAGGAGACATCCCCCAAGTTATCTCTCATAAGGGAAACTCAATGAAAGGGGACTTCGCAAAGTCAGACTAGAAAGTGACTTTACAGGCACACTTGCAAAGTGACATGTTAATCCGTAGATAGAACATGTCAGAAAACAAAGCAGCCATGCAAACAGAGGAGCGAATAGTCACGCAGACCATCAACAAATTGGAAGGCTTTCAAAGGGGTCCTTCGGGAACCCTTCAAAAGAGGAGGGGTTCACTCAAGGGGTGCACTATTTGAAAGTGCAAAAGAGACATTTTTTTCTCAAATCAATTCATCACCAAGGAATCCTTTCGAAAGATATTCACTTCATCAAGGAATTCAAAAGGAAGAAAATTCCCCCTCACGAGGGGAAGGTCGAGGCTTCTCCTGCAAGAAAAGTTTCTCCCACCCCGAAGGGAAGTTCTCAAGTTCTTTCTTTGCAAACCCATGATGAAGTAAACACATTCTGTTAGGGGTCCAAATCGAGAATGCGATTTTCAAAAAATGTTTGCAAGGATTTCCAAGAAAATATTTGTCACCAACAAATGCGTTTTCTAAAAATCGAAGTGTCATAGAAATGGCGTTGTCACACATGAGAGGGACAACTCGAGCAAAGAAGAGAGATAGATAAGAAAAGAGCAAAAGATAAAAAGCAACACAACGAACAAGAGACATATGGGGATTTGGTTTTGTAGGGTCAAATCTGCTCATGCTTATGTAAATAATAGGTAACCACAATGCAAGGTGAAAGATCATCAATCCCCACCAGGTCAAGAAGAATGCATGGAAGACAAAGTAAAAATGAAAAATTGGATCAACATGGAAGGGAAGCCTAAATGCCCCTAACGCTTTACATCGTCCCCAATTTGTCGAGAGTCAAAACATATAACAGAGGAAGAATGATGATACAAATAGAAGAAGGTTTACAACACAAAATCACTCCTATATCTAAGCACCAACAAGGGTGACAAGGGTCATCTAGGAACACATAACACGATCATGGGGGAACACGTCACAACACACACACATCTAATCTAAAGATAAAGAAGACGCCTCCCCCTAACACTCATCGACCAAGAGGTCGTCCGCTTCCCAATCTAGATCATTATAAGGAGAGGGTGGACGAGCCTGCAATAGTGTAATATTAAGGGGAGGAGCTTCCAACCCTCCTGCAACAAGGGCTAAGGAAGAAGACCTCGCAAAGGTCTTCTCCGCTCGACTCTTGTGGAGCTTTTGTCAATGATTTTGCAAAGATCACCAACAAGTATGGAACTTCGTCCAGAGAGTTGAACATGCACTTTACAAGAGTTCCATGTTGTACCTCAACAAATGGAGAGGATGGTGCCTGAAATTCACCACTTGGCTCATCGAGTGATTCAGGAGCGGTGAAAAACTTAAGGGAGGTCGGGACTTGTTATGTTACCAAGACAGAAGAATTTAGCACAGGACCACCCTTCGGAGAAGGTGGGCTCCTATTACGCCCTTCGTTGCTGGAAGGTCCAACCTCTACCTTCTGCTTCGTCGAGAGATATGAACTCCCCACAGATGTGGCAAGAGGCACAAAGGAGGAGGAGGAGGATAAAACTGCGGCAGACACCACCGAGGTATTCGGCATGTCCACGGGTTTAGGGAAAGGTGGGATATCCGGAAAGGACATCAACAAAGGCGGCTCGACCGAAGGAGTGATAAACACCTACACCTTTATAGGGTCAGGTGCGTTCACACTCATAGTAGGAGTTGGAAGCGAGACTGATCTTGGTTGAACGGAAGCAGAGGGGACGAGAGAGGAGGACACAACAAGAGGCCCTAGAGCAGGGCAATCATCTCCTCTTCCTTCTTGTGCAAAGTGGCTTGCTCAGCTACCAGAGCCTTTCGTCAACGCTTGCACTCGCACGCAAGGCAATTTCTACGACTCTTTGAGCTAGAGGCCGAGAGCTGCGAAGGGACAGAAGGATCTTGCTCAACCATAGGAATGTCCATCACAGTCATTTCTGGTAGAGGGATAGACTCTTCAACGAGAGCAAGAGGAAGGGATTAGGAAACAACAGGGGGGTTTAGCTCTAATGCCTCGGCGATGGGCCTCTTCCCATTCAATTTTTTTGGAGCAGGAGCGATGGGAGGTCGTGGAGGCCGAGACATAGAGGATTCCCCGTGGGGACCCTTACTTCTATTGTATCGAACGGGCCTAGGCTCCATGGGTAGAACAGGAAGCTCAAACACAGGATGCTTGGGCTTTCGCCAAGCAAGCACCATAGGATTCTCCCACAAGTGCGAAATAGAATCTGATAGTGCCACAACAAGGCAAGAGGAAGCATCAGGCTAGATAGCAGAATGGGAAGAAGAGGAACCTCGAGAGCGCTTCTCTTCTTCCCTTCTATGGGCCTTGGCAGCATCACTGTCAACTTTTAAGCAAGCCCTATGTGAAACAACATAGGGTGATGGAGGGTACCTTACTTTAGGCGTTAAGTTCCCTTTCTTGTACTTTTGATATGTCTGGTACAAGAGGTTTGTCCTAGGCAAGAGAGGACCAACGGGTACCAGCCAAAAGTGGTCTAAGGAATAGCTACCATGCTCAACTAGTGGTCTATAACCAGTGTCGTGGATCACATGTACGGAACCCTCATGAATAAATTTCAAACATTTGTGCACAACTGAGGGAATTACATTCATAGCTACCAGCCAGGGGATACCCAGCTTCACTCTGAAGAGCTCAAACCCCAAGATTATGTCAAATAAAAGGTTTATGGATTTAGGTCCAACAAGGAATAACAAAACAATACTACCAAGAGGAGGTATGAAAATTTTGTTATGCGTATGGATGGTGCTTACAAGTGCATCGTACCCATCTTTATGCAGAAAGGTAATTAACATAATATTCTCAGTTATGATGTTCACCTGAGACGTCGGGTCAATGAGAACACCTACTATAGTGTTTCAGTTGATTCGCGCAGGGATATAAAGAGGAGATGGTTCCTTATTAAAACTCATCGACAAGTCTTGCGAGGTGAAGGTTATACCTGAACTACTACTCGCAGGCTGCATAGAGGGGATAGGTTGATGTAGAAAAGAGGCCATCATGCACACTAAACAACCCTCTCACAAAGCCCCCAAAAGGTTTTACAATCAGACCATGACCCAACTAAGGCTTCGTAATGCAACACCTACAGAACCTTCCAACTACGCCTACTAGGGGTCGCAGGTTAGGTTGTAAGGCGAAAGCCTCACAACACTCACACCTATAACGCTCCTAGAACACAAGGAAAGGAGCTTTCAATATTGCAAGACGAAACCAAAATGGTTCACATCAGGTTCACCAAAAATGTAAGAGAGGGCGACCAACCACATCAAGGCTCCAAGTCATAAAGAGTCGAGAGTGGAGGGCTGCCCTAACTGACCTCACTCTAATGGTTGTATTAGGATGAGGATTGAGAATGAAGAGCGCTATGACATTTGTCACTCTACAGACCCGAGTTTCAGGTTTAGGCTAGGCGAGCCTATTTTTAGAGTCAATACTACACCCCGAACAGCTCTCTGTCTGAGGATGAAAGCACAATTCTAAGACGACAGTGCGACACGCTGGCATTTCTCTGGCGTGCTAGCATTCGTACGGCCAAAAAATAGAAAGTACAATAAAGACTACCTAAAACGTACTAATAGCTTAGCTAGTTGGTTTAGATGGAAAAAATAAATAAGAAAGTACAGCAAATAAAGACAAATATGATAAAACAGATAAAAGAGAGCTAGGGTGACGAAAACAATCTCACACAAGCGCCAGTTCGCTAGCTAGATCCAAATGCACGTTCACCTACACACAAGAAAGAGGGAAAATTGTTGGGGGTTGTATAGGGGCCTACCTTAGTTAGACCCTTGTTTTGGTGTTTCCACCTCCACGGACAGCTAGAAAGCAACGGAGTAGAATATGCGATAAAGGAAAGAAGAAATAGAAAAGAACACTACAAACAATATTATGCTACTCAATCAAATCACAAAGGAGAGGAGTGAAGCATTACCACCTCCACCCAAAAGCTCACTAGCCAATGGAGGAGAAAGCAAGCTACGAACTTGGAAAAGTCACCACAGCCGCAACCGTGGTGAAGGGAGGTCTCGCAAGACTCCAAGCTCACAACATATGTAATGGTCTCACACTTGCAATGTGGAGTTGATGGAGTATTGTTGTTGCTGCAATGTTCACAAGTAGATTGCTAGAATGCTGGAATGAATGAGAATAAGCTTCAGAATGTGTAGAGATGAAGTTAATGAACATCTAGAGATCAAAATGAAGTGAGAATGGATGAATTTGGAGGAAGAATCTGCCATTTTCGAGTCGTTTGGTCAAAGAGGGATTTTATAATTCGACCCCAATCGAGTGTGTGACGCCTCTGCCAACTTTAGATGCAGGAATCTATCAAGGACGTCTGTGTGCCACACGGACGTCTACACATCGTGCGTGCATCCTTGATAAATATTCTCTCACCGACCCACAAGACAGATGCCAAGAGGATGAAAGGCAGGTGGGCGATGTGGAATTTTTCCTTCAGATTTTATTTTCTAAGGTGAGGGTATGTGAAAGGGGAATTTTCCCAAGGGGTGAAAATTCGCTCCTATATAGAAAGGAAAGCATGAAATCAACCATCAACATCACATAACACATGAACACTAGATTTTTTACATGGAAAACCCAAAAAAGGAAAAACCACGGTGAGGATTAGCTCACAATATATTATAATTGATTATAAGATATTACAGAATTGTTCACTGCAGGTGGATTCATTGTCCCAGTGGACTCACTAACCACAAAAAGAAGAAAAGATAGAAGAGAGTGGTGGCACACAGTCGAAATTTGAACTAGTATAATTGCATCTACAATATGCATGAATTACAGTTTCATTTAAGCTCAATCTACTAACTTTATACACTTCATACTGATCTGCACTAACACTCTACTCTACTTTGCATTTGCCTCACACTCGCAAAATTCACATCAACAATATCTATCTTCAAATCTACATACTCAAAACATCGAAAATGATCTCACATATATATCCATCCCAACCTTAGACATCAATTAGGTTGGTGATGTATCATACAAAATATGCCTTGTCGGCTCAATCATACAAATCATATACACTTCACGCCTCAATTTAAACTTTTAATACATTAGATAGGTCGGGGTGGACCTATAATAACATCCTTATAATGGATCAATACTTACTCAAGCTCCACAATACTCAAACTTATTAGGTCAGCACAGGTAATGACCTAACATCAAAATTCACCAACTGTTCAATCATAAATAGATATGTGGACCTCAAAACTTTATTCCACTTGGATCATAGACTCTATTGACACCTGTCAACACTTCCACAATCCACAAAGCCAGATACCATCCACGACAAAGCGCAGATTCACCAAAACAAATACACTATACAAGAAACATTATCACTGGCAAACCAGAACTTCTGTCATCCATAACTTCCACTCCAGAAACCAAAACAATGTGAAACTTTGGATTTAAATGCTTCTATCACCCAACAAAATTATATTAAAACCGCAGAGCGAGATTCTTCACAGCAGACTAATGTGGACCAAATTACCAGATGTTCTATACACATAAATACATATTTTGATACTTAGCCAATTTTCCACTCCAACTGTCTATACCAAATCAAACCTTCTTGTAACTAAGCACTGGATTACTATCTTTATGCATGCTCAAGCTATGCAAAATGGTCTACACAATGATCTTCATACCGGATCACAATGTTGACATTTATGACAACACTGTACTACATACTATACAACTTGTAATCATACATCATGCTCATGTTGCCAGTTAGTATATCAATGACAAACTTCTTACTCTTCCAACATTTACATCCTATTTCAAAAGAGAAATATATCCTATAGAAAACAAAATTTATCAAAGCATGGGTTACAATGGAAAGGTTTGGGCCTTCATAAGCAAGGCATTCTAGAACCAGTATCATTATGTAAAAATGATGAATATCGAGGTCTTCACTACACATCTCCAAGAAAGCAATTTAATGGTAACAACTCAATGATAGTTGGGGCAACCTACACATCTTCTACCTAATTCCTCCATCCATAATCGTAACCTACATCCATAGCATCTTAAGCCTCATAATTGGGACCAACATCACCCATTTACAAAGTGAAGCATTCCCAGGGAACAAAAGATTGCAATCAATTACCAAAGACAAAACAAATGCAGACTCCATATCAAAATCAAAATAAATTTAAAAAGAAATATGCATCTAATAATCAATAAGAAAGAAAAAAATAATGGATCCCAAAGCATAGTAAATTGATGAATCCAATCAAATTGACTCATCAAAAGCAATCCATAAATCAAAATTCATATATTACATACAATAGGTGTGCACCACCTTCACAATTATCATGCAAAACTTCACTATCCAAAGAGAATATTGGTCCCAATCCTAAGACAAATCCCAAATTCAAATCCAATTTTACCACCTAATCCCAACATCCCTCATTCCAATTGAAACCCTAAATCCAAAATCCATCAATCCACACATTCACCTCCAAAATCCTACTTATCAAATCCACAATCCAAATCCCAATCCTCACCTCCACCATCTAAATCCACACTTCACCCTAAATCTAAACCAAAACCTAGAATCCACCACATCCTTGTAGCCACACTTTACCACAAGAGTTATGATGGCACTCTATCGAGATGTTTATATTAGCACAAGGCGAACCCAACTATCAAAGAGCATCATCATAATTGTGCATTGTATACTAGTGCAAAAATCCAATCGAAGCAAATCTATAAGGCACGATACTATTGTCATGTCATGACAAAAGCATCTGAATCAACTACATCATCCATCCATGAAAATGGTACCTAAATTTCAAATTTTCCAAAAAAAAAAGAAAATCAACAAATTGAAAAAATAGTAAAGAGATAAATTCATTCAATGGTGAACCACTTCTTGTGGCACCTTGGGAAAGTACCATGGTGAAAACCCATTCATGGGTGTCATGTGTAAGTTAGCTAACTATGTGAACCTTGAAATTGGGGGCAAGTTGTCTCACCCATTCCACCAAACCTATCCATCCTATCATGCCATTCCATCATACCCATCCACCATTTCCATTTAGTCATACATCATCCATAATTACTACCCACCTTGGTCGTATAATGATTGGGGGCACACAATGAATACTTCAGTAAAATCTTGACAGCCATCCTTTGGCCACACACTATCTACCATCACAAAATTGCCTACATAGTACTACCTAATCCCTATCTTCGATCAAGACATGTTAATCCTATGTGATGTAGTACTTGAAACATCTCCCCCTGCATCCTATCATCAATCCATATCCTCTCCATCCCATCCATTTCATCAAACATTCCATCCACACCAACATATCCTTGTCTCAGAGCTTGGCTTATCCCTTGCCATTGGTTCCACAATAAAAATGACAAACAAAAGCAAACACTTATCCTAACATATCCAAATCTATAAGCATGATCCCAAAAACACTTTATCCATGTTGAAGCCCCCAAATCCAAGCATACCCCATCCAAAATCTTGCATCCATTCAAACACATCCATAAGATTTGGTCCTTATCTTGCTACAAACTGTCTAATCTAAAATCAATCAAATCAAATCATCATCAAGATGTTTTTCCCAGTCCTTGCATTATTTTTGAGATGTGTCCTTCCCGCATCAACAATGTTATCATTATCAATCAATTAATCAATAAGTTATTAGCTTGAACAGGGGCAAAATCTAATCTAATCCTCATCATTAATCCCTAGATCCTCACCAATCAATCCATCCAATCCCATCTTCCCATACACCCTTGGCTTCAACATGTCATTGGATACCAATTTTTTGTACTTTGCATGTTTTTTTGATTGGTTGCTTTTATGGTTTTGTGTTTGTTTGTTGCTTCCAATCTTCATGCTCCACCAATTACACTGTCATGGTCGCCTTCATCATTCATATGATGGCATGATTACGATGTGTCTATTAGATAACTATTCAATTTGCAACTTATTTGTTTGTTGTCAATCCATACACACATGGCACATCACCATCATTGTCTCGTATATCGTGATGCATAATGTTAAGTGCTATAGCAAAATAAAAGTTGCTCCTTCCACGTGAAGTTACTATGATATCATGTATTCTTCATTCATTACACCCTTTATCTCATACATTTATCCATAATTCCAATCATGTGCCATTTTGTTGCATTACATCCTTGTGAGATGTCATTATCCAACATGTACATCCATGCCAAGCCAAACCAATCATCCTAGCAGCAATAATCCAAATGCATCATCCTTGGTCAATCATTTAGTCCTATATTTATGGCTTATACATCATTCCAACATGATCTCTCTCAAGTCACCTTTATATCTTATCTTTTCAAGACACCTATTGCTTTCTATTTTACATGGCAGCTCTCTTGAGGGGGCATCACTTCCATTATCATCCCTAAGCAACTAGGACAACTTGCCACTGGAACCTCATCCCATCTCATTCTACTTTTTATTCTTCTTTGACACAACGCCACTTAGTTGCATTGTATCAAAGAAAGGCAAAATGTAAACACCTAAAATATTACCTAGGTTTATACATCATCACTAAACCTATCACCTAATCCTTAATTGACCAATTTCATCACCTAGGCCTACATCCCATCACCTAGTCCTAATTAACCCTAGGACATATCTCTTTCACACAAAGTCCATAACTTAATTAAATAATCATATTATTTAATTAACTACCCTTTTCCATTTCATCACAATAAACAAATAATTAATGACATTCCACTTATTAATCATCTCACCCATGCGGCTAAAATAATTAAATAATATTATTATTTAATAAAGCCTATATTCCCTCACCACTTTCAAAAATTAATGGGGACCTCAGAACATTTGTCTGTATCCTCCCATTATTCTCTCAACACATTCCAAGAATATTGGGCACCTAGAAACACTTGTCCGTATGGTCCCCTTATTCTCTCAACACATCCCAAAGTAAATTTCTTTTGTATGCACATACCCCTAAATTCTTTCATCCTCGCAACCACTTACTAAACTTAGTAAATTCATCCTAACCATGTGCATTCTAACTACCTTCATCTTCACCCTTCATCCTCTCCTAGATCCTAGGGAATTTCTCTCAACCATTCTCCACCTTTGATCTCATAATCAGATCTTAGCCATCCATTCCTCGTTCTCAAAACCTATAAATCCAAGCCTCCTCTCACCAAATCATAATCAATTATCACTCATACTAAATACATGCTATCAAATTGGTGATCATTCAAGCAAGGAGCATCCACATTCCAATTCATCAAGGAGCAAACCAAACCACAGTGGAGACTATGGTAACATCTTACGTTGATTTTTGATATGTTTTGTTGAATTTTTCTTTTGTGAGCTCTAAGGTTTGTGATGGTTTAGAATAGGAGTCTTTTGCATTGCATTTGTTTCCACTTGCATTTCTAAATTAGTGTTTACACTAAGATGCCAAGATCCATATTTTATTTTCCACCAAAAGTATGTTTTCCTCCCAAGTTCAAGCAACCAACAACAAAGCAATCTACCTTGTGAAAGACTTAGCTCATAATTGAGAACTCTTCATAGACCATCTCTAGCATTCATTCCTCAAATTTAGATGACAGATATTAGAGGAAAGCATCAAATCCGCCTTAACAATAAGATGCCAAGATCCATATTTTATTTTCCACCAAAAGTATGTTTTCCTCCTAAGTTCAAGCAACCAACAACAAAGCAATCTACCTTGTGAAAGACTTAGCTCATAATTGAGAACTCTTCATAGACCATCTCTAGCATTCATTCCTCAAATTTAGAAGACAGATATAAGAGGAAAGCATTGAATCCACCTTAACATTTACACAAAATCCTGGCAAACAGCAAGCATATCTTGAATTCAGTCATCACATCAATGACAATGCACTAACTAATAGAACCAGCAATACCCTCCAAGACTTCCTCACAATATTCCACTGACAATTATGGATTCTCACCCATACAATAGCTATATTAATACATTCCTTCACAAAATCAAAACTTGATCCCCATTTTTCAAGAAGAGCCCTGACTTACCTATAAACCAAGGACCCTTCAAAAGGATCTAAACACCATCCTCATAAAATGAGAAAAATATCAAGAAGATGTTGTAAGTTATCGATTCCTCATAGTTTAAAAGTAATTGATATTATATTAAGAATAAATTATATATCCTTAATATGATTTATAAACATAATTTTTATAAGATTTATAATGAGAAAAATATCAAGAAGATGTTGTAAGTTATCAATTCCTCATAGTTTAAAAGTAATTGATATTATATTAAGAATAAATTATATATCCTTAATCTGATTTATAAACATAATTTTTAAAAGATTTAAAAGCATGGATAGACTGAAATCTTAAAAATAAGATTCTTAAGTAGTTGCATCCTAATTACAACAATTAAAAATTGTAAACTAAAACTCATAATGATAACTATAGCTATTAACAAACATGAAAGCATAATTATATATACTAAAATTAACAAATTATCCTATTTATAAATAATCAATTACCAATCTTTAATTAAAAAAGTATATGATTTACACTATCAATTGTGAGACAAAACAATAAATTTTACGTGAACCAACCTGAACCTAAATCTTTACCGCTTAAACTCTACTCTTAGCCCTTAAAGTTTGATCGTTCTAGTTAAAAACTTAAAATAATGCAATACCTTATTTTTATTTTTATTTTCGGTTCACACTAATTAATTTCATAAAATAATTTAAAAATTAGGATTTCCAATCTAAGCTTCATTTATATCACCTTCAACAGAATTATGTAGTTTTGCCAAGTCAAACAACATAAACTAAGCATAAATTTGCCTTATTTTCTTTACAGATCTTGTTGCCCATGACTGACAAAATCTGGGTTTGTTGATGATGCACAGCTTCCATATATACACATGGGACAGCTTGAGACAAACAAAAACTAATCAGAAAGACAGATGTTAAGAGGCATACTGATCAACAACTCTACCAAAGTTCTTGAAATTACTACCATGAATACTCAACCAAATAGCTATCAGTGTTGAATCCAACTGTAGATTTCTTGGCAATACATGAATGCAAATTGAAGAAATTGAATATGCAAGTAATGATCTCCAACAAAAAGGAACAGTTCCTATAGCATTGTAGACATTAAAGTTCTCGACTCAACATTAACAAAACTGCAAATATTAACAGTAACTTGTCACTGTAGATCCCTAATATGTGTCCCAATTTAACCATGAAAATCATTCAAGGACATCTCCATTCTCTTCATAATATCAATTTCTCATCTGACATTTTGTCCAAATCAACTACATAAGTAGATCAAGGGCATCTCCCTTTCTCGTTGTGATATCACTTTCTCATCTAGCATGTGTCATTGATTTACACAATCAGTACCATGGGCAGCACTTAAAAAATAAAACATTCAATTAAGAACTAACCCTCCTAAAATTAGCAATACTCTTAGGTAGCAGAGTGATTCAGTCTTGATATGCATGTCTTTTCAGTCCAATTCTCACCAAAGAAACTTGCAGGCTTTTCAAGCGCAATCCTAGACACTAGTATTAAATATTTAATACCTACAACCAACAAACACCATATGTAACATACAGGCCAAAACATGTCCAATAATAAAGGGTAAGTACAAAGCTCCCAACCTTAAATGGAGCCACAATTTCTTGAGCCTTACAATTCAATCTTTGCAGAAGACATTTGAAAATAAAATACTAACTTGAAGTCCACTGCCCGAAGAAAGAAGGCTCAAGATTCTTAAAGATTGACAACATACTCCCAATGGAAATCAGGCATTAATCATGTTAAAAGTAAATCTTGAGAGCTGCTGTGGAATAGTTGAGATAACCGGACCATATCTCTGAAATCAAGTTCTGTAGTATTAGATGCATGAATTTTAAGGATGAATAACAAAAGGCATTAAAGGGAAATTTTTCAATTAACCAGAGAAGTTTTAACTCAGAATGACATGCGCATTGACAATCTTATAGATCTAGTGTAAAACAAAACCTCAGGCAGCACTAATTGATATAAAGCACCATACCTGGACATTGTCATAGAGCTCAAACAATGGAACAGCGAGAAGCTTCAAGTTTTTGGGAACAGCAAAATATTCCCTTTCAGATAAATGAACTAGGAAGAGTTTCTTGCATTCCTGCAGGAAGGCATTCCAAAAACTCAGCATGAAACCATAAAACGTGCATAAATTGAAATAGTTAATAACATAATTTGAAACCATTCCTCACCTTTGGTTTTGTTATATGTGGTGGACAATAAGGATACATCAATGTCTCAAAATTAGGTCTCCACCACACAGCAACACACTCTCCAATCTATACTGAGAAAAGATATAATCAGCTTGATCTTGGCAGAATAATGATAGATTAGTGAAACGAAAAGACTGTTCCAACCATGATCTTAATCTGGAAAAGCACAAATGACCCAAAGAAAACGTCCCATTACCAAATCATAAGCTTTTCATATTTAAATTAATACTAGCATCTTTTTGCTTCATCATAAACTGTTATGCCTCCAATCACATTTCTCTAAAAAAATGCTTAGAAAGTATTCCTTCTTACCGTATCTTCTCTCATATTATATTAATGTATTTACTATTTTCTCATAGGATAAAGGTAAAAATCTCATGTTGTTCCATCTAAAACTATTCATTTTCTGTGTCGGTATTACTATTTTGAAATTTTCTCATAGGATAAAGCTAAAAATCTCACGTTGTTCCACCTAAAACTAGCAATTTCCTGTGTCAGAATCTCTAGCTGAAATTTCTAATAATGAATTTATCTATTCCAGCTAGATAACAAACGCAATAATGAGCCTAATGTCTTTCATCTTTGTAAACGTAATCAAATCTTCTATCAAATTAGGAGCCTAAGGATTCTAAGATAATTCTAAGTGTAAGAATTCTATTCAAAATTCTAAGTCAGATTTATTTCTCTTATGCCGAATGTGCTGATTGCAGAACATTTATAAATTTCGTTGTTTGCATATCAATGAGGGAACCACCTTATATATGTTGGAGACCCGCCTCTACAAGAGACGCGTCTCATGAGAGGACGTGTCTCCACAAGTGGAGACACGTCCGCTCATGGGACGTGTCCCTTTGGGTGCGCATGCTCCAAGCATAACCGACTAACATTCGGTTAACAACTTAACACACACATAACCTTATATACGTGGCAGATATATTATATGAGTTCCGATTTTATTCAATGCAGAATTTGAACATCATTTATTATTTTTGAATCTTATACATGCTTATAAATTCGAATTACTTATTTTCCAGAAATATTCATATGAAGAGTAATTTTGATCACATATAAATGATGATGATGCAATCAGCAATCATCATTTATATCTGACCGAAGCTACCTTTCATCAACAATCTTTAATATTTTTAGCTTTTATCCTAAAGAATGTGAACCCATACTTCATACAAGTCCTGTTGCTTCCAAATTTTATTTGCAAACTAGGCTTCGGACTATCCAGTGCCAATTCTTTCAATCCTTTTGCAAACAATGCTTCACTTCCCACTCGTCCATGACTTGCATTGGTTAAGAACCACCGTATTCCAAGGCATACACACCAAATTCTCAAATAAAATGTCCAAATCATGCACCTGGTCTTCAAAAATTAACTTCAGATTTGACCATTTGAGACATTTCCAATCACATTTTCAAGTTCCAACCACATTCTCAACCTCAAAATATAGAATTGCCTCCACAAGAAGCAAAAGAATGCATCTTTCACTTTGCATGTTCCAATAACCATGAACACAACAGTCATTTATTGATAAGAAGTCTTTTCCTCCAATGCTGGAGAAATGATGTGCATCAGCACAGGCTTCAAAATGAGAAGTTAAACTGCTCAAAAATATAAAATCATTGCACCCCAACATTCACAACCAAACATTTCATTCTTTGAATGTGTTGTGTTAAATAAAGGCATATGCAAAAGAAAACCGACAATTGAAACAGAGTATATAGTTACATGAAAAGTATGGCCTCACAGAGATAACTTCCATACAAATACTTCAAAACAAAGAGAACAGCTACATTGCCATCTTGGTTCAATAATTCCTTCTGCAATTATAATATATGAGAATGCCATTCAAAGGCGTCCTATTTTGTCTTCAATTCTCACCTTTTTGATATGTGACAAGTGACCAATCAGTGAAGACCAAGTCATTTCACATAATCATAATAACAAATATGAAAGTAAATTGTCTGCACCATATCCAACAGTAAATGTTCATTACACTCTCTATCAGTCCATTTACTAAGCTCATGTGAGTTAGATTGCACAATCTAGCAACTATAAAATAATATGTAAATTCAAATTGTACCGTACTGTGCAACAACATTGTCATGCTAATATTGATCTTAGTCTACAATAAGTTAGCCGTTTACAAGCTTTGTTGATGATGTAATCTCTAGTCTATTTAAGGTAAGGTTTTGATAAGCCGACTCCAATGAAATATATTAATATACAATACAACCAGAGAGACAAATGAGATACTTATAGACACATCAGAGAGGAGAATACTTCAGTATCATACATGAGGAATAACTATAAGCATATACATTCAGTGCTACTAGGTATGACAAAGCTAAATGCTCAGAGAACTCAAAATGCAGCTCCTTTGTTCAGAGATCATATATTTATATCATACATAACTTGGCTATAAAAGTCAGAAATGATCCATCAGACCAATCCCACACACTGGCTGCACCAAGCCTTTTAAGTTTAACCATGTCCAGCTGTTCAAGTTACATTGGTACAACCAACAAAACCTGTAGTTAATAATCACATCGTTTACAGCAGGGTAAATGCTAACTATTTGTGAGTGTAATGGTCTAATCACTAATGTGCAACAAGTTTGGAGCAAACAAAAATTGACATGTTTATTCAAAAGTTCGCCCCAAACTTGTCTCATAGAGACAATGTAGACTCCTGAATGCAATGGCAATAGGGTTTTTTTAATCTCCAGCTCTTATAGCAATTGTCAAACGGTAAACCAGTTATTTTAGAGAACTAAATGGCTTGAAAGTTGCCTCAACCCAATTACTTATACAATGTCTTCACTCCGTATGTGAAACAAACGAAAAATGGATTTGCAAAAGCAAATTGCAAATCAAACTACATTATCTAAGAGAACTAAATGGCCCGAAAGTTGCCTCAACCCAATAACTTATACAATGATTTCACTCAGTGTGTGAAACAAACAAATAATGGATTTGCAAAAGCAATTTGGAAATCATCAGTAGTTTGAACTTTGAACAAAAAGGACTTGCGAATCTGACTTCTGCAATCAATTTGGATACTCTCAACTGACCTGGTTGCAATTTTAAGACTGGGTATGCTCATAGAAACTATCTTGAGCTAATTGTGCCTGCCTATCACAGCCACAAATAGGTTTGCAAATGGGTCCTTTAATTGTGCTACGCCACAAGGAAATGAATTATAATATGATGGCATTTCTTATCCAATGTGTTGGCACGGACGTTGCACATGCACACCAACAGGCAGATAAATTCTCGCTCAAAGAACGGGAGAACCTACCTTTCTTGAAAGATTCACCAAATCTCCCTAAATCAAAGGCAATCTTGGTTATCCCAAGGCTCGGGAATGTCAGGTCTTGACGCACTAGTTCACTCAGGGTTCGTTGTGCTAAATTCACTGTTAATCACAAGGGGTCTATAGTGTTCCCAGCCTACAAGTAAAAGTATCGAACAGCATATAGCAATATTCAGCCAATTAAACATGTATCACTCCATGATTTCATGAACATAAATGATTTGCAGGAAATACTTCATGAATTCAAATACTTGCAAAGATTTAGCAGATTTAACATAAATTGCTCCACAACTTCATGAATACGAAAGATTTATAAGAATGTTTCATGAACTTCATCATTTTTAAAGCATTTTCTGGAAATATTTAACATCTATTCTAAGATAAAGCATTAAAGATCCTAAAATTAAAGATTCTCCAAGTTATTATCCACATGTATTTCATGAAATGAACTAAAACAAAGCAAACCATTCCACACTTCACCAGATTGCTTCATAGCTAGGCATGAAATGAACTAAAACAAAGCAAACCATTCCACACTTCACCAGATTGCTTCATAGCTAGGCATGAAATGATGCAAGAGTTTAGAGAAATACAACCATTTATCACCGAACAGTGTTAATGTGCACCCGAGTTTGGCACAGCACAATAGCTTCTCCAATAGGAATAAGCAGTTAGCTATGTAAGATTTCTTATCAAGAAATAGCTTTAAAACAGATTTGATATTAGCAAACTTCAATGAAATACACAAATTTTTATACTGGAATAGTACAAAAAACAAGAAAAAGAAATAAAACTAGTGAAAGCCAATTTTAAGTCTCTGTAATTCCACAAGTTTTGAACCTACGTAAAAAGAACAACTCTCGGCCTTTTATAGAACACAAGGCAAAAGAACAAATCATAAGGCAGCGCGTGGCAAGTGACAGTTGGCATTGGAATATTTTGGAACAAGTCAAAGATACTTTGACTTTCTCCACAAAGTTGAAAATCTTTGAAAAGTCTAACTTCAGGGTAGGAGCATCCTAAAACTACATGCAGCACTATCGACACTTTCCTTCAAAACCCTTTGGGTCCAATCAACGAGTATCGGGTCCGAAAATGACTTTGCAAAATGCATTTCATGAAACTCATCACCAAATTTGCACATCAAAACCTCAAGTTTCCATTACCCAATCATAAGCACCTCTTCAACTGATACTTCCTCCGCGGACTCATCTTCTCCTTTCCTCATCTCGTATTCCTAGAATGCAATCAACACCCGATTCATATTTTCCCTTGAAGCACTCTGTGTCATTCTCCAACTGTATTTATGTCACACATATTCTTCAGTCACCTTCTTTATTGCTTCATTCCTTTGCAACATTTCTATCTCATACTTGTTCATGTGATTCCTGCACTTAATCGCCTCATTAAGGACTACCCGACTTAGCGACTGGGCAGGATCTTTATTTATTTTCTCAATCCAACTTTTGAAAGCCTTTACTTCCGCATCATCCTACCCTATTCCTTCGAGACTACAATCCTACTATGCTAGCATCTCTATAAAATCTAAGTCCTTATTCACCATCTTTTCACTCTTCACGGTGATCTTTTCTAACCCAATTATACATTGCAGCAAAGCATTGCTTTCCCAATTTAGCTGCAATTTCCACTTCTTTAACATCGGAACATCCTATTTCGTAACCACTTTCTCCTCTATCAACGCTTGGACCTCCATTTTGAGAATTGCATCTAATCGCCGTACTTCTACATCATTCTGCTCCATGCGGTCTTTAAATTCAATTAAAAGCCTTTTAGAATTATCAAGCTAGCAAAATGCTTCCTTACATTTACCAATTGCATCTCTCATCATTTCTTCACCCTGCTGCACCAAATGTGTTGTCCAATCCTCAAACGCATTTATCTTATGTTTTAATCCTTCAATTGCATCCACTTTCTCTTTAGACACCAATACGGGATTTGGTGGCAACTCAGTCAATGACTAACTTGGTTGGGCTATGGCCTTGATAAAATTCTCCAAGCGAGCAATACGTTCCTTCAGTTCTCTCTTATTTTGCTTGTCTTTTCTCATCCAAGCAACAATTGCTTCTAGGTTCATTCTCATTTCTTCTAACTCCTGCTCCCATGAGGAGTGTCCTAGATTGATTGTAGTAACTTGATAATCCCTAGCTGTTATTTTATGCTTATTCTTTTCTCCTATAGGAGTAGCTATCTAAAGAGTCTTCCCTCCATCTGAATTCTGCTTAACAGCATGTCTAACTCTTGCTCTATTCCTAGGCTTAGGGGTTTCCATCTCCTATATTATACTCTTGAAATCCAGAGGCACCAATTCTACCTCCAATGGCGGAGCTAATTGTTGAACTAGCCAATCGAGTATATCTTCATTTGGCCTTGTCTCATCTATCTTTGTTTTTACTGATCAAGTTGTTCAATAACATCCTTCCTCAATCCTTCACTGTTATATGTTGCTATCTTTGAATCTTTTGTCACATCACCTCTTGGTGGCAAGGATTTTGAATTCACTTGGTCATGTTCTTTTAGTTCTTCTTCGTCAAGCCTTGTATCTTCTTCCCCTTACTTTCTTGTATAAGTGTCACCCTATGGAGCAGATTGCTCGCGTTGCTCTAAGGAATCTAGGTTCCCACGATTCCTTTGCTCTTCACTTAGGGTCTAAGAAGACTCCATATCTTTACCTACATCTGGACCTTTTCCTTGACCTTGAGGCTCTTCAACAACAATTTCAATTTCCACTTGTTGAGGCCGACCTTCAACTATGTTGGTGTCAAGTGCTTGCTCACGCACTTAATCTTCATCTATTATCGAAATGGGAATTTGAGATGTAGTGCGCACCTCCTCTCCTTGAGGTGACACCGTTCCCACTGTATTAGCTTCTCCTTTCGGATTTCCCACTTCCTAAGTAAGTTGTCCTACTATAAACTGTCTCGTCTTCAACATTTGTACATTCTTCTATGTCAAGCATTTCCTTCGTGACAGGTTGCACCATTGAAGCTCCCCTAGACTGTTGTTTCTCCTTTAGTTGTTGTATTAGGGTAGACCACTTCTCTGCCTCTTTTAGGGCATGATCCATAATGATTGTGGGTTCTCCCTCTGAAACCGAGTGTACTTTCCCTAGGGTTTGTTTCATTGTTATTGTACTCACAAATGGTGGGGAAGTAAACATAGCAGCTACCTACTGTGATGTTGACCTTGTCCTTGCATACACTTGTGATTTCATGGTTACTTCCTCCGGAGTCAAGGGTTGTGCTCTTGGCAACGCAGTAGAAGAAGACGCCACATTTGGTGTTCTCAACATGTTTGTTGGAATAGCCAAGGTTTCCCTATTTGGATCATCTAACTGGTAAGCTATCAAAACTCCTTGGCTTGAAATTTTAGGGATTCTTTCTCTACCCTGTTCAATGGCCTTAGCCTCTATAATCTTTCTCTTCTTTCCCAAACAATCATCATACCCCAATTCACTTATCATCTTTTGTTTCCTTTTTCTCCCACAAGGGTATGTGGGTGTTATTCCAGCTTCTTTTATCAATTTGATGTACTCATCTATCCACGATTGAGTGTAACCAAGCACTTGTCTGGAAACATCATTCATGGTAACTATCTTTGGCTGTCTCCAATCTGGATCTGGAATAGGTTCATCATAAACCTTGTTTGATTCATAAGTTGGGTTATCTACATCACCATCATCTATATCCATTTGTTCTGGAACATCATGTGTTCCAAAAGTCATTATCTGAGCTAGTGTCAACCTCTGATAAGATCGTTTTCTGACTTCATGATCATCTTCACAATCGGACCAGAAATCCTCCAAATGAGAGACATGAGCATATCTCTTATTAATCTGTTTGGCTAATCTTTCAGCCAGGTCATAATTATTCCTATTAAACATGAACAGTTCTAGCCCATAAGATTTCAATTCATCTTCATACAATGTAGCACTCTTGACTAAGATGCATTTGTAATTCCCTATGGTAATAGGAAACTTTACAAGCCCCTTTTTGTGTAGCTGCAATAATGCATCATGGGATGGTATCACCTGCCTTGCAAATTCCAGCAGCACTATCTTGTCTGTATGATATTTGGGCAACATGTAAGGATAACCTGTAAATCCTTCTACTCTGATATAAGTTGAATGTAGGGAATTGAATAAACAAACACCCAATAGAATGTATAGCACCCTGTGCTTCAAGGGATATTCTCTTTGCTTTATCTCCCTCCATTAACCTTACCAACTTCATGGAGAACACATCATTTACCCTGTGGTAATGTTCTCTATATTGACTAGCAGAAATTTGTGGAAAATGTTGGTAAACCAACCTGTTCCCTAACTCTCTGCCTAGAACTCCCACTCTATTCAATCCTTGAATATTGGCCCTTAGGGCACAAGAATAAACAATGTATGAGAACATAGTGAACCATTGGGAAACCGGGAACGTCTAAATGTGCTCATGCAATCTGTCACTGATAAATCTTGCCCAGTGAATCCAGATAGGATCCTCCCTCATTCTTTTGATAACCTCAAACATCCATGGCTCAAATTTACTAATGTCTCTACAACCAGCCGTTCTATTCAATAGGGTTATCATATCTTGTATCTCTTGAACGAATAGCGACCTCAATTTATTCTTCGACATTCTTGTGACTCTTTCTTGAAACCAAGTTGGCATCATGACCTTTCTATTGTGTTCTTCCATACTCATGTATGTGTCTATTGAATCTTTCATTTACAATATGATCATCATTGTGAACACTCAAAGTCCAAGGGTGTAAGCAATACCATCAACAGATAAGTCTGCATAAACTCTCCCCTCTTTTATGACAACCTTTTGTTGACACCATACCAACTCATACATTCCAGAATTAATTTGGGGCTTCCATTGCCACCAGGAACCCTACCACTAAATGTATTCTACTGGCAACCATATTCTTGGTGCATTGGCTAGCATTCAGTTGCTGAGTCCTTCGCACGAACTCATAATCGTTGAAACCTCCCAGATGGGTATCTATTATCATTCCATAAGTAAGGATTGCTTGCAAGAGAGGGAATTCAAACTCCTCTTTCGATTGTTTCTTTCGCGACATACTCATGTCTTCTTCAATTTCCTGCATGATTAGCGTATTGATATTCTGCATACGAATTAGGGCAAATTCTAACAATGTACTTTTTGCGACTAAATTTGCCAAAATGTTTCGCAGCTTTGCCTATTATTTAATTCAATCAGATTACATACTAGTTCAACTAGGTATTTACCAAACGAAACGCCATTTTACCAGAGCCAAGTGCATATAAAGGAATTCACAAAGTTTAATTGAAAGGAATTCATCCTGATGATGGATCCCGGAGTGTGATCCGAAACGTTGATGCAAAAAATTAATACACAATTGAATCCAGAAGTCTTTTGCAATTAACTATATGGATTGTGGAAACTTGTTATCTTTGAGAGAAATACCTAGTTCTATTAATGGTAAAGCTAAGCTGGTGCATAATTAAATTCTAGCAATTATGTCCTTATCGCATTCCAATATTTTACATTCTTGAAGCACTTCAAATGTTGCCTTAATTCTTTAGTGGGTTTACAGATGTCTCACTTCGTGTGCAATAGTGTATTGTAGAAGTAAATTGCATGCTTTAGGTGGTGCCAAATACGTGCTTTCACCACCTTCCTTCAATTCCTTAATAATTTTGCATTAACTGCACTGAAAAGGGTACAATCATGGTAGGGGCTCACCTTATGAAGTTCTTGATTTTTGTGCCGACTCAATTTGAAAAGATGACAACGTGGGATGCTGACATGGCACACTCACGTGCTCCCTTTGTCCATGTCAAACAACAATAGTTGAGCGAGCATTTAAACTTTGGTGCTAAAAGATTAATTAGCAATTGGGACCAAACTATCTGACAAATCGCTTTGGGAAAAAACGATGTCGGGTGTTTACTTATCAGGTTTTTAAAGGTTTGGTGATCATTGAGTTCAGGCAAAAGGAAACTCAGGTGCGGGTGTAGAGTTGAACCGATATGACTCAAACAAGCTCTTATGCAAAATACTTTTGGTTTCCACCTCCGAAAGGAAAGAAATCCACTAACAAGTTCAACCATTAGAAAACCGACACATGCAGACTAAGGAAAAACACTCCCCGGCTAAAGGTCGAACGGGTGAACCACTCACTAGGTAAAACTATGCATCAGGCAAACTATGAGACTTGACAACTCGCACTGCATTTCACTTAATAACACCCAATGCACAAAAACCCAAGAATCCGAATAAACGACAGGATTTCAAAGAAATGAAAATCTCACTTTGAAGATTCTGACTTAGGAAGACCACTAATTCAACCGGAAGCCAAGCACCTTGGAACAAAAGACTCCTTTACCATTACTGCCCCAAACAAGCAAAAAGCAAGCCAAAAGCAAAAGAAAAGAGGGGGGTCCACATTTTGCCAAGGGCGAAATGGGGGTGTGTTGTGAGACCACACAACACAATGTTAACCGAAGTTACCAATAAGGATTTGGGTTTTGGGTATGGGGGTCCACCATTTTTATGGATTAGGAGAGGAAGGGAATATGGACATACTATGAGTTGGGTATAGCCAAACAAAAACAATCCAAAAGAATAAAAATTATCCACAAACTTAACCATAATATCAATGTTAATGGCATAAAACAAAAATAAAATAACAAAACATTAGTAATAATTGTTAATTCAAAAAATTAAATGAATTGACATGACATATCACATAGGTTTATATTGTCTGTTCAAAATAGGAAAAATAGCCAATGGTCGTCATAATCAAACTCAAAAGCATGTGAATAAATCATCATATTGCTTTATTATTCATTAGAAGTATATGCAGTAGACTAGCAACAAGTTAGTTAGTTGTGCCTTGTTTTAATGTGTTCTTTTTTCAATCTTCATTTTTTTAAAATTATGACTAACATAAGCAGACCAGCACTATTTTTTACTTGTCTTTTTAATTGCAGTAGTCAGGTACCCAGGGTAATGGAAGAACATGGCAGGTACCCGAACCAGTACCAGTACAATAACCTCTAGAACTGTATCTGGTAACTTAGGATTAAATATAAGAATATCACTAACACTTGTCTCAAGTTTCAAAATGGAATGAACCACACCATGCCAAACAAAAGGTGAACGATAAGATGAAAGTACCGAGAAATGTAAGCAAATGCTCCAAGAAGAGCTATAAGTGCCCTCTAGAACAGAACCTTTCAATAATGCTCTAAAAAAAAAGCTCTGGCATCCTATCCAACTCTCATTCCATCTTTCAATCAATCAATCTTATCATATAATATCATCCTCCAAATATTAAAAGTATGCCAACTATATATAAATAATTGCTTTTGAAAACTGGTGACAGCAATATCTCTCAAACACATCTCTTAATTCAACAAAACGTTTCTCAATTATTCGATTAAGGTCTCTAAATGTATAAATCTAAAATGTATTTCTCTATTAACTGAAAATAGCTTTGTTGATTCAAATACTTAATCATCTCAATTGATTATGAATCAAGATGTTTGCCAATTGTCACAATTATCATCAAAATGACTATATTCTTTTTACCAGTAATAAATAAATGTGTTTTCAATCATATAATACCATCCTCCAAATTATCGAATGAAGCAACCAATTATACAGTAACAGTTTCTTATGAAAACTAGTGACCAATGCCTCTCCAACATCTCTTAACTCAACACTATTTTTCTCAAAGTGCTTGATTAAGGTCTCCTAATTTCTGAATCTAAAAGTATTTCTTTATTAACTGAATGTGAGTTTGTTGATTCAAATGTTCAATTATCTCATTCTTCTTCATCAATTGATTATAAAGTAAGGTGCTAACCTCAAAGGTGTCATCATTATCACAATCATCATCAAAATATATTTTTTTCTTTCTAGCAGTAAGAATTAAACAGGTATTTTCAAATGTCATGCTTCTTTTACAGTACGACAACTGAGAACAATACTTTGTTCTCTACAACAAATTGAAAAATGTTCCCTAGATTTGAAAAGTTCAAAAGAGTGATACCAGAGCATACAGGTTGGAAATATCTTTTCAGCACTTCTCAACACTTGCAACAGAGACCAAAAATGAAATTTGAAAGAAAAGATTGGATTTTCAAATCAGCTAGTCCATCCTAAATAATTTGAAAATTTTGAAAATTAAAATTAGAAACAGAATAAACCTCATTGCCACTTGTAAATTTCCAATTTTAAAAAATCCATTCATAGCCTATCACTTGTCTTTTGATAACACCCTTCCACTTCACCATACCATTTGACTTCCACTATATTGCAGGGCAGCCCATGGAGAGAGTCCACTACTTGGGCTTGCTCCTATACACATTGCTACATTCCAAGTAGATGCATCACCATACAAACAAGCCTTAGGGTTCCAACAAAGGAAATGTGGCGCTTGTAGGGAAGGGACTCTAACAATATTTAAATAACAAATATTCCAGACACTTCCACCTTCTCTGCCTTGCCATCCATGGCTTACCCTACATGATCTAAGTTTCTTTTACCACCAAATCCATTGCCACTACTTCTGCTCATCACTGCACATTTGTTGAACCAAAACTGACTCTACACAAGGCTCTTCTCAGGCCCAATTGGGCTCCTATTGTCATGCCTAGTGGTTGTGGGATCACCGCCACATGCATGCCCAAACCTTCCTAGCACTTCCACTCCTTGTTGCGATGCTCCATGATGTTCACTCCTCTGTGAATAGAAGAGCTGTTATCAATTCTTTACTTCTCAAAGGCAACTCATTCATAATCAGCAAAGCCACAATTGCTCCTGGGTCAAGAGTTGCTCAACCTCACAACCATTGATAATAATGACAATTGCTTCTTCTATCTTTCACCAGGCCCTATTTAGATGCACCACCCAATTGTGGAATGGTGTGCTGCCCCTAGAGGCACAAGTTGCAACTAATCAAAAGCTTCCATTCTGTGGACCAAAGACTAGTTTGAGTGGTGGATTTAAATTTTTACAGCTTCAGAAATTTGAATTTTTCCAAGAGAAAGGAGCTGAATTCTTCAATTGATTTAGATGCCAAGATGAAAGTCCTAAAAAGTACAAAATTACTCCAACATTTTTTTCCTTAGATTCCAAAAATGCACATAGTTTCGTTAGATTTTTCCTGCAATGATAAATATTAGGGTCATATGCTACATTATCAAGCACTACCCAAGAGGCCCTCGTAGCCATACCATTGTGGTTCTAGTACTCATCCAAGTACCTTTCAGGAAGCTGTCATAATAAAACTGTGATATTCTTAGTATGTGTTCATAGTAAAAACAATACAATTACAATTAAGTCTTTTAAAAAGCACACAAGTAACAAAACTGCTGCTTGTCCTATTGTATGTAGTTTGATTGAAACAATTGCTGATTTGTATGCTCTCAATGAAGAGGAATATGATGATTTGTTCATAAAATTATTCGGTTTGACTACAAGCATTAACTATTTCAATTTTGAACAGAAAATATAAAATATAAACCTCTTTTATGCACGTAACATTTGATTTTGCAGTTTTTTCTGTTTATTTTGTCTACAAGTCTTGTATTCTTATTAATTTTTGTAGAGAGCTACCCAAGTTGTATCATATGGGAGGTCCAAAAGAATGGCAAACTGCTATACCCATACAAGTACCCAAAACCGTACAATTATACTTAGATTTTATGAAGATGGAAGAACCTTATTTGTTGATTATTTTAGAATGTGAAGAGACAGATGATGTTGTATGCCTACAAGGCCCTTTTATTCATATCTATCACTAGCTCGAACAAACATTAGACATTTTGCGCCAAAATGCAAACCTCAGTTCTCCATGTTGGCCTTGCCGTTGCACCAAAAGATCGACCTGTCAATGCACGATACAAGCGTCAGTTAAGATCCACGGGAGGCGGTTAAACCATGTCGCGAACCCAAAGGGAGATGCTGGCGGTTAGTCCAACAATCCCCCCCTCAGCGTCACCCGAGGGGTTCGAACCCGTGACCTGCTCTGATACCAATTGTTGGCCTTGCCATTGCACCAAAAGATCGACCTGTCAATGCCCGATACAAGCGTCAGTTAAGATCCACGCAAGGTGGTTAAACCATGACGCAAACCCGAAGGGAGATGCTGGCAGTTAGTCCAACACTCCAAACCCTAGATTGAAGCTCCAATCACAAATTTTTGAGGCCAGTGGCCACAAACCACACCAACTTTCGAATCCTTGGGGAGTTCCACCATTTGACTTTGATACAATGTAAAAGCAAGTAACCTTAATCTTAAAGATACTAATTCCTTCCAAAACAGTAGTAACAATTTGACAAAAATAATTTACTCCAAAGGCAGTGTAACAATGTGCAACAGTAGAAAGAGAGAAAGCAACAAGATATGAGTTGTGCACTCAATGCACTAGATATTCGGGAGAGATTTGGGAACCTCTAAAATCAATTTTACACAAGGAGAGATTGCGAGAGGATCTGTCACTTTATCACAACCCACATTAGGTATGAAATTATCTTTAAGCCATTAGTTGCTTTCATTCCCTTGATCTTAATAGCGATAATCTCTACAATATTACTTAAGATGGATGGTATCTCAAGGATAATAGCAATGCAAGGCGCAATAATCATCCAAATAGTTCACATTATAAGGTAGATATTAAAAATGTTTTTACTCTTTTCTACAACATAATAATCAATATGCTATACATCATATTTTGTTTGTTATTATATAATTTCAGGGATAATGTTGTAATTTAAAAATTAGGATAATTAAATGGAGTTGAGTATGATTAACTCAATTGAAAATGGATATGTTTCAAAGAAATTAGCATTTATTTTGAATTTGATGTATTATGAACTTAGTAATTTGAAGTGTTGTGAACTTCGACCATTATGATGTTATGAGAAATGGACATAGCTTGAAATTTGAACCTCGATATCTTTTGATAGCGACAAATTTTAGAGAATACTTGCAATTGCACAGTAAGTATTCCATTATAGAGTTAAATTGGACATTTGACAGGATGGGCATACTAACATAAGACCAAACGAACACTGTTCCATCTCTATGTAAAATAATCTTTGGAAATGGGCGATGTCAAAGTGGATGCCACAAAACTATTAAATTTACTTAAATCACAACTCTACAAAGGTTAGATTATTACAGAATCACACTAAGGTTCTGATACTCTTATAGTTTATCTACATCATTTAATGTTAATGATGACGATGATGTTGGTCTTAATGATGACCCCTTACTAATTGAGTGATTGACAAAGTGATAAGGATTCAGTATATTGTATTTTATGTTGTAATGTTTAAGGTAGCTTTGTTTAGCTTATGCATGATATGCAGTATTCTGAACTTAATTCCTGTTTTGAGGATGTAAATATGTATTGATTTATGATTTTTATACGTTTTTTGTACAGACTTACCCAGCCCCAAAAAAACATTTGCCATACCAACGTACTCTTACCCATACCCGATTCCAATTTGATAACTTAGGTTGAGAGGAACTTGTCTGCATGCAGCTTCATCCACTTTGTCAAGGGGAACAAGCTTACATTAAGGAGAGGATAGAAGCTTGTGGTTGTACATGATGTCTTGACCACAAGACAATCGAAGAGAGTTCAGCAGCACGGTGGGATGTAGACTCAGAGGAGCCAGCATAGGTTGATGAGGTTCAGGTAACACAAACAAGGTTGGCTAGTGTCCAATTGGAGGAGCTGGATAAATCAAGCAATTCTAACAATGAAGAATGTGATACAGCATTTGTGGCAGATGATTAGTTCACTTAAGTATTGGCCCATTGTATTTGAAACATTGAACTAAAGTGTATGTAAACAGTGTACTAAAGTATTTGTATTTCTATTACAAACTTGATGAAATTGTGAAATTCAATATATTGATATTCAGAATTTTCAGTTCAATTGATTGTATTTCACATAAATGATAAAAGGCAATTTCTTTTACAATTTTTAATATTAAATTTTTAGAATATTATATATTATTTGTGCCACCATCCTCCTGTTGTCCCCCTGCCATTCCCAAATTTTCGAAAAATGTCATCCTCAAAACCTGTTCTCCTGTTCCAAAACTCCATTGAACACTAATACTCATACAGAATAAGTGGCAGAGAATATGATCTACCTATCTAATCATGGCCAAGCAGTGAAGTTGAAACTACAAAGGTACAGTACCTTTGTAATAATTGAGAAATTGATAGCATATTCAAGTTATTCTTCCCAAATATTTGTCCAATATTTAAGATTTTATGGACCGAAACAAGTTGAGGGAAGCTCTACTACCGTTTAGAGCTCCAGCTTTGCTTCTAAGTTCTTTTCATTTCTGACTGATCAGTCTACCATGGCAGACCCACATGTGGACCAGGAGAGCCACCCTCCTAACATGAAAGATTTCCTAATGATGAGGAAGGCAAGCATGAATCCTTTGTGGCACCTGTGGTGTAAATTCCTCAGAACACCAAGCACCATGAAAAATAAGTGCACGGACCTTTGGTCCAAAGAAGAATGGCAGTCTCCAATGTAGCAGGGAGAAAATAAAATTAAAATCACACAGAATAAGTTGGAGAGGAATAGTATATAGTATATACCTGTCTAATAATGGCCAAGGAATGAAATTAAAATTGAAACTATATAAGTACAGCAACTTTTTATAATACTAGATAAATTAATAAGGTATTCAAGTTGAATTTTACCAATATTTGTATAATATTTCAGTTCTTAACTTCTTATGGACTGAAACAAGCAGGGAGGAACTTTACTATGGTTTAGAGCTCCAGTTTTTTTATTGGGTTTTGTTAGTTCTGGCTCATCAGTCTACCATGGCAGACCCACATTGGGACCACAATGACCACCCTCTTAACATGAAAGATGTCCTGATGATGAGGAATGGAAGGATGAACCCTTCATGGCAGCTGTGAAGTGAATTCCTCAGAGAACTAAACAACACGAAAAAGTACAGACCTTAAGACCAGAAAAAAAAATGGCTTTCTCCAACACAGTGAGCAGAAACCGAGATAGATCACACAAAATAAGTGGCCAAGCAATGAAGTTGAAACCATATGTATAAGTATGGTACCTGTGTAATAATAGAGAAATTGGTAATATATTCAAACTGAATTTTCCCAATATTTTATAATATTTAAGTTTATATGTACTGAAACAAGCTGGAGGGGGGAGTTAGTAGTTCCAGCAATTTTCAAGGTTTTTCTCATTTCTGGCTGATCTTCTACCATGGCAGACCCGCATGGGGACCAGAAAGGCTGCCCTATTAACATAAAGCATGGCCTGATGATGAGGAATGTAAGGATGAATCTTTCATGGGAGCTGCAGAGTAAATTCCTTAGAGAACTGAAAACACCACAAAATTAAAAAAAACCAAGGGACTTTAGGCCAGAAAAAAGAAAACCTGTGTCCAATATAGTGAGCAGAAAATGAGATTGATAATCACACGGAATAAGTGATGGAAGATATGATCTACTACCTGTATAATCATACAAAGTTGTACATTTGACAAGGTTCAGAGCCTTATTGAAGATTGATCACATTAGATTTGGAAGCCGAAGGGATATCTAGACATTCTACTGTGCACCAACAGTTAAATGCTCTCTTCGTGAGAACAGCCAACCAGGACAAAGCCTTTGTTAGAGGCCCATTATTTCACAAACAAGCCAAGCTCTATCTCAAGCTGGTATCTTAATTTTGACACCATGATTGACATTCCATAAAGCATCCTGATTTATATGCATTTATTCACACTCTCTCTATAATGAGGACATTCTCTCAATATTGGTATTATTTTTGGCTAACAATCTAAGATTTTCCCACCATGGAAGGAATTGAAAGTAGATTATTACAACATTTGCATGTAAATGGACCTATTAAAACCCCTGCCAGAAGCTATGGACCTGCAACTTGGAGAAATGGTGGTAGAGCAGCCCTTGACTACCAGGCCCTCCTCTTCAGATGCCCTAAATGCCACCAGTTTGGCCATTTGGTCCATGACTGCCTCAGCTGAGGAACACTCCTGTAGAGCATACTCAGAACCCAAAGAAAAAAGCCAAGGTGAAAAACCAGAAGTTAAATGGGTGCATGCAGCCCCAGACAAGGATGGTGTAGTGAAGCAATCCCTTGACTACTAGGTCATCCTCTTTAGGTGCCCTGAATGCTACTAGTGCTGCCATTTGGTCTGTGACTGCCTCAGTTGAGGAAGACACCTATAGACCATGCTCATAACCCACAGAAAATAGCTTAGGTGCAAGAAATAGAGGTTAAATGGGTGTGTGCAGCCCCACACAAGGGTGGTTTTGTCCCTGTGAGCAATAGTGTGCATCTATGCAACAAGATCAGTTTTCGTGTTCAAGTTTGGTGAAGTAAAAATTTGGAAAAAGTTCATCAACCAGTAAAATTTGGGAGATTTTAGTTATTAAATTCAAATAACATAAATCTACAATTTTTATTTTTATTTAAATATTATATTAATATTTTAATTAAATTTTAAAATACAAAGCTAAATAAATGTTAAAATGTTAGAAGTTAAGAGTTGATATCTAAGTTGAAATTTAATATTGATATCTAAGTGAATTAGGTGTTCGCATCACTGCCAAGGTATAGGGGCATCAAAGGTCGCCCAGTTGTGAGCTCCACAACTGGGGGACATTTGAACCCCCCACCCCACACCATTAACGCAGCCAGCCTAAAAATCCTGACTTATTAAACAAAAAATATATCAAAAGTTAAACAAATTTTAATAATAAAATCTAACCTAAATATATTAAATATTAATTATAGTTTATAAAATTATAAATTTTATTTTAAAAAAAAAACTAAAAACCAAAAAGCCGAAATGTAAAAGTTGAATACCAATACATAATTTTTTTAACTTTAAGTTCTTTTAAAAGCTCTATCATTGGTTCATTGTGCAAAACCCCTGGATCTGGGCCTAGTTCAAACTCGATCCAAGTCCTAAGTCAGGTCCCCTACGAGGCTGTCCAGGATCATGCCATATGAACACAGATTCAGTCTGTGTCCACTGCAGGGCGAATTCAAGTCTGTTTCACAAGATCTAAACAAAATCAAGGGTAATCCTGTCTGCAAATGGTGATTTTTTTTATAACTTTTTTGGTCTAATTTTTGCTCCCCGCCAATTTCAGCACAAGCTATGATCAGATGGTTGAACAGTATAAGATTAAAGTCCCTAGGTACTGAGGACATGTAATGCACGCCCACCTGGACAAGTCTCCAAGAGTTCATGTCTCCTATTCTTGTTTCCGTTCCTCTCTCTGTTTACCACCACCATATGATAATCAAACATAACCACCATAAAACAATAAACAAAAAGGACACAATAAAAATTATTGCCCAATGGTTTCAGCACCATTATTGCTAGGTCACTTGTCTTAAAGACATGTTATTTCCTCAGTCCATGTAAATGTATCAGAATGTGAACCGTGTAGAGAAAACTCTACACAGTTCCAACCAAAAGTATTCTGATACAAGCTCTACACAGTTTCAACAAAAAATATTCTACTACAGGACAATTCTCTATTAAAGCAGATGGAATAGAGATGGAAGACAAATCACAATCAGAGACTGAGTAGAATGTGGTCAGAATGCCATTACTTCTCCATCCACTGATGGCTGATGAGTATGTGCAAAAAAATTATGTGTTTTGGTTGTGTTGTTATTGCCTGATGTATATCTTTGTAAAAAGCAATAATTATTGGCTTACGTAACTATAAACAAGACATTTTTTTACTTTTTATCACCTTTAAGGTGTCCACCACATGATACATGTAATGTGTAGATTAATTCCTGATTGAGTAGCTTCCTGAAAGCTTGGAATGCATGTACACTGTCATGTACAAGAGTTATTTGAGCCACTTTAGACAATTCTTGTATAATATTACCTAATCTTTGATATATATATATATATATATAAAAAAAAATTATAGCCTTTTCAAATCATTATCTAATATATATACAACTAAAAGACATTAAATCTTTGTACAGGGTTAAAATATGTATGTACTTATGATTTTCATATGTTTTTGTACAGACAAACCTGACCCCCAAAATGGTTGTGCCATACCAGTGTACTTGAATCCCATACTAAAATCCAAACCGATAGCTTAGTTTAAAGGGCTTCAGGCATTGGCTTTGCAAGCTGAGATTGGCCCTGCAACACCACAGCAGCTGCAGCCGACCTTCATTTTTTTCTTTTTTTAAATATTTTTCTGGTAAACAAACCATCGAAAACACCTGCTTTAGAACTAACTCTAGTATTTTCCTATCACAAACCATAAAACTGCATACAAACAAATCTAGTAGGTCCCAGCAATGAATCAAGGAAGCCATCAACATAATATTCTTGGAGCTTATACCAAGAAGGATCAAGCCAACACCCTTTTGCACTCTAGACCTATTTTGTTGAGCAGTAACCTTTATAGAATCATCATGTAGATTATGTTGACAGGTTAAAAAGTGTGCTTCCCATCCTCATCTCACTTGAGTAGGGCAAATTTGTGGAACACTGACAATTCATAAATTGGATAGTGCTTCACCGAGAGGCCCAGCCACCCACCTTGCCCCAACCACAGGGGCAGATGTATATAAATAGCTTCTTCATTACTACCAAAGTTACGTCAGCCTCAGAATATTAGGTGTGGATACGGAGGGAATGACTTGCTTCCTCTTAGAATTCCCCTCCTTGCCTTACACTTCCTCATGAGTATTATAAGATCTTGTATCAAACCTTTCACAATTGCCAATGATGCCAATGACGACTCCTCCATTTGCGTCCCGGACAAAGATATTCAATGAGACTTGTCTCCTATCTCTCCAATACTCCTCAGCTTTTGCTCTTTGGGGATCTTGTTCCCCCTTCTTGTCAATTTGTATTGGTTTCTTGAGCATGTGATTGCAGTCCACAGGTGTATTGTATTTTTTTTATTTTGCTCCTTCCCCATATTGGGCCTTTCTAGGATTTCTCTTCCTAGAAACTTTCTATTTTATACTTATCTACTCTTGAGTCCCATTGACCTACTTTTGGTCATCAGTGGACATTAATATAATCTCTTTATTTTATTTTCTATGGAGAAACCCAACTGCCACTCAATGTTCATCAAATCGGACAAGTCCAAAGCATCTAACCTGGTTCAATGGAGTCTCTTGGAGAAAGTAATGTAATCCTTTAACTTGTGTTTCCACCCTATCTTTCTTAGTCCTTATTGATGGTACGGCCTTGGCAGGGAAAGATAAGCTTAATGAAGCAAGGGCTATAAGAAACCATCAGGACAAATGATATGGCATTAGCTGGGGAAGCTACGTTTAATGAAAAGAGGGCTATAAAAACCTGTTTACATACCTAGCTGATATTGAACAGGTGTGCAGGTAGTCAATGAGGACAAGTCTCAGGTCTGAGACTTCCACACAGATCAGAGATTCCAACAGAGAATTCTACAAATTTTCAAACTTCAAATGAGTTCCTTATCGATCAATTAAGATTCCTCTATCAGCAGTCAAGTAGAAATACCAGGATTCACATTGCATGTTCAATGAACTTAGAGGGTAACTCATAGACAGTTCAAACAGGTGATTACCATTTGCTAGGTGGATTATGATGATTAAATTTGTTCTTCACAACATGCACATCTATGCCTTATTGGCAATTTAAGGACTAAAGTCTATTTTGAGTATTATTGACAAAATTCAGAGAATTTTTGTATGGGTTGACGGTTTGGAAAAACACAGATAGCATGTAGTGAGCTGGGACAAAGACTCCCAACTAAAAAGGCAGGGTGGACGGGGTCTATGCAAGGCCATCTTAACTTGCATCATTCTAGCAGCAAAAATTATACCGGAGATGGTGTAAACATTCCCAATTCTTTTAGACTCCCAGAAAATACTTGCATTCTTCTACCCTTAATTGTGCCTTTCGATTCTTTCAGGAGAAGGATCCTTTATCTGGCCATGCCTGAAAATGGGGGAGGATTTAACCAAAAAAGGCCACTACTTGCTTGCAAAAATGATTCCCACACTTATTGGTGGGAGTACACCTCAAAACAACGCCTGCCTATTGTTAAGGCCTTCCCCAAATTACAACCACTAATGAGCCTTATTACAACCAGGGTTAGCATCTTGAGGAACACTTCCTGCATACCTGGGAAGTTGAATTTCCAAGTCTTGCATTATGGAAATCTCTAGAGGAATTGACCAAATGAATAAGTTTTAGCATTGCAATGCTCAGTTATGCTGGATCCTTGAACACAAAAGAGTATTGGTGGAAGCTGGACCAGATGCACTGGCCTGGGGCTGAGATGTTAGTGAGAAACAAGGTGAGAGAAAGCTATAGGGAATTCCTGGAACAGGAAAAGGAGGAACCTAAGATCTGGAGGAGAATATGGAATACAAAAGCATGGCCCAAGCTCAAGATCTTTAACTGGCTGACAATCAAAAGTAAAGTACACACAAATGACAACCCCATTAAATGTGGATTTGGGGGACCCTTGTCGTGTGTTACATATGGGCATAATGAAGAATGTACAGATCATGTCTTCGTCTCCTGCCACTGGTAGATTACATGCATCAATTAAGCTCTTTTCTGGGGTTTCAACTCATGGGAGGTCAGATCATTAAAACTGCTCAGGAATTCTGGAGGAAAATCCTGCATATAGCATGGCCCCTTTGCTAGAGTGAAGTCATTTGACAGCTCTGGATTGAGCATAACAGACAGATCTACATGAATTGTCATATCCAGTCTTGCAAGTATGGGGCAGAATTTTAAAACACATTAGAGGAATAAAATACAGCATTGATAAAGACTATTTTCCACAAACGGTCTAGAGTTATTTGTTCTTGAAAAGCTTGAGATTTATTGTCACTTCCAAGCTCCCCCAAAATGATGGGGCTGGTAAAACAGCTAAAGGAAAATAAGTGGACATCACCAGCTGGAAGCATGATTAAATTGAAAATGGATGGTGCCTCCTGAGGTAAACCAGGTGCAGCTAGGGCAAATGGATTATGTAACAATGAGGAAGGGCCACCCATCTTATAGATTTCCTATGGGCTGGGGTAATCTACCAACAATGTTTCTGATGCTTGCAAAACTTATGAGAGAAATAAAGTTGTCGATTTCTTGGCTAAGTTGTTTGCACACATTCTGGCCCAATAAATGTGGAACAAATTCAATTGGTCAGAAGCAAGCGAGGGGATCCAACCTGCCCTTGCTAAAACCATTGACAATGACAAGCCGAAAGGCTAGAGATGAAGTCCAGGAAGGGGTTAAGGTGTCCATGCATATCCGCCCTCACTTCTTTATATTCAAATATTAATTTCTGCCAACAAGGAACAGTAAACAATGATAATACATTATGTTCCATTCCCTTCTTCACTTCTGTTTATAGTCCAAATCCTTCTCAGCTCATCTCTGCTTAGTCTCAAGGTTGGGTACCTTTTCGTCCTCTGTGCTTTTGGTCCCTGCTTTCCTCTTCTACCATGGCCCCAAATAGATAACACTTGCAGGTCTTGCTCCTGGTACAGCCATTGGTAAGTCTATTTCTTATATAGTCAACCCAAAGCCACAACAGCAAGTCACAATCTCCTCATATCTAAGTTATTATTAAAAACCCCACCTGTTGGCTAAAGCCCAATGAGAATATTCTACATGAGAAGGAAACAAAACTGGATTTTGCCTACATGCATTAAAAATTTCAGACCTCTAAGGAACCTGCTATCACTTTTCTCAATCAAGGCATATAATTTTTGAATGTTGCATTGGGAAGGGGAATCACAAAAAAAATGGTCTTGGACAACATGATTGAATAGACTAGGCTAAATGCTCCAGAGAGCATGTCAGTGGTGTTTGAGTTGGGATAAAAATTAAGAAATTTTTGGGAGAAACCCAGAACCTTTGTGATATGATCAAGAACCAGGGAAAATGGCTTCTATACTTGGAAAAGAGAGATGAATTACAAGATTGAATGTTACGGGATATTCCGAAGTAAATGGAGATGCACAAACTTTTAACATGTCTTGCTTATGTTATGAGGAAGGGACCTGACTCAAAGAGAACCACGCCTTCAGATTTCACAAGATAACCCTTTGGTGCACCAGTAGTGCACTGAGAATGAATGGATTGATGGAACTGGCAACCAAGGCTACTACCACCCTGTACACCTAAAATGGGGTTACCCTGCTGCCAGTCCAGAAAATCAAGATGATAATGTAGATAAAACAAGCAATATAGGGATAACCCATTAATCGACTGGTAATGCACTAAGAACCCGTGGACCGATGGAGCTAGTGAACAAGGCTGCTACTGCCTTGTACCCCTAAAATGGGGTTGCCCTTCTTAAGAGTCTAGTCAATCAAACTGGTAATGGTGATAAAAAATAATACCACAGACAATACAGGTGCGGGGATTCTGGCTCTAAAACAGCTTAGTGTTTATTTTCATGATTAATAATTCACTGTGTTTGTTCTGAATGTTCTCTACTAATTTCCTTATGTTTATGACATTTTAATGCATGGTACTGAATCATTGGGCTGGTATGATCAATTCTGAAAATGTGGGATACTGCCACAACAGGCAGCATAATACCTGTTATAACCTCATGGTTTATGCTTTTGCTTGTGGTATTCATTTAGCAAAATAGTAGACGTAGTGATAGCCCTCCTTTAAAGGGTATTTGGATTCATATAGGCAAACTAATTTTGTTGTCTACTTTTGGAAGACAAGAAAATCAATCAATTTCTGGCCATGAGAAGTTGTAAATATTAAATTTCAGTAATATATCTATCCACTTTTTTTCTGTGTTGAAAAAAAAGTTGTTTGTTCCCACCCACATGAAGATACTTATGGTATTTAATCTGGAGAACATGCATCCTCTTTGAGATATCCATGTTAGATGAAGCTGAGGAAAGGAAAATGTTTTGAGTGATTTTAGACTTTGTGCTGGATCCACTAGTTGAATTAGAAGGCATGGTGTTACAAAGGTTATAAACACAATTAAGAGGAAAGCAAGAAACAAAATTTTGTCAGGGCAGCTACCAAGAAAGATCAAGTTGTACTTAAAAGAGAAAGTGAATAACATGTTTCTCCAGTTATCTTTGTGTCAATTATGTGTATACTGGATTAAGCTAACTTCCTTTGATGTTGGTTTGATTTGCATTGCTGAAGCCTGAATTCCTTCAAATTGGAGCATGATTTCGACTTGTTGTAGCCCTTGGTATAACAGCAGTGAACATATTTAAAACATTAGTTCTTGTTAAGATTTGTGTTGATTAACTATTAGTGAATTTTCATGGATATTTCTTTAGCAATTATAGATCAATCATCAGCATCAAGGACAGTCCCTCTCTATGGGGAGAGATTTCCAACAGCCAGAATCCAAATGAATGTTTGCCCATTGAATGCTAGGTACTGGAAACACCAAAGGAAAAAGTAAAAACTTTCATCAAGCACATAATCATGGTTGCAGCCTCATGATTCTACTTCTGGAAGAAAATATGTTCAATTTTCATATGCGTAGAAAGATGTCACTATTTTACTTCTACAAAGCAAATACGGAGAAAACCAAAAAATTATTTCTAAATAAGCATTTACTACAAATGTGCTTTAGTATAGATCTAAGATTATATTTCACCTGCCAGTCTGGCTGAAGGGCGCTTGAATTTGCAGCAAGTTTACTTGACAGTTTCCGCTTCAACCCTTCAATTTCTGAAGAATTCCAAACAAACCATCTTTAAACCATATGAATGGGGGAAAAAAGTCTAATCCTATAGTTGCAGCGTACAAAGATGAAAATGTACTTGAACATTCAATTTCATTCATCTAAATCAGAATACAAAGTTAAAATCAATTAGCAAGACTTTCACCATTTTCACCAGGCTTCAATCGTCCTCCAGGAAGCTTACAGAAAGTGTTTCCAATCTGCAGTAGCAGTATATGAGGATGGTTGTGCTCCTGCACCTGCAAAACAGCACAAGAACTTCACTAAAATAGATGAACTCAAAATCATGTCCACAGACAATTTTTCAAGATGAAGGTGAATAATTTGTAAATAGTAAAGAAAGCAACCAATTTAGTAACATGGATAACTAATCAGTTATCTATTTGTTCAAAACTAACTTGTAGGAAGCAGATATTCGGACACCAGAAAGTATCTGCAAATATTTTTTTTAAATAACTTCAAACCGGGTTTTAAGTAGGGCCAAATAGGCCTTAGAGAATCTCTGGAGACAATGCATGACCTTGTAAACCAAAGGCATGTTCTAATTTATGTGTTCAATAAATTTTTAGTAGGTCAACGAATTTCATTGCAAAAGACAGATAGATATCATTCAAACAAACATTATGAAAAAAAAATAGAACACTTGCTTTACAAAACACTAAGAAGGCTTGCATTCATTTCATCTTTCTAGGTACCATTACATCAAATATGGCTTCAACGTCTGAAGACCATATGTGTAATTGCTGAGGAAAACATAGACCACTTGAACCAAGATATGCAGCAATCTCATAGGATCATACCGTATATTGATATAAGCATATGCACAATTAGTCTTTTCATATTGTCAATTGCATTTCAATAAGCATAAAACAGGGAATAGTAAATCATAGGATAGAACTTTTAGGTCTCAGGCAACATTTCAATAATAATAATCTGTTTAAGTATGGAAGTTATGGAAACAGAACAAAAAACAGGAAGAAGAAACTAGGATGTTCAATGCCATAAGAAGAATAGTTAAAATCATATTCTATGTCAATTGCTGTATTACACTACATCCAATTCTACGGCAGCCACAAGACAATAAAGAACATATGAATGGATGAAAAAAGAGGTAACCATTACCAGAAGGATAGCCTCAACACTTGTCCGCATGCCTTCTTTCATGTAACTGGAAAACAGGGCAACAATAAGCTCTCGTGGAAGAAATGCTAAGAACATCAAATTGCTGTCTAGACTCAACTCTATGAGATAATCTTAATTAATGTTAATACAATTAAATCTTCTGCAAATTCACTTCTAGAAGTTATGTCTAAAATTCACCTTATGCTTATTAAATTTGAATAAAAATTGTTACAAATGAATTTACTGATTGTAATATTGCATTACAAATTGATGTTAAATACTCCATTCAACTCGGGAATAAGTGCTCAAAAGTTAAATTGACTCCCTTAAGCAAACTTGGTATATAAGATTACCAGCTATTCAATATCAAGTAACAATGTAAATAGCAACCCTACAAGAGAGCATATTGGGCTGTTTCTAGTGGCAATGTAGGTCACTTATGGAAAAGAACCCAGCAGGTGCAACCTAGGTTTACCCACAAAAAGATAGACTAATCTGTAATGCAGAGAGAGGACAGCTCCAGTTTTAAAAGGTATTATAGATAGATAGATACATGGGAGTAGCAAAGAAGGTTTATACAGATGAAGAATGAACCCCACCTGATTTAAATTGGCATAGACTAGATTCTGACAGGGAGTCAAATGTAAACCCAGGTCATGCTGGAACAAGTGAGATTATTAGAGGCTCATGGCCAGTTCATCCTCTTGAATTTGATTGGTCTTGATCAACAAACTAATGATACCACCTAGGTAACTGGTATTCAACAGGATATCCTATGGCCACAGGATTCAACCTTCATTCAGTATTAGTGGAAACTGATTCTATGATCTTGGCCAATTACCTAATGCAGGATAGAGAATCTACCTCCAATAAGTTAATAACTGACATTAAAAAGTGTTTGTAAATGACTTGGGGGATTGCTAGGAACTTATGCTACAAGCAAATCATTTCATCCGCCCAAAGAATGCAATCAAGTTGCCAACCACCATCATAAACAGGAGTGAATTATTGGGGTCTCTGTGTTGATACAACACAATTTTCAAGCAAGGAAATTGTATCTTCAAAGAGCAGATTACTAATGAGCCCTGAAAAGCTCCCTTCTGCCAGGGAGAAGGATGTTATTTCAATAAAGAAAATCAGCAATGAGAATGATTTTGACCCCATATTTCACCTGAACTTCATCTTTATCTCGATGGAATGGATATGCCAAATGACAAGTAGCCTAAGTTGAAGTTGTTCAACAAGGTATTGTTTGAAGATAATGTGTAATGAAATTAAATAGCACAAGAGAAGAATATGAGAGAAAAGAAGATGTAAATACTTGATTGAAGTAAACCACTTTGAGGGGACAACCTCCAAAAGTCTTACAATAAGAACAGAACTTGCAATACAATGCTCAACAACTACTCATTACCTCCTATTTTTAGGTACAATTAGGCAATATTAATCACCTAGTCCAAATGAGGCCGACCTAACTTACAATAAATACACTTAGAAATAATTAATTGACTAAATGAGGATTATGTGAGCCATGGTTGGTCATCACATATCCCTATATATTCAATGGGTTAAGGGTATGCTCCCCAGCAAACAAGCATTATCCTCAACATGGATAAGCATTGTCCTCAATGCAGATCAACTATGAAATTCTTGTGCATGAAAGCTTCATCTTCCATGTAACATCTTCAATAGGCAAATCTTTTCACTTGATGAGGTACTGTGTGATTATCCTAGTAATTGGCTTCTTTGTGTGTGCTTGGAGAATTTCTTCAGGACCTAAGATGGTTCTTCCTTTTTCATTGAGTTCAGGTAATTCTGTCTTTGCCAGAATCCATTGTCCAATAACTTTCTTTAAACAAAGGACATGAGAACTAGACATATTTTAGATGTTGGAGGTAACTCCAGCTTCCATGTGACAATGCCAATCTTTTGCAAAGTCTGATAAGTACCATCTATTTGGGTGAGAGCTTATTATCATTATTAATTTATTTTGCTTCTTCAAGGGGGCATTTGCTTATATGGTTGCAATTTCAAAAAAACCCAATCTCCTACTTCAAAATTCATTTCACTCTAATGCTGGTCAGCCCGCTACTTCATTTAGTTTTGTGTCATGGCCAAATTCTCCTTAAGACCAAAAAGTACCTATTGTTGATGTTGAATGTAATTTTCCATGGTGTGAACTCTTGGTGGACACTTCAATGATGATGTGACAGATGAAGGGTGGTATCCCAATGATCCCATAAATGGGAACATTTTAGATCTATTATGGAAGGAAGTGTTATACCACCATTTTTCTAGCCATAGCCAAGCCATCCATTTAGACTGCTTAACTAAAGTAAAACAACATAGATACCCCTCAAAGCACTTGTTGACTACCACAATTTGCCTAGATGACTAGGGGTGATATGAAGGGCTAAGAGCCAGCTAGGTACCCAAACAAGAGAATAAATTTGTCTGAAAACTACTAGTAACTATAGGATCATGATCGCTTACTATAACCCTTCAGGTAGAGTGAAACTTTTATACATTCTCCATAAAGGCTAATGCCATTGTACCTGCTGTAGAAGATGTGACAATAGACAAAATGGGGCATATTTGGTGAGTCTATCCACCACTACCATGATGAAATTCTTCCCTTCAGACTTTGGCAGGCCTCTAATGAAAACCATGGAGACCACATCCCACCACTAGCTAGGGATAACCAAAGGCTGAAAAAGACCACACATCGTAATGGTCTAACTTTCATTTCTTTGACATATCAGACATTTAAAGTTTTGAACATCACCTGTAAGCCCATCTCAAAAGAAATCCTACTTGACCACTAATATGTCTTCAAAAATCCAAAATATGCTACTATTGGAGAACTGTGGAGCTCCTATAAAATATTTTGTTTGACGGTTGATTGCTTGTACAAGTACAATCTATCTTTATATTACAGGAAGTCACCCTTCCAACAAAACTTATCCAAGGTGCTTGTATCATCTTAAAACTGTTGAATGAGATTCCAAGTAGCAATTTCTTCTTGTTACTCTAATCTTGCTTCTTCAACCCAATATGCATATAATATTGACATGGTGCACAACATCTCATTTTTGGCATCCCTTCTAGATAATGCATCCACCACTACATTGTTCTTCCCCTTCTTGTAGATGATCTCAAAGCCATATACCAACATCTTAGAGATATCATTTTTGTTGTTCTTCAGATAATATCATAATAGCCATTGTTCCAAGAAATACTTCCAGCTATCATGATTTGTCTTCACCTTGAAGTGTCTACCCATCAAATATGACCTCCATTGTTTGACTACATGTAGAATATCTTGTGTTTCCTTCTCAAAAAAAAATTGTGTTGATTCTTACCCTTCAATTGGCAACTTTCAAAAGCAATAGAAATACTTCAAAACACGTAGGCGTCACTCCTCCTAATTGAACCATGATATCATTTTGCTGCAGTCATGTTTTACAATCAAGCTGGGTGTATTTTATAGAAAAAATATAAAATCCCTAACACAAATTCTTTTTAAACATATATTTTAATAAAGAAAACCTTCGCCTGTTTTCAATACGAATTTGAAAGCAAAATTTCACAAATTTCGTACATTTTTTATAAATTCACCGGATTTCAAACTTGAAGCCGAAAATTTGGCGACCCTTGTGGCATAGGTTATGGCCATCAATCTTGGGTTATGGACATCAAACTTGATATGGCTAATGCTTTCAATAGGTTAAATACAAAGCAATTTTCAATACTCTCAAAAAGCTTGAGTTTGATGAAAGTATAGTAGGATGGATAAATGAATGTGTTAGTTCTCCATGGATTGCTCCTTTGGTTAATTGATCCTGCCATGGGTGTCCTCTTTCACCCTTCTTGTATATTTTGACTTTTGAACTTCTTGGCCGCACTCCTGAATTCAAGAGGCAACAAAAATCCCTTCCCACATTCCAAGGGGGAAAAGAGCTCAACTATACTCAATGTGCGGATGATACAATCCTTTTGGGTAGAGCTACTCCCCAAATTCTGAATACCTTATCTGCTGCCACCAGGTGTTTGGTCAGCAATACAAAATCAGATATCCATTTCTCCCATCCTCATCTCAAGGAAGCTGCTGCCATCCCGAAAATCTTCAGTTTTAAGGTAAGTAATGATCTCTCCTTTTCCTATTTGGGAGTTCCTATTTCTTTTGTGCTGCCCAAAGCTCAACATTTGGAGAGGATTAATTGCAAGATGAAAGTCAAGATCAATCACTGGGCCAATCTATGGTTATAACCTCCTATAAGAGTTTTACTCATCAACTCAGCATTCTCTACACAACCCATTTTTCAAATGGCTATTATCAGTGCTACAACAAGTGTCACTAGTAAAATGGTACAAATGATAGGGAAATTCATGGAGAAGGGGGTAAGCATGACAATAATAAGAAATTCAACTAGGTAAAATGGGAACAAATCATGAAGAGTGAAAAAGAGGTGAGGCTTGGGCTGAGAAATCTCCAAGATCATAAAAAAGCTCTAACTGACACATTACTATAGAGGATGGTTGAAAACAAGGATCAATGGTGGACCACTTCCTGTGCAACAAATACAATTGCAAAATGGCTTATGGATGTCTCAAAAAAGAGACTATTGAGAAGAAAACCCTTATATGGATAAATATGGAAAAGACTTGGGGGTTAATTTCTAGAATATTTCAATCCTAAAATCTGCACAAGACCTCAACTTTCTCACTAATCTACCAAATGATTGGGCCTCCTCCTGTATTTCTATGGAAGGGAGGCTTCCTTCAGATCCAAACAATGACGAGAAACTTCCTTGGGGCAATACGAAAGGCACAGATCCAAACAATGATGAGAAACTTCCTTGGGACAGTACGAATGGCACAGATCCAAAGTTCAAACAATGATGAGAAACTTCCTTAGGGCAGTACAAATGGCACAGGTAATTACTCTATGAGTAAAGGATATAATCTTCTTTGTGGCAACTCCCCCCATTTTCCTAGATGGAAGCACATTTAGAATACTGAGGCCATTCCAACGATTAATTCCTTATGTTGGATCATGATTCAAAACCAGCAACTCACTCTTGAAAATTTGCAAAGGAGAGGTCTTATTGGTCTGAATTGACGTGTCCCATGTAAAGCAACAAAGGAAACCAGGGAACATCTTTTCATCCATTGTGCTTATGCTGGTGAGGTTTGGTTCAATTTTGCTAGAAATGTTAACCCAAGAACTGTTGCTCCTAATTCTTTTCAAGAGGCAGTTGATATCCAGTCTTCCATACACCGGGTTAATTCAAAATCTCAATGGCCTAGCAACACCAGGCATCTTGTCACACAATACATTTTATGGGGCAAATGGAAGGTGAGAAATTATCTCATCTTCAGAGATCTTTTAACCCCTGCTTAGTGACTGCAAATCATGTTTGGTCCTTGCTCAAGAAAATAGGATCCAGGGGTGTCAAGGTCAAGAAGAGAAATCAACAAAGTAAGGACCCTCCCCCACTGGTTAACCATGGATACACCCTCTTCTTTGATGGGGCTATGAAGGGTAACCCTAGCTAAGCAAGTGGTGGTGGAGTTATTCATTTGAACAACAAAATCTGCATAAAGTATGCTATTGAACTTGGCGCAAATACTAACAAATATGCTGAAATTCAAGCTCTAAAATATGGATTAACTCCCACAGAAGGACTCAACTCTTTGAAGGTCCTTGGAGATTCTCAATTAATCATATATACTATAACCAAAGGCCATTATAAAACTATTAGCTTGGAATACACAGTCAAATTCATCAAAAATTTGATCAAATGCTTCTCTACTGTAGACTTTATGCACATAAGAAGGAAACATACCTCAAATGCCAACAAACTGGGAAATGTTAGGGTCGCTCTCCACGCGGGTATGACCAATATCGGGTGTAGTGATTGGAATGTGTAATATGCCTGGTCTTTTGGAGCTCAAGCATTAATGCATCTATATTGAGGTTGTTATTATGGATAAGGATGGAGATTGCTTTCTTGGCTGCTCACTGCATTCTTGGAAAGTCCATTGTGGTCATTCAAACAGATCGCTTGCCTTCCTATTGATGCATGCGGGATTAATTGAATATCTGACTATTGAGAATTCATTTGTTGCTTTATTTATTCATTGGCTACTCCAACTATGGAGCCTTTTGCTGAACCATAGATCTTTGTTCCTTGTTTTTTGTATTTTATATACATAAATAAAATCACTTCCCTTTATACAAAAATAATAACCTAAGGTTGCATAATTGTATTGTTTTCTTGCTATTTGTTTGTTTTAAAACATGTAAGCATAGGTACAGTTTACAATGGCTAATAATTCTAGCTCAGTAGCCAAGGGTCGGTTAAATCTTTCAAATTTGACCCATTATCACCACATTGGCAACATGTGACAATTATTGAGCAGCTTGCTAGAGGTTGGGATTACATTTGGCACTGTAACAAGTGCCAGTTGAGTGAAAGACTGCTCGTGTGCAGATTGTTGGCCAAGGATCATAGCTTGTGGTGGGGTGGACAAAATGGGTTGCAAAGGGAAAAATTCTTGCTTATATCAAAAAGCAAGAGGAAGCAGATAGTGCAACAGAGAAAGCTAGATTGAAATCTTATTCTTTGGCCAAGAAAGGATCCCACAAGCCTCCTATAGGGATATCATTTGTTTTCCTGATTTTTAACAAGCAATGGTAACATGGGGTTGCATTACAATTCATTTTTTCTTGATATTTATTTGTTTTAAAATGTGTAGGTATAGGTATAGGTATAGATTATAGTGGCTAAAAAATCTAAATTAGTGGGTAAAGGATAGGCTAGGGCTTTCAAATTTGACCCATTATCACTGCCTTAGCAACATGTGACAATAATTAAGCAACTTGCTAAAGGTGGGAGTTATACTTGCCGCTTTAACAAGTGCCATCCATAATGTAGGAGCTCCTATGTTGAGAAAAAGCCTACTTGTGTGCAAATTTTCAACTAAGGAATCAAAGCTTGTCATGCAGCAAACAAAATAGGTTGCCAAAGGGTTGAATTCTTGCTTATATCAAAGAGGAAGAGGAAGCAAATAATGCAATACACAATGCTAGGTCAAAATATCATCCTTTTGGCCAAAGAAGGATCCCACAAGCCACCTACAAGGATATCCTTTGCTACTTCAATGGCAATTGCCACACATCCATTTCTTGTGACACCATCTTCCCAAGAAAACAACATCCCCTCTCTCTCCCACAAATGAACCAAGGATGTAGGCCCATTAGAAAGGGCCTTTTAGAATGAGATGAGGAACAATGCCAATGTGCACATAACACATTACATTTACACCAATCAGCTTCCTTTTAAAATCATTAGCTCACCATGCTGCTAAGAAATTGTATGGGGAATTGTTGATATTAGTATAATATCTTTCTATTTGTTTAGTTAATGGTCATCTAGTCATTTTTAGTTAGTTTCTATTTTTGTCTTCTATTAACGTTTGTTTCTTTTAGAAACAACGTCTTTGTAATATATTTATTGAAGCTTTCAATTCTTGTGTAAATACATCATCGATTATTTGAACATGGTATCAAAGTTGGTCTGAGCTTGTCTCCCTCACGAGAGGGCTCAGGATTTTGGGAGGGCCTGTTAGTCTCTAATTCATGATTTATCATGTGGGAATCTGATAAGGTCGAAGGATTTTTTTAAGAAGCAAATTTTTGAAGGAAAAATCGCAGGCTTTTGCTAAAGATTTTTTTTGGGGGGCAATTTCCAAAATCGCAGCTGCTATTCTTCTGATTGCGGTTTTTTTTGTGGTGGATCTTCTGAGAGAAAACACATTTTTTTCTTCCTGGGCGTCATGTTTCTTCTGGGCGACATTATTCTGCTTGTTTTTTGCGGATTTTTTGTGAAGAAAATCACGCTTTTCATGGGTATTTTTGGCGTGACGCGAGAGTTTTTTTTGAAGCCGCGCGATCGTTTTGGTGGGTTTTTTTTTTCTCTATCGGGTTTTATTATCTCCAGATTCATGCCTCTCTGTTGTGTTTAGGGCTTCTTTTTGGCGTGCGACCCTCTCTTCTTCTCTACTCGTGATTTTCTGCATGTTTTTGTCCAGTGTGATCTATAAATCGATGTTCTTGGTGGGTTTTTAATATTTTTTTGTCCCTAAAAAAAAATTCTGATGGGTTTTTAATATTTTTTTGTCCCTAGAAATTGTGAGTTTTTAATATTTTGATGGGTCTTTAATATTTTTTGTCCCTGAAAAAATTATTATGGGCATTTAATATTTTTGTCCCCAAAAAAAATTCTGATGGGTTTTAATATTTTTGTCCCCGAAAAAATCTATCTTGTGGGTTTTAATAATTTTTGTCCCTTAAAAAAGCTCTTGTGGGTTTTTTAGTAATATTTTTTTCTCCTTAAAAAGTTATGTTTGGTTTTCAAATTTTTTGCCTGAAAAATCATGGGAGGGTTTATAATTTTTTAGGAAAAAATTAGGGTTTTCTCCTATATGCCCTAGTCAGAGTATTCGCAGTTCGAGAGGGCTCTCTGGTTTTTGGAAAGGTTTTACCATTTTTCCTTAAAAACGATGTTATGTATGTTGATCCATGTTTTAGATTTTGTGCCAGCTACCTATTTGGTTTTTTTGATTTTATCCTCAAAAATTGTTTTTGGGCTTTTGTAATTCGCAAAGTTGAGTGGGATTCTTTTGTGGGTTTTTACTGTTTTTTTCCGAAAAAACGATGTTTTGTAACCTTCAGTTTCAGGGTTTTGCGATTTTTGAGGTGGTTTGTTGCAGTTTGTTTTGGTCACACCTAGAGTTGTTGGGGCAAACATTTGCACAACTGTCTGCTTGCAGTCTATTATGGAGCGTCGTGCTCATTTGCAAAAGTTTGGAGGGTTTGCCGATTTTTCCTCAAAATCGTGGCAACTGTTCTCAGTGTGTCTCTGGTTACAGGGAGGGACAATTTTGTTACCCAACATCGAATGGATGTTTTGTGATCAGTTTTGGTCTTTTCCAGAAGTTCTGCAATTTCTAGGAGGGTTTGTGGCAAACTCATCTCAAGTGGCAAAGTTAGTGACAAGCTCTTGTCTTTTGTTGCAGAAGAAGAAGGAGGCAGCCTTCTCTGTTACTTCTCTAGGTAGTTAGAACGATGACCATTAAGGGAGGGTACTAGTATAATATATTTCTATTTGTTTAGTTAATGGTCATCTAGTCATTTTTAGTTAGTTTATATTTTTGTCTTTTGTTAAAGTTTGTTTCTGTTAGAAACGACGTCTTTGTAATCTATTTATTGAAGCTTTCGCTTCTCATGACAACATTGATTATTTGATCAATTGAGGCTCCCACAAGGTATAACGGTCACAACTATTAAAAGATACGCAACACCCTTTTGGCCAAGGAAAGTATTTTAGACACTTCATTGAGCCAATTAGGGATTCATGAACCAAAATGAGTGTCCATAATTTCCAATGGATTGGAGATGCAAAAATAAGCCGAGATTAATATCACTATAGTGTGCATTAAAAGAGTAATGTTTTTGAGGTCAACTAACTATGAGGGGCAAATGAAGGATGCAAACTCCATTGCCAACAACTTGATATTGTCCATTGAGATAGTGGGGCCTCAAAATGTTGGCCAAGTCATAATGAATAACACTAAAAGTTGCAGATTTGCAAGGCTATTGGTCAGGGTGAGATACAAACATATTTTGCAAACCACATGTTGTCCACTCACTCATATTGATGATGCTAAAGCTTGGCACACAAATCAAGTGAATAAAGCAAATCTACACCAAGACCAATGAGATTTGAATGTTTGTGACAAATCATATGTCATGACTCATCTTCAAGTCCTTCAAGTTGGAGTTGTTAACAACATAGATTGCAAACTCGGTGAGTCCTCAAGTGTTCGCGAGTTTTTTTGCACTACGAGTACTCACAGGGTTTACTCGTCGTGGACAAGGACGTGCATTGGACATAGAAAAAATATGGGTAAGACACTACAAAATGTGAAATTGTCTTTAAAAACCATATTTGCCCTTCTTCAACACCCATAGCGGCAAGCAAGCATTCTAAAGCAAATTGGGAAGATTTTTTAAGGGATTTGAAGAAGAAATTTCTAGAATATCGGATTTGCATCAGTTATCATCTTTTTTTCCTTTTTTTCAAGCATATAAATCTATAAATCATTTCTAATTTTTTGGCATGTCAAATTTACACATTTTATTAGATTAAATTGATTCAACTTGTCTAAATTTCTTTGTTGATTAAAATTTAAACGATTTACACTTATTTGAATAAATAAAAAATCTATTTTGTTTTTAATATATAGTTTACATTTTAGGGTTAAAAGATGATATTCTTGTCAAATTCATTAATTCAATTACCGTATTATCATATTACATTTAAATTTTTTAAAAGCATTTAAATTTTACATAATTTTTTTTTAAATTCATGTTCAAATTGCTATACTTTTTAATCACTATTTTTTTGTTCTTATCAATATTGCAAGTTAATATACAATCACAGTAACATTCAACTATGCATCTAGTTCGAACTCAACAAGTGGAAGCCATGTCGTTGGAATTATTTATTATACCCCCTGAAAGTCGTGACCCGCTTGGAAACATGTCTTCATGGGACCTATAGCAAGGTCAGTGATTTGTAACTAGTGCACAAAGAAGCTTAGCGGAGGCATCAAACGCCATCTTGTAGGCATTCCTAATCACGTTCCAAGTCATGTCCAACAACCCCAAAAAAGGTGAAACAAGAGATGATGACACTTCTTGCATCACTAGATAAAAAGAAATTGGAGAGGATCAAGGGAAAAGAAATTGAAGAGTGTCAAGCCACAAGCAACCATAGATGCAACCATTGCTCCTAATTTATCAACAAAATCTGATCTAGATACAACAAGCATTGTGAGCTTTACTCATGGTCCATGTATGTGTGGGACATTTGCCTCATCTAGCTCAAGTAGAGCTCAATCACAAGGGTTTTTTTGTGCCTAGAAACATATATGGAGCACAAACTTCATTGGAAGCTACAAGGTGGACCAAGGAGGAACACAAAGAAGTAGATAAGGAATGTACAATTTTTTGGTATTACAACAACCTTCCCTTCAACATGGCAAGGAGTCCATATTGGAGTATTTGGTGACAACATTGACATTTGCAAGGGAGGTGCACAAGGCACCCTCTCCAAGAGAGTTGTGACAAATTGCTCCAAGATGCTATTGTAGATGTAAAGCAAACTGTGGACAGTCAAAAGAAGCAATGCTTAAAGTTTGGAAGCATGATTCTTTCAAATGGGTGGACAATTGGAATGAACCACACCCTCGTCGATTTTTTAATGGCTTCGAATGGTGAGTTAATTTTTTTTAAGTCAATTGATGCCTCAAACAAAATAAAGAATGCAAAAAAATTGACCTTAATGTTGGTGGAGGTTGTCTTAGAGGTGGGCATATAACATGTTGTCCAAATTGTTATTAATAATGCAATGGTATATGTGGCAGTTGGAAGATTGCTTCAAGAGAGGCATCCAACACTTTTTTGGACCCCTTGTGCAGCCCATTGCCTTGACCTTCTTTTGGAAGGCACAAGCAAAATTGATTGGATGAGAACTATTGTAGAAGATGCAAGAAATATAACAAAATATATTTATAATGACCAATGGGTTCTTAGCTTGATCAAAGATTGCACTAAGGGGAAAAACTTGTGTAATCAAGTGCCACAAGATTTGCAACTAATTTTCTAATGTTGCAAAGTATTTCTAGTTTATTAGCTCCCTTGAAGTGGATGTTTATGAGTCAACATTGGCTAAACTCAACTTATTCAAAGAAGGAAAATGGAGAGGGAGCCTCAAAAATAGTTTTTGATGATGTCTTTGCGAAGTGAGCTTTAGAGATTGTCAAGGTAACTTCAAACTTCAATTTAAATTTCAAATTGAATCTTTTATTTTTTAAATTTAAAAGTATTTAGTTTAATTGTAAGTTTTAATTCAAATTTATTTGTATTTTGTACTTTGTAGGTATCAAAGCCGCCAGTGAGGGTTTCGCACTTGGTGGATGGGAAGCAAAACCCAATGGGATATATTTATGAGGCCATGGATAGGGCCAAAGAGGCCATCTAAAACTATTATAGGGGGGATGCAAGTAGATTTGCTCCTATTTGGGAGATCATTGATTGGAGGAGGAACAATCAACTCCACCAACACATTCATGCAATGGGGCACCACATCAACCCCAAGTTTTTCTTCTCCAATAACTCCATGGATGCTAATGGGGAGGTCACTGAGGACCTATCCACATGCATTGAGACGATGACACCAAAGGTTGAGGTGAGAGACCTCATCATTTTTGAGTTGTAGAATTATAAGCAAGCTAGAAGGAGGCTCTTTTCTTCACCATTAGCTATATGAGGCAGATCTACTTAAACACTAGGTAAGAAAAAGTGGTTTTATATCTTGCAAGTTACGAATTACAATTATTAATAGAATATTGTTTATTTACAAACTCCCAAACATCTTATTTGCAAGTTCTTGGTGGGGAAATTGGGGTGGAAATACACCAAATCTCCAAAAGCTGGCCCTTTGAATTTTGTCTCAAACTTGCAGTGTTTTTGGTTGTGAGCGCAACTAGAGTTTGTTTGACACCATTCACACAAAGAAGCATAATAAATTGACTCAACAACACTTCAATGACTTGGTTTTTGTGCAATACAAGCTTCAACTTTGCATAAGAAAGACAAATCACAGCACCTATTGATTTGGATGAAATTGATCCCTACACTGACTAGACCATGCTAGATGATGAACCCTCCTTGTTTACAGAGAATGAGATTGTTGATTTCAATAGGCAAATTATGGAGGATGAGGCTACAGCAGAAGCAAGGGAGATTGAATTGTTATCGGATGACATTGATATGGCAAAGGAGGAGTAATTTTCATCTAGCAACAGCGTGGTGCCATAGGCAAAATCTTTTAGGCCAAGCAAAGAGCCATAGGCATATTCTTCTAGGCAAAACAGGGAGGCACAACTGAGTACAAGGACCATACCCTTTACCACCCAAATTTTCACTAGAACAAACAAGAGGAAATTGTAAAAACTTCTAATTTTTTCCTTGCCTAGATATGCAATTTATGATGATGTGATTCTCTAATCCATATGCATTCAAGATTCAAATCTAATAGAAAACACTTCTTTATTATTTTTTAGACTCATTTGATGCATTTTGTAATTGAATTTTGCAAAAAAAAAAGTGTTTTTTAAAAAGAATTAAGTATTTTTTTAAGTTGTCGAGTTTTGCCAAGTTTTTGGCGAGTCAAAATTTTGTGCTTGCCAAGTACTCTCCAAGTCCAAGTCTACGAACTATGGTTTACAATAAGTTTATGAAATTTCAATGTTTTAGTTTTTAAGTTATGTCAAGTTAAGTTTTAAAATTTTAATCTACATTTTTTTATATTTATTTTAGATCTTAACTCATCTAGTTTTTTAATTTTATTTTTTTAACACCATATTAGGTTGTTGAGACTCAACTTGCCTCACTTAAAATCATCTTGAGATAGCTTGAGAAGCACAAAAGGCATTGAGAGCTATAGTAATCAACAATCTTTGGAATTTATAGAGGCAAACTCTTACAAAGAGGGCTCAAAAGGTCAAAGCATTGGTCATAAATGATAATTGATGAGCTTGTGTGGAATATCTATTTAATTTCACTAAGCCCGTCATGAGTATGATCAAGTCCACCAAAATGGATCAGCCATGCTTGGGCAAGATATATGGTGGTATTGACTCCATGATAGAAAAAGAAGGGGCATCATAGCAACTAAGGAGAAAGACCCCTTAGAAAAAAAATTCAAACAAGTGCAAAAAATTATCGTTGAATGGTGGAACAAGATTGACCACCCCCTTTCATTTCCTAGCATTTGCTTTGACCCCTACACATTATAGCACAAAGATAATTTCTTTGCCCAAAAGGGTGCCACCATATCGAGATATTAAAACTAGTGAAGTGTACAAGGCACCATTCACTAGACTCCTTAGTCCAAATGTAGAGAACATAGTTGTGGGTGAGCGAAAACTCTTATAGCTTCAACAAATCAAAGCCTTAACACTCTTCAAGATAAGTACAAGGATAGCCATACATGGTAGTACCTCCATGGCCAACGATCTATCTACCTATAGTCTCTTGCCATCAAACTTCTATTGCAATTGTGCATTTAATTTTTATTTCCTTACTTTTCTTTGGAAACTGTATTTTTTTAATTTTATATTGAATTAGTCTCAAATCTCAATAGGTTGCAAGTGTTGGAAATAAACCACACCCGAACGGACGATGGACTGGCCAAAGAGGGGCCAGTAGTTCAGTTGGTAGAGCACTCCAGCAGCAAATGGAAGGTCCTAGGTTTGAGTCCTAGCTGGTCCAAATGAGCAGCAACTCAACAAGTGGTATCAGAGCTAGGCTAGGAGCCCCAAGCACCCACAGTGTGGCTTAAGGGGGGGTGTTGGAAATAAGCCACACCCAGACCGACGATGGACTGGCCATAGAGGGGCCAATAGCTCAGTTGGTAGCACTCCAACAGCAAATGGAAGGTCCTAGGTTCGAGTCCTAGCTGGTCCAAATGAGCAGCAGCTCAACAAGTGGTATCAAAGCCAGGCACTGAGATTGCTTAAGGTTCTAACAAACCTCAACTAACTATTGATATTGATGCTCTTGATGAAATGCAAATTGATGATTATTAATTTGTATTGATTTCCCTCATGCAATTGCGCTAATATCTAGTTTAAAACATTTTGACTTATTTTTAACTTTTATAATTTGACAATTGATATTGAATTATCAATTATCAATTTTGTTCTAGGTTATGTCTTTAATGTTGTACATTTTAGGCAAGTTATGATTACATGAACCTAGCCATATCAATCCAAGATTGGCGAATATCTAGTGTGTAACTCAAAGAAGCAACATAGGCATTTTTTGTTTATTTTATAGGCATTTTTTGTTTATTTTAAGCACATGTCATTGGTGTTTCAATTAAATACATCTATTTTGTCTTTTATTTTTATATTATAAACATTTTTTTACTCTTTGAACTACTTTTTTAATGGACATACCAAACTTGTGATCCAAAAAATAACAACAAACCCCCATATACATACATACCAATAGCTTAGATTTTGATGGATGAGTGACCTTATGTGTAACAATGCAATGGAGACAACAATACTTTGTTGATTTCATCTAATCTTCTAGTGTTTGGTTCAAGAGGTTGCTAGAAGTCATCTCGCAAAAGAGGGTTCATTTCATTTATCCATGATGGTTGTGGTTATTTGAGTCTTCTTGAGACCTTGCAAACTAAGAAAAAGATCATGGTATATTGACTTTGCATAATATCATGGTGTTAAAGCTCAAAACTAAGGTCTTTCACAAATCCTGATTATGCAATATCCACTCCATGATATTCTGAAGGTTGTGAAGCCCAAACCTCCAAACCTAGGGTCCCATGACAAATTTTGATCAACTTCTTAGGATTGTAAGGCCCAAATCTAGGGCCCTATCACAAATCATGTGGATGGTACTTAGGATTTTCTTCAGATTACGTTGCTTTTGGAGCATATGCACACTGCATGGAGCTTGGAGTAATCAAATTATTGGTTGGATGCACATGAAACTTTAGCATCTGACCATCACTAATAGTTGGATAAGTTCTCTATCAAATCCCTCTTTAGAGAAGATGTTGACCCGAGGAATAAGACTATCTCATGGTTCAATTGTGACAACAAGACTATCTTCTCTCTCATATGTGGATGGTATTTGACTTTTATTCTTTGATGAAGAATCTAGATGTTTACACTATTTTTTTGAGGGATTGGAAGTAGAAAATGCTCAACACCAAATTAGTGAAGGACAAATAACCAGTTTGCTAGATTGTGAGTGATGTTTGAGCTATTGAAAATTGTCACTGAGGAGATGTTCATGCCTATCTTCTTTCAAGAGCTTTGGCTTGTTAATACTGTTAGAAGAATTGTCATTGATGTCAAGACAAAGAGCCTAATCAGACTATTAGAGATAAATAAGAAAGATGAAGTTGAATCTGATCAAAAAGACTTTAGCTTTAGATTACCATTACTATGTTATTAAAAAGATTTTGATCCTCTTAGTGAAAACATACGCATGCTACAGACAGAGATATTTGATTAGCATTCAAACTTATTTTTGAAGAATTCCGATTTATGCTCAGAACAGGAGATTCAGATCGAAGATCATTCAGCAGACTTCGTGGCTTTCAAATATGAAAATCTTCTTGATATAACTCAAGTTCGATAGAACTTGTTAAATCTGATTGATATATCAAACTGGAAAGTATGAAATGGACAAATTGAAAAGACTAATAATAGTCTCACAAAAATATACGAACTAAGAAACATGAACTGCAAAGGACGAGCTGGAAAGTATGAAACAAACCGATTACTATATTTGCTAAGACAGATGTTTGTTAAGACAATAGGTGCGAACATAGTCAACTCGACTTGCCTATTGGTCAGAAGGTGCAAAGACGTCTTTCAAAAGGGATGCGAATGAAGAATTTTGTCTTCTTGTGAAAAGACGTGTGTTTCAAGACTCAACAAATATGTCTATAATTATGAATAAACAGGTCTGTTAGCAAGACGTTTTTTAAGAGGACATAACTTAATTAACAAAAGGACGCATCTAAAACTCCAAAAGACGTGTGTTATGAAAAGGGTAAATCAATAGATGCGATCTGTTCTGAAATGACACAGAAAATTAGTTAATCTTGAATTGCCAAAAGGTGCGATTGGCAAAACAATAAAATTGAAAGGAGTTCTAATTTATAATTCTGAAGAAGATCTTTTATCAAAGAATTGAAAAATAATACAGATTAAGATTAATTCAGATTAATGAAGAAGGGTGAATGAAAGTTGAAAAGATGGAGTCATGTCCTTTCATCAAGAGTTGCTATCCTTGATCTAAGTACATATTCGATATTCATTCAGGCTTATTGAGTGTGGTTGTGAAGATTAAAAGCAGTTCATATCAGAACCCATCTTCTTGTGTGGGCTTAGGGTGAGATTATTCGTCACATAAAGCAGATTGGAGGATTGGGAGAGTGCAGATCTGATTGAAGGCAGCCATCTTACACCATCAAGTCAAGGTCGGTGCCTTGCATTAGGGGTTGAAGCTCCTTGTAGGTTAAGTGCCTACTAAACCAATTTAAGGGGCTGGTGCTCCTTGTAGGTTTGAACCTACTAAACAATTATTATTCAATATTCAAGTAGGTTAGCACCTACTTTTTGTATAAATCATTTAATCATTTTTTTTAAATTGGAGTCAACTTGATAGCATTGGTTTCATATTAAGAAGTTGATATTGTATTGAGGTTTAAAAGTTGATAGCATTTGTTTCATCCCACTTGGTTTCTTGCACTTGTCAAGTAATCTTAGGGTCATCTTTCTTGTTCTTTTCAAGTCCTAGGCTCTAATGTATTCCTCAAGACAACACTAGTTCCAATTTACCTTCACCTTCACCTTCAACCTCACCTAGATTTCTAGACACGTTATGAGGTTGTAGCAACCAATTTGATGGTCTTGACCAAATTATTTGAATGCCTCCTAGAATAGGTTTTAGGATGATCGTCCTTATTGGTGAAGAACAAGCATCACTCTTGACGACAGAAGTTTGAGAATTGTGTATATTGATCCTTTACACATAAAGATGGGTTTCTTAATCACCCTTTTGGATTTTAACTTTTGTTTTGTTCAAGCCCTAAACCCTTTTTTTGCTTCTAATGTTGTTTATCTTGTAGTTTACCATTTATGGAATATCTTTCATGAGTAATATCCTTCCTTTTCCCTGAATAGGATATTCAAGATCCTACACTATGTCATTGTTCTCTTCCCTTTCCCCCTCAATTGACACAATCAATAAAGGTAGGTGTTGGCACATTCCCCCAATGGTTTCTCTTATCCTCTCCATAGTATTTCTTAGTGCTTCTCCCTTCAACAATCCAATTTCAAATTTCCCAAAATATCATCCATATGAACAGTTCACAGTGAACTTCCTGCTGATGTTCACCAACAAGTCCAAGAAGGTGACTCCAATGCCACAAAGAAGTTCCCAGTCAGCGGAAAGTAGACAAATACAACCCAAAATAATATATTATTATTGAAATTAAATGTTGCAAACTGATATTGAAATTTATATTTAAGAATAAAATATGAACCATTTTGACAGGAAAAGACAAACTGATAGATACTGAAATTGCTCAAAACAGAACCTTCCTGCATATTCAATGTTATTCCGGACACAAAGTAAAGTGCACTAAATCATAGTGGCAAAATCCTTTATCAGGAATAGATTGGCAAACCAAAAGATAAAGATTTTTTCAAATGATCAGGATTTAAGTGAGAAGAATCAGGTTAGGGTTAGGGAAAATCAGAAAAGAAAAAACCTAGAAACCCTAAAAAATTCAACAAAAAATTGTGGAAAATAGCAATTTAATCACAGGTCTCAATTATCAGGTCAAAATTCATGAGATCATTTTTTTTCAAACAAATGCCGCCTTTTTGGATGAAAAATTAGCCTGCATGCCAAGTAGTAATTTCTCACAATAAATTCATGATTTCTGCTTCTATGCACTAAATTACTTTCCCAAGAAGGTGTGACTGTGGGCTCTAGCCAAAGGTAACGAAACTCGAGTGAGTTACTAAAATATGTTCAAAACAAATACATTTGTTGAACGATAAGTATTACCTCTATTTTATAGAATTTACCACCACTCCTTTTCTGTTGACTCAAATTACACTACTACCCCTACTACTACAAGCACCCTGGTGCCAAAATATTATAATTATAAAAGAAATTAAAACTTCCCATGTATGCACTCCCGTGCTGTTTTTCGTCTTCGAAGGATGATCCCTTTGACTCCAAAGGCGTAGAAATGGCTAGGAATTTAGGTTCTTACAGAAAATCTGCAATTTTGCATAAACTATTCGATAGACTTATAACCCACTGCAATATTTGAAGCCCTACTTAAAAGCTAAGCATTCCCCTCTTTTTTTTTTCGTGCATAACCCTGGTACCATGAAGTGTTTGCTGGCATCACTCCATGCAGATACCATAAGAGCCCCTCTAAAAGGAAACCAGGGTTTTCCCTAACTCTTTTCCATCACTGCTAGGCATAAAAATAACCACTTACATCCAAAGAAAAATCATTTAAAGGTAAATGATCATGTAAGGATTGAGAATTAACAAGCCAAGAGGCGAGAAATTAAGCTCTATTACAAACATTGATGAAAGATGAAAGATCACAAGAATAGATAGATAGTTTGTTACTTGACTTTCATTCTGGCGAGCCTGTCAGCAACAGAAGTATCTTTCTCCATCTTGGGCTCCTTCGTGCCAAATGTGTAGCTCGACAGAGGGTACGCATTCACCACTGGTCCAGACAACATCTTCGCTTCTCTCTTGGGCAAAAAAATACGGTGAAGCAAAATGAGCAGGAAATAATATCTACCGTGCCGAGTCCTGGTCTGTAGACAATGGACCAAATAATACTGTAAATGCTTCTCAATGCATACAGTCACGATTTGTAGACACTTAACGAGTTGTAAAAGGTATGTAAACTGAAGAGGCTCGAAAATTCTAGGTGCTCCGCTGCTTCACTGCCGTTTTCATGTATTGATGAATAAATCGATTCAGATCAGTGATCGAGTCGACGGACATTGACGAAGCTTATTTTGAAATTTTACTCTTCTATTTCATTCGTTAAAAATATTAGAATTGTAGATATTTTACATCTCAATAAAGTTAAGTTGTGCCCGCCAACGCTCACACCCTAACCCCAACTATTAAACTCGGAGTTTTAATATGTAATTTAGGGCAAGGCCTCATGGAGGGGGGCTTCCTAAAAGTACGGAGTACAATCTGTTCAATTTTTTAGAGAATATTTTGAAGCTGGTGGTCCCATGAATTTAGTTGTGCAGTTTAGTTGGTGGTGGAATGGTGGTGGAATAAAATGTTGTGAATAAAAAATTAATAAATAAACATCATTTCTTTCCAAAAATTTTCTAGCAGGAATCTAAATTTTTTTATGAAAAGGCAATTATCTATATTAATTTAAAGATAAGAGTACATATTCATAAAAAAATGGTGGGTGGTAAAAAGGCACACCTCGAAAGTCACATGGGCAGCGCCAACGCCCAGAAATAACCAAAAATCAAGTCACATGGATCTAGCCTAGAAGTCCAAGAGCATAAGAAATAAAAATCACAAACAGGCCATTAAGCGACCAAAGCAGTGCTAGCAGAGTCGGGAGGGTTTCTATCATTCATATTCTTCCTCCATACATCAGCGGGGTCTAGAGTGACGTCAAGAGGAGCACCTCAGCCATCGTCATCATCTTTCTTTTCTTTATCTTCTTCCTCGTGTTGGGACGAGATTGCAAGTGCCAGTCGTGGAAAACTTTTACCACTATCTAGCCATCCAGAACCAGAAGCAGGTGGAGTATCAAAGGGTCACCCAGAACCGCCACCACCGCTCCCCAAAGCACCACCAGAAGGCCATCCCTGACCAGCCCGCGATGGAGGAGAGCGAGCACATCGAGGAGGGCGAGAGTCCCACCAAGCAGGAGGCTAAGAGCGGGGACGCATGGAGCCACTCCGCTGTCGGCCCCAAGAGGACAACCGACCGCGGGAAGAGGAGGGCGAGTGAGGGACCCGAACCACAGTGCACGGGGCATTGCCCCACTAACTCATTTGACCCCAATTTTCGACGAAAGCTATATAATCAGATATATCGTCGGGCACTTGTGCAAATTTTCATTCTTTTTTAATTTTTACTCCGACGTTCGTCGAAATTGAACCATTTTTTCATCTACGTTTCAACCTGCAAAGTTAAATTGTGGCGGGCATAAATTGAAATCATAATTTAACCTGCAAACTATTTATTGCGATAGTGTTTTGCTCAACAGTTTTCTTAGGGAAAATCAGAAGAAACTCAAGAAGATATCGCCAGGTTGAGGGTAGTCATTGTCTTTTTCCAGAATTCATTTGTGAAGTCAGATTTGTACTTCCAGGTTTGAAAATCATATTTTAAAGCAACATCTCATCATATTTCATTTTTAGTATTATGCATTTTTAGAATTTCATTTTCAGATTTTAGACTTGGCTTCACAAATTCTTTATAAAGGAATTGTTTATAACTGATGGAAAATTCTTGATGGATTTGGACAAAGATTATATTTGCAAGGTTTCAATTTTAACCCTAATGATCAATTTGCAATAAATTTGGGAGCCATAGCTAGATAATATTAAAGGTGTTGGTTGTTTTTTTACTGTAACCAAGTTTATCTTCTAGACACATAGCATATAAAATCTCAGATAATACTGCCTTACAATACCATCAATCTATATTCTAACCCAATACTACTTATCAAATCCTTATATGAACATAGTCACCTATAACCTCACTCAAGCATTTTAATTAATTCCTTGAATTAAAGTCAAAATGAAATTACACACACCATAACAGTGAAATGAACAGAATAACCCTTGATCGTTTTATTCAAGATAATAATATATTCATACAATGGAGATACATGACCTTGAAATGAGTAATTTTCATTCAGATCCTAGTACTGTCTTGAAAATTAAGTACCCATGAAACTAAAACCCACAACAGAATGACATCAAACCTAAGAATAGTATCTTCACTATAATATCAAGCTCTTTACAAATTCGCTCTGCAACTTCAGTTAGACTTGACCTAAAGATATCTAACTTACTAACCCGTATTTCTGGTCCTGAAATCCTTCTTATAGGGAAAATGAAGGAGCAACAAGCATCGAACCAGAAATACACCTGTCACTGGTCACTTGGACCGCCTTATGACATTTCAAAAATTGGTTACAACAGCTGAGTCTCTGGAGAATCTTCTTGTTCATCTCGTCCACTGGAGAATAATTGTTGCATTTGCCAAACTTTGAAAACTTGCACCAAAACTGCCACCAAGACATAGCCAAAATTTGTTATAACCATAACCGTTGAGCTGTTAACTGAGGCATTTTTTCAAACAGTTCACTGTCTTGTCTATGCTATTGCTTACTATTATACTTTGATAGATTTTTTGCAAGCATCCATAGTTTGTTCAAAAGCACTTGTTTTAGGCTTTTAGCCATAGCAACAAGGCAATGAACTGTTTGATAAAATGCTTTGGTAGATATGTATGAAAAATGTCGTACCATAGACAAGGCGGTGAATTGTTGGAAAAGATGCCTCAAAGAAATGTGTTCTCATGGTGATGGAATGCCATGACAATCCATGGCCATAGCCATTCATCATGGCATTCCATCACCATGAGACCACATTTCTTTGAGGCATTTTTTCAAACAATTCACTGCCTTGTCTATGATATTGCTTACTATTATGCTTTGATAGATTTTTTCCAGGCATCCGTAGCTTGTTTGAAAGCACCTGTTTTTAGGCTTTTAGCCATAGCTGCAAGGCAGTGAACTGTTTGATAAAATGCTTTGGTAGACATGTATGAAAATTTCGAAGCATGGACAAGGCAATGAATTGTTCGAAAAAATACCTCAAAAAAATGTGGTCTCATGGAATGCCATGACAAGCTCTTGCAATTGGCAGCTGCTCCTAGTTATTAGTTATGCAATGTGAAGTAATTGCATAATTGCTTAGGTTGACTTTGTAAAAAACTATATTGTAATTGAAATTTTGTCATCTATCAGTATCTAGTTATTAGTTATGCAATGTGAAGTAATGCTTTGAGTTTTTAAGATGTGCAATGCAAAGAATGTAATCAACGATATGAATATAAATTTCAAAAATCTATTTTCTACAATTCATTAGTTAAACTCTTTATTTTTTTTGCTCTCTATATCTCTATGCTATGGAAATCGCTTTTAATTTTTTTTTTTAAGTTTTTATCTCTTGTTCTACAATTTTTTATGTTTTTTTTAAATCTAATTTTTTTGCGATTTAAAAAAAATAAATCTTATACTTTTTGTTTGCCAATTTTTTTTCCAAAATATTTTTGCTGCTATGATCCATACTACTCATCAGCATGTCATAATCTGAGTCATCACAAATCAATTTGATTTGTGCATTGATGATTTCATCTACCCTGTCCTGCCATTGTTGCAGTGATCTAACATTTCCTTGGGGATCTACAATATCTAATAAAGATGTGTCACTCCAGTCATCAAAACTCTTTACCAACTCTTTAATCCTCCTGCTGAAATCATCAGGTAAGGCCTGGAAACCTTGCAGTGACTTCACAAAGTCTTGAGTAGGCCTTAATTGTTGAGGCCTATTAGCTACATTTTGAGAATTTCATTTCCATATTTTGTTGTGCAAGTTCAATATTCTGATTTTAGGAGTATAACAGTTGAAAATCATTGTAAAATCAGAATTTAATAATTTATGGAATTAGCATTTGAAAGTGTTTTTTGGGGTCATTAATTTCAGACTATCTTCTATTTTGCAGGGGTGGTTGCATGCCTAATTTTTTTGGTGTAAAATATCATAATTATTATATTTTGTTACCTGTGTATGATTAAAAATTATTGGAGTACGTGTGAGTTTGATATTTTTTGAAGATCTAAATATTCAAGCTTGGTAAAGAAAAATCATGTCAGATAATATTAGTCCAGAACAAAATGAAGAGACAGTTGCTAGATTGTGGGTTATATTGAAAAGAAAGGGTGATGGGAAATGTTAATGTCCTTGCAATAATTGCAAGGGCTTAAAGACGAGAAGACTTTTAATCACAACAGCTGAGAAACATTGTAGGCAACATGGTCACGTTGAAGGGGGGCATGATTATCGTCCATTGGTAAGTTGTTCTTTATATGTGTTTATATTGATTGAATTTGTAAATGTTTATATTGTTTTAAATTTTGATATATATATAAAAAATCACTTGATCATGATCATGGTTTATTTGTGTTTGTCATTATTATAAAGGTGAGGCGCCCTAGGGCACACGATATGAATTATCACGGCCCAAAGAATGTGGTTTTGCAAGTGGAGGAACATGGAGTTGTGAATATTGAAGATGAAGATAATGATCCTATGGAAGATGATCATGCACTAGAAAACACAATTGAAGATGATGGTACAAATACATTGATCCATGACACATGTAGTGGCACATCTGATCATGTTGATCGAGATGACTTTGATGGTGTTAATGATTTACCTGTACTTGAGAAGGCATACGAGTCTCTTTATGAAGGCTCGCAAACAACTCTTCTCTCTGATGTATTGTTGCTGGTGAACTTGAAGGTTATGAATGGTTTATCCAACATAGCAATCTCATGGATGTTAAGGTATGTCATATATGTCATCTATTTTCATCTATTTTAATTGTTGTTAGTTCATCGCTAGTAAATAAAGGATGAAGTATGTACCTTTAATATTCTTTATATTAAAAAATTATTTTTTGTTGTAGATTGATTGGTGAATTTTTGTTACCACCATCAAATATTTTACCTCGCTCATACCGAGATTTATCTAGCATTACGAAAGATATTGGAATGGAGTATCAAGCAATAGATGCATGTCCCAATGATCATATTATATATCATAAACAACATGAATTTGCAACAGAATGCCTGGAATGTCATATCAGTAGATATCAAATAGATCAACTAACAAAAAAGGTGCCTCGCAAGGTTCTTCATTATATTCTCATTATTCCACGTATGCAACAATTATTTAGGTGCGAAAGCTTAGAGCAATTTATGGATTACCATGCATGTAATAGAAGTGGAGATGAGATTCTTCAAATGTCTGTGGATGGTTTTGCATTTAGGGACATGGAGGAAAAATGGCCACACTTTAAAGAAGAACCTCGTAATCTCAGGCTTTCATTGGCAGTGGACGGTGTAAATCCATTTGGAGAGCTGAGATCTATTTACTCGGTGTGGCCTGTTTTTGTTATCAACAATAACATTCCTCCATGGATGTCAATAAAGAGGGAGCACATAATGTTGGCAATGATTGTTCTAGGTATTTGCTTACATCAATTTTCTTTAACGTAGTAGCATCTCATTTGTCTTATTTATTGCATAATGACTTATATGTTTTTTCATTTAATAGTCATGTACATGAATTTATATATATATTGCAGTAAAATGGTTATAATAATTATGTAATGTTTATGTTCATTCAACTAGGTAAGTACCAAGTTAAAGATATGAATGTATCTATTGAGCCTCTTATCGACAAGTTACTAAAGTTATGGAATGGCGTCACTATGTATGACGTATCTAGACCAATAGGACAAAGACAATTTCAATTCCATGCAATGCTTGTATGGACAATTCATGATGCCCCAGGGCTAACACATTTTTCTGGTATGTTATAACGTTCGACTGCATGACTTTAACGATATTTAATTTTATGAAGTAGATATCATGCATGTTTTTTAAATAATCTATTCATTATATATAATTATAAAAATTGACATATTTAATCCAATTATATATGATTTGCAGGTCTTCAAACAAAGGAAAAATTTGCATGTCCAATTTGTGGTCCAAAGATGAAATCTCGTCGTTCAACAAGTTTAGGAAAGCAGGTGTTTGATGAGTATAGGCACTTCCTCCACAGAAATCATAAGTATCGAACTACTGAAAAACATCTTTTCAATGGAAAAGAAGAGACTACATCAAAACCACGAAGAATGACACCTCGCCTATGGAAGTTGGAATATAATAGAATTAATCATCAAGGTTATACATCGGATCAAATTGTTTATCTATCATTTATGATATGTTTTGAATTTATATTTTTATATTGTGTTGTGTTTACTCATGCTGTAATTGACAATGATTGTCATTAATTTGTTTAACTTATATGCTTCATGAAGGTCATCAAGGCATTAATGGTCGGCTTCCACAGGGACTAAAAAGTTATCCCAGACAATTTAGTAGGTTGCCCTACAATGAGCAGCTACAAATTGTGCATTTGTTTGATACAATGCATATCAAAAAGAATATGACAGAAACGTTATGGAAAATATTGGATGGAAGGCATGACAAAGAACAAATTGTCAAAATTTGTAGTGACATTCAGGAAGCCAGTCATGCAATGAAAAATGTCATTCAATTAAATAGCGATGGAGACCAAATTAATATAAGTGCCCTTCCTTGGTTATTAACGGAGCAACAAAGCAATGCTATAAAACAAGTCATACGAAAAATTTGATTTCCCACAGGATTTGTTGCGAACATAAACAATATCATAACAAAGAAAGGTGAATTTGGGTCAGGGATGAAAACGCGTGATTGGCATACCTTCATTAAGGTAATTATTCTGGTATATTATATATATATTTGTATACTGCATGTACTTTTCAGTGTATTATGTTTACTACTTTTGGAAAAATATTAATGAAAAGATCATTTTATAATTGTTGCAGTACGTTCTACCTCTATCTCTCCCAGACAACTTCGACAACAATGTCAAGCAAGTTATATATGATCTTGAAAAATACATGAGGTAAGTAGCGATATTTGTTCAATTCATTGTATATTTTTGTTAAATCTCATTAATATATTTGTGCCTTGAATCACTTGTAGATGGCTGTCATCTAAAGCAATCCATAAAGAAGATATAAATTATTGGAAGAGAAGAATTCCTCATCTAATGTGTGAAATGAAAAAGTGTCTACCTTCGACATTTTTCAATGCACAAGAACACTACCTCATACCCCAAGTTGAGGAGATTGAATTGTGTGGACCTGTACACATAAGGGCAATGTGGATGGTTGAGGGACACTTGAAATTTTTTAAGGCTTTGGTTAGACAGAGAGCACATCTCAAGGGTTCTATGGTGGAGGGATACATGGTATACCAGACCATGGTGTACATTACTGAATATCTTCCTAAGTTTGCAGCAAAGATTCATGTAGATCGCATTTGGGATCCCAACTCCATTAACACATTCGAAGGGGAGTACCTGATGGGGAAAGGTAGATTGAGGAAAGTGTCAAGTAATTATAAGATGGTCATGGAGATTAATTAGAATACATTTTACATTTGATTTTTATGTATATTGTACTTATTTAATTATTAATCTTCAATATTGATCAATTATAAATTAAGGTCATATACGGTGGTAATTAACTAATTATACGTCGTTTGTGAATTTCAAATTTTTTTGATACAGTTGGTCGAGAGTGGGATGCACTACATTTATACGTCGCAAACAATCTTGATTGGATGACGGTATGGATTGAACGATGTCAACAATTTGGTTGCGCATTAACATGGGAAGGTGTGCCTTCATTGGTTAAAGAAGCTCATCGTAATGGAGATTCCAATGTTACACCAAGGAAAATTGATTTAGCATATGGTTTAAGCAATGTTCCACGTGGACGCGTCCCCCCCAAAAAACCTTGTGTTTCCTAGAGGGGGACGTCTCGAAGACTTGGGGACTTGGGGGAGACATCCCCCCACCAGGCCACCACCAACGCCACCATCCCACCACTAGTGTCGTTGTCTCCAAGACGCTGATAGGACTTTGAGGACGTTGGGGTGTCCTTAAGATGTCTAGGGGACTCCTAGTTGTCTCCAAGATGTATAATTCTTATACTTATACATCTTTTTATAAAAAAAAATTCAAAGTACTATATGTATTTCAACACCCTACTGCCCCCTCGCCGTCATCCCCCTGCCGTCCCCTTGTCGTTCCCAAACTTAGACTCCCCGTCCCCACGTCTCGGAAACACGTCCCCTGTCGTCACCCCGTCCCCGTCCCCAAAACCCCGTGGAACACTAGGTTTAAGAGATAAACAGGTATGTATAAATATATTAATCACCCATATTATTTAATTATTTTGAATTATATTGATGTATATATATGTTGAGATTTTTTTCTTTGCATACATTTAGCCAAGAATAAATATGTTTATCAACTGACGATATTGCAATAATTAAGTTTTGCATGTTTGACATATTGCAGGTGAAACACCACAAGGCTATTTGGTGCAATGATCGTAAATTTCGAATCAAAAAGTTGGATGACACGAAGAAAACTTGTGATTCTGGGATAACTGCAGTCTTCCAGGTGACTAATGTTTCATCTAGAAGCGACATACATCCAGAAGTCTCAGAAAATCAATACTATGGGATTTTGGATGATATACTTGAGTGTGACTTTAAGTCCTTCAAATTAGTTATGTTTGTCATCCTATGGTACAGGCTACGATTGAATGAAAATGATCCCGAGAGAACTGTTATTGAACATGATAATGGATTTACCATGGTTAATACAAGGTATTTTGAGCGAGCTGGAAATGAACCCTATGTTCTTCCAAGCCAATATGAGCAGCTATTTTACTCGGAGGTTTCAGGTAAAGCGGGTTGGTCATATGTTGTTAGACATGATCCAAGAGGAAGGTCGGTAAAGTATAATGTGGTGGAAGAAGAAGATACTGAAGAAATAGAAGATGATGTAGATGATGATCAGGATCAACAATTAGTTGATGATGTGCCTGACGAAGATGTCGAAGAGGAGGAACTAGATCATGATGATGTAGGAGTTAATGTTCATGAAGACGATATCCATGTGGATGATGACATTATTGAAACTGATATCAATGACGATGATGATGATATGACCAATCCTTATAATGTTGAATCTGGGTCGGATGATACAAACAAAGAGTTGGATGAAGAAGAAGATCAATGACATTGAAATGTATGAGTTATGTGATTGTATTATCTATTTGATATTAATTTCTTGATAGAATTATATTTGACTTATGTGGTTACATAATTAATTTATGATGTTTTTAATTTTAATTATATTTGAATTATATTAGAATATGTTCAGTTAACAAATGTAAAAAATAAAATGGATAAACCAAAAGATGAAAGCGTGAGACCACTGCCTTGTTGGGTGTATGGAGTCTAATGAAGATCTATAAAAGTGTAATCTATGATGGCAATAATTCAAAGTGTTTGGCACACAGATGTAGTTTATAACTTGTATAAATGTGCAAGTAAATGACTGACAAACTCTACTTGAGATAGAATGACAATCCTAGTTATGTGATTCTTCTTATTGATCCAATTAATAATCTTTAGTTACTGTGATTGACTAGAAGGGTTTAATCTTTACTTGAAAGAACCAAATAATCACATCACACAAATACAACAAATGTGTATCGGTAAACTAAATATATATATATGCTTGATATATCAATTTAAACAACAGAAAAGCATCAATAGTATCAACTACTTGGAGCATGAGATGATTACAACAACATTTCACCACTTAAGATAGTCATTTAATTTGCAATTTGGCAGCAAGCTCTAAGCTAAGACAAACAGAACAGAACCTTACAAACACATACGATTTAGGCCAGTGCCATATACTATTGGGGAGTCGAATTCACAAATATTTAGATTTCCATAACAAGTTCAAACACATAACATATAAGATCTTTGACAATATTGCATTACAACAGTGTCAATTTCTATCCTAACTCAATACTTCTTATCAAATCCCTTTACAAACATATCCATCTATGACTCCATCCAAGCATTTTAATTTACTCTTTGAATTAAAGCAAAAATGGAAATCATACACACCATAACAGTGAGATGAACGCCATAACCCTTGATTATAAAATTCAAAATTGTGATATGTTTATACAAAGGAGAGCCATGAGCTCTAAATATATCATTATAACTCAAATGCTAGTACTATCATGAAACATCAAACCTTCATGCTGTTGGAACTGTCAAATTTTGACAAATTCATTATTTCTTCATGATTATTAGTCTCCCAAAAAAGATTCATAATGCAGACAAAAAAATCCTCACATAGCATTTTTTACCAAAATTCGATTTAAAATTGTGCCATAACGCCCCATAAATTTCATCTGACATTAAAATCTTTACATATGAAAATATCGGCATAAGTTGATGCAGGTCTCATCGATGATAATATGCATATCCTAAATGTATTGGCAAGACATCAGAAAGGTCACACCGATCAAGTTATACACAGAGAGAATGCGGGTTTGTATATCTTATCGACAAGACAAAAAGTATTGGCGTGACGATGTAAGATCACATCGAGCTAAATTACCTTTTGCCGATTGGAGTAACGTAAAGTCTATCGGAGAGACTTTGGTCATCAGAGAGAGATTTTAAAACACTGCCCGTAGCGTTATTAGTCTTGCCGATAAAGCAAGGGGAGGACTCACTCGGTGAGACAAACGATGTCGGGGAGAATTTGGAAAGTCTTACCAACCCCTCGGGTTACACCGACAGAACTAAGCATACGAAGATAAAGGGTGTCGAGAAGACAATGCGCATGGTCTCACCGAAGAAAAAGCATATCGGTGAGACATGTCACCACAGGGAGATCTAAGAGACATCACGGCGAGTATCGTTTTGTCAGCAAAACAAATACTTGGTCATGGTGACATAAGTCAATAAAGTGAGCATCTCAGTGAGATGAAAAGCTTTCGAATTAAGGTGAAGAACTGTTGGCCCAATTCATTAAGTCTGGGCGAGAGTTTTTTCGGTGAAGATCATGGCGATAAAAAAGCAGAAAGAAAGAAACTATCGGGGAAACTTGTGATGTCGGGGAAACTGCAAGATGTCTTAGCGGATGGGTGAACATTGAACAGGCGGATCGGCCAGAGGTTTGAAATGTCTTACCGATGTGATCTTATCGGTGAAACATCAAACGGGTCATACCGATAAATTTATACACTAGGAGAATGCGGGTTTGTATTACTTATCGGCAAGACAAAAGGTATCGGTGTGAGGTCATATCGAGCTAAGTTACCTTTTGCCGATTGGAGAAAAGTAAAGTCTATCGGAGAGACTTTGGTCATCGGAGAGAGATTTCAAAACACTGGTCGAAGCGCTATTGGTCTTGCCGATAAAGCAAAAGGAGGACTCAATCGGTAAGACAAATGATGTCGGGAAGAGTTCATAAAAGTCTTACCGACCCCTCGGGTTACACCGACATAATTGAGCATGCAGAGATAAAGGGTATCGATAAGACGATGCTCATTGTCTTGCCGAGGAAGAGGCATATTAGTGAGACATGTCACCATGGGGATATCTAAGAGACATCACAGCGAGTATTATTCTGTCGACAGAACAAATTGCTTGGTCTCGGCGACATAAGTCGATAAAGTAAACATCTCGATGAGACAAAGTACTTTCGGAGTAAGGAAAAGAACCATTGGCCCGATTCATTAAGTCTGAGCGATAATTGTTTCGGTGAAAGTCATGGCGATATAAAAATCAAAAGGAAAGAAACTATCGGCGAGACTTGTGATGTCGGGGAAACTGCAAGACGTCTTGGCGGATGGGTGAACGTTGAACAGCCAGATCGGCCAGAGATTTGGAATGTCTTGTCGATATGAGCCCTGATGTGACAGCGAGAATTTCAAAAATAAAAACTTGCAGCATTCATGTCTCGATTGGTAAAGACATTAATGGTGCCACAAAGCGTAGGAGATTTTGCATATCAGGGTATGATCAATTGAAATCATTGTCTCACAGAATTCAAAGCGAAGGAGAGCAAGGGAACTAGCAGAGCAATTAAGGCATTCACTTGGCTTGAGTTTGGAAGAAGTTACAATAAGTTTCTCATCCTCTCAGAATTCGTAAAAAAATGAATTATGGAAGGCACTAGTTCAGGAAAACTAAAGGGAAGAAAACCTAGGGAGGGAAGCCAATCAAAAGAAAAAAGCAAAAGACTGAGTTGCAACCAAAAGGTATTGAAAGGAAGCTAAATCAAGACCTCATAGACCAGTTACCTGGTTCTGGACCTAAAGCTAGGCATTCTGCATAGCTCAAAGCGGAAGTTGACAAATTGGACAACAAATGCAAATTTATAGGTGATGTTTGGACTTCGATTAGAGGCTATGAGTTATTCAATTTTCATTACCACAAGAGAAATCGATTTGAGCCCGTATGCAATCCATGGAGGCTCAATTTATGGAAATTAGTGTGCCTTAATGTTTTTATTGACGTCGAACTGGTAAAATTGCTGGTCGGACACTATGATTCGAAAAACAAAGCTATATGTGATTTGTCAGGGAATCCATTGATACATGTATCTGAGAATGCAATTGTTGAGATTTTCAGAATGGAGGGAATATGCAGTGAGAAAGTAGTGAGTGAAGAGCTCGATAGTGAGTTCAGAAGGATGGACACCATTTATAAAGGGTGGAGGTTACCTCTGCACAGAATTAGGTGTCATGGAAAACCTACTCCAATGGAAGATAGTGAGGGGCCACCCTTTCATGTAGACCTCTTCGAACCTTACCTAAAATATACTTACTACTCAGTGGGACAGGTATTAGGGATGGAGGTACTTGAGCATATGGTGGTTGTGCCCATGGTGATTGCTGCAGACATTCAGTATCACAATTCCAGATCATTTGACTATGTTGCACATGTTTTTAAGGATCTGGATGCAGGTTTGATGGCGATAAAGAGCGGTGCTTATGTTTTCCATCTCAGAAATTACTCACTGCTGATGCACTTAGTGTTGTATTTTGGACAAGAGTTAGGTTTATGGCCCCAAAAGCTGAGGATTTCACAATCCAACAAGGAAGGTATGCCATTGCCTGTTCAATTATGGACTATTGTTTGGGACAACAGGTTTGCCAATTCAAATTTCTTGCATTTTGAAGAATTCTTTGTGAAACCCTTGTATAAATTTTTTAACCATCCTTGTGATTATTCTTTATTTGAACAAGTAAAAAGGTTTCTTAGGCCTAGAGATTACAATGGACCAATTAACAACAACTGGGGGGATTGGTATTGATTAGAGAATGCCACAATGATTAGGGTTTATGGCTTTGAGGATACACCTTTCATTCTGCCTAGAACTATCCCGGATAGAATTGCATACCTATAAATTGTTAGGCAAATGGATTACTCCAGTGTTATGAACTTAAGTTCATATGGGAAACGAGATTTTATGCCTAGTACATTGTGTTTAAGTGATTTCACTATATTAGCCAAGGAAGGTTATGATCTGATTCTGGACAAATTATTGTACTACAACATGAGAAGAGCACTAGTGAGAAAGAACTTTGATCCAGAAGGGTATATCCACTCTGCCAGACAAAAAGTAAATCTCGAAGGGTACCATCATGTGCCCTTTAAATTTGATGACATAATCAAAAACCTGGAGGCAGAGGAAGCTGAAATTGTGATTGAAAAACATAATCAGAAGTTGGTGGATGTTGTGTTGTTATCCTCCATTAAGGGGATTTCAGAAATAGACAGGCCACAAAGCTCATCTGGGAAAGTTTCAAGAATGAAGACTCGGGAGTATGCCTATGTTGCCAGAGAAACAGATGTTGAGGAAACCATGGATGTAGATACAAGACATGAAGACTATAGGTCTTTCATATCAGATGATGAATTTATAAAGACCTCGGAGTTTAAGACATTTTTATATAAGCAAAAAGGGAAAGAGATAAGGGGACAGGTTGACAATGTCACTCCAGGGAATGAGGATCAACTGTTAAAAAGCTTAAAGGATGAAGTAGACAAAGAGATGATTGACATGACCCCTGAAAAGGGGAGGGAGCTGTTTGAAAAGGCAGGTGTTATGATTTTTCCAGGTTTGGATATGAATTTTGCATTAGTTTTTGATAGTTTCTTAAAAGATAACAATGCTACCCACAAGCTCAATATAGAGAAGGTGACGGAGGTATGCACAGGATCAAGATACAATCCTGATGATGAAACATTGATGATTTGGGCCTTGTATCCTCCTCACAAGAAATCAATTGTTATTGATACTGAAAAGGCATTCAGACATGTCATGACCCTGAAGGCTGGGGAGGTTGATCCTGTAGCGACTACTGATATTGGGATAAATATAGCCAAGTTGAATAAAGCCCAAATCCAAGCATTGATAAGGGAAAGGGAGATGTACAAAACCAATAATGAGAGGATGTTGAGAGAGAATGAACGCTTGAAAGACTTGGTAGGTGGTATAACATAACCAAAAAGGATGCTCACTCAAGGTGAGAGTTCACAGAAAAAAAGACCATTGGGAAGGGTCAACTGCATACTCTCAAGGGAGAATGGATGCATTTGCTGCAATAATAAAAAAAAAGGCAGGTTGTTTTAACCACTTGGTTAAATAAACTCTGGGGAAAACATTCATAGTACGTAGATGCAATAAAGGAACACAAGAGAGTGGATAACAGAATTCAGGAAAGAATTGAGGAATTGGAGCAGGACACTCCTAGTAATGAAGAGATTGAAAATGCCAATTGTATTATGGATAGGCACAGGGATTTCTTTGAGGAGTTACAAGGGATATGCAGGGATTGACAGAGGTTGCCGAAGATAGATTGACCAAGCTATGTGATGATGAAGGGAAAACGAAGGAAGCAACTACATGGAAAAGTGAGTGTGAAACAATACTCCAAGGGATGCTAGAGACAGCCACTACGAAAGATGTGATATTGGATGCAACATGTGAGCAAAATGAGCAAATGATAATGATGGAGATTGTGATCCATGATGTGTTGGGAGATGCCGACACTCATGAGCGCGAGGATTATACAGAGCATATGTCTGTAGTCCATTTGTGGCTTAAGAGAAATTAGTTAATAGTGGATTAGTTAAACCTTTTATGCTTTAAACCTTTTTGAAAAAAGACACGTCCTTTTGAAAACTGATGTATAAGTATTCGTTGTTGGATAAATGTATAGGGGTAGAAGATAGAATTAGAATAGGATAGACTGCTGTAAGCATTAAATTTTCAGAAATGATGACATTCAAGGAGACTATGTTGCATGTATGAACTTTGAAGGAGATAATGAAAGACTGTTGATTTAGTGGCTTCATTTTGGTATCAATTGTTTGTTGGATTCTTGCGATTATTTGATTGTCTCCAATCTGATGTTTCTTGGTTGTTTAAATTGAAGTATCAAGTATATATTCGATTTATCAGTACACATTTGTTGTTTCTGTGTGATTTGGTTTATTGGATTCTTTAAAGAAGAATTAAAATTCCTTTCAATAAATTACAGTAATCTGGAAATGCCATTTGGATCAATAAGAAGAATCAGATAATTAGATTTGATATTCTGCCTCAAGTAGGGTTTATCAATTACACTCTTGCATGTTTATACTAGTTGTAAACTCATAGTTATATGCCAAACAATTAGAGGACCTACTAGATAGAAACCATTCATTAAAGGCTTTCATTTGACTTCATTTTACCCAATAAGGCACTGGTCTCCCTTATTTACATTACATTAGTTTTATTCATTTCATTTAACATCTCTTAATTGAACATATTAATTCATACCTTGATATTGCATATACAATTTATACCAAAGTAGGATCATATCTTTCCACTGTTAAATTGCCATTTGTGGATAGTTAGATCAAGTAGGAAACATAAATTGAACATATTAATTTAGTATAAGAGTCAACCAATCATAAGGAAAACATAATATGAAGATGAATTTTCTCAAATCTTGTGGTTGTAGATGCCCTTTTGAAATCTATGCAAAATGTGGGAGGATAGACAAAGCTCATGAACTATTTGACACAATGCCTCGAATAATTGTAATCTCATGGAATACACTCTAATTAGAAAAGTCTCATCACTGCCCTCATAACAATCTATCAATTTGTTTTAGTGTCTATTGTGTTATACCCAATTTGGGACATGGGGTATAACAAAATAGACACTAAAATAAATTGAGAGATTACAATTCTTTGAGACATTTTGTCAAATAGTTCACAAGCTTTTTCTATCCTTCCACATTCTGTATAAATTTTAAAAGGGCATCTACAACCACAAAATTTGAAAAAATTCATCTTCATATTATGCTTTGATGGATGTCTATACCTTGTTCCAAATCTCCCATATTAAGGAAACCAATAAGGATTTTGGTGAAGATTGTGGAATTTTTCTTTGCATCTACCAATTGCATTTGTTTGAAAGTTTCTAAAACCTTTTCAACAAATCCATTATGTGTATATTCTAAAATCATTATAGTACACAATTTCACATTTATTTGGCTTTGCATCTACCAATTGTATTTTCTTGAATTTCCCTACAATATTTTCAATGTAGATCTCTTTTGTGGATATCTTATAGTCCTTGTAGTCCACATCACTTTGTTTTTTGAAGAAACTATTACCATATATTTCTTATTTATGTTCTAAATTGGATACATGTTTATAAGTTTGATATTACAATTAATAATATTAATTTTGGCAAGACATTAAAAGATTTTGTTGATTTCAAAAATATATGCATCCCAATGTAAAAATGCCAACAATGGAAGCAATGATTGTAACACGTAATTTTTGATGTAGTATCCAATTCAAAGGATCATGTTACAATTTAGGGTTATGATTAGGTATTTAATTAGGGTTAGGATTTAGTGTTCGGGTTAGTGTTAGGTTTAGAGTTAGGGTTAGGATTAGGAAAAATAGTGTTAGGATTAGGGTTAGATTAGGGTTTATGTTTTATGGTTAGGGTTAGATTTAGAGTTTTGGTTATGGTTGGGATTAGATATGAAATTAGGGTTAGGGTTTAGGATTACAATTAGGGATTATAGTATTAGGGTTATATCTAGAATTAAGTTTTAGGGTTATTGTAATTATGATTAAGGGTTGTTTTTATATTTGGCTTAGAGTTGGGGTTAGGATTAGGGCCAGGGATAGGGCTAGGGTTAAGTTTAGGGATAGGTTTAGGGTTATTAGAGTGAATGCAACTAATTAATAAAATAAAAAATATTTAGGGTTAGGTAATTAGGGTTAGGGTTGGGGTTAGAGTTTTGGTTGTGGTTAGGGTTATAAAGATAGGATAAAGGTGAGGGTTAGGGTCAAGGTTAAGGTTTTGAGAAAAAGGGTTAGGTTATGATTTGGATTACCCTAAACTCTAACCATAACCATAAACCTAATCCCAAACCTAACCCTAAAGAAAACACATAACCTAACCCTAATTATAGTGTTTGAGGCTAGGCTCAAACACTATATAACCTAACCCTATATAACCTAACACATAACCTAGCACTAGAAAAAAATATTCTCCCAAACAATCTCCTCTACTTCTATTCACGCCTACTAGAGTTGCAACATTCAACATTGATGCTTCAACCATTCATTCAAAGCTAAGAATTTGAAAGAAATGTTCATTTGTAATATAATTATTCATTTAACAATATTATAATTATTATTAATCTAATACAATATTAATATTATTAATAATATATCAATAATATTAATAATCTAATATAATTACTATTAATCTATAGATTATATATAATCTTAATATATCAAATATATCATTATAATTCATATAATGTAATATAATATTGTTATATAATATATTAATATTATAACATTACTATTAATCAAAGTGCTTTAATATTTATGTCGAGTTCTAGTACATTATATGACAGGTTACTAAATGGCTCTGAGATGCACGTGCTCAAAATCGACGGTGATGTTATAATCTTGATGAAAAGTTGCTTGACGGTTATGTTCAGTGCTGGTGACTACTATGAATGAACACGATTGCCGATGGTGGAGATCAACGGTTGCCCGCCCTTGCGTGATACAAAGATGCAAGGTGTTTATTGATTGCGATATCACGGGCGAGCGCCACGTGTCTTTCCTTGGCGATGCATAATGTGGTGGCCCCTTGGTGTTGAGATGGAGATTACATCAGCCTTTTGAAGGCAGTCGTTCGATAACTTCTCAAACACAAGATGTGATTTTGGCCCTATTAGGAGAAGAATAAAGAACAATGGAAAAGATTTAAAAGTTGATTCTCAACATGAGAATGTATTATAGTCATGAGGTAATAATAATTAAAAAATAAAAATAAATGTTATTATTGTAAGAAAAAGGATCACATAGTGTGGACTTGTATAACTCGAGCCAATGATGTTCTTGAGGGAGAACTTAAAGAAAAATAAAATGATGTTAGCTTAGACTATATATATTTGTTTGTTTCAATCAACATGTTTTATTGTGAGGAATGTAAAACTTAATGGAGGGTGTTGGAATATTAAGATTAACATTAATAAATTCACCTTACTAACTTACTAAAGGTGCTACTTTTTGTAACTCTATAGCCCAACTATTCAATGGTCATTTTTCTAATGACTCCTTTCTCACTCTCTTGGAGGACAAACGTGACATTATTTAGGATATTCAATGCCTAGATATTTTCTGGAAAGCTTTAAGGTCAAATATATAGTGGCATAAAACTCAATGTTATAGGAAATCATTCTTAGCCAAGCCCAATTTGTTCAATTCCTATGGATAGAAGGGGGTTGATCATAAGGAAGTGTTGAGATTCCTAAGCATCTCTTTTACCTTTTAGGTTTCTCCTTCCTCTTTAAGGAAACATATCATTTCTAGAGCTGAGAAAAATTATCATATTAAATTATGAAGCCCCTTTCTTTGGCAAGGAGATTCCATGTGTGCTCAAAAATTCTTGTTGCACACATTTCCATTACTCATGTTGCTAAGAACCTTGCAAATCCTCATATTTGAATATTGAAAAAATCCAAAGGTATATTTTATGGCCTCCCTTTAACTAAGGAAAATGGTTTCACAAAGTATCCTAGGAGTTTTATTATTTCCCTCATGACTATAATAGGCTTGGCTTACTTTATATTCACTACTCTAAATGGCGCCATAATAGGCTTTGCTTGCTTTATATTCACTACTCTAAATGGCGCCATAATTTTTTTAAATTTAATTAACATACTCTAAAACCTAACTAAAGCAGGTTGTAGCTCGTCAAATTGGACAAGTGAAAGGTTAATACCAGCGCTGAGGAAGACTTTGGAGGAGTGAAAACAAGGTCAATACCAGCGCCGACGAAGAGTTTGGAGCTAAAACAAGGTCAATACCAGCACCGACGAAGAGTTTGGAGCTAAAACAAGGTCAATACCAGCGCCGAGGACCAGGTTGAGGGCACTTAGGGAAAATCGATGACCAAGGGACAATGAGTACTGTAAGTTTGGCACCCCCATTCTCTTTAACCTATAATTTTCATGCCTAGTTTCCAAAGATCTTCTTGTACATTGGCCCCCCCATTCTCGTAAAATGGTATAAGATAAGACAGAAAAAATAAAATAGCTTAGTCTTTCACATTTTTATAGTGATTACTAGAGGCACATAGACCAATTCTTCATAATAGAAGAATTTGATCATACTTTTCCAATGATGGCATTATGAGAAAACCTTAGGTTAAATGAATAATTCCTAGCTAAGTTCTTGAAATCATGTCCAACTGTATAAGAGAAGACCGCTGTTATGTGTACTTGGATAACATGGAGAAAGACTCTTTGGGCTCTTTCATCAATCTACGTATTGTTAAGTTTTAACACCTAAAAGTGAGAATGAAGAATCTTTCCTAGAATGGTGGCCAATTATGCTTCTCAACACCTAGATTACAAAATCCTTGTCAATATCATTTCCATCACAATTAAACGTATTGCTTGAGATATAGTCATAGAGGTAAACAAATTGGCTTTCTTGATAGTAGATACATTCTAGACTATTCAATCCTTGCATCGGAGATTGTTGAATGGGCCCAACAAACTACTCATGATGCCCTTACTATTAAGTTAAAAGTTTGACAAGGCATATGATTGCATCAAATGTCCTTTCATTTATAAAAGGTTCAAATGGATTTATTTTCAACCCTAAATTATTATCACACATTCAAAATTACAAAATACCAGTTAATGAAGAACCTTCATTTGAAGGTGATGTCGTCATGACCTTTGAATGAAGAACCTTCATTAAAAAATGATGCCATGTCAATACTTTCAAATGAAGGTATAAATATTTCATGTCCAAAATGCTTTATAAAAGGAACCTTGGTATGAAGGACCTTCAAATGAAGACCTTAATTCAAAACAATGAGACATAAGTCATTTTAATACCCACTCCGAAAAGGTAATGGCCGAATATATCTCACCCAAGGTTTTACATGGAACATTAGGATTTATATGAAAGCCAAGGTAAAACCCAACCTTAGTTCCTCCCAAACAATGTAACAAGCCAAGACAAGGGAAAAACATAAATGGAATTTAAAGAACAAGATTTGAAACTCCATCAAATCCACCACGATGCACACCAATCCACTGAGTTACAGTTCCAAGACAATGGGTGGATTGGTGGATGTCATTTCTATTTAGCCCTCAAACCCTTACACAGGCACAAAAGGGCAGTCCCTGTATTTGATTATTTAATCCCACAAAACTGTGATTGAGAACTTCAAAACAAATGTAAATGAAAGGGAACACATATATTTATCTACACCAATGATCTCAGAGCATTTCAAGCTTGTATGGATCCATACAACACAAAAGAACTTCAGGAAAATTGTAAAAACACAGAAAATTGCTTCAAGAACGTGGTATCTGATATGAAATTTTGGTATCAACTCCTCCAACAATTGCAATGGGATGGGAATACAATATGATAGAAGTGGGATAAAAAATGCATTGTTTGAAGCATCAAACCAATATGCAAAGATGAAAGAAAGTGCTAACCCCTTAAACTGAAAAAGTTTCTTTTAACTTTAAGTTTGTTGGGTAGTCAATTATTTTAAGTTATCAAATCCTATCAACATACATAATCAAAATGTTGTTGTTTCAAATGACTATAAGCACTAACTTTCACTATTTGAAGATGTTGAAACCTTGTCATAGAGAATTAGAACATTGATGCGACCACTCATCCTACCTTAAAACATACCAAAAGTCTCCTAGCAATCAAAGATAGGAAGATTTAAGATGACTTAAACAATTTTTATTGCCAAAGCATAAACTTATGATGACTTTACCAGGCCTAGTACACACTCCCTCCCTGTTAACCACTTAGACATATGGAAATTAAATGTAAATTTGCTGCTATTTTTAGTCATGTAGGTGTCCAATAAACCACTTGGTGGTGTTTCCCTTCAAGTTTATTTACTTGAATGAAGAGCAAAAGTCCTTTTATTACAATTAGAGAATACATTTGACGCCTTGGTTGTGTAACTGGTGGACCATAGTCACATTTAACACTTGTTACAAAGTTTGGGAGTTAAAACATTAAGTAGATTTGATTTGTGATGGACACATTTGGACGGTAGTAACAATAACTTGCAATCTATCAAGACTTGATTACCTTATAACCTGTCAATTTCTAGCAATGAAATGATAGATTAATCATAATGTCACCTTTGGATCACATCACCATGAAAGAACTTCATCCAACATCCTTATGAGTGCAGGTACCACAAAATAGGTATTTATCAGATTTGTCTTCCTCAAGCGAGGGAAATTCAGGAAGAGAAGAGAAAAGCGAGACATGTAGTAGGTCTAAAAGAGGGAGATCAACTAGTGGTCAAAAGATTAGAAGAAAATTCCATAAACACATGAAATTTTTTCTTGCTGAAGGGGGGTCATGTTCTTATGATGATGAGAGCATAGGCGACATTGAGGTGCCCTTGAGGTACAAACATCTATGGAAACAATGGGTACCCAAGGAACTTCCTCCAATAAACCTTGATTTTTGTGTCAACGAGAGGATATATCGCATAGCACCATCGTCATTACATGGTTTGGGCCTATTTTGCATGGACGGCATAAAAGTCTCTTACGACAAAGCTATTGAGTTGATGGGGTATGTTGGACCCTGTTACAGTTACAAAGATTGGATGCAGCTGGTTCGATATACACGAAGTATGCGTAGGTATGCACTATCAGCAAATTATATACAACTAAAAGATAAGGATCAAAATAAAGGAGTGGCTAGGTACATTGACGGGAGGCCAAAAGCATCAGGGAATATTGTAGGGTTTATAAATAGTACACGACTTGGGTCAACAAATAAGCAACCCAATTATATATTTGAGGCGCGAGAGGGAAACCATGTATTCGTATGTGCGATAAAATCAATAACTGTAGGGGAAGAGTTGCTAATCGATTACAATTTGAATCACTTAGATACAAACACAATTACTATGGGGGTGGTATGTACTATATATATACCATTTTACCCAACCTCCAATTAATGACTCCAATAAACCATTTTATTATTATGTTTTTTTCTGTAAGTCTATTGGTTTCATTTTGGTAATATTTTTTATATTTAATTTTTGTCACAGCGGGACATTGATCATACAAGGAAGGCTCCGGCCCAGAGCATAGATTGCGATCCATCTTCAGGCACTTCTATCCGACAGGTTTACCTCATTGTAATTGTACAAATTAGATATAAGCAAAATGTTTTATTATTATGTTTTTTTCATGAGTTTATTGGGTTAATTTTGATAATGTTTTTAATATTCTTGTTGCAGTTGGCTGATCAGGGAAAGGCACCACCAGTACAAGAGAGCATCCATATGGAGGTGCAATCACTATTATGCGATGATGACATCGCATTTTCCACAAACTCCGTGGATATGATGACGAAGGCCCAAAAAAAATGCAATCAAGAAATCCTTCAATTGGTATTCGTAGTGCCTCAAACAGATGAGATAAGAGAAAGGGTTAAAATATTGTTTGAGAGAGCACAAAACTTGGAAGTAAGTTGTCATGAGATCTTTAATTATAACATAAGTTCATTCATGGTTTTATATTTTGTACTCTTTTATGTCATGAACTAAAATATGTGTTGTTTTTACAGGATTATTTGTGTCCTCATGATCATGCTACTGGCCATGATCAAGGTACTGCAAGTGTTTCCCGGGAAGTAGGGGACAGTACAAGTGTCAATCCTGATCTTCTTGCGCATACAACACATCATTCGACCCCATCATCTGTGCCTATATTGTCATCTGAAATGTCAGCAACACATATCATGCAGACATTTGGTAGTCCACCCTCTGGCAGTGAACACATGCCACTACATGTGTCAGTACCTGTGGATGCAGAGGCCACTACTACTGATGATGTTTTAGTAGCATTTTCTAGATCTTCCCGTTTTACTAGTATGAGAACATTGCCAGTCACATTTGTGGTGACCAAGGATTTCCTTCCCATAAAGATAGAGAAGGTCCCAGGTACTTTAAAATGTTTTAATTATTTTTTTATTTTTTTTAAGTAAGTGCTAACAGTGGGGATAGTGCCCTATTACATTAATTTACAAAATGGAAATATTTGCTTACATTATAATTGCCTGTTTATAGCCACTATATATCCAACTGTATGCTTATCATGCTTTATGCTACTACATAGCTATATACTACTCCCAGTGCGTACCCCAGCTTTACTGCATGTTTCATTCTCCTTTTGTTGAACCAATCCTCATTTTGAACAAACCTTGCAAAGGCATTCATGTCATTGTTGATTATGCTCACCCGATATACATCCCATTCATTGCCTAGGAAGCAGCTCATTGCCTTGGTCTGGTGCTGCGAGCTTCTAGTGCATTCCTCCCTAGCTTCAACCTCCACTTCTTTCTCGTCTCCCCCTGCCCCGTTTTCTCCAAAGATGTATTTCAGGGAGCTCACCATACCTTCTACGTGCAGTTCCAAGATAGCATTTGCCACCGCTTCAATGTTGATCAGCGTAACAAAACCCCCAAGCTTCTCCACCAGTACTTCTCTAGCGCCCAAAACATCTATTAATAGGCTTAGGAATACCTCATAGATTCTGCCATTGCACCAGTGGTTTCCCTCCTGCAGGATCTCCTGGGTTATTTGCTCTATTGCTTCGATCACTTGCAAGGAATCGATTGAGAAAAGTCTTTTGCACTGGGCTCTCAACATCTCGTTCGAGTAGATACAGTGCACACCGAACTTATACACCATTGTCCTTTTGAAGTTTGAGTCTGGAGTAGTGCCTTAACACCTTTTATCCCTCGGCTTCCAATAAATGCTTGCTCTTGTCCCGTGAGTCTGGCACAACTTCCTAATGCTTTGGCTAAATGTTGCTCGAGTCTTATCTATTATCCCATCTGATTGTCCCAACTCACTACTTTTTAGAGATTTCAGAGACCTTTCATCTGCCCAAACTGTCAGTGATTAGAAGTGTTGGCAGTTCTGACCACTGCTCCATGCAGTTGTCAACTTTTATTACCTTTCCTTGATTTACTCCGCAGTTTTCCAGGAGGCCCGCAGCCTTGTTAACTTCCTTATAGACATGTGATAGGGTATATTCATTTAACTTCTGAAGAAGGGATTTAATTGCTTCTATCCAATTGTCTAGTTTCTAGTTTGGTGTTTTCCCCTATGTGATTGCCTGAATGCAGATTTGAGAATCACCTTCTATTTCTACCAAATCAATTCCTTTCTTTATACAAACTTCCAATCCCAATGTGAGCGCCTCCATTTCTACTATATTATTCGTGCATGTATCTAAGTTTTTGGAAGCAGCCCAAACACCATGCCCTTCTGAGTTTCTAATTATACATCCTGCTCTTGCAGGAAATGATGTTTTTTATAAACATCTCAGTGATATTTCATTGGACCTCTTTGGGCCCACCATACGTACACGGTGGAATGCCCAAAATCAAGATTTAAAAGATGAGCTCATTAACCGTTTAGTTGTGTTGTTCGGTGATAAAACATTCAACCGAACCAAGGTCCTTAAGAAAGCTGGTACTTATCTAAAGTATGTGAGGGACCAATATAGGTCACATTTAGAGAAGAACAGAAAGTACGAGCATCCCCCCATGATTCTGGAAAGGGAGTGGAAGGACTTGGTGTCGGATGGAAAGGAGAAGGCTGAAAAGAAGAAAGGAAAGATACCATCGGGCCAAGGAAGGTATGTGATACTATCAACAATTTAATTATATACTAATTAATCTTTCTTTTTACATAATCTAACGTATTTCAAATTTTTCATAGGCTGCCCGACACATCGAAGGCAACAAAGGCAAGACTAGAAAAACACGGGCAGCACAAACTTGGCTCTGGTGGTAATATGAAAGTAGCCGCACGATTTGTAAGTATCAATAAATGAAATATTGCATCCAAATAATAAATTGCAAACAATTTTGGTTTTATCACACCATATAAGCAAAATTCATGATCGCATGCAAAAATGCAGGGCTTTGATTTCAACAAAGTGCCCACAGAAGAGGACCTGAAGATTGCCTTCGACCAAGGCTATGGAGCCCTGTCTGAACAACTAAGAGTCTCGACTGGGCAAACACAATCTTCCACTGCATCCAACACGCAAGTAAATAAACTCAATAAAGTTTATTTCAAATTGAATACTTGTGCAATCTGTTCAATATTAATTTCCACCATAATAATGTGCCTATTTGTTTTACACAGATAAGCAATGATAATCCTGCACATGACATTGGAATGCAGCCTAGTGAGGGTGGAGCACAACCTGCTGATGAAGTCCATGGTGTGCATCCCGGTACTGGATGTATTCATGTGTTATACAAAACGTAGTATGGATTAATACAATTAAACATCTTTAATTGCATTTGGTGTATTAATCAATGTAACCTTTCATGTTTCAACTTTAGAGCATGTAGAGTGTGATCAACATGTTGAGCATGATCAGGCTAAACAAGATCAGGAACATGATGTGGCTCCATCAGGTAAAGAGGACCACTCTAATGTTCTTTTAAACATATTTAATTGCAATTGGTGTATTAATTAATGTAATCTTTCGTGTTTCAACTCCAAATCAGGATTTAGAGGGTGTTCAACATGTTGAGCATGAGGCTATAAGACAATATCAGGAACATGATGTAACCCAATCAGGTAAAGAGCACCACTCTGATGTTCTTTTAATTAATGAAATACGTGTAACAATAATAATAAAACATATCAATTTAACATTTCTTTGCTATTGCAGCAGACCCCCCCTTGTAGCCGCATCCACGTTGTGAGTACATGACTAGACATACATTAAGATCACGAGCAGAGCTCAGAACAACTCAAGGGGGGACAGATGATTTTGAAAATGATACTCCACTTCAGCTTTTTTTAGCTGCAAAAAAGAAACAAAAAAAAAAAGTGATTGTAATCATATTATGACAGCCATATTTTTGATAATATGTAAAAACTGAAAAAATGAAATATGTTAATGAATGAATGTGAATATGTTAATGAATAAATGTTATATGTTAATGAATGAATGCTATATGTTATTAATGGATGAATGAATGAATGTTATATGTTATTAATGGATGAATGAATGACTAATGTTATATGATCAGGTATGGGGAATTGAGAGTGATGTGAGGGGGGGGGGAGGAAGGGTCAAATCAGCTTCCACCTTCACGTGGTTGGCCCTATTAAGTAGAGAATATTAAACTATTCTCAAAACAAAGAGAAGCTCAATAAGGTAAGTAATGCACTTTTCAATATAAGAAATGCATTGTTTGAAGCATCAAACCAATCTGCAAAGATGAAAGAAAGTGCTAACTTTTCACTATGAACATTGTGTTATGTGTGGATTTGGTTTCAAAGCTCGGTTGATGGAGATGGCTTGTATGACAGCCAAGAAAATAGTTATCATTATTGCTGCTACAAACAGGCCTGATATCATCAATCCTGCATTATTAAGGCCTGGACGACTTGACTACTTTTATATATCGCCCAAAGTCACCCCGATAAATATTTTGATCCATTTGTATCATCATCGACAAGAGATCATGTATCGCTAGGATATTCTATATGTCTACCCGACCAACTATGTCACCAAGATTCTTGCCGATGTAATCTTATCGGCGTCACATAGTTGGTCAGGTAGACATTCAGAACTTACTCCGATGGTATATGTCTTGCCGATATGCTTCCCTCGTGCTTCGTCGATGAGACAAGATGTGTATCTCGCCGATGAAACGTCATCATTGAGACCAAAATCCAGTCCTCTCGATATATCTTCTCAAGCAATTTTGATCATTGTAGTAGTCTTGATCTTTCACCGATATGCCTACATTTCAACGAATAGTTTTTTTTTTTAAAAAACAGTGCAATGTTTCATCGAATTTATGATGAACCACAAAAAGCGTTTGACGAATTTGTAATGTATCCGATGAATTTTTGCTGTAATGACTTGCCTATTTCATCGTGCGTTCGACAAACTTCTGTCACTATTTCAATCTAAATTATGTCACCAAGACTCCTGCCGATGTATTCTTAATGGCGTCACATAGCTGGTCGGGTAGACATTCAAAACTTACTCCGATGATATATGTCTTGCCGATATGCTTCCCTCGTGCTTCGTCGATGAGACTATATGTGTATCTCGCCGATGAAACTTCATCGCTGAGACCAAAATCCAGTCCTCCCGATATATCTTCTCAAACAATTTTTATCGCTATAACAGTCTTGATCTCTCAACGATATTGGCAATACATCGAACTTTTGTCGTAATGGCGATGGACTTATGTTGTTAATCCGACGGTTTGGCAAAGGTATACCTCCTGTGATCTGGGTACTATTTGTCTCGTGATCAACGAAGTGGGCGTCGCGGTTCCGACAAGCTTGTGTCGTGAGGTCGACGTTTTACAGCCCGTCGGGATATAGATGAAAATTGAGCGACGATGCTGATTTTTGTGATTCGTCGGGATATTAATGTGAGAGAAACATTAATATCCATTTGAGAATGAGCAAATATGTAGGAATTTTTGTCTTTCCAGATGTTCAAGAGGATTTCCACTCCAAACGTGTGTAAAAGTTGGGTGAACTTAGCAGGGATCCCAGATGGATCTCCTAGCAGAACCATATGCCAAGAAAAAGGTTTCGACCGAAAGGGCCGAAAGAAGTCATGAATCCAAGTCCAAAGTTGTTGAGCTCTGGGAAAAAACTAGAAAAGATGCTTAAAGCTTTCAGGTTGCCCACAAAAAGGGCAATGAGGGTCCTGGACCCCCAAGTGTATAAGTTGAGAACCCACAGGCAAGCCTTGGAAAAGAATACACCAAGCAAAGTGGGCCAGCTTCGGATTAACACTTGCAGACCAAGTGGCAGCAAATATTTTTTGCCAAACATGAGCAGAAGAGTGAAGTAGCCACCTCTGGTTCAAACTATTGATCATAGGAAAATGGGGTGAAAGCCACCTGTAACCAAGCCATGGCTTGTAGCTCCTGAAAGGAGTATCTGAAAACCACTTCTAGTCTTTCCACCAAAGTTTGTTCCCACGAATGCCAATTTTATGAAGCATTTCTACTGGAATGGCACTCACCAGACCATCAAAAGTAGCATGGTCTTGGTTTTGAAGTCTGTACCGGGCCTTAAAAGTATCCCACTACATAATGTGCATAGTGGGTCGGTGAAAGACCTGTTGCAGGGTCTGAATGCCCTTTTTATTAAATCTGAGTGCTTTAAGCCAAGGCGACTTAGCCAAAGGCTAACCATTATGCTCAAGAAGAGGAGACCACCAAATATTCTGCTGATTGAGAGAAATCCCATCACAAAATCCAACACCGGCCCAACGAAGCCAAGGCTTAATAGCCTCTCAGGCATGCCAAATGCTTTTGGCCACAAAAGTTCCAACAATTTGAATAGACTCCTTCATAACCAGGAGGGTTTGGAAGCCTATTCCTTTCCAGGCGGGTTTGTGAACATGAAATTCGAAATGAATACAATGTCTGAAGAGAACCTTCCAAGCTTCATCTCCGGTGAGGGCCTGGATAATCAACTTGACACAAAGAGCGGTCCCTTGTCGTTAAGTGGAGAGTAGCCCAAATCCTCCAGAATCTTTGGGGAGGCAACAAAACTCCCATGCAACATAATGGAAACCCTTGTGGGTTTCAGAGGAGGCCCATAGAAAATCCCAGAGCAATTTTTCAAGCCTGCCATAGGCAACTTTGGAGGGAGCCCAACAAGAAGAGTAGTAAACATGAGCGGCCGCCAAAACTTTAGAGCACACCTGGAATCTTCCAGCTAGAGAAAGAGGCTTGGTAATCCAGTAAGCAATATTTTGCTCGACCCTGGAGAGCACAACTTGCCAAAGCTCCCTAGGAGAGGTCTGGAAATCAAAAGGGATGCCCAAGAAATGAAATATCTCTCCCTACCCAATCCAGTTCCAATTATAATTTTGAAGCCATGCAGGAGTGGGTAATACAGATTGCCCGTAACATAAGGTATTATGTCATTAGATGGTAGAGCTGGAGGCCAGACAAAAAGTGTTGAGACAATCAAGGGCAGCAATGATCGATTCTTCTTCCTCCAAGAGAGTGAGAAAGGAATCATCTATAAAGTGGCCATTAACAAGCTGCTCCTGAGAGTTAGGGAGAGAAATCCCTTTGACACATTGTTGAGAAACTGCATGGACCAGAAGGTAACCAAAGCCCTCAGCCGCAAGCACATACAAAGAGGGGGCAAGAGGACACCCCTGCTGGATTGAGCGAAAAAGGCCAAAAGCAGAAGATTGGCGGCCATTAATGGTGATGCAAGCAGAGGCATCAACAAAAAGCATACAAATAGACTGAATGAAATTGGGCCCAAACCCCAAAGCTTGCAACATCACAAGAATGAAAGGTCATTCAATGCGGTCATAGGCTTTGGTAAAATCAATTTTGATGAACACAACTTTTTGATTTGAGTGTCAATCCCACTCCATGCCTTCCCAAACGACAATAATATTATCCAGAATTAACCTGGATTTGATGAAGTCAGTTTGTTCTGGGCGCACAATCTAAGGGAAGAGATGGAAGATTTTCAGAGCCAAAGCCTTGGCAATGATTTTGTAGGAGACATTGAGAAGCGTGATGGGCCTCCAGTTGTAGATGTCCTCTAGATCCTCAGGCTTAGGTATGAACTTTATATTTCCCTTGTTTATTAAATTGCCTAGAGAGTTGGTTTGAAAAGCCTCAAGGTAAACATGATGTAGATCATGCCCAACACAGTCCCAAAGGGTTTTATAGAATTCACAAGAGAAGCCATCAATCCCAAGGGCCTTGTCATCAACCATAGAAAAAACAGCTTCCTTAAGATCACAAAAACAAAATCTGGGCTAAAAAAGCCTATGTGGCACAACAGCAAGATAGTCCTGAAGGGCTTGTTGTCGCATAGGCGTGGAATCCTGTGTAGTGAAAATCTACTCATAATGTCACACAAAATCTTGGAGAATGCTAGGGAGCTCAAAGAGCACTTGAGTGCCATCCTTTATTTTTTTAATTCCTGGGGATGAGTGTCTGACATTGAGTGCCAAAAAAATTCTTTAGAGGCACGATCACCGATCTTAAGCCAATGTAGTCGAGCTTTGATTTGCGCTCCTCTGGCAGCGTAATTATCAGCCACTTGTGTTTTGTGCCTTAATTTTGCCACCCTGACTTGAAGCAACAGGGAAAAAGGGTTGGCCACCAAAGCCTCCATAGTTGAACACAGGTCAGCAGTGGTTGCTTCAAAAGATTATCGGTGAAAAATGGCCAGTTGGCACCCATAAATGCGCAAAAATCGAGTAGTACGGGTGATGGCATCATTCCACTAGGTAATCCAGCCTGTTTGGCCAGCCGGTCTGCACTCCAAATTCCACACTCAACAAATGTGGGCCAGAGTGGGCTTGTGGCAGAGCAAAGACGTGTTCAAAAAGAATTGAGTTTTACACGTGCGAGGCTAACAAGACACCCATTCAATACGAAAATAAATTGGGAAGTGATCAGACAGAGTCACATCCACTAACGACTTCACTAGCAAGGTAGAGCTGGAAAAAAAAAAGATTGAGCCGAGATCATGGCACGATCAAGACGCTTTTAAATATTCTATCAGAATCGGCCCTGTAATTACACCAAGTGTACCAGAGGGAATGAGAATGGCGGCGACCAATATTTGGATCAAAAAGCCCCAATTTATTATACATGTAAAACCATGTCTCCCATCCACCAGCTGCCCAATGGAAGGGCAAGGTGCCATCCTTGTCATACACCACCTCGACCATATTAAAATCCCGGCAGAGTAACCAGGTAGCAACTGGTAAAGAATCAACAATTCAACACCAAAACAAAGAGCGCTCAACAATATCATTAGAAGCATAAACATTAACAATCCCAAAGGAATGATTATCAATGTTAAGGAGAATCCAAACTATCCGCTAAGAAGGATCAGTCCCATGATCCATAACAAAAGAATGCAAAGGCGGGGACAAAAGAGTGACGACTCTGCCATGCCCAACTTCATGCAAAGTGCAAAACATAGTACTGATTGGCCAAATAGAACAACAAGCCAAAACGAACAAAAACCCAAAAATTTTAACTTCTTGGAGATAAAGTACTTCAATCCCAGAATATTTATGTAAGGTATCTCTAACATAATACTTTATGGAGAGGTCTATTAGACCTTGAACATTCCATGAGAGGAAATTTATGGATGAAACTCTTTCATGCTTTCAGAACACAGTTCTTCCTCAACTAGGGAAGATAAATTATTCTTAAAGAAATCCTATGGAACTAAACCAAGCTGAATAGGGGGTGAAAACCTCCTCATTTCTGGCACACTTCTTCAGGCAGTGGAGACGGACTGTGAGACCGTCATTGAGCTCCCGTCATGGGAGGGATATTTGGCTGAGTATACATAATAGCCACAGGCTGAGGCGTCGCCTTTCACTTGGGCCACACTAAAATAGTAATAGCTCCAGAAGGAGCATATGTCCCCTTCTCTGAAGGGTTTGAAACAACTTTGGGTGGTTCAGAGGCCTTGGGGACTGACCTAGAACCAGTTGGCTTATTTTTCCGATTTGTAACCGTGGTCCACTTTGTTTCAGCCTTAGCAGAAGGCTCCGTCTGATGAGGCTTTTCAACATCTCGTGTCGGGGATGGTGTACGAGGCACTGCCAAAGGGCAGTCCTTGATCTCGTGGTCGGTTAAGTAGCACTGATAACATGTGTTAGGCAAATTAAAATACGTGACTTTCTGGGTGTGCCTAATAGCTCCTATTTGAATATCCACATATTCTTTCAAATCCTTGGATAGGTCCACCTCCACACAAACCTGCTTCTGGGGCCTGTCCTGGAAAAACCTATCTAGTTCTATACAAACAACCCTCCCCAAAGAGGAAGAAATGTGATTCAGAAAGGGCACACAAGGCAAAGGAAGACCAAGGAACTCAATCCATATCGGAACTCGCATTTTGGTATCGTCTGAGATAGCAAAATCTCAGGTCCATGCTTGGAAAACTAACAAGGATGACCTAACATACCAGGGCCCATGGCCTAAAATAGCCTGGACATGATTAACTTCCGCAAAACGGAACAAAAAAAACCCTTGGTCAAGTTTTGGACTGTGTCCAGGCAGACCCCATGAGGGACCCAAGCCTTCCTGACCCATTCTTTTAGCACACTTTCGGGGGGAGTCCTCCCAACAAAATAACCCACAAGGGTGTGTTGTTCAAGCCATTGGCAAGCAGAGTCAAAATCCGGTAAAGGTAAAATCACATCAGCAAGAGTATCAAAATTCTTACCTCGTGAAAGACTTTTGAAACAAATTTCTGAGGACATTTGTTCGGAGGAGGAGCCATTGAACTGCACCGACGAACCATTAACACCAACATGAATTGTTGGGTTAGAGCCGATTGAAGGCATAATAAACCCTTAAAACCGCAGTAAATGCGATCGTACTCAATGAAGGAGGATTTTTCCTACACAGTAGGTGCAGTATGATGCAAGAGGGGCCAAGGATGACCGCAGAAAACAAAAAACCCTAGCAGAGCTCATACACCGCTTCTGAATATCTTCAACCCAAATTCAAAATTCAAAATCTAAATTTTTAGATTTGTGACAAGTGACAGGAAAGTACTCTTAAGCAGGTGGGGCAATTTCTAACCCCACCCCAATTAATTCTGTAACAAAAAAAAAATTCCCATGAGACCACCTGCTTCCATGAAAATAGGAGCTCAAGCCCCCCGTGGAACCATATAGTTAGGTTTGAGGGAGTTCATATTTTGTGATATGATATGTACAATTTATTTGGTTATTCAATTCATTAGTGGGTGGGTTTTCAAGTTTATTTATAAAAAAATAAATATTATGAGGTTTAATAGATGTTATCAAATGTTTCATAGATATTATTTTCTTTTATTTTTTAAATATGTTTGTGTATTGGTCATTTCATGATATTTTTAGGTGATATTATCAATTAAAAAAGTATATGTTTATTGGTCATTTGAAAAAAAAATTAGGAATGTTATTAGTTTTCAAGAATGTGTAATGGAGATAATTATGTTTAATAGATGTTGTCAAATGGTTTGTAGATATTTATTTCTATTTTTAGTCGATAGGCTTTCCTTTGGATTTGCAAGTCCAAAATTGATCGGTAAACTTGTCTCAAGATTTTCTCACCTTAAACCACTATTGAGTTGTTGGAAAACAAATTACAATTGTCATTTAATGGTAAATCAGCTACCATTGAATAGTAAAATCCTCTTAAATATCATGTAAAAGCCACAAAAAAACACACTTATCATATAAAAACCACATACATATTTATTTTACATATCGATCTCTAAACTAGATGGGAACATTCTATTTTGATTTGCAATGTTTCTTTTTCAATTTGATGATAAATTTCCTTTTTCATTTTGATTGCTTTATATTTTAATAATATCTCTAATTAAATAATTTTAAAACATAATTTCATAATATATATTTTTTATTAATTATTAATAAATATTCTTTACAAACAAATAAACAACAAAATTTACAAGCTCTCTTAAATTTCTTACCAGCATATCCTTACACCCCTAAAGGTGCAAGTGCTAGTTATTTTTTAAATATGTATGTGTATTGGTCATTTCATAATATTTTTAGGTATATAGATCATTTAAAAATACTTTTAGGCAATGTTACTAGTTTCCAAGAATGTGTAAGAGACTTTCAATGATTTATAAGAAAGTAGCAATTTTAAAGTTATTTTAAGTAGCAATTTTGAAGGTATTTTAATTCTTTTAATCATAAGAAAGATGCATTTATAATTTATTTTTAAAGGCATGTGTATTTCTAGTAGAGTTAAAGTTTTTTCAAAAATGTTATGTAATAAGTCATTTTAAAATATATTATTCTTAGAAACTTTAAAAAATCATAAACCTTGACTTATTGAATATATTTGAGTGTTTGATGTTTCTTCATTATCATAATCTATTTTGTTGTGTATAATACAAATAGTTGATACATAATAAAGATTGGTTAATATATTTAAATAAATAGTAAAACATATATTATAACAATATGAAAATGCATGAATATTGTAACCATACCTTATAAGATATCATATTAAGAAACCATATTATAGTTGTGTGAATATAATACCACAATAATATTTTTTATACAATTAAAATTATATGGATACAAATTGAAAAAGAAAAAAGAAAGAGAACTAAGATTGCAATTCATGAATTGGTGCAAGGCAATTATAAGACATTGAAAATGATAATTTGGCATGAAGGATCACTTTTAGCAAGCTCATAGGGCAATATCAAATCCTATGGCAAGCTACCGCATAGAACTTGTGAAACCTGAGGCTGACATAGGAGGCTAAGCAAGAGGTACTCTATAAGGGTCACATCTCACTAAGAGACAATGTACAAATACATGAATACAATAGATATAATAGGATAAGAAAGAAGTGAAGAAGACTAAGATATAGAGTAGAGACTAAGACCTACCTTGTAATTGATATATGATAATATGTATGGAGATATAAGGATTAGTATATATGTGTGTTATGGATGAATGAATGTGATTCTTATAAATGTTATTTGTGGAATGTATTTTGATCTAGTTTTCTCTTTTGTAATTTCTCTTTTCTCTCACTATGTCATCTAGGATATAAATAGACTACATAAGGGATACTAGGGAACAATATTCAAGTTGTAGTTCCCCTTTTCCTCTTGCTAACATTGATTCTATTATCAGGACCCTAGAGAGAATAGTGAAGAAAAATAAAAAGTAGAAAGAGAAGTAGTAGCGGAAGAAAAGATGGTAGTTAACAACGGTCAACCGAAAGAAAATTTTCTTAAAAAATCTAGAAATACAACTCTTAGGTACCATCATTGTGAGAAGGGGTAGGAGTTTAAGGGACGACAAATTGGAAAGGGGAAGGGATCTAAAAAAATGTGACTATTCAAAATTTAAGATAACCATGGGATATGTAAGGATAAATAAAAATCTAGATAAAAAAAGACCCATGACAAAAGGAGATAACAAAAGGAAAAGAGAGAATATTGAAAGAATTAAGTTGGCAATAGAGATGAACATGGAAGAAAGAAGATTGAAACAAACCCAGGATTGATAGGAAAGGTACCGCAAAAGGATGGAAGAAGCAGAAAAGAAAGAAAAGGAACAAGCCACAATAGTAGGAATAATGAAGGAAGAGAATAGGCGCGCAACTGGGGATGTTGTTGAGCGTGCCATTGTGGGTACAATCGAAGACATGAGGAATGAGATGCCACAAATAGTAAGTTTTAGTATGGATAGGATAAGCCAAATTATACAAAATATAGAAGGATAAATTAAGGATTATGGAAAAACTAAAAAAAATTTAGAGAAAGAAGTTACAAGAACTATGACACAACCCATAACCAAAACACCAACTACTTATCCGAATTGGGAAAACATTCAATTAAGAATAGATGAGGATTAGTTACTAGTGGTCACCCCTATACAAAATATTTAAAAAAAATAAGTTGATGTGGAATATTTAGATGAGTCGGTTAATAGAAGTGTTTTGAAAATACAAGGAGAAGATGCAGTGGGAAATAAATTAGATCCTACGAGTTTAAAAACCAATGATGAAGCGAAAGCATTGAATAATCAAATTTCAGTTACTGATAAAATAATGTCTCCAAGGATGAAACGATATTTTGAACAGACACGACCCTTGGACCAAGAATCGCCCTTAATTCCATTAAAGTCAAGAAGAATTTTTGTAGAAGTAGAGCATACACTAAATAATCAAGAAACATTAGAAAGAGAAGTTAAGAAAAATAGCATAGTAATCCTAGGGACACACTACTTTAATATTAATTTAGAAGATACAGATAGTGACCATGAAGAATAGGATGAAATGAATACCTCCAAGAAGTTACCTGTTTTTGGAAAAGACGCCAACAAGGCCATTGAACATATCTTTGTCCTAAAGTCAATATGGTAGAGATAGAATATAACTAGTGATAACACTAAATTATTTTATCTCATCGACACTTTACAGAGAGATGCCCCTAAATGGTACCGCAAGACTCATTCAACAAATGATAAAGACTAGGACATAGTAAAACAATAATTATTACAAATTTCAAATCCCTAGTAATACCTATTCAAGGGGTAAGTAAGTTAAGAGAACTCACACAAAAGGAAAATGAAACAACCACAAAATTTGATAAAATATTCAAAGAAACAATGAGGAGGTTAGAAGAATCCTTAATAAAAAAAACAAAAAATCTAATGGTTTATATCTAGAGTTACACCAAAGATTAGAATGGCTCTAGATGGGAGGAACTTCAATACATACCCAGAATTGGTAACTTTAGCATGTCGAATAGAAAACCAATCTTGGAGGAAATTTGAGAAAGAAAAATAAATAAAAAGATTATGATTGGAAATTGAGCAACTAAGATTCAGACAAGAGATCGATTATGGTGAAACAAGGTAACCTTCTACAAAGACCCAACATATAGTGCATATATTATGCTAGATAAAGTCATTTGTGAAATGAATGCTCAAAAGAAACAGGAGAAAATAAGGTGAATGCATTAAGGGTAGATCTAAAAACACTGCCTAAAAAGATTAACTTAGTCTATTATGGAGTTTTCGGTGAATGTGATGAACATGAAATAGAAGATTGCCCATCTCAACTATTTCAATTAAGAGAAGATCCAAACCTAGGGAACTATAATGAGGAAAGAGTAATGGCATATGTAAAAGGCTTGGCAGAAAGACCACTTTATCTAAAAGACCATGGATACAGAGAATCAAAGTGGCAAAACCAAAGAAATATAAACTCCTTGCAAAACCAACAAAATTAGGGACAATATAGCGATAGAAGCCAATTTAGAGGAGATAGAGGTCGAGGTAGAGGAATAAGAAGACAAATAGATGCCACTTACTTCAATTGCGGCAAGCGGGGTTGCTTTACAACTAAGTGTTGGGGAGATAAGAAGTAATGTGGATTTTGTGGAAGTATTGAGCATGATATATTCAATTGCGACAAAGCACAAACATATTATAAGAATGCAGAATCACAACCCAAAGGTGATGAACTACAAAACTTCAATTCCTATAGAGGAGCAAGAATCCTGAGAAGATTACCAAAAGAACCAAATTAAACAACTAGGAGATGTCAAAAATCAAAGTGGATTGACTTTGAAACTATTGCAACTATCATAAGGGAATAATGGGAAATCAATTAGAAAGTACAATTAAAGCAATTAGAGTTAACAAACACTAAAAAACCATGAAAGAAAGATCAATTACACCCATACTCAATGAAATTAGAATGCAATTCTTGAAAGATAACAAAACCAAATTAACAAATCAATTCAAAAGATACAAATAATGCAAATCTATAATCAAATTATGGAATTATACCAATTTAGGATGTGGATTGCTCAAGTTGTGCATAATCCATGTTGCAAAAGATTTAATGATGATCTTGACTCATAATTATGATGCTCAAGTGCTCAAGGATTCTCTCAAAAAGGTCATGAATTCTTTATGAGAATTGTGAATGATTATTATGAAGACGAAGGTTTGTTTTATAGATTTCTAGGATATCTGATCAATAATGGAGATTGAAGATGAAGATCAACGGTTCAAATTAGATCAAGAGATCAATGGTGGAGGATTAATGAGAGCTTTAGTTAACTCGTAATATCCCCTTAATTCAAAGAAATTAGTTTGAGATATTTTAGAGGGAAGATATTTTAAAAGGAATATTCCCATTTTTAAAATAAAATATTCTTTGTGCAAGTTGGAGTTAAATTAGTAATTAAATATTTAGAAAATTATTTAATTATGAGGTGAAAGGAAATTAAGATTTAATTATATAATTCAAAATTATTTAATCATGTGTGAGAGGAATAGAAATCAAGACTTTAATTAATTAAATAATTTAAAATTATTTAATCAAAGTGAGGAGATAGAAATTTGAATTTAATTAAACAATTTAAAATTATTTAATAAATGTGAAAAGAGGGAAATTTGATGAATTAATCAAATAATATCATTTTTTAAATAATAGAAGAAAATAATGAATTTAATCAAATAATTATAAATTATTTAATTAAATTTTTTGAATTAGGAGATAGTAAGGAAAATTATGGCAATTAGGAAAATATGAATGTGTGATGCGTGAAAAATTTAGGTGTCTACATTTTTCCCCTTTTTAAGATAGTGTACCTATTACGTTGTTTCAAAGACATGTTGTTTTTTGGAATATATATATATATATATATATATATATATATTTGGATGCCCCACTGTGATCCAGTGGACAAAGAAATGAAGGATGGTAGGTTGCCCTCTCAAGAGGTCAACTAAAAACGTTAATTTTCAGGTCGGACTTGTGACAAGATGAAGAGATAGGTTTAGCAAAGAAGAGGAAGAAAAATCGAGTCTTAGGAGGCCAAGAAACTAATCAAGAAAGATGGGGAAGATGAGAAATAGGCTGAAGGGAGGTGGAGGGATGAAACATAGGGTTTTGTGACCATATATATGCATTTGGAGTCATTTTCATTTCATTTACACCTTGAGATTTTAGGATTTTCAGAGCTTTGGGTGATTTTCTTGCTTTAGACACCTTTGCACTTAGTTCAAATTGTACGTGCCTCACATTGCGCATATGTAGTTTGATAGTTCCAAATGTTAGACGCATAGGAAAACTAAGAGGGGGGTGAATCAGTTGTACACTAAAACCTTCAACCCTCATTAAACATCAAACCCTTATTATCGTCAACAAAATGTAAACAAATGAAACATAAACACATTCAACATCATACACAAGAGAACACTAGATTTATGTGGAAAACCCTAATTAGGGAAAAACCAAGGTGAGGATTAACTCACATATATATGAATAGTAACACCGAATATAATAGGCTCATTACCAGAAGGGATCATTTCCCAAAAGAGAAGAATGGTTCACTGCCAAGGGCTCACTACCCAAAGGACTGACTGTCTGAAAGAAAGAAGAATAGAAGAAGATTGTTACAAAGAGATTAACTATCTCCAACAATAACCCCCTTTATCATTGATGGCAACACTATCTCAGAAAAACCATTAATCAACAAAAGCAACTCTACAACTCCAACACTCAAACAACTCTCCCCCTTACTTCAGTCTCTCCCCCTAACTGGGACATTCCTTACACTTCTACCACTTTCTCAGAATTCACTCTCTCTTTCCCTTTCCTTCATTTTTCTCCCCCTTCCTCAAGGATTTTTCAAACTTCAATCTCTCTCCCCCTTTGACATCAATGATAAAGGGAAACAACCTCTCCCTTTGAAATCACTTGAAATATTCACTTTAGGCAACACCAACACATTACTTTCTCTCTACTTATCTCTCTCTTTCTCCACTTACACCTCCTTAGGGGTACAGGATATGCTACCCCTGACTGCACCAATTAAAACATACCACTACATGATCCCCCTAAGAGGTGGTCCTCATCAGTCTAGAACCAAGAATGTATCTTGAAATGCTCTCTTGGACAGATGCACACCCTTATGCATCTAATTGAAAGGAGGGGTAATAACCCCTAACTTCTACCAGAGATATTCAAATGTATATTTTGGAAGAGCCTTTGTGAAAATGTCTACAACTTGATCCTTTATAGGCACATACTCTAGCTTCACCTCATTCTCTGTGACTTTCTCTCTTAGAAATTGATACCAAATGGAGATATGCTTTTTCCTTGAATACATTATTGGGTTTTTTTAAATATTTATAGCACTTGTATTATCACACAAGATAGAAATAGGTTTATCATATGACACTTTGATATCCTTCAATGTCTTCTTCATCCATAACACTTGTGTACAATATGATGCTACTGTAATATATTTTTCCTTTGTAGTAGATAATGGCACTGAATCCTACTTCTTACTCAACCAAGAAACCAACCCGCTTCCAAGAAAAAAAGTACCTCCACTTGTACTTCTTCTATCATCTACATAACCTACCCAATTTGCATATGTATAAGCACTCAAAGAGAAATCAATATCCTCGGGATACCATAGACCAAAATCCGAAGTGCCCTTCAAGTATTTGAATATCCTTTTAACTACTACCACATGTGATTCTCTAGGATCTTCTTGAAATCTTTCCACCAGACAAACTTCATGCATGAACTCTAGTCTAGTAGTAGTAAGATATAGCAATCCACCAATCATTGATCTATACTTGCTATGATTTGTCTTAAGAGACTCATCATTTTTACTCAACTTGCAATCAGTAACCATGGGAGTACACACTGGTTTAGAATCCTCCATTCCAAACTTCTTCAACATTTCCTTTACATACTTTGACTGTGAAATGAAAATGCTTTTTTTTTATTGATAGATTTGTAACCCAAGGAAGAAATTCATCTCCCCAAACATTGACATCTCAAACTATTTTTGCATCTTATATGCAAATCTCTTACACATACCTTCATTTCCTCCAAAGATTATGTCATCAACATACACAACCACAATCAGGATCTGATCTCCCTCAACCTTGAAGTAAAGATTGTTATCTACAGTACCCTTTTTGAATCCTTGTTTCAACAAGTATTTATCCAATCTTGCATACCAAGCTCTAGGAGCTTGTTTGAGTCCATGCAATGCCTTTTTAATCTGCAGACCATATCAACATCCTCTGACAATGAAAAACCTTTTGGTTGTTCAATGTAAACCTCTTCTTCTAACTCACCATTCAACAATGTAGACTTGAAATCCATTTGATACACCTTGAAGTCTTTATGTGTTGCAAAAGCCAAAAACATTATAATGGCTTCCATTCTTGCCACTCGAGAAAAAGTCTCTTCAAGATCTATTCCTTCCACTTACAACTATGTTGATCACACTTTATAAAGGAAATGACCAATGTTGATCCAACTTTTAAACTTGAATCACTAAAAAGTAGCATATATGTTTTGAATTTTTAAATGATGTAAACTAGCAAAATATGTATTTTTTAGTATATTTTATGTTTGTATTTTTTATAAGAAATAAAAAAATTATTTTAAACTAGTTTTTAATAAATTAACTATAATTTAGTTGCTGATAAAATGCTGAAAAATGAAGTTGCACGGGACGTCAAACTTTTTATAGTAAATTTTATTTTTTTTCTTTCAAATTTTTTGTGTATATTTATAACTTGAAACTTTAGTGCATGGATATATTTTTTTCCAATTTTGATAAATACATATTTGTATATAAGTATTAAAATGTGCGTGAATAAAAAACAACTGTTTCCATCGGACGTCAACATTCATATTATATATTTATCTAAAATGGAAAAAAAACTATACCATCTTGAAATAGATTCTTTTATCTAGTGCATCATATTTTTTTCAATTTTTTTTAATAAGTTTTAGTATTTTTCCTTGGCATGGAAATCAACCTAATATTTTTTGTTGATAACCTACTTTTAATATAAATAAAAATATAAATAATAATAGTTAAACTATTAAAATAAATATATTTTTGAAAACTACACTTATGGATCTACAAAAGGGTATTTTTACATTTTAAAAAAAAATGTTATTTACATGAGGAGGAGTTATTAGAACTTCAAGTTTTTCAAACAATTTTTTTTTTTTGGTAAATTGGACTCAAAGTGGTGCTCCATATATTTTTAGCCAACAATTTTAGTTGAATAAATTTTGGAAGTATCTAACTTAGCTAGAATGAATCTTACTAGGTCATATGTTTGACCAAAATTGATTTTTAGTTAGAAATACTTAAATTCAGTTGTGCTGATATGTTGGCTGAAAGTGTGACACAACTTTGTGCTCAAGTGAGTAGCCCTTACACACAAGTCTAGCCTTATTTCTAACAACCTTTCCATCCTCATTCAATTTTTTCCTGAAAAAATGCATTTAGTTCCTATCACATTCTTGTTTGTTGGTCTTGGGACCAATTCCCAAGTTCGATTCTTCTCAATCTTTGATATGGTTCTCATCCTTGCATGCTTTAGTTACTATTTTAGGTTCTACTTCTGAAAGTTAACAAAATTTTACTTGTTTCTCTATCATAACAAATTTTCTCCTTGTCAACAGACCTTTTATCTTATCTCCAATGATTTGATCTTTAAAATGATTCTTCTGCACATACTTAGGAGTCTTAGGGATCTTTTATGAAGCTTCTTCCTCTTCCACTCTCATCTCCTTTTCTTTTTCTTCTACTTTTTCTTCTTCATTGCAAGGGGGTTCGTCAGATTCGTATCCTTTTATCAACATAGAACTTTGATGTAGTTCTTCATCTACTTTGACACTTGCAATTTTAATAATCTTTTTCAACCTTTTGTTATAGCATCTATATGCCTTAATTTTTGTAGAGTATACAAGGAATATTCCTTCATTAGATCTTGCATCAAACTTTAACAAGTTTTCTTCATCTCTCCTAATATATCATTTGCTTCCAAATGCTGAAATATTTCACGGTAGGAGGTTTTCCATACCATAACTCATAAGGAGTCTTTGAAATGTTCACTATTTCCCATCCTTTGTTAAGTATGTATACTACAGTATGAATTGGTTCTCTCTAATAGACATCCGATATATTTTCTTCCTTCATCATGGTTCTTGTTGCTTCTTGAACTGTCATGTTCTTCCTATCCACAACTCCATTTTATTGAGGAGTCCTAGGAGCTGATAACTGTCTCCTTATTCTATAATCTTCACAAAAAATGTCAAACTCATTGGAGGTGAACTCACCACCTCTATCATACCTCAAGCACTTTATTCTCAAATCCATTTCATTCTCAACCATAGATTTAAAGGCTTTAAACTTATATAGGGCTTATGATTTTTCTTTGAGAAATGTCACCCAAGTCATTCTAGAGTAATCATCTATTAATAACATGGAATACCTGTCACCTTGAGAGCTTCCTATTTTGGTGGGTCCACATAGGTCTACATGCACCAACTCCAAAGGTCCTATGGTAGAATTTTCTTTAGTTCTAAACCTCTTCTTTGTTTTCTTTCCAAACTAACACTCTTTGCATATTGCATTGATAGGTTTTGTAATCCTTGGTAGATCTCTCACAGTATTATTAGAACTAATATTCACTAGGCTATCAAAGTTAATGTGACCCATTCTTCTATGCCATAGCCAACTTTAATTGATTTGTGGCATAAAGCACTTAACACCACCACCTTTGAGTTGATAAAAATTTCCTTCTATCCTTGTTCTTGCAGCAACCAAAGTTCAGAGCTTCCTTTTTTGATTTCACAACCATCATCCTGAAACACCAAATTTTATCCTTTTCTACACATTTGTCCTACACTGAGAAGATTATGCCAGAGACCCTTGACATAAAGAACATCATCTATTTTATGCTTGTCATCAAAGCTAATTGAACCTTTTCCACATATCTTAGTTGATGTATCATCACCAAACTTAACAATACCACCATCATATTTCTAAAGTTTAACAAACTTAATCTTATCACTTGTCATATGATTTGAGCATCCACTATCAATTATCTAGTAGTTTCTCTCTTCTCTTGTATGAAAAGTAGTCAACATATTTCCTTCAAGATTGTGACCTATTTTTGGAGCACTATCCTTCACACATCTTTTAGGATTAGTAGAATTAGTTCCCACATTTAGATCCATGAGCAAGCATTCATCATTATCCTCATCAGGATAGTCTGATTCCTCATCATTAGATACACCATTATCTTTTTCAAAATAGTAACTCTTCTTGATAGATTTACCTTTGTGATCCTTATGATTGTCATTTACAACTTTAATTAGACATTTAGAAGCATAATGACCTATTTTTCTACAATTGAAACACTTAAAGGGTAACTTACCTTTGTATTTTCTTGTGCCCTTTTTAAATATCCTTACAAAATTTGCTTCCACCTCATCAATATCTAATTCATCATCCTTGTTCGCCTTGCTGACTTTAAAGGCAGTTTCTTTCTTTGTAGCATCTTGACCAAACTCTCTCAATTCAAAAGAAATTAAAGTAACAAATATTTGATCTTTGGAATATTGATCCAAATTCTGAGCTTCCCCAATAGCATAAACTTTAGAATTGTAAGATTTAGGAAGAGTTCTCAATACCTTTTTTAAAACTTCACTTTCTTCCTGCTTACCACCAATACCATTGATGGCATTAACAACTTCATCCACTTTGAGCACGTAGGCTGTAATGTCTTCATCTTCTAACATCCTTAGGTTTTCAAATTTGGCTTTGAAAATTTGTATCTTTGCTTGCTTGACCTTATCATTTCTTTCATAAATGCTTTGCAACTTTGTCCAAATATCTTTAGCAATTTTGAGATTTATCACATTTCCAAGTTCAAAATGAGAAAGACCACTCAAGATGGCATTTCTTGCTTTACCGTTATTCTCATAATCCTTAACCTCATTATCACTTGTCAGACCATTAGCAAGCATAGTATATTCAGTTTCAACTAACTTCCAGACTCTAAACCCTAAAGAGACAAGAAAGGCTTCCATTTTAGCTTTCTAGTAAGCATAATTCGTTCCATCAAATATAAGAGCTTTGACACCCTTGCTATGCGCTATCTAGATCTACCTCAAGTTGTTAAGATTCTTCAAAGGAACCACAACTTTGATACCAATTGTTAGACAAACAAGACAACTGAGAGGGAGGGGTGAATCAGTTGTACATTAAAACCTTAAACCCTAATTAACCATCAAACCCTTATTATTATCAACATAATGTAAACAAATGAAACATAAACACATTCAACACCATACACAAGAGAACACCAGATTTATGTGGAAAAATTTAATCAAGGAAAAAACACAGTGAGGGTTAGCTCACATATATATATGAATAGCAACACCAAATACAATAGGCTCATTGCCAAAATGGCTCACTACCCAAAGGACTCATTGTCTAGAAGAAAGAATAATAAAAGAAGACTATTACATAGAGATTCACTATCTCAGAGAAACGATAAAAATCCACCACTACAACTTTGCACCATCCACAATCTTTGGCTCACTATCTCTAGAAACTTCAAGCACACTAAAAATGTAGACACCTTCTACTCACTACATTTGGTAGCCTTAGGCAATAAAGCTCAAACTTAGATCACCACACTTGATCACATTTTTATCATTTTACACCACACCACACATCTCCTACTTCTTCAACATTTAACCTTGCTTATATATCCTCCACAACCTTAAAAACTTTCTCCATGTCAAACTCAATGAAACGTATGCACCTCAAATGTGTGACCACTAAATAGGATGACACCAAACACTTTCATGGTGGAAAGAAGTGAAGGCAGACCACACCAAGGGTTAACTAGGACCCAAATCTAGACTGACACACTCCCATAAATAAAAAACAACATTTTCAATTAGTGATAGCATGTCAAGTAGGCCAAACCTACACTAACACTAACAAGCGACCATATACACGCCTTTCCAGGTTTGAAAAATACCACGCAGACCACATAGAAACATTCCACAACATCCAAGAATATTTCAATACCATTAGAATATTTAAAAATACTACTGCAACCACCAGAAATTGAAGAACACTTTCATTCTATACAACCAACCACACTACCACAGACATACATCTCACTCACCAACCTTGCAAAATAACTAAACACTAGATACTATAGGGAAAGGTAAATACAAACAATCTGAGCACATTCCCAAATCCACAAGACAAGAAACCTCAATGCGGAGAAACACAGAGCAATCTCATTTCTCCTAAAAAACATTCTTCACAAACAACACACTGTGAAACACAACTTCCATTGTCGCATGATCTAGAACTTGAAACTTTTAGATATAGAACCTCTAAACACCTCTAATCATCACATCCAAACTGCACAAGCGAATCTTCAACCATGAATAAATGTGGAGCACAACACTAAACACACCTCTAGCACACTACACCCTTTTATTCAAATTTTCTCAAAAAGCACTTGGAAACCAAGTGAACCAACTGCATCAACAACACCACAAATACTTGTTGAACATATCTACAACATCTGCAACACTTGCTCAATACCAAAAACACTTCTCAACATGACCACACTAGAGGTTAACATCAAATCACAACACTAATACCAACATAGTGCAACAATCTCCAACAATCTCCCTGACCATACTGGAGGTTGAAATCAATGACAACACCAACAACCCATCGAAGAAGACCCCCTAGTATGTACTCAACCCTTGTACCTATTCACATAGTTCTAGGTGCATTAATTGATAGTTAAAGGTAGAGCAACAAAGATGTCAAGTTAGACTTGATGCTTCTGTGACTCGACACGACGCTTTTGCAAGAAGTGTGGCACTTTTACACAAGCAAATGGCTTAGGAGAAATGGTTCACTTTTGACTGTGATAAAGTGATTCATTGGTGAAAATGATTGCTTCTAAAATGGTAAAGCGACGCTTTTGAAAAAGTGTCCTCTTTTGACCATTAAGAGCGACTATTTTGCAATTTTTTCAAAAAAATCAATATACCCAATCCTATTTTGTCATGGGAGCAACAACCCAAAATGCTAGATCAAATTGTTTATTTGAGTGTGATAGATGTCAAGTTCCTCAGTGATATTGGACTATATTATATAACTAACATGCCTAAAATTAGAGTTCACCAAGCATTTATGACAACACTTGTCGAGAGATGGCATTCTGAGACTCCTTTCATGCTACTGATGGGCAAGGCCACCATATGTTGGAGGATGTGTGGCACATTCTACAAGTTCATGGAGCATGGGTTATATATGACCCTAACCATGGTGTTGAGGCATTAGAGTGAGTTCTAGAAGATAATGATCTTGAGATTAATGATGGATAGATTGACCTCCACTAGTACATCGAGGCAATGGAGGACAACATTTTGGATATAGTCAAACTCATTTGTAGGTAGTTTATCCTAGATCAAAGACTTAGGGGTTTTTTGTTAGATGGGACCCAGTTCTTGAGCATATGCTTAAGGAGGGTAGAATTTATGCATGGGGGCCATGCATATTGACACATCTCTACCATGACATGCATCAGGTGGTGTATCAATAGGCCACCATCTTATCATCAGGTATCACACTGCTTCATATTTGGGCTTGGGAGCACATTGTAGTACCATGCCAGTTAGGGAGGAAATTAGAGAGGTAGGGTATCCTCTCGTATACAAATACCACACTATGTTGACACAATGTCGACTAGGTGGTTTATATTTTTGGAGGAGGACCATGGATGATATTACAAAGTTAAGATAGAGGCCCTAGCTACACATTGAGGCCTAGGATGGTGACAAAGAGCACCTTTCATTCTGTCAATAGACCAAGTGGTTGATCGATAAGACACCACACATATTAGAGAGATATCTCCTAGATCAGGTCTAGAGATAGTTCAAAGAGATATAGGGCGTGCCTACAATAGATTGTCATGCCATATTTTCTTAGACTATAAGAGAGATTACAGATTGGGGGTCGATGCCCTCACCTCGAGCAATAGTTACAAAGTTTATACATTTGACCCCATTTTAGTGGATTTGGGTAGATAGGGTGGAGAATACAGGGACCACCACATAGTACAATGTATGGTGGATACCCTAGAGGCCACTTCAATTCACACACCCTAATGGAGGGGAAGTCAAAGGGAGGATATGAGACACAAATATGAGGAGAGCCCATTTTTAGTGGCAGGGGATAGAGACAAATATCCTCATGGCAGAGGATAGGGGACAAGAAAAGGTAGTGGTGCTAGTAGTAGTAGTATCCATTGGTTAGGGAGAGCAAAGGGGAGGAGATGGGATGCCCTAGGGGGAAAGCCTTGATGATGTACGACTCTAGGTGGCTCTTTAGGAGTGAGATTGGGCTCATCATGAGTGAGACATATATAAACATGAGTGAGATGGGCTCAACATACATCTGATATAGTGTACAGTTGAGAGGGACCAGAGAGACCAGGAGTGGGATGTAGAGATTTCCTATTGATAGTAGGTAGAGGCACAAATTGCCTTATTTATAGTGGAGAGGGTGCAAAAACAATAGTTGGAGGCCATCAGATAGGGCCAAATGATACCCATGGCACAACATATTCAGGAGATCGAGGTCCTGGAGAGAGAGGCCACATAGTATAGGACCTTATACTAAGTGGCAATACCAATGAACTAGAGACAACCCAAGTTTTTTGCTAGGAGTGCCATAGTAGGATCTCATAGGTCAGATGGTGGATCAATGGGTAGGTTGTCTCAATATTTGTGGGGATTAGGTGGATAGGTGGCTCCACAACAAGCACCTCCTATGTGCTCCTTCCTTTTCTTTAATTTCACCAAAATATCTTCCACATAATCTTTGACTGTTTTATTTATCATATCATGAAAGATTAGGGTCATCAGGCTTTGATAAGTCACTCCAACATTCTTTAGCCCAAATGGCATCATGTTCCAATAATATGTTCCCTATGGATAAGTGAATGCAGTTTTATGTTGGTCCCAATACCTCTATGTGCTCCTTCCTTGTCTTTGATTTGGCCAAAATATCATCTACATAATTTTCGATTGTTTTATGGACCATATCATGAAAGATTAGGGTCATTTCCCTTTGATAGGTCACTCCAGCATTCTTTAGCCCAAATGACATCATGTTCCAACAATATGTTCCCCATGGAAAGTGAATGCAATTTTATGTTGGTCCTCCTTAGCAATCATGATTTGGTTATAACCTAAAAATCCATCCATGAGTGATAACATTTCATGTCATGCGGTTAAATCGACAATGATGTCGATGTTGGAAAGAGGGAAATCATCTTTTGGACATGCTTTGTTCAAATCCCTAAAATCTGTGCATATTTTGATGCCCCCAGTGGGTTTGGAGATTGGTACCAGGTTGGAAACCCACTCAGAATAGTCGATTGGTCAGATAAATCCAACGTCAAGAAGCTTTTGTAGCTCGAGTTTAACCAGGAGTGATATATGAGGGTGCATCTTTCTCAATTTCTATTTCACTAGTTTGGCTTCAGGATAGACTGCTAAGTGATGTACAACCACTTCAGGATCGAGTCTAGGCATGTATGTATAGGACCCTGCAAAGTTTTCCCTTCTTTCTTTTAGGAATGCCGCTAATTTTTTTTGTTCTTCACCTAACAATGATTCAGCATAAAAGGTTATCTTAGGTGCCTCCTCTATTCCTACATTTTTTGGAGTATCCTTCTCTGCTAGTACTAATGATTTTTATGGATGTATTGCACTAAGGGTGAGATTGAATACCTCATCCATGGGTGCCTCAAAGAGGCTTTCACCTTCAAATCCATCCTTTATTTTTACTATTTTATCATCTAAAAGTGTCATAGTGTTGTTTTCACTTAAAGATCTACATGTTATTCTCATGTCATCAATTTTATGACTAAGGGATTCAATTGTCTCCCCATAGTACACCCGTGTGTCTAACTCTATATCAAATCCTGCTTTATGATCCCCACATGGTAAGTTGTTGTAGAGTCCCATGAGTTTCGAGATCACTTCATCATTTTTGAACATATCTAGAATTGGTGGTCCTCGTTGGTCCCAGTCAATGAGTTGGAGGTGTACTAGGCTTAATTCCATGGTTTGGCCATTTGGGGTGAAAGATATTGTGGTTATCATAAAGATGGAGGTATCCTCAAATAATTCAACAACTTTGAGGGAAAAGTCATCTAGGGTAGTATCACGTGATATTGGTAACCAAAAGGAAGCCTCAACCCATTTATTAGAAGTACCTTTTCCAATAAGTGTAACCTTGCTAGTAGTACATCCTAAGCCAAGATTCTTTGAACGTCTCTCATGAACAATGGGTTCTAGAAAACCGTTGTCATTTTGTCCCAACTTTTTATTCTTGTTGTACCCCCATCCCATCATTAGCTATAATCCTTTATTGTTATCTTCCATGGGAAGAACGGGCATCGGTAGGTTGTCCCGATAGAGCAATTTAGATACATCTTCCTCATTGATATCCTATTTGTTCAAGTCCCCCCACTTGGTGAAGGTGGTAGATCCAAGCTTTAATGTTTCAATCACTTTGCTGATAGGTGTGGGTTTTCCATGGGATTTGGGGGAAAGAGGTAACTCTCCCAACACAAAAGTGTCCTTTAGTTTAAAATCCCACAACCCTCATCCTTGATTACTATCTTGATGTCAGGTATGTTCTGCACAATGGATGTTTTGGATTTCAAGGTGGATGCAAGGGAAGATGGGTCAACAAATGAGGATGAGGATGTTGGACCTTCATCATTCTTTGGTATTTGGGGGATATTTTAGAACTTAGCCTCAAGGTTCTTGTAATAGTAGAAATGCTTGGGATCTCCATGGATAGTAACTTCTTTATCCTCAATAGGAAACTTGACACATTAGTGATAGGTGGAAGCTACATCTTGCATGGCATGAACCCATGGTCGACCAAACAATATGTTGTAGGGGAGGTCAAGATTTAGCACTTGGCATGTGGTTTTATCAATGATGGGTCCCACTTGGATAGGTAGCTTGATGATGCCTTGAGACACCTGTTCTTGATCGTCATATGCCCTTATAGTTGTGATCTTTGTCTTTTTAATAGCATCCTCTGAATAACCCAAGTTCTTGACCAATTGAAGGGTGAAATTTTTTAGACTAGCACCTCCATCTACTAAGACTCTTTTAACCTTATTCTTATGAATAATGACCTCAAGGTGTAAAGCGCGATTGTGATATGGTTGCGTTGGGAGATCTTGTTCTGAGAAGGTGAGAAGATGGGGGGTAGTGATATGGCCTACCATAGCTTGAAATTGTTTGGAATCAATATTCTCGGGCATAGAGGAAGTTGATAAAGCTTTTCCTAGTATATCCATATGTATGGGGGATAGCTTCAATAATTCTAGGATAGAGATCTGTGCAGGGGTTTTCTTTAGCTGATCAAGGAGACTGTAGTTGCAAGGGTTTGATGTCAGAATTGTAGGTTGTGCCCTAGGCTGAGATGAAGCTCCTTAGATTGTAACCTTGCCACGTTGTGTGGTGGCTCCATACTCTGTACTAGGTCCACAGACGGTGAAGACGATTACAATATTATCACAAGAGGCTACCACATTGGAATAGACATGTCCTACATTAGTATAATTTTCCCCTTGCAATTTTCATTCCCTTTGTTGTGATTTGGCATTGGATTCTTGTATATCTCAAGGTCTTGATTACCCACTAGTACATTGATAGTTATGTCTCTATTTTTGATAAGATCTTAGATAATGTTATTCAGCTTCATACAAATTGACGTTTTATGTCCTTTAGTTTTGTGAAATTCACAAAGATCCTTTTTGTAATACCAAGGCGGTTTAACTTGAGGTTCTTGATAGTTCTAGAAATTTGGGAGTGTAATCAAGTTTGACTATACTAATTTTTGTATGGCAGATTCAATAGGTTCCCTTAATGGTGTCTATTTGCATTTAGGGTAGTTATTCCTATTGGGGGGTCCTCTTTGTTGGGTGTCAGTGCCATTGATTTGGTTATTCTATGGTGGTGGTGTGGTTTGTTGTACGGTTTGTTATGCATTGGTTGGTTGATTGGTGTTTTGTCTAGGAGCACTTATGACAACTTTAGCATCAACAACACCATCATTTGTTACATTCTTGTTTTTAGCCCATATGTGGGGCTTGTCATTAATATTGGTTGATGGGAAGTTGTCTCAATATGCTTGTGTGTTTCCTTGTGAGATTAGGGCTCTCCCGATGTTGAGGGCCCTAGGGATAAGCTCGTCATAAGTGGTGACGTATTGCATCTTTAATTGGAAGGATAGGTCCCCTTCAACATTAGAAATGATAATTCCTACTTGGTGTTCTTCAAGAATGGATTACTTTCTCTTACTAGCTCTTTGCCTCGACCTTTGTAGGAAATTAGCGAAGGATTCCCCTTTGTTATACTTGAGAGTGTACAACTCTTCTAGACTTGTACATCCATGTCTAGGTTAAAGGAGAAATGGTCTATGAACCTATCAATTATTTCTTGGAATGTTTTGATACTTGGACTCAACTGTGAGAACCAATCAATTATTGGGCCCGTCAAATTACGTGGGAGGAGGTGCATCAAGTAGGAATAATTGTAGGCAACCTCCATACATATGATGTGAAATTCTTTGATGTGATCCACAAGATTTCCCCTCCCTTTGTATTTATCAAACTTAGGGACCTCAAAATTGGGTGGGAAAGGTACCATGGCGATGTTTCTATTGAATGCGTAAGGACATAAGTTCTGTTGGATATGCGATTTCTTGGTTTTGTCCATTTGAATGTCCTAGATCTATTGTGTGACCACCTTGAGTTGTGATGACACATCATCTTGAAGTTTTGGTGGAGGAGCATATGTTGTGTATTGTGGGATGGATGATGAGTTATAAGTGGGATTTTGATATGATGGGGTATTATATGGCATGTAGGACAAATTATGATACTATGAAGGTGAGGGTGATAGAGGTGGTGGTGAATATGCTCCTTATGCAATTGGATTGACAATATTTTGTTGGGGGTTATAGTACAAATCCTGTTGTTTTTGTTGCATGAGCACATGTCGTTGTTGGGCGTATTGTTGTGATAGAAACACTTGTTTTTGGGCTTCTTGTTGTTGTGCGAACAAGGCTTGTTGTTGAGCTTGTTGTTTTTGTTGTGTGATTAAGGCTTGTTGTTGAGCTTTCTATTGTTGCAAGGCTTGTGCTTTGGACTGTTGTTGTTGCAATGCTTGTTGATAAGCCTATTATTATTGCAAAGCTTGGGCTTTAGCTTGTGCTTGTAGGTATTGAGCTTGAGCTTCTTGTTGTTGCGACACTTGTTGATAAGCCTATTGTGCATGTTGCAAAGCTAGAGCGTGAACTTGTTGCACTTGTAATGTGGAAGTGTTTTGGTGTTGGGATATGTGATATGGGTTTTGGTTAATCATGATATGAGTGGGTTGTGGGTTGATTTTATATGGTTGTGATGTGGCGAGTGTTTGGGGGTTGTTTTGTGCTACCATTCCTTGTAATATTGTATATTGGGATGGAGGAATGCAATTTTGGGGCCCCATTTGATTTTTCATGGCTTGGGGAACCAATGGTAAAGATGAGGGTGCCATTTGGTGTTGCGATGTCAATGAAACATTTTGACCTTGAGTTAATAGATTAAAGGGTTCCCTTGACTGCTGTGTTGAGATTTCCCTTGTTGTGTTTGTTGTGGGACCAAGGTATTACCTTGGTTGATGGGGTTGGTGATTAATGTGTTGCTTTGATTTGGATCGACAATAGATGGGGTTGATGTGGATGATAGATTGAATTAGGTAGTTTGGGTAACCACTTGTTTCGATGTGTCAATGCTATTGTTGAAACCACTTGATAAGGGTTGCCCTTGCATGAGGGTGTTAACTTTACCTTGTTGTCATATTTGAGGTACTTGGTTCACATTACCTTGTGTAACATTGGGCACACTTTGGGTACTTGTGGTAATGGATGATGATGGTTGTGCTCGAAATGTCGAGGTTATCATGGTGTTATGGAATGTAAGTGGTTTGTATGGATGTAAAGGATGCTTTGGAATGGTGGTGGAAGAATGAGATGGGGCACCAAATGTTGGTGTCCAACTTGTGTTTTGGGGAAGATTGGTGTTTTGAGTGCCCAAAAGTGTGTTGCCTTCCAAAGGGAGAGTGTGACCAAGATCGGTGGCAATCCTATTTGCAAGACTAAGAGTTAATGTTTGACTTGGTACAAGGGATGATGTTGGTTGAATCGTAGATGGAGTCAAGCCTTGTGCCAAGGGTTGTGCGGTGAAAGTTGGGGGAATTGAAGTCACATTCCCCAAGGTTTCTTCTTTAATTGAATTAAAGTCAAAATGTAGAAGGGAGTTTAGCCCCTTATTTTGCTAAGGCTAGCATGTATTGGCTAGGGTTCCTTTTCATCAAAGTGTTAATGATGTGGCTTGTCTTAGGATCTTGTTGATATTCAAGGAGTTCTTCCGCAGTGAGCTCAAGGGGGTTGTTTGTGACATCTTCTACCTCATACCCTTGGTTTACTGGATTTTGGGGTTGTTGTGAGGGGGTAGAATGGCTCCTTGAATCAAATTCTTGTGGGCTTAGATCACTTATGGTGGACGTGGTTTTTGTTTTTTCCATGATTCTCTTGTGTTGTGACCTTGTTGTAACCATAAATTATGGGTCAACTATGGGAGAAATGTGTTTAGATTTATAGTGTTGAAACTCTCTAGTTGACTCAATTTTTGGTAAAAGGGACCCTCTAAGTTGTTTTGGACCAATTATGTGAATGAATGATGAAAATGGTGAATGATATGGGGGATGAACTTTCTAAACTTTTGGACAACACTTTTAGACAAAAAGGTTTGATGTTTTGATGTCTTGGATAAAAGGTTTTTAATGAACTTGTAAATCTTTAAGGTAGACTTGTGACCTTTAAGATAGACTAGTTCAAAAATGTGATAACTAACTCAACTAAGTGTATGGAAAAGGATCCATTTCACACACAACATAGCTAAGTTAGGGGATTGGTTTGATAATTGCCCAAGTCTAAAGTGTTTGATGTGTACAAAAGTTTCTAAAGTTGTTTGTGAATTGGAATGTAAAATGTGATGAAGGTGGATGAAATTTTTGACCCAAAATGTGTTAACCTAAAAGGTACCTTTATTTTACAAGACCAAGATGGTGAGAAAAATTCTTTACCTCTAAAGAGATAAACCTTAAGAATCTAATGATTTTGATAATAGAACTTGGACTCAATGTTTTGCAATACTTTCCTTGTCTCAATTTATTTGTGTTGGGGAGTCAATGTGTCTCAACCATAAGATCAATGTTTGGTTTGTTCATTTTTATTTTAATCTTTGATTTAGTGAGATTGCTTTATTTACCACATTAAGAAAGTCTTAATTAATGTTCAAACTAAAATCTATGTCTAAGCAACCTTCATTCCACAAAGTCCATTATGTGAATATCAAGAAGCCGAGGCCATAGTTCCCTATGTTAACTTTGGAAAATGTGAATTAAGATATAAGTCCAAATATTTAGAAGCCTCTAAAGATAAAATCCTTAGGGACAAGCAGCAATATAGGACTCTCCAAAGGTATTCCACTAATCCAAAGGGTTTGAAATTTGATGAACATGTTGATGTGTGTTTAAGTTGTTTTGGAACCAATCAATGTGTCAAATTGACTCACAAGCAATAAAAATCGTAGCTCAAGTGGGTACACATTTCTTGGTAGGCTTACCATCATCCCCTAAGAGATGATTAATCTACGATGATGGAATGGACAAATAGGCTATGCCAAGGAAATGTACTATCTTGACACACCAAGCAAAAAATTCCCTTCCCTATTTGCTTTATTGCCTCAACCAAAAACTAAACATGGTAAGTAACTTCTCAAAATGGTGCTATTTCGATGCTCTACTTTAAAATACATTTAAAAAATGGACTTGGTTGGCTACTACACAAAAGGTTTTAATGAAAAGAAATCAAGAACATTGTACGTACACTACCATCTACTGGCCACTTAAGGTTCTTTAACCGTTCTCTTTCCACTTAAGGTGTGGGATGAGGTGCAGTATGTTGTCGCCCAAGATTGAAGCTACTTTCTCATGATTTCATAGCCTTTAATATAGCCCACCGGTAAACGTGCTTCAAAAACTTGCTTACGAGTTCTCCATTGTGGGATGTATCTCATAGCAAACCCTCTCTTTAATAATAAAAAAAATCCATTTCTCTTTGTGTGCAAGTGTTTTATCTACCTAGAATGCAAATAAAGATGAAATGAAAAAGAGAAAAACACAAAAAAACACTCAAGATTAACCTAAGTTCAATCCAAACAAAAATAACAAGAAAATGAACTTTATACCTTGCTTGGATTGATGAGTTGGTTGGCCCTTTGATGTAGCTTGATTGTGTGCTCCTTTGTTGGCAAATGAATGCAAAAGTGGATGCAAAATGGAAAGGAGAAAATAAGGATTGTAATGATGCAAATGGGTATTATGGTAGGGATGGTAGTTGGATGCAATAAAAGCTTCAATGGTTGCAATAATGGAGGATGCAAAAAGGGTTGGATTGAATGCTTGAAATTTTTAATGAGAGAATGCAAAATAATCTAATATTTTTTTCTCTAATCTTTCTAATTTGAGACTAAGTCTTCCAATTTAAAGAAAAATGGATGGCTAGGATTTAGCCAACATGGACAAGATGGAGGGCTATGGTGAGTTGAGGACTCATAAGTCCTCACATCTTGCCATGTGGAATGTGAGGTGTGAAGAGGACAAACGATGTGGAAAAGGACATGTGAGGTGGAGGTACTTGCAAATACCTTGGGATTGGGGGAGGATTTCATCAAAAAGGAAGTCCTTGTCCCCATATGAAGCTGATGGTGGCAAGTGAGGAATTTTAGAAAGTCCTCTCTTGTCACCATGGGGATGGGACTTAGTTGTTGGAGAAATAAATGTTAATTTTAAATTCACATGATTGGAAGAACCCTGTGGATAAGACAAGGTCCTCTTAAAGGAGGTCCTTGTCCCATGTGACTTATGTGACCTATGAGAGATTATGGGGAAGATAAATGCATGGGATAAATAAATGTGAATTTTAAATTCACATGGGGAAGATGACATGGAATTAAAAATTCCATTGAGGGTTTTGGAAGAATAAAATGGGAGAAGTTGTTGGAGAAATAAATGTGAATTTTAAATTCACATGATTGGAAGTACCCCGTGGATAAGACAAGGTCCTCTTAAAGGAGGTCCTTGTCCCATGTGACTGATGTGACCTATGAGAGATTATGGGGAAGAGAAATGCATGAGATAAATAAATGTGAATTTTAAATTCACATGGAGAAGATGCCATGGAATTAAAAATTCCATTGGGATGTGAGAAGAGTTGACTAAATGACTGATTAGACTAGTTAATGGCGGATTAGAAGAGAGTTAGGTGACTAATGATGATTAGGAGCCAACTTTCAAAAGTTGGAGGACGTGATACATCCTAATCATGAATTAGGATTAAGTGTGGATGAGACATAAAAAGAATTAAATAAGTAGGTTATTTATTTAATTCCTTGGAAGAAAGGGATAAAGGGGGTAAGGTATTTAATTATTTAACTAAATACCTTAAGGATTTAGAAGACCTTAAGGGGTATTAATTAAATAATAGTAACATTAGTTAACTAATGTGGATAAAAGGATATTTAGACAAAAAGGGTAAATTTGGCCAAATAAAGTGGTCAAGTTTAGATGTCTACACTCTTCACCCAAAATCACATGAAGCACAAGGAAAGAGAATACATAGCAAGTTACTTAGGGTGACTCAAAGCAAGAAAATACACTTGAGTGTTTCTCTTGACCCAAGGTCGCACGAAGCACAAGGGGATTGGATACACACTACAAGTGTATACAAGAAAAGCAAGCACATCAAACATTCATTCATTGTAACCCAACATAGAAAAATAACTTCATTTTAATCACCAATGGAAGTGTTTGTTTGTTTTGTCCAAATTTAATTGATATTGCAAAATGAGGTTGTATGGGTTCAATTTTAACCAACTTTGAAAGTGAATTTTAAGCCCAATGGAAATTTAGTGGTCTTAAAACATAAATCAAAGCAACATATGATGGGTTATAATTGTCCCATAAGTGTAAAAACACATTTTACAATGTATGGTCAAATGATAGTATGCTCCTTCACTTCAAGATTTTTCAAATCTGCAAAACCAGTTAGCCTCACAAAACAAAACCAAGTGTTAGTAAAATATCAAAGAGCATGCAAAGTTGAAAATTTAAAAATCGCATGAAAATTAGCTTACTATTTTTTACCAGTAAAAAGCGTCGTTGAAATCAATTGCATCGCTGAAGCTATCAAGGCGTTGTTAAATCTGAAGTGCATTGCTCTAATGAAGTTAGGATGTGTCTCTTTGCACCAAAACAAGGACATCAATTGCGTCACTATATTGAACGCGTTGCCATAATAAAAATCATGATGTTCGTCAAAAACACATTAATGTTGCTATATTAAATAGGCATTGCCAAAATTAAAATATGCGTCACTATATTTAAATCAAGTGTGTCACTATGTAGCAACGCATCTCCTTAGTGTCGCTGAAGCCATGTCAAAAGTGTTGCCATTTCTCTGGGACCTGCAACTCACAAAAACTTAAGAGAAATTCATCAAAAAAAGTTAGTAAAACCCTCCTAGCGCTAAAATGTGATTGTAATCATAGTATAGGTTAAATACACTAGATCCATACAAATTTAAGACATATTTAACCCCCTACTTGCTACAATCCCAATGAGATGTTTGAAAGCTTCAAAAACTAAGAAACCATTAAACTAAGCATGAAATAAACACGAAAGCTTAAAAGAAACCTAATCTAGAACTCCGAACCTTATCCCATTGGGGGAGTGGTGTCGTATTGATGTGGAATAACAAACCTTTCCTAATCCCTTGGATGAGATGAGCGATTAACTGAACTCCATTGTTGAAAAACTAAGCTAAAATTGATAGAAGGATGCTATGGGTGGATGAAAAGGATGAAAAAGATTGATAATGGTGCAAGTATGAATAGAGATAGTATTGAAACAGGCAACATAAATTTGCTTTGATGGAAGTGAATCCATTTCGCTCAAAATGGTGATGTATTTATAGGAGATAAAATGAAGAATCAATGGTCAAGATGAAAAGGATCAATCAATGGTCAAGATGGAATCAAGGGTGAAGACATGGATCAAGGATTCTCATCAATGGATGAGAATCAAAGATCACATAGATCAAAGCATGCATCAATGGCTCACAATGATTCAAACAAACACACTTTGTAACAACTTTGAAAGTTTGTTACAAAGTTTGTTAGGAAAGAATATTCCATTTTTGGAGCCAAATAGAAGAATATTCCCTATGCAAATGGATAGGTGAGAAAAAATAGTAATTAGCTAATTAAAACTAAGTTTTAATTGTGCAAGTTGAGGGGAAAGGGCTTCTCATTAAATAATTAGTTTATTTAATGAAAAGGGGATGCAAATAACATTTGATTAAATGATTTAGATTATTTAATTAAATTCATGAGGAGATAAGGGGGTTTAATTTAAATATTTTACATTATTGAATTAAACTAGATGAAATGTTAGTGTGAGAGGGTAGGAATTAACTTAATTATATTAATTAGATTAATAAATGAAAATGATGTATTTAATTAAATAACTAGGCTTATCTAATCAAATAGGCAAAAAGAGGATGGATTTTAGGACAAAACTATGTTAGTATATTGGATTCAAGTGTGTAATACCATTCAAGGAAATTTTAAGTGTCTACACCACTGAAATCATCTAAAAAATATGCAAAAACATTTTAAAAAGCCCTAAAATAGGACCCATTCATCCCTAGGTGAATGAGTCCCTGATCAGGGTCATTTCTTGATTTTTTGGGCATTAAAACATTTGTTTTTGCATTTCATTTTACTGTTTTCAGTTTTCTATTAAGTGAAATCGATCATAGTTAGCTTAGTTTGATAAAATTAGTGCATTGTGTGATTTCAAAATTGTATTTACAAGACATCATTTTTAGGTTTTTGCATTGTGTAATCATAAAATTGCCTTGTTTAGAATATGAAAAATTGCATTCTAGGTCATTGCATTACATTTCACCCTCTTTCCATTTTGGGTTTACATTGAGTTTGTGAAACTCATACGAGCTTTACAACTTGGTGTCCTATTAGCAATACTATTATGAGACATAGTTCGAGACTCATGTCATCTTGCGATACACCATTCGTTGTGGATCTTGGGTTTTCCAACTCTTTCACTAATAGTGTTGATAATCGACCCTCTATGGATCACAAACTTCATACCTCATTTCCAATGAATTCCTTACCTACAAACAATGTGCATGATGTTGTTAATGTCCCACAAGAGAACATAAGAAGGATAGATGAATAAATAGAGAAATTGCAACATTTCATGAGTTTTGAAAACATGGCTAGTAGTGCCATTCTTGCCTTAGATAATGTGAGGAAAATGCTTGAAAATGATCATGGAATAGAGATTATGTGAATTCTAGCTCCTATTGTTGATACAAACATCCCTACCATGACTAGTTGTGCTCAAGCTTTGGGGTATACTCAAATACAAGGTATGAATTCAATTCCTCCTTCCACAATCCTTACCTTTATTCCTACATACTCTATTACTCATGTTACCATAACCATTCAACCTACTAGCAATGTCAACACTTCCTTAGGTATTTCCACTAGGAACCCTTCTAGCTTTATGAATTCAAATCTCATATCTCCTCAACCATTCCCCCTCAAAAATATACAAGTCACTTGCCCTCTGCATACATACACCACTCCACCTTATTCACCTCCATCTCATAATACCAATAATGATCCAATCCTTAACACACTTTTTCAAAATATGTCATCCCTTCAACAACAAATCACCACCCTAAATCAAAACAATAATGGCCAACCTTCACAATACATCAAAACAAATCCATTGTCCTTGGAGATATTGAGAACACAAATACCACAAGGTATAGAGGTTCCTAGGTTTGAGAAATATGGTGGGAAGGGAAGTCTCATTAGTCGTGTTTCCGCTTACACCACCCTATGTAGTGATTTCATTTTTGAAGATAAACTCTTGGCTAAACTATTCCCTAGATCCTTGAAAGATGTTGCATTAGAGTGGTTTTTTCTCCTTACCAAATAATTCAATTGGTTCATTGAATGAACTTAATGATTCCTTTTACAACCACTTCCAAATTCACATGGGCCCTAGATGACCTTAGCTGATTTGGTGACATGTAAACAAAAGGTTGATGAAAAAGTCACTGACTTCATAGTGTGATATCAAATGCTTCATTCACAAATAAACATTAAGATTCATGATGTCGACCTTCAAATAATTTGTATTTCCAACTTGAAAAATAAGATCCAAACTAAGCTTGAGATGTTGAGATTTCCTTCCTTCACATAGTTATGTACAACCCTTCGTGATTACAAAAATTTGGTTAGTAGTAATGAAGTGAAAACTACCTCTAGTTGTCCTAAAAAATCTGAATCCACACCTCAAAACAAATACCAACCTTTCAAGAAAAAAAATAAGGGCTTCCTACAACTTAACCCCCCTCAATCCAATCAAAATGTTAACACCCAAGTGGCTACTATAAAAATGAGAAAACCATATGCCCTTGTGAATAGAAATAGACAGTTCACACCTCTACCTGATACCCTTCATAATACCATGTTGCAGCTCTTAGAAAATAATTTGATTTCCTTGCCTCCTATTAGAGATCCTAATCCAACTAAGCCTTTACCTTCAAACTATAGACCAAATGCCTCTTGCCATTTTCATCAAAGAAATAAACATGATACAAAACATTGCAAGCATCTTAAATATCTTGTGCAAGATCTCATTGATTCTAATCATATCCTAATTGGAGGTGTTAATGATCAAGGTAATAAATCTATAGCTCCTCCTAATCGAAACTTGAAAATCTTTACCAATCCTGCCTAATCATAATATATAATTTGTCAAAGCTAGTGAAACAAAGAATGATGTGATGAATGTTGATACAGATGATGAAAACATTAAAGATAATGAGAACAACATTATGGATGATTTAGTTACATTTATTGATGCTACACCTTGTAAGGGCCTAACTAATATGTCACTTGATATTGCTTTCTCACAACAAGATATACTTAAACATACACCTGATGGTCCTCTTTACATAGCTGGAAGAATCAATGGAAATTCTACTAATGGGATATTAATTGATCTCGTCTGTGTAGAGAACGTGATCATTGAAGAATTCCTATATATATGCATGAGATTTATCAAGATACATATGAAAACTGAAAGCATGGATCAAAATGTATAATGGTTTTGTGTGCCCTACAATTGGCTCAATAAATCTCTCTCTCAAGGTTGGACTGAAAGAATTAACCGTCTCATTCACCATCATGCCATCGTCAGAGCAATTTCATGTGAAGTTAGGCTATCCATGGCTTCACTCCATGAATGTTGTCTCATCAGTTATACATAAATGTTTAAAGTTTCCATTTGGCAATGAGATCTTTACTGTGCATCATAGTGGCTTTAACCTGTGTCTTCTCGTGGGAACTTTTCATTGTATTTCTTTTGACTCGAGCCTATTGAACCTATCAAATCCCATGAAGACTTATTTTTCAAATCATATGAAAATTTTAAGGCAAAGCGTATAACAAAATTATCCCTTAGCAATATGCCTCAACCTGTGATTGAACCACCCACTCTTGACGAAACCATGATTGAACCAAAAGCCCTTCTAAGTAACCAAGAGAAGCCTATGATAAATCCTTCACCCATTTCATATAAGAGACCATAAGACAATCAAAAAAATGTCGTTGTGCCTCCTAAAGTCAAACAAGTCTACAAAGCTAAATAGAAAGTGGTTGAACAACCTCCCATGGTTCCTTCCATTCCTCCCTTAAGGGAAGAAAATAAATCTATGGTTGATAAACCCACTCCTACACAAACCCAACTTGAAAATTGAATGAAAAGAAACCAAAATACTAGAGAGCGTAGGCATAGATGTCGTGTTATTGCTCATTTGTTGCAAGCAAAGGAACAAAAGAACAACATAGAAAATCAAAAACCAAAATTGTCTGAAGTAGTGCTGATACCTCTTCACCCTTGCTGCAATATAAACAAAATTCTATGGATATTGTCATTAGACCTCCCATTGTGATTAATTTGGATGATGACATTGAAATTCCTAAGAGTGATGAGGAAGTGCATAATGAGTTAAATCTAATGTTTTCCATTTCTATGATCTTAAAAGATGATCCTCCTAATAAGAGTGTGGAGCTTGGTGCTTGTCCTATTTCGACACTTGGTGTTGTCCCTTTGGCTAGTTGTCCACCTTCTGCATATACTAAACAAGCTTGGGATGCAGACAACTTGCTATAGGTTGAATCACATGTTCCTTACTAGTATTTTGCTTTATTCTCTTTTTCATTTTCTTCATGTGATTGCATGTGCATAATGTGATCCCTCATGTTGTTCTATTTGATGTATCCCTCTCTTCATGTGCATTCCTTTATTTGTACCTAAATTCTTTTATATGTTGTAAAAAAATTATCTTTTCATTTGTTTTGTGTTTTCTTTTTGGGCATGATGCAAGGCATCGAGACATTTAGGTCTCTTTCATGTTGATCCGAAAGCTTTTTCTTTGTTTTCGCTCTCTATTTATCATTCTTCCTATTCTACGAGTATTTGGGGAATGATAATGTTTTCAAGCTCTATTAAAACATTGTAGAAAAGATATACTGACCCCAAATCCATGGATCCCCTTTGTGTTTTGGGATTTCATTTTGGGGGCAACCCCTTTTCATGATGTAGCTTCATTTGGAAACATATGACTTGGCATAGGGTTGTCCGAGTAAGATCTCATGTCTTCTTTATGGTTAGCATTGACTATTTGCTACTTTAAAGTTATTGCTCACAACAATGGTGTAGAAATTACTTTAAAGTGGGGGCATACATTGACACTTATGTTTCTTTGTGTGATTTTATTACTTCTTGTGATGCATCCTTTTCCTGGTGGTGTCATTGGGTTTGATGTCCTCCAAGAGCATGATATTTCTTAGCATATGACTTTCCTCTTAGTGGTGATTCTACATGTTGCATTCCCTAAGTTGCGAATCTTTTATCCTGGACTTGTCCTCTCTTGGAGACATTAGGCACGATGATCCCTAAGAAGAAAACCTTACACGAACTAAGAAAGATCCCTTTGAACAAACCTATATATATACTATTCATAAGTGTTTAGCATAATACTTGATAACCTTGTGAAGCTCAAACCCATCCCTGTAAGGCCACCAAGTATAACACACTTTGCTTTCCAATAGAGCCTTCCCCTTGTTCATAGTGTGCTTAGCATAATGCAGCTTGTTAGGCCTTATGGAGCTCGAAACCAAAATATGTGTGGCACCCTATCGAATTTTTCAGAGGGATAGCTTCGGTATGGTAAGTACAACGAGAGCCTAGATAGAGCCATGAATTTCTCACTAAGCCACTTTCCTAGGGGCTCATCTAGTGGATGACCTGAGGTTCCATTAGCCCGTGTGAGCGTATGTGTCATTTTCATAGTGGACATTGAGTTCTGCTTGTGAACGTGTTGGAAAAACAACCTAGACATGTTCCACATCGCGTTGGACAGTTGAAGCTTGATCCACCCTTCCCTAGACAAATAACTGAGACATGTTCCACATCGCATTAGACAATTGAAGCTTGATCCGCTCAGCTCTTCTTCTAGGATTTGATGTTGTATGATTGAGTATCTTTGCCATTGTTGCATACATATGTGTCTTGAATGTATACTTTAGTGTGAGTTTGACATGGGGTCATCCTCTCACTAAAGTGGGGGCTAAATGTAGTGTAGGAAAAAAATATCTCTTTTTCACACTTAATTTGAGAATTAATATTAACTAAAATGAACTTAATTATGCCTTAATTTAGTGTTGTAATATGTATTTTACATATTCACATTAAGTTTAGGGCCTTATTAATTAAAATGGAATTTTTAAAATTGTTCCTTATTTGTGGTGTTGTAAGGTGTACCTTTACACTTTCACACTTATCTAGGGCTTTATTAATTAATTGAGGTTAATTTCCTTAATTGGCCCCTTTAGTTCAAATCCAAGCCTAATTAATTTCAATTTTCGAAGAGGAAAATCCAACATTCATTAATGCCATAACATAACATTTATCATTGGAGAATGTGTATCCTAGGTAAGTGACCTAGGACCCATTCACCCAAGGGCGAATGGGTCCTCATTTAGGCCCAGGACCTAAATTTTTATTATGTTTTTGGTAGTATTTCAATGATTTCAAATGTATATTCACATGTTGGCTTGTGTTATTTGAATTTCGAGAATTAATGTTACATATGTATAAATATAAGGTCATTTCACTATGTTTCACCTATAGTTTTCAAGCTAGAATATTTCAAGAAAGCTAAGGATATTCAAGTGAGCATTATCAAGAGCATTCAAGAGTAGACTTATAGAAGAATTATTACAAAAATCAAGATCCCATTATCATGTCAAAGTCTTCTTGCATCATGCATGTTATTTGAGCTAATATGTTGATGTAGTGTTCAAGATCCATTCAAGCATTCAAAGGCATTATTTCAAATCAAGTTTCAAGATCAAGATCCACTTCCATTGAATCCATTTCATGCTAGTTGCAGATCTATATTCCAAAATTCATTCAAGGGTTTGGTGAGTTGTGACATAGGCTTGTTTATTCATCATTCCTTTCATGCTATTTCATTTCATTACAAAGTTTAATTACCAAAACAAGGTTTGACCAAGGTAAACCCCCATTCACCAACAACAATTTTTTTTCCCTCTTGATTTGTGTTTAAAGATTTTAGGTGGAAGAACTCTTAAAGAGCAGAATTGTAAAGTTGTCAAAGTTGCATTTATTGTCATCATTGTTGCAATTTCATGAAAACTCACCTACAAGATTTATTTTCGGTTGTTCGATTCTGAAAATCGAGGTTCTGGGAGTGCAAACATAGAATAAGAGAACCCAAAACCATTTTTACAAAGCCCTAGCCAAGACCCATTCACCATAGGGTGAATGAGTCCTTAGTTCTACCTTTGAAAAAATACTTTTGGTGACTAGTACACATCATTTTCCATTTCTCAGATCTGCATTTTAACTTTTGGTTCCATCAAAATTGGCTTAATCTTTTAGATGCACTTGATAGATTGTATTTTGGAGTTAGTTTTCTATTTTAATCTTTCTCCCTAAAGCTTTATTTAATCAGGAGCCCCGTCCTTGCATAAAAAGAGAAATTTGTACATTCACACTTTGACTTAACTTACCTTTTGGTTTACAGTCCTTTCATTGTGTGGATCTCATTTCCTAAATAAAATTAGAGAAATAGGCCCATCATACCCCCTTTATCAATCATTCAACTCATTTTAACAAAATCCCTATTTTCCTATGTTTTAGTCCCAAACCCTTGGAATACCTCCTCAAATTGCAAAATGACATTGGTTTTGGCTCTAATACTTTCCCTCCAACTTGGGATCCCAAACATGAAAGATAAAAATTACATTAAATGCAATAAATGATGGAATACCAAGAGACACATGTTGCCTCTTTCCATACCATTGCTACTGGACCCATCACCCCTTATGAATATTTTACAAACAATGTTAAGAATTAATTACAAAATATTTTCCCAATTCACCCTAAGTGCCTAGAGACACTTTCCAAGGATGTTGGAACCATGCAATATGACATAGGATTTACAAGGTGGATGACACCTTAATCATAACAAAATGCATTCCCCAAATAATATTTATAAGAATCACATCGATTCATATATATATTATATATAAAGGATTAGTATATATATGTGTTATGGATGAATCAATGTGATTCTTATAAATGTTATTTGGGGAATACATTTTTGTTATGATTAAGGTGTCATCCACCTTGTAAATCCTATGTCATATTGCATGGTTCCAAAATCCTCGGAAAGTGTCTCTAGGCACTTAGGGTGAATTGAGAAAATATTTTGCAATTAATTCTTAACATTGTTTGTAAAATGTTCATAAGGGGTGATGGGTCCACTAGCAATGGTAAGGTTGATTTGTGGACACACATATTTAATATTGTTTTTCCCACATGTGGACACCTAGAATGGGATTATAAAAGATAAGGAAAGGACAAATGAGTGATTTTTGATATTCTCCAAGTGGAAGCTTGGAAAGAGGCAACACGTGTCTCTTGGTATTCCATCATTTATTGCATTTAATGTAATGTTTATCTTTCATGTTTGGGCTCCGTAGTTGGAGGAAAAGTATTAGATCCAAAACCAATACCATTTTACATTTCAAGGAGGTATTCCAAGGGTTGGGGACATTTGGAATGAAGGATTATACTTGGGCACCATTTTTGGTGCATTGGATGCCTTCACAAGTCTTTAAATTCAACCTCTTGGATGTAGAATATATGAGCACCAGTTGGATTAGAGTTTCATTATAGTAACAAGGACAGGTTGAGGCATAAGTAGGTTGTTCATAGGTGCACAAGTGCTGACATGGTGGAGGCAAGAGGATAATAGAATTGAATGTATTATAATCTCATTTATTTGAAGATAATGCATACTTGGCCTCTCTTCTTTGTGGAATTTTTTCTCACAAGGGTTTCTCCATGTAAATCTTGTGTTATGTGATGAGCTTATGTTTCTAATTTGTGCCTCATTTCTGCTATCTTATGTGATGCTATTCTTTATATATTGTTAAAAGATCACAAAAGGTAGTGTTTACAAGCATGATATGTTGGTTGATTTTTGGCATCATAAAGAAGATGGATCGAATCATGGTAATTCCACATTAAGACAACTTAAATTTTAGATTTGCATATAAGTTTTAGATTTTTTATGTTATTATAGTTCAAGCCTTTTATCTCATCCATTGAAGTTATTTTTGGATAGAGATTGAATTTTCCAATAATTGGTATAAGAACCTATTTATTTCTCATCATCTAGTATTAGAATTGATGGTTAACTAGGTTCTGGGTATTCCTTTTTTATTTCTTACTCTAGAAAGCTTATGGGAATTTGTTAGAAGGAATTGGACGTTGTTGGAAGGCTTGTGTGGCTAAAATTGATGTTCTATGAGTTAACTTTGTTTATTTAGATTTGTGAGATTAAAAGCCATGTATATTGTCCTATGTTGGACATTGAAAGCTCATGATTATGGATCTTTATGGAGTTGGTTATATGTTTTGGTAACTTGGAGATCTTGTTTGAAAATATGCGGGTATCCTCTTGTTTGGTGGTTTTTTTTTTCTTTTATATTGTGGTTATGTGCAATGAGAAGGTGTTCATATTGGATGGGTACAGACATCATGGTCACATGGAGAAACGCCCTTGATTTTGACTATAGAATGGAGTGTTTATATCAGCTTCATGGTTTTAGCCCTTGGTTACATGAAAACACTAGAAAATAAGCCACTAACCTCTTTGTGAGTTGTGTAGATGATATGTTTCATAAGTTATAAGCTTCTGGAGAACTTAGTATTTCCCATTGGCTTGCAATTTACTCTTATTTTTAGCTATGGGTTTGTAGATCTATTCTTATTTTATTATTTAGATGACGTTTGATGTGAATGTTTAGATGTTTAAATGGGTTTCAGATTTATAAAGATGGTTTTGCATTTTTTACATGTTAACTAAAATATGTGATATGTAGATTTGTGATAAGATTGTATTTAGGGTGTTTTGGATGAATACAGTTATAGGTTTGCATGGTTGCTTGGAGGCCTCTTATTGATCTATGGCCACTCTTATGTGGATTTTATTGGCCTAAGTAAATTTAAGTTATGCATGAATAGGTCAATACTAGAAAGGTGATTAGCTAACTAGATAAACAATGACTCTATTTACACTAACACCACCTTTAAGTGTAACTTAGGGAGTAATGTATGCACAAATAATGAATCTCAGATACTAGTCCATGTTAGGTACTCATGTACAAATATCTCATAAAGTGGAGTAAAGGAGAAAAACCTAGTGAGAAATAAAAACACCTCTCCAAAAGAGAAATGATGCACTTTTGAAATAAAATGTATGTACAAGTCAAGAAGATAGAAGAAGGAATCATGATGACCCCCCAAGGACTACTTATATCACATATGTACAAAAAATATTCCCCCCATAGGAGAGTTAAGAGAGAATGCCACGTGACCCCCCTAAAAATTTGAAGTAATGAACTCCATGTGAGGAAAAGCTTCATTCCAAAACTGATAGTAAAAGAGAAACCATGCAACCTCCCCTCAAAATGATGCCTATAGTGCTAGTAGATGCTCAAAATTAGATTCTAAAGATGATCCACGATTGTTGAACAACATTTCTTCCCTTGGGAAGAAATAACACCAAAAATGTGTGCAAGCTGATTTCCCATTTCAAATATGAATATGTAGGAAAGAAGATGAATGTCTCTGAATGATGCACATGATCCAAAGACTAAAATTATGCCTATAATGACTTTAAAAGATGCTCAAAGATATCCAAGCTAATGTTAATGTGTAACAGATGTTGATAAGTTGGATTAGGTATCATATGTGATTTAGGAACAAAGGTTAATTGGACCAATGAGAATCTAATACTACTAGCAAAGGATGATGACTAAGTTGGATAGGTCAAATCATGAATATTTTCACAATCTGTCACGATAGAAGCTAATGTAGGTGAAGCAAGAGAAATATCCAAAGATGGAAATGGTGATGCAACTTCATCAAAGAGAAGACAAACATCCTCAATGGTGGCATCCAAATTTGCAAGGTGGGAATTCTACAAACAAATATGTGATGTCTGGTAGATATGCATCCCAATGTGGTGGACCTGGAAAGAAAATAGCAATGTCTTGATGCAAAGAATCATTGAAAATCATGAATGAGTCAACACCAAATTCAAATATAGTCACATGTGATGTAGGAGACGAGATCTTAATACAAGCCATGTGACTACATTGCTCATCCCCAAATGATGTTGTCTCACAAGATGCCTTAGTGAGATTATTTTACAAAATCCAATAGTAAGTCAATGATTTGGTGGGAGACATGAAGACAAAATTCATCCACATGTTGATTGCTCCCATAATATTTGTACTTCTTTTTTTATTTTCTATGCATGGTCTAAATATAAACAAAAATCAATGTGAAATGTAAAATTGACCCCCCAAAATGATTAGTGTTGATTATAGCCCCCTAGAGTAATGTGCAAGAGAATTTACAAGTTATGAAGATCAAATGCCAAAAAATTTCGTTTATAACTCATAAACATTTTTATATTTTTGTGATAATATGGCAATCTAGGTCTTACTTTTAGTTACAAAATTATATTCCTTATGAAATTTCGATAGAAATAATTTCTCTTTTTGCAAAATTTTGATAATCAGGGTGAAAGTTATGCCCCATCGAAATTTGTTTACAATGTTGACTTCAGAAGATTAAAAATGATATTAAACAATATCAAATCAAAAAATCCTCAATGTCAAAATATCGATGACAAAACAAGCTTCGTGCCGACTATTCACACTTGACAATTTGGTTTCCTATTTAAAAGTTACACCAAAATGAAAAAAAAATTCCCTTACAAACATTAAGTTCAATCTTGATGGTTAATAAATCCTCCAACAATTAAGTAACCGTTAGTGGTTAGATTGGCAAAAAAGATCACAATGTGCTTTAAAATTGATAGTTACAACGAACGTAATAACTATTGTTAAAAAATAGCAAAATTATGTAACCATATCCCATGTTGGTCAAATCTTCAAGAGATTATTGAAGGCCGTGTGGGAGTTCTTGTAGCAACAGAATAAGAGAGACTGATTTTATGTGTCAAACAACAAAGCAGAAGTAGTAGAGGCATGCAGGAGGCTCTGTCATTTGCCTCTGCCTCCTCCTTGCAAGACCTCTGCTACCTCTAGTAACTAATTTTCTTGTAGGTGGAGGAAACGATGGAGGGCACTGTTGTGCATAGGCGTGGAGAATACAGATCAAACGGAGCTCTTGAAGAAAGTTATCACACCACCCAAGGCTCACAAGAGTATGTAGGTGGTACTGTGTAGGTTGCATGCTATCGATGTTGAATGGAAGTTAGTGTGAGGTGCCCCAAAAAACCAGCAAGTCACCTCCAAAAGAAGTATATGTCGATGTAGATTGGGCGTCGCGTTGCAAGTAGGCGTGTAAAGAGAGAAGCACGAGCTAGATGATCACATTTCTTGCAATCAATGGTGGTCACATACAGTATTTCTTTGAGAAACCAGTGTAAGATATAGAGAAGGCAACGATTGGAGTATTGTGCACCAATGGGGATATATTTCTTGAATGGAGATGAAGCCATTGCTTCACTTGGCTCTACAAGTAGTAGATAGCTATTTTCTGATATCTTTCATCATGTGAAATGACCACCAAGAAAGTAATTTTGTAAAATTAAACAAACCACAAGTGAATCCTCCCAGAATAGGTCAAACAGGTCAAATTATACTTGCAAAGAGGTCAAATTATGATCAAGATTTCATGCAAGATTGCAAATAGACAGAAAAAAAAAAGGGCCAAAATATCATAAAGAGAAATTTTTCTATTCAATGGGTAGATGGGAAGAGGGTCGAATTAGCTTTTTGATATATTTTTTTCGATTTTTTACAACTTTTGTATAATCAGCGTGTAAAGGCTCAAAAATTACAAAAAATGAAAATGATCAAAATTGATGAAATAAAAGGTATTTTTTTTTGTTTCTCGAGCCTTCTAGATGCAATGGCAGTGTTTGTTTGGCTCTATGATACTCAGTTGATAAGGCTATGTGTGGGATTCACCTTGATGCGAGAAAGAACATGATCTCATGGCTCTGATACCATGTGGAGAATGCCAAGATAAGAGAGTTTGAATTGATAACCTTCCACATGTGAAACGATGAACACAATAGTATGTCTATCAATATAATATGAAGAGTTTATAAATACAATGAGAAATCCCTGCATATATAGGCAAGGATGATGAGGTGAGAAGGTAGGAGACAATGACTGACTATCCCTCCAAATATGGAACACTTGTAAGCTCACTTGCCGAGTGTGTGTGCAAGTGTCAATAGACGTCTCAAGTGATGAGGGCACATGTCTCAATACTATGAAGTAAGACAAAAGCCTAAAAAACCTATGTAAACTTAAGGTTGGTGTGAATAGTTCAATCCTAGAAAGGTGATTAGCTAACTAGGTAAATAATGACTCAATTTACACTAAAAAACTAAACTTCAATATCATATGCATATATCCACAAAAGGATTTTAGAAAATATGTTCATTTACTAATTTTATGTGGGTCATATACATGCATCTTTTAGCCTCTAACATACTTTTAGAAAAATCTTACTTTTGTACATTCTTTACTTAATCAATTTGTTCATTTAGGTGTAAAAGAATTTATATATTTATAAACTAAAATAAAACATACATTTCATATTTTTATATCATGTTAATATTCTATCTAAAAGTGCTTCAAATCTTTACTTCAAGTATAACAAAATCTAATATTTAGAATTGAAAAAATCACTATTTGACCATTTTCTATCCCCACTACCTTGCTCTTACTCTAAATCATCACAATCACATGAAGAAATGATGATAATAAATGAGCCACCTTAATTGGTTTCATATGAAGGACATGAGGAATTGAGCTAAAATGAAAATGATAACACATTAATCACATCAAACATGTAATATTATTAAAGATACCATAATATAAATACACATATAATAAATATTCACATATGACAACAACCAACTTTATTTAGATACAACAAGAATGTAATAAATACCTATAATTATAATATCATGTAGGTATAAAAAGCATGTGAAGAGATAAGCATGTAAGAACATAGAAAAAGGAATTAGATGCCCTAGGGTTGCCTCTAATGGTATGATGATAATAATAAACAAGCATTGATAAGGATGAGTCATCATAATCACAATGAAGCATGTCATGTAGAATGCAAGTGATGTGAGTATTGACATATAGGAGAAGAAAAGCAAATCATTTAATGATGTGATCAGGGATAATTGAGTAATGACGTCACCTATATCTATGAGAAATATAATAATAAGACCCATGAGAATAGTTTCTAAATATTATGTCCATTGTGACCATGTGGATCATAAATGTTGTCATGTTGAAATATGATCATAATTAAATGCCCCATTGCATAACTATTAATGAACAAACAATAATATATCTAAATTATAGAGAAATTTAATATAAATAGATGTAATAAGATCTAATAACCATGGTTAAGATGAAGGACAAACCATAAGGTCAAACCCTAGGCCATGTAATAAATTTTAGGTATGTAAAAAATGTAAGGGAAAAAATGCCACTTAACATAAATATCTAGGCTAACCAAATAATTAAAAGAAATAACCAATAGTTAAGTTAGATAATTGAATTGGGAATAACAATTGAAATAAAAGTTGTATTTAATGTTTCAATAAATGAAAAAAATAAAATAAATTAAATGCATAGTTTCTTAGCTCTAATTTTGATGTAGATGCTTTTTATCTATAGATCATGAATCCATTCAACAAGGTACTAAAAATTTACACTCTATGCTAACCTAGAGATCTAATTGTGTACCTTCCTAGTTTACTTCCACAAGTGTAGAGGTGATCTTCATGAATGCTAATATGAACCATATGCACTTGCCTAAACCTATAATTTTCATATCTAATATGTTCGTCTAAATTTTTTATTTGAACTTCTACAAGGATAGGTAGTTTTTATAAACACATTTGGGAATCTATATGGTTATGAGGTTCAAATTTTCTTCAATTATGCACTCTTGGATATATTTATTGAACAACGATAACCAAGGTTGATATTATCATAAAAGTATGCATTATACTCCTAGGATGATGATGCAATGTTGATACAATCCATTTTATCCACTTGTAAATAGAAATCTATATGTGCTCCTGAGTTATGTGATATGATTATTTTCCACGAGGTTTAATTGTCTTTAAATACACTACCCTACCATGCAATTTGAAGAATTTTCACTATAGTTAGCCCATGATGGCCAAAGAAAAAGGCTACAAAGATTTGAATTTTAAAGTTTTGAGTTCAAATCCATAGTGATAAAACTAATCCATAGTGATAAAACTAATCCATAAATTAGTTTTGCACTCAAAAATCTAAATCAAGGTGGGAAAATAAAATATTTAAGGAATGTGATGAATCTTGTTGGATAATTCATGAGGGGATTTAGGAATGGATGACATTGTTTGCCAACATCCATGCAACGTAGACCATCTTACAAACTAGTCTATGTATTAAAGAAAATTTAATCGTCATAAGCCCAAAACATAAGGGAAAAAGACAATAGTATGCACTTTTCGCCATTACATTTTGCCCCAACTTTGACTTACATGTGTGCTACCATGAGAATGTGTGTTAAATTGAAATTAAGAAACCAATATGAAAAATAGTTTTCAACACTTGAAGGATGGTTTTTATATAAAGTAATAGATCATAAATGTTTATCACAAGTATATTCTCATCACCTTGAGTGCTCCATTTTGAGAACTAGTAGGCATATCTAGAGGAAAAGGTTGTAACAAGCAGCATATGTAAATTATTTAAACTTAGTATAATCACAACTTGCTAAAACTATTAGAAAAGAAGGTAAAAAGAGTAGGAAGAGAGATTCCCCTATTTTTGAAAGTGATAAAATATCTAACAATGTGGAAGGTAATTCAACCAAAAAAATACATGTAAATGGGTTTTTTTTATATGAAACATCATTTGAAAATAACATTACAACTTTTTTCAATTTTTCTGAAATGTACTCCATCTAGATAGGAAAATGAATCTTTAAATAGTACCAAAAAATGATTATAATTATCATGGCTACATCATTATAGTTGAATGGGGGATTTCACAATAGTGTGTCCCGGTTTTTGGTCAAAGTGAGACATTGAAATTAATATTTTTCACCAATTTTTCACTTTTTGACACCTATAGCAACTAAACCATTAAGAATTTGAAGATGATGTGAATTAGTGATTTTTGAGATTTTTTTTGTAGATTATAAATATATATTTAAAAAATTAAATTTGTGAGCTTTTTGTGTAACTTTCAATAACTTATTTTTTATAGTTAACAATATTTTAACAAAGTGATGTTACTTTAGTAAAGAATAACTTTATTTATAGAAAACTATAAAATTTTAAACATAGATTTAACACCAATATCTAGTTCACATATGTTTTTTCATATTTTTTGTTGCATAATTTTTTAATAACTTTGTGAAGTTCAAGATTAACTATAATCTAGACATAGGTTACTCCAATAATGCATACTTTTTTCTTCATGCATCCTTTTTTTTATGAAATAAGAACATCAATACCTAGTACATATATATTTTTAATTTTTTATTATCTATTTTACTATTTTTTCAAGTGTGTGGAATAGAGACCTTTATGATTGTTGAAAAAACTATGTTCACTAGAAAATTATAGAAAATAAATATAATAATAAAATTAAATAAATTAATAATTATACTTGTTTACAAATCTTATTCCGAGTGCTACAATCTTGCAAATTATCTTGTCTAGTTGATTCCATTTGAAGGTCCAACTAGAGGTTTGAAGTTGAAATTTTTGAGGAAAATTTGAGGCCTAGGGTAAAAAAGTTATTTCTTTGACCTTCATTCAAAGGACCTTTGAACGAAGGTATTCAAGGAAATTTGAATGAAGGCATGACCTTACCAAAATAAATAGATAAAGGGAAACAAATTAGTTTGAAGGCATACACCTTTAAACAAAGGTCCACGTTCGTTCAAACATAATTATTGCCTCACCTTCAAATGAAGGCGTTTTCAACTTTTTCCCCACTTTTGAATTGAAAAAATTACTGTCCCAAGTTTGGGACTCACTATTGTGTTTGCCTAATTTCATGAAGAAATTTCATTGATATTATATTCTCCCTCCAATTGGTTGTGTATGAAAGGCACAAGGAATTAGAGGCAAGTAAAATATGATAAAAATATGTAAATCATGTAAAAAATATAATATTATCAAAGATACCATTGTGTAAAGGCATAATTAATAAATTTTTATGGATAAAAATAGATAACATTATATAGATACACCATGCTTGTATTAAATATCTATAAAAGTGTCAAATAGGTACAATAAATATGAAAATAAATAGATAGAGACAAAGGGATTAGATGCCCCTATGGTTGGCCCTTGTAATAAGGTGATCATACACAATAAGGAGAAGTAGTCATCATAAGAAAAGTGGAGCATGTCCCATATAATATGAGCAATATGAGTATCAACATATATGATAAGAAAAAGTAAATCTATGGATATGAACATGAATAATAAAGTGAGGAGGTCACCTAGAGTGAGATATATAATAATAAATAAGTCCCATGAAAATAGTTTGTGAGTATTAAGTCATCATAACCATGTAGGTCATAAATGTTGTTTTGTTAAAACAATGGTTGTAATTAAATACTCTATTTACAAAAATATTTTTAAAATGTAATACAAATTAAAAAAAGTAGATCCAAACCCCAGGCAAATCTTATATAAAACGGATGTAATCAAATTTGAAAACCTTAATAAGTATGAAAGATAGAACCTATGTGTCAAACCCTATTTTGTGTAAGAAATTTAGGTCAACGAAACATATAAGGGAAAAACACCACCTTATATAAATATCTAGGATAATCAAATAATTAAAATAATTAGCCAATAATTAACCTAGATAAATGGGTGAAGACTAATAATTGAAATAAATACTGTAATTAATGCTCAAATAAATAATTTTTTAAAATTGACTTAAATGCAAGGGTATTTACTTCTAGTTTTTATGTAGATGTGATCTCCATGAATATAGACTTGAATTGTATGCACTTATCTAAACCTGTAACTTATGGATATGATCTAGGACAATCTTATAGAGTAGAACCTATGCACCTCATTTTTTGATATTTAAATTCATGTGTGGTGTTAACAAAAACCTTTGGAAAATCTATTTTATTGTGAAGTTCAAGTTCTCCTTCTTCAAACCCTTGGATGTATTGATTCAATAATGATGAACAAAGGTTGAGAATAACAAACAAGCATGTAGTACACTCCTATAGTGAAGATAAAATGCTGTTGTAATCTATTAATCCAAGTTTACAAATATCACTTCATATGTGCTCCTTAGTTACATTGTATGATTATTAGTTTTTAAGTATACCACTCTAGCATTCAACTTGGAGTATATGCACTTTAAATAGCTCATAACTTGATCAAAAGGAAAATATGACAAGGATTTAAATTTTAAAATTTAAATTTGAAATATCCGGGTTTAGTTATACACTAGTGTATCTAAATTAAGGTAGGAAAATGACATATTTAAAGAATGCGATGAATATAAATAAGTGACGAGGAGATTTAGAAATGGATAATGCTATGTGCCAACTTCCATACAAAATAGACCATCTTATACACAAGTTAATGTCTTAAAAGCAACCTAATCATTGCAACACAAAATATAAAAGGAAAGAACATATTTAAACAATTTTATTCTATGAAAAATAATCAATTTATAATTTTTTTAGGGAAAGCATATATCAATATTGTGATAGATTAAATTTTATATTTTTTAAGGCTCTTTCATTTCTTATTGCTTAATGAAAGTCAAGTTTCTAATGACAATTTGATTGTGTAAATTTAGAAATAAAAATCATGACATTATTTTCCACTTATTTATGTGCACAAGGAATAATTTAATTTCAATGTGGCCTTAGGCATTATCCTTTATATCTTTTTTTTTCAAAGGACTTATGGTCTAATAGTGAAATTCAATGCTTTTGAATGAATTCACTAATTTTTTTTGTTAAATGTAAGACCTCTAGCATCAAATAGGAAGAGATACAAATTGTTCCTCATATAACTATAATGGAATGGATAACCCTTAATCCTTGACATCAAAATAATGAAACTGATTATTTGTGCACCTATAATTTATACTAAACTAATACCAATAAGTTTCTTCTTTGCACATTGTTTCACCTATTGTGGCCTCCTCCTCTTTTTTCCCTAATCAAGTGTCTACTCCATCAAAGAATGTAACATCTAATCTCTGGTATTCTTCCATCCCCTCAATCCATGCCTACAAGTGGCATCGTGTGTTCAAATTCCAAGCAAACTCTATTTTTTCTAAGAAGGATCCCATGCTTATTGATGGTAAGTTTTCATCTATTTTGGGGAATCCTTCTAGCACCATGGTGGAAACCAAGAGCTCTCATAATTTTAAGACTACTTCTAATCAACCACCCAAAAATTTTCATTATTCCCTTTCTAACCATTTTTGAAGTGCTTTTATGAATCATAGAGTTCTCAAAGGCATTGCCAAAAGTTCTGACAATATTTCCTCCTCTTGATCCTCCTACTATAGATTTGCAATGGCAAGGGTGTAATATCAAATATGGAAGGGAGACTTCATTACAAAAAATAGATCATGTCCTAGAAATAATTTAGACCAAGATGATGAAGTGGATATGTGGGAAAAAAATATTGATTCAACACATTTTAGTTGGTGGATTTAATGGATTTTTTTTATTGTATTTTAGATCTTTGGAAAGTTTTAGTGAAATATTTGATTGGTATCTTGAATTGTGTCCAAGGTTTCATCATAGTAGAATTTATGTATTCAGAAGACAAGAATGTTATTTTCAATTTTGGGCATTAAATTTTGAAGGATTATACATTGATTTTGAGACCAAGGAACCTCTCATTCGATCCTCAAAAAGAAAATTTCTCCTCTATTCTTGTTTGAGTGCATCTTCATTATTTTTTATTACTTGATACTATTTTTTTTCTTGTTATATGACTATTAAGAATTCTTTGGGAAAATTCTTGGATATTTCCCAAGAAATCATAAACCACTCACATACCACTTATGCCCAAGTTTTTGTGAAAATGGATTTGGATAAGTGTTTGTGTAAATAAATCAAATTCTTACAAAATATGATAGATCATGGGTACAAAATATGATAGATCATGGTTGTAAAAATTGGATTAAATGTTAACATCCCTTTTCAATGTCACTTTTGTTATAAATATGGTCATATGGCTTCTCACTACCCTAAGAAGGACTCATATCCACCCTAGGGTTCTAAGAAGTGTTCATCTATTTCCACTTGGTTGAAAGGGGTTGAACCTCATCACCTTACTATTCTCCCACAAGAAGAGAAGGATACTTCCTAGGTTGCTATGCAAGATTTAGATATCCAAGGTATTTTGGAAACCACTTCAAGCAAAAAAGACGGATCAAGAGTCTACTTTATCACTAGTAGAGTATAATGTTTAATTGAAAGGGTGTGATTAGGCCCCTTCTTAATCAATGTAGATTGATCCTTCTATTGATCCATTATTTAATACAAAGGTACCTATAGTCATAGAAGATTCAAAGGAAGGAATGATCCTTTCTACAAAATCTTGTTAGGTTGATGAATTGTAAGTCATGCACTCCTTTGATCATGAATTTATAGAGGTGAAAAGGACGAAGGTTCATTCACAAGGGAAGATCAAACATTCAATAATTTTAAGATCTTTTCAAAGTTCTAGAAAGGATTTTTTGGGGCATTATGGATCTTGAGGCAATTCCTTAACTTTTCTTAGGAGGTTTGTTAAATGGTTCTTCTTGGAATATATAGTTACATAGTTTTTTTAAGAAGAGGAGAATTAGTTATAGACAAAGGGGTTCGATTTCTTTTAAAAATATTGAGAAATCAATAGTACAATGAAGGATTTGTATAACCAATTCACTATCAAAATCTGAGCTTAATTACTCTTTTGTTATAGTCCTCGAAGGCCTATCAAAGAATAATTAGCAAAAACTAATTAATTTTATTGCTTAAAACCATATGGTTTTGACCTCCTCCTAATAATATTGCTCTTGTTGCTTAGTAGCCTTATTATTTCTCGATGTTTGAGTTTGGTCCTAGTTTTTTTTTAAACTTAATTCCTCTTAAATTTATTTTCTATTTTGAACATGGATCCTTAAATTAAACTATGAGGATGTATCTTCTACTATTTTGTAATAATATATTATTGCATTTAGTTTATAAAAAATAATAATTCCTTATTCTTTAAAAAAACTATAATGATTCGTAATCAAGTTTATTATTATCTAGTACCAAAAAACTGTTTTTACTATTTTTTATATGTTTCTTTTTATCAAGAAGAATCAAGAGTATTCTTTAAAAAAACTATAGTTCAATCTATAAATAATTTAATTATTATCTTGGTACCAAAAAAAACCTCTTTTCTCATTAAAAGTGGTTGTGTAGGGCAACACCCTTTTCTATTGATTTCATAAAAGTATTTACATGCATGATCATATCCATTATAGTTTCAAACCCCTACTCAAAATGGAAGCCTTAACCAAAATGGCTTCATATATCAACATACATGTGATTTGCCCTGCAATGGGCAGGCTACCCTACTAGACTTGATCTACCACCTTATATACCACCTACATACCATATCTACACCCAACCCCTGATAGACATACACATTCCTACATATCCTCATCTAACCTAGTAGCCCTTGTATTTTCACCATTGTTTGCACCTCCAACATCATTCTACTGTGCATAAGGGGGTTCACCAACAACAAATGACCACTCCACACTATCATTCTCCACCTCTCCAACGAGTACCTTCTTCAAAAAATTTATCCCCATTCAAGAAAGATGGTGCCTTTTCTCTATGTTCATGCCACGATCCTAGATAACAAAAGGAATCCATGTGGGGAGGTGCTTGTCTACAAGCCGTGGCTAGATGCTCTAGGGTGCAATTCCCACTCCAAGCCAAATATTGCACAATAGAGCTTTCAAACCCCCCGCCACCTTGGCCAGATGAGGTCTACCATGATATTTTCCACCATGCTCGTCTCCTCGCCCGCATCGAGAAGCATAGACACCATCATAGATGAAATGTCTGTATTAACATGAGAGTGGTAAGTTTCACCCAAGAAAACATTGCCCAACACTACAAATGACATGTAGAACAATGTCGCTAGTGGTTTTAAACACAACTTTCATCCGTCGCTCAAAGTTATCGTCCATGAAGGACATCTGCCTCATTCTGGATTTCAAGCATATGGGTGTATCCATCACTCACCTTTACTAGTCTCTCAATGCATTTGGGAATGTGAGCCCAACAATGCCTTTATTTGGAAGGAAATAATCATCTCTAAAGAAAGCTTTGTACTTTCCACTTTTCTCCCTACCCTAAAATAATGCTTTCACACTAGATATAGGAGTTAGAATGGGTTACATATCACCCATATATCTTCCTTGCAGATCGTGCCACTCAATCATGTCAAAGAATGACACCATATCCTACGTCATATCAATGGCCACGTTGGCTGCTTCATCAGCCAAGGAATTTCCCTTGTGATAAACATGGGATATTTAAAATTATCCAAACTATTTATATGAGATGTATTAGTTCGAGTCATTTGCATAAGGACGAGTTTGGAGTGTGATTGTTGCATATTGCATTCACTATATTTAGTGAATCTCCTTCTAAATTATGGATGTTTTTACAATTTATCCTCCATCCCATATCTAGGCCAAGAAGAGATGGTTGGAGTTGGTATTCTACCTCATTGTTTGTGGCTCTTCCCAATTTCCTTGCTGCTATCATCTTTATGTTCCCATTGTAGTCTCTGATCAAACATCCAACCTAATTTGCCCAGGATTGTGTCGAGATGTGCCATCAAAATTTATCTTCACCCAACCTTATTCTGGTGGAGTCCATGAGACATCCTTTCTTTATGAGATAGCATGATCAACCTACTAAACCCCATGAACAGGGGCAAAAAAACCACTTTTACTTAGTTTTATATATTCTTAAAAAAGATCATCCATTTTTTTACTTGAGAGGAATCAAGAGTTCATCTATTCCCACTTGGTTGAAAGGGGTTGAACCTCATCACCTCACTATTTTACCACAAGAAGAAAAGGATAGTTCCTAGTTAGCTATGCAAGATTTAAATAATCAAGGTATTTTATAAAGCACTTCAAGCAAATAGGCGGATCAAGAGTCTACTTTCTCAAGTTATTAGGGTATAATGTCAAATTGAAAGGGTGTGATTAGGTCCCTTAATCAATGTAGATTCATCCTTCTATTGATGCATTGGTCAATAATCAATGTAGATTCATCCTTCTATTGATGCATTAGTCAATGGAAAGATACATATAGTCATAGAAGATTCAAAGGAAGGAATGATATTTTCTACAAGGCCTTGTTAGGCTGATGAATTGCAAGTCATGCACTCCTTTGAGCATGAATTGATAGAGGCAAAAAGGAAGAAGGTTCAGTCAAAGGGAAGATCAGACACCCAATTATTTTAAGATCTTTTCAAAGTTCTAGAAAGGATTATTTGGGGCATTATGGATCTTGAGGCAATCCATTAACTTATCTTAGGAGGTTTGTTAAATGGTTCTTGAAATATATAGTTACATAGTTTTTGGAAGAAGCTCGAAGAATTGTTTATAGACAAAGGGGTTTGGATTTTTTTAATTTTTGGGATATATATATATATACATTGAAGGATTTGTACAACCAATTCACTATGAAAATTGGAGTTTAGTTTCTCCTTTTTTGTTGTCCTCAAAGGCCTATCCAAGAATAATTAGTAAAAACTAGATTTAATTTTACTGCGTAAAACTAAATGATTGTGATCCCCTCCTAATAATATTGCTCTTTTTGCTTAGTAGCCTTATTTTTTCTTGATGTTTGAGCTTGATCCTAGTTAAACTTTTCCATTTTTTTATTTTAACATAATCTCACTTAAACTTTTCTATTTTCTATTTTGAACATGGATCCTCATTAAACTATGAGGACATGTATCTTCTCCTATTTGTTTAATAATATATTATTATTTTTAGTTTATAAAAATTAATAATGCCTTATTATTTTAAAAACTATAACGATCCATAAATTTTTTTATTATTATCTTGGTACCATAAGAAACTACTTTTACTTAGTTTTATATACATCTTTTTACCAAGAGGAATCAAGAGTTTATTCTTTAAAAAAGATATAATTATCCGCCTAGACAATTTTATTATTATCTTGGTCCCAAGAAAAGCTACTTTTAATTAATTTTATATGTTTCTTTTTACCAAGAGGAATCAAGAGTTTATTGTTTAGAAAACCAATAATGATCTGTGACCAATTTTATTATTATCTTGGTCCCAAAAAAAACTACTTTTACTTAATTTTATACATTCTTTAAGAAATAATTCATCCTTTTTTAATCAAGAGAAATCAAGAGTTCATCTATTCCCACTTGGTTGAAAGGGGTTGAATCTCATCACCTCACCATTTTCCCACAAGAAGAGAAGGATTCTTCCTAGGTTTATATGCAAGATTTATATAGCCAAGGTATTTTGGAAAGCACTTCAAGCAAAAAGGCAGATCAAGAGTCTACTTTCTCACTAGTAGGGTATAATGCCAAATTGAAAGAGTCTGCTTAGGTCTCTTCTTAATTAATGTAGATTGATCCTTCTATTGATGGATTGGTCAATGCAAAGGTACCTATAGTCATAGAAGATTCAAAGGAAGGAATGCCATTTTCTACAAAGTCTTGTTAGGCTGATGAATTGCAAGTCATGCACTCCTTTGAGCATGAATAGATAGAGGTGAAAAGGAAGAAGGTTTGGCCAAAGGGAAGATCAAATATTCAATGATTTTAAGATCTTTTCAAAGTTCTAGAAAGGATTATTTAGGGCATTATGGATCTTGAGGCAATCCATTAGCTTGTCTTAAGAGGTTTTTAAAATATTTCTTCTTGGAATATATAGTTACATAGTTTTTTGAAGAAGCTCAAAGAATTATTTATAGACAAAGGGATTTGGATTTTGTTTTTAATTTTTGAGAAAAGCATATTACAAATTGAAGGATTTGTATAGCTAATTCACTATCAAAATATGAGTTTAATTACTCTCTTTTTTGTAGTTCTTGATTCAAGAATAATTAGCAAAAACTAATTAATTTTACTGCTTAAAACTAGATGATTGTGATCCCCTCCTAATAATATTGCTCTTGTCGCTTAGTAGCCTTATTGTTTCTTGATGTTTGAGCTTGATCCTAGTTAAACTTTTACAATTTTTTATTTTGAACATAATCCCACTTAAATGTTTATATTTTCTATTTTGAACATGGTTTCTCATTAAACTATGAGGATGTATCTTCTACTATTTTTGATAATATATTAAATTAATTTTCGTTTATAAAAATTAATAATGCCTTGTTCTTTTAAAAAACTATAATGATCCATAATTTTTTTTATTATTATCTTGGTACGAAAAAAAAACTATTTTTACTTAATTTTATATTTTTCTTTTTACCAAGAGGAATCGAGAGTTTATTCTTTAAAAAAATTATAATGATCTGTAAATAATTTTATTATTATCTTGGTCCAAAAAAAGCTACTTTTACTTAATTTTACACATTTCTTTTACCAAGAGGAATCAAGAGTTTATTCTTTAAAAAAAACTATAATGGTTTGTAAACAATTTTATTATTATCTTGGTCCCCAAAAAAACTACTTTTACTTAATTTTACATATTCTTAAAAGAAATCATCCTTTATTTTATCAAGAGGAATCAAGAGTTCATCTATTCCCACTTGGTTGAAATGGGTTGAACCTCATCACCTCACTATTTTCCCACAAGAAGAGAAGGATACTTCCTAGGTTTCTATGCAAGATTTAGATAACCAAGGTATTTTAGAAACCACTTCAAGTAAAGAGACGGATCAAGAGTACTTTCTCACTAGTAGGGTGTAATGTCAAATTGAAAGGGTGTTCTTAGGTCCCTTCTTAATTAATGCAAATTGATCCTTCTACTGATACATTACTCAATGCAAAGGTACCTATTGTCATAGAAGATTCATAGGAAGGAATGATCCTTTCTACAAAGTCTTGTTAGTTTGATGAATTGCAAGTCATGCACTCTTTTGAGCATGAATTGATAGAGGTGAAAAGGAAGAAGGTTCTGCCACAAGGGAAGATCAAACATTCAATGATTTTAAGATCTTTTCAAATTTCTAGAAAGGATTGTTTGGGGCATTATGGTGAGGCAATTCATTAACTTTTCTTAGGAGTTTTTAAAATGGTTCTCCTTGGATTATATATAGTTACATAGTTTTTTGAAGAAGAGGAGAATTGTTTATATATAAAGGTGTTTGCATTTTTATTAAATTCTTTGAGAAATATGTACATATATATTCATTGAAGGATTTGTATAGCCAATTCACTATCGAAATCCAAGTTTAATTACTCTTTTTTTTGTATGAAGGCCTATCTAAGACTAATTAGCAAAAACTAATTACTTTTATTGCTTAAAATCAAATGATTGTGATCCCCTCCTAATAATATTGTTCTTGTCACTTAGTAGCCAAGTATCGTTTCTTGATGTTTGAGCTTGATCCTAGTTAAACTTTTCTAGTTTTTTTTTAACCTAATCCCACTTAAACTTCTCTATTTTCTATTTTGAATGTGGATAGTCATTAAACTATGAGGATGTATATTCTACTATTTTTTTAATAATATATTAATACTTTTAGTTTATAAAATTAATAGTACCTTATTCTTTAAAAAACTATAATGATCTATAAACAATTTATTATTATCTTGGTGCCACAAAAAACTACTTTGACTTAATTTTATATGTTTCTTTTTATCAAGAAGAATCAAGAGTTCATTCTTTAAAAAAACTATAATGATTTGTAAACAATTTTATTATTATCTTGGTCCTAACCAAAACTCCTTATACTTAATTTTATATATTCTTATAAAAAAATTCATCCTTTTTTTTATTGAGAGAAATCAAGAGTTCATCTATTTCCACTCGGTTGAAAGGGGTTGAACCTCATCATCTCACTATTTTCCCACAAGAAGAGAATGATACTTCCTAGGTTGCTATGCAAGATTTAGATAGCCAAGGTATTTTGAAAACCACTTCAAGCAAAGAGGTAGATCAAGAGTCTACTTTTCAACTAGTGGGGTATAAAGTTAAATTGGAAGGGTGTGCTTAGGTCCCTTCTTAATTAATGTAACTTGATCCTTCTATTGATACAAATAGTCAATGCAAAGGTACCTATAGTCATAGAAGATTCAAAGGAAGGAATGATCCTTTCTACGAAGTCTTGTTAGGTTGATGAATTGCAAGTCATGCACTCATTTGAGCATAAATTGATAGAGGTGAAAAGGAAGAAGCTTCAGTCACAAGGGAAGATCAAACATTCAATGATGTTAAGATATTTTCAAAGTTTTAGAAAGGATTATTTGGGGCATTATGGATCTTGAGACAATTCGTTAACTTGTCTTAGAAGGTTCATTAAATGGTTCTTCTTGTAATATATAATTACATAATTATTTGAAGAAGAGGAGAATGGTTTATAGACAAAGGGGTTTAATTTTTTTAAAATTTGAGAAATACATACATACATACATACATATATATATATATTAAAGGATTTGTATATATATATATATTCACTATAAAATCTAAATTTAATTACACTTTTTTTAAGGCCTATCCAAGACTAATTAGCAAAAACTAATTAATTTTATGCTTAAAACCAAATGATTGTGATCCCCTCCTAATAATATTGCTCTTATCGTTTAATAACCTTATTGTTTCTTGATGTTTGAACTTAAACCTAATTAAACTTTTTTATTTTTTTTTATTTTGAAGTCATAAGCCCACTTAAACTTTTCTATTTTCTATTTTGGACATGGATCCTCATTAAATTATGAGGATGCATCTTCTACTATTTTTTAATAATATATTCTATTTAATTTATAAAAAATAGCAATGTCTTGTTCTTTAAAATAACTATAATGATACCTAAACAATTTTATTATTATCTTGGTACCAAAAAGACTTACTTTTACTTAATTTTATATGTTTCTTTTTATCATTTTAAAAATTATAATTGTAAATGATTTTATTACTAGTATATATATGTTCAAGGTAATCTATATAAAATACATCCAAAGATATTGTCTATTTTTTTCCATTATCAAACTTAAAATAAATAAATAAACATTGTATAACTTATTAGATGGAAAACACAAAAAATATTATAATTAAATATTGAAAATAGAATTCCGTGAAAAAACAAAGAAAATAGAATTTTGTGAAAAAATGAAAAAATCAATAAAAATTATTACACATGAAAATAGAATGTAGAATTTTGTTTTTCTTTCGGATTTGCTGCTCATTATATGTTGTGTTGCCATTGTAGAGTTACGTCTATGAACATAATTATCTTGACACCAAAAAACTACTTTTACTTAATTTTATATGTTTCTTGTAAGAAGAGGAATCGAGAGTTATTATTATCTTGGTAAAGAAACCTACTTTAGGGGAAACATACCAGTAGCCGCTAGGGCTAACTTCGCGCATTCGTGCAGAGTGCAAAATAGGTCCAGTTTCAAATTATTTTTTTTGGCCTTCTTCGTAAGCGAGTTAGGACCTTAAAAAGAAAAATTTGGCTTATGGGTATTGAAAATGCGTCTTGTAGAACCCGTCAAACGAAAAGTGCTCAAAAAAGGTGTTTTTAAACCTCTGCCTGTTACATTTTCATGACTTCGCCCATACCCATTCATTCTAAATCCATTTTATAAAAAAATAAAAATCCTATTTACAATTATCAATTAACCTATTTCAAATTACGTTTGTATGTGGGCCCGGTCAAAATATCACGTGGGTCTGCTAGGAGGTGGTTACTTTAATCTCAACCTCACCACATTACATTGTTAACCATGTGCCCCATATGCTTCATCAAGCCACGCATATGAGTCTACCTCACCACCTGCACTTGTTAACCACGTGCCCCATTTGCCTTCATCAACCCACGTTTAACTCTTAACCTAACTGCGGGTTGTTGGGCAGCTTTGAGCCCTAAACTCATCATCTCCCGTGGTTTTTTCATTGTGGTCTCCTCTCTCCTGCTGTCAACGCGAGCTCGTGCGGCCATGGCGACTTTGTCCAACACCCAAACGCTGCAGGTAACGTCTCCACCTCTCTTCACCTGCAAGTTTGTTTGTAGAACAATGGGTTTTCCTTGGCCTCGACAGTGTTTGAGTGAATTTTGGTGTGTTTAGCAGTCATTTCTCTGTATGGAATTAAGATAACTGACTGTAATCATTTCTATTTACATGTGACTGGTACAAATTTGATCCCTCATGGTTTATTCTGTCTATGCCATCAACAGTTTGCCTGGGTTTGACTATAATCATTTCGTTTTACATGTGATTGGTACAAAATTGATCCCTCATGAATTATTCTGGCAATGCCATTGAGGGTTTGCCTGGGTTTGACTCTAATCATTTCTTTTTACATGTGACTGGTACAAATTTGATCCCTCATGAATTAATCTGTCTATGCAATTGAGGGTTTGCCTGCTATGATTTTATTTGACATTATTTTATGAAATAATCACATGTAATGTGATTCAAACAGAACATTGACAAAATTTTGACCAAGTATAATAATGAAATTTAGTGGGTATATTGTCAAACGTCGGTATAATCATGAAATTTTATGGGTTTCCAGTTTTAACCCCAAATTATTGAGGGGTTTCAGCATACGGGTTAATGGGTGGACGATTTCTATATTCAGTAATTATAATACGCGCATGAAATTAAATGGGTTTACAGATTTTGTTGGTTCTCTTCGAATCCCTACATTATCATGATGAAACTTGATGGGTATACAATTTTTTTCTCAAATTATACAACGGTTTTAAGATTATAATTTGCAAGCAAGCGATATATTTATATATACAGTCATGTCATGTAGGGTTTCATTATATAAAGCCGTGCAGGGTTTCATCACAATTACCTTCGCAGACAATGATATGTTTTAATTACAATGTATATATATTTTAGCAGAGAATGATATATTCTTTTCAAACAATGATATGTTCTTATCAAATTATATATATGTTTTTGCAGACAATGATATTTTTTTTTCAGACAATGATATATTGTTTTCAGACAATGATATGTTATTATCAAAATGCATATATATGTTTGCAAGCAATGATATATTCTTCTCAGGCAATGATATGTTATTATCAGATTGTATATATATTTGTGGACAACTATATATATATATACATATATATGTGTGTATATATATGTGTTTATATATATACACACATATATATATGTATATATATATAGGTATATATAGGTTCATGTGATGAAATCCTACATGGCTTTATATGATGAAACCCTACACAGCATGAGGCTTCTTATATATATATAATCTGATAATAATGTATCATTGTATGCAAATACAATGATATATTATTATCAGATTATATATATATATATATACGCACAATCTGATGTGAATATATCATTGTATGCAAATACAATGAAATATTCTTATCATATTGTGTGTGTGTATATATATATATACTCATGCCCTGTAGTGTTTCATCATATGTAGCCATGTACGGTTTTATCGCATGGACCTTAACATGATCCTCATACGGTTCCGGTAATATTTTGATATGTTTCAAGTATTTTTCAGCCATGTTTTTCTATCGCAGCACCCAATGAATTATTGTAGTTTGATAACAAATATAACTATGATATGATTATAAAATGTCTAATGTTGTTGTTGTTATATATTCGAAACTCATAGCTAAGTCTCTTATATGTTTTATGAGGGTTTCAACCTTGTATTTTCTGTGGTATCACTAAGTACACTATGTTTCAGTGTTTGTCAATAAAAAAAATCAGAACACTTTGATTGCAAATAAAATTTGCAGACATTGATATGTTATTATCACATTGTATGTATATATTTACAGACAATGATATATTCTTATCGCATTGTATGTATATATGTTCATATATACATACAATCTGATAAGAATATATCATTGTCTACAAATTGTAATCTGACAAGAAATCCACGGAAGATGATGAGTTTAGGGCTTAAAGATGCCAAGCAAGCCGCTGCTAGGTAAAGTCATACGCGTGGTTTGATGAAGGAATATGGGGCATGTGGTTAACAATGTAATGTGGTGAGGTTGAGATTAAAGTGACCACCTCCTAGCGAACCCACGTGATATTTTGATCGGGCCTACATGCAAACGTAACTTGAAGTAGGTTAATTGATAATTATAAATAGGCTTTTTAAAAAAAATTACGCACCATTGAAATTAGACAGGAGTGGCCACTGCAGTATGAATAGATCGATTATTTGGGAGGAAAATTGAGATTTGAAATTCAATCACCACAATTCAATGCATTCAATATACACATTCAAATGATTTTATAAGAGGGAATTTCCAGTGTCATTTTTAGTACGAATTCTCCTATGTTTTCATTGCATTTCCTCTGCAAAATTCAGCTCGGTACATATAATGAAAACTAAAAACGTATTATAAATCATATAATAGACATAATTTATGCAAGCCACCTATTTTATCAAGCACACTCCAATGTTTTTATAAGAGGGAATTTCCACGGTCATTCCCTCAATATCCTCTGCAAAATTCAGAGCTTACTAACGCAACCTATGCACATTCCTCTTAAAAGGCAGCTTATTCATGTTGGTACACCCATAATGACTAAATTCATGTTTTTATTTATCAATATACTGGATTTATATTAATGTTGTTTGTTTCATTATTCAATATACTCTTTTATATTTATGTACTGAGTGTTTGCATTATTTTGAGGCATGCAAATTATTCAATTTTCAGTCAATTGTTCAAATGAGCATTATCCATTATGTAATCATATCACATCATTGTATGATGTGATATAATTTGTTTTCTTCCACTTGCTATATGTGTTTCAATAGTTAGATTACATATATGTATATGTATGTACATATACATATGCATGTACACATGTACATGTATCTGTATATGTATATGCATGTACATGTACATGCATATACATATATAGATACATGTATGTACATGCATATACATATACAGATACATGTACATGTACATGCATATACATATCCATATACAGATACATGTACGTGGATATACATATACAGATACATGTACATGTACATGCATATGCATATGTACATACATATACATATACATGTACATGTATATGTATATGTATGTGCATTACAGATATAGATACATGTGCATGTACATGTACATACATATACATATACATGCACATGTATATGTATATCCAAATTTATATACACTGTTATTTTCAGCTTCATACTAAGGATCAGATCATTGTGGATTTTAATGCTCCAATCAAAACTCTTATTGTTGTGCATGCAATATTGTAAGGATGATTTGATGTGGGAATGTTACGAGTACCGAGTACTACCCCCATTTATTACAATTATTTTGCAGGCAAGCGGGAGCGTCGAGAGGTGAACCAAGTATGTGGATTATCAACATACCATGGAAGTTGTGTTTGTTAACACAATAAACTCTATAGGGACATTTTTCTCTTAATGCTTTATGATATGTTTATATTTTCTGTTGTATTGTTTTCATACATATTTTGTTCTTACGAATGCTTATTTGATTTGAGGACTATATTTAACTACATTGGTCTCTTAATGGCAGGCATGTGAGGATTTTTCTGCAATCAACATAAGGTATTAAGCGTTAATGACGACAATGACCTAGTAATACAAAAAACTATGTGATTTTATATATATGACTGAAAGTTAGATGAATTGAGTAATAGTATATAATAATTATGAGATTAGTTAACTCTAGTTTATTCTTATGAGATTGTATGTATAAACAAACTATTAGGGTAATTATAATATGAAGTAAGATATTAATATTAGTATTATGTTTTATTGCAAAGTTATTGTGTTAGAATGAAATCAAAATAACAATATTATTATGGAAACTTTAGGGTCACATGTAACTAGATTTGTTTGAAATAATATGAAATCTCTAGAGGGTTAACTTAGAGTTTGTTAGAGCAGCTAAGAGTGCAGTTCAATGTGGTTAGATTGTGATAATTGATGGTATAAGATATAGTGTTAGTAAAACATTAATCATTAAGAAAGAACTAGTGATCGACAATTATATACATTCTGATAAGAATATATCATTGTCTGCAAATACAATGATTTCAATTTGCAGACAATGATATATTATTATCAGATTGTATATATATATACATACAATCTAATAAGAATATATCATTGTCTACAAATATATACATAGAATCTGATAAGAACATATCACTGTTTGCAAATACAATGATTACTATTTGCAAACAATGATATATTCTTATCAGATTGTATGTATATATATATGCATACAATCTGATAAGAATATATCATTGTCTGCAAATACATATATACAACCTGATAAGAACATTTCATTGTCTGTAAAGAATATATCATTGTCTACTAGGAGGTGCTCACTTTAATCTCAACCTCACCACATTACATTGTTAACCACGTGCACCATATGCCTTCATCAAACCATGCGTATGGGTTTACCTAACTGCGGCTTGCTGGGTATCTTTAAGCCCTAAACTCATCATCTCTCGCGGATTTCTTGTCAAATTACAATTTGCAGACAATGATATATTCTTATCAGATTGTATGTATATATGAATATATATACATACAATGTGATAATAATATATCATTGTTTGAAAATATATACATACAATGTGATAATAACATATCATTGTCTGCAAATTTTGTTTGCAATCAAAGTGTTCTAATTTTTTTTATTGACAAACACTGAAACATACTGTACTTAGTGATACCATAGAAAATACAAGGCCGAAACCCTCATAAAGCATATAAGAGACTTAGCTATGAGGTTCAAATATATAACAACAACATTAGGACATTTTATAATCATATCATAGTTATATTTTTTTATCAAACTGCAATAATTCATTGGGTGCTGTGACAGAAAAACATGGCTGAAAAATACTTGAAACATATCAAAATATTACCGGAACCGTATGAGGATCATGTTAAGGTCCATGTGATGAAACCGTACACGGCTACATATGATGAAACACTACAGGGCATGAGTATATACATATATACACACACAATATGATAAGAATATTTCATTGTATTTGTATACAATGATATATTCACATTAGATTGTGCATATATATATTTTGATAATAATATATCATTGTATTTGCATACAATGATACATTATTATCATATTATATATATATATATATATATATATATATATATATATATATATATATATATATATATATAATCTGATAATACAAGGCTGAAACTCTCATAAAACATATAAGAGACTTAACTATGAGGTTCGAATAAATATCAACAACAACATTAGGACATTTTATAATCATATCATAGTTATATTTTTTATCAAATTGCAAGAATTCATTGGGTGGTGCGACATAAAAACATGGCTGAAAAATACTTGAAGCATATCAAAATATTACTGGGTGCTTGTATTAAACTTCTTCTCACCTTAAACATATGTGAGGTTCCAAACATAATAACAACAACATTATCACATCTTATAATCATATCACAGTTTTAACTTGAAGCAGATATTTTGATCTGATATGCAAAGCAGATCAACAGAATATACTGCTACATTGATCAAAAAACAAAAATCAATATTATCATATTTAGTTTTCCATATTGCTAGGAAAAGAAGGTGGTGTGAGATATCCACCAGTAGTTGAGTCTGTTCCACTTGTAGGAGGTGATACTTGGTTAATTGAGGTTTGAAGGCATGTTGCTATTTGAGCAAGCAATGTCTAGCTTGCATCTACAATCAGTCCCATTTATTGTGAGCCACTCCCAACTTGCATATTATTGATAGCTGTAAAGGCTGGTGCCAATATGTTCATCATATTGAGCAGTATAGGGTGTTGGGGGGGTATAGGATTCCCTGTTGTAGACTTACGTTTTATCCTCTCTGCTTGTTTAGCTTTCTTTTCAGCTGCCTTTCGTAGAAGTTCAACCTTGGCCTGCTCTTGTCTAATTGCTTTCTCCTGCATTCTAATCATCTTCTCCTCATGTCTTCTATCACTTTCCTTGCTTGCTTCTCATCCCTCATTGCTTCCTTTTCAATTTCTTCTGCTTCATGTTCTGCCTTTCTCTTCAACATCTGGTCCTTCTTACGTTGCTGCAACTCTGCTTGCCTTTTCTTCTTTGCCTCTTGTTCACTATACATTTCGATGAAGGCGTCTGATGTTAGTACTTGGGACTGCCTACTAAGGCGAAGCACTCCCAAACAACCTCCTCGTGATGTTCCTTGCACCCTCTGCACTGGAAGTTTCAAGAATTTTCTATTTTGTCTGGTTGATTGTTGTCCATCATGTGGGGTGCATGGCACAAACTCAGCTTCTTCGTCACTATATGCATTGCCATCTTCACTTCGACCATCCCTATGCTCTTCCCAATTCCTTACAGTAGTGAAGTAATGTATTACTTCAACCAGATCAATGTGTGGTGGGGATGGCATAGAAAGGCTGACTTCTTCCTCAATCGGATTTAATTGCCATCCAAGGTTCGTGGCTACTTCATGCATCCAATCCGGTTGGCTGACTTGAGTTGGCAAACTCAAACCAGCTGATGTAGTCTCTGTATCTTCATTGCAGGGTGCAATAAGAGGTTGGACTTCTGCTTGGAAATCTGCAACAACTGGCTAAATTTCTGGTTGAATGTGTGCTGTAGTTTCAATGCCCTCATTGTGGTCTAATGTAGTTTTTGTATCTTCATTGCAGGGTGCAATAAGAGGTTGGACTTCTGCTTGGAAATCTACAAAAATTAGCTGAATTTTTGGTTGAATGTGTGTTGTAGTTTCAGTGCCCTGATTGCATTCCTGCACAAAACCATTAATTTGTTCCTCGTTGTAACCAAGTAGACGCAGACATGTCTCTGTTGCCATAACATCCTCTTCATCTTCCATCGTGCAAGCATCACCTTCTGTTCTAGGACTTGGTACATTGCCTTCAACAATATAGCCTTGACTTAGCCCCATGTCCCTATCAAGGGTTGACCGATCAAGTGGCCAAATACCTGTTCTACGGAACCCACTAATAATGTTGGATGGTGTCAAAGATTTTTTGAAAGCTTGGCTTGCTAGAGTTGCCAACTCTTCATGCCCAATATTGATATGTGGGTTGTTATCTTTCCAGATGGTTCGTTGCTCTCTGAAATATGCCTTGAATGGAGCAAAAATGCTGACATCCAATGGCTGCAACTTGTGACTGGTATGAGTAGGAAGTGTTAACAGGTCTATTCCTAATTTTCTTGCTTCTTCAATGGTTTTGAAAGCCACGTGGTTGCCATGGTCGTCAAAAATCAGAAGGGCCCTGTTTGTTGGTGAAACCCCATTGGGGATATTACCTGCAAAATGGTCTAACCATTTGACAAATAGTTCCTTTTTCATCCAAGTATGTTCTTGGATTGCCATCAATGCACCTATCTCACAATTTACTATATAATTTTGCATGTGCCTTTTTGATTTAAACAGGTAGAACCCAGGAAAACTTAACCCAACTACACTTACACAAGCCAACATTGTGATCCACCATCTGCTCTTTGAAACCAAATTTGGTACACTATTTACACCCAATTTTGCAATAACTCTCATGCCACAGTTCCTACTAGCTTGAATACCCGTCTCATCGCAGTTCCAAATTCGGCTTGCTCCATAGTGGTTAAGGTTAATCATATTTTGAAGGTTGTCATAGAAAGCTTGCACGACTAAAGGATGAACCATAATTGCTCTATCACTGTCCACTCCTTCAGCTGTTCTGATTGTCAAATTTGAGTGCCTTCTTCGAAATCCTACCCAGCATGACCTCCCGGGGACACCATTTGTGAATGGATTGGGTCGACTTGTAGTGATTTGGGAAACTGTGGATTGTAGCTGATTGACCTGCAGTCCGCGGCCCAATAATACCATGTCCTTGCACCATTGGACAACTTGACCCTCCTCCTCGTGAGATAATATGGTACGTGGACCCCTCTTCTTGGTGGTGGTAACTCCTAACAACCACACCCTCAAACTGCTAGGTGGCATACCCCACTTGATTTCTACTACCCTGATTGACATGTTGTGTTCTTCAACACTTTTGACTGCTCCTTCCATATCAACATATGTCCATTGCCTAATGGGTATAGGTGAGGACAGTTGTACATCTGGCTGAACAGGTGGTTCGGCTTCTGTTGTGTTGGTGTTTTCATCCGCAGAGTCAGGAACGTCTTTTTCTGCGAGAATTGCATGCACTTCCTCTACAGGCTCTTCATCAACGAAGTGCACCCCATGAGTGACTCTAATGGCGCGTGGTCCTCTTCTTACAACCCTTTTAGAGAGTCTTCTAGCAGGTGCCATTATATTCCACTTAACTTGCATAGACAGTAAAAGTTGCATAACTTGGTAGTGCAACAAAGAATATATCATTGTCTGCATAGATATCTATACAATCTGATAAGAACATATCATTCTCTGCTAAAATACATATATAATCTAATTACAACATATCATTGTCTGCGAAGCTTGAAGTCATTAAATTTCATGATTATAATGAAGGTATTCGAAGGGAATCTGACAAAATCTGTATACCCATTTATTTTCATGTGCATATTATAATTATTGAAAATAGAAAACATCTACCCATTAACACGTATGCTGAAAACCATAAAATTTCATGATTATACTAGTGTTTTTCAATATACCCATTAATTTTCAGGATTATATTTGGTCAAAATTTCGCCAATGTTGTGTTTGAATCACATTACATGTGATTAGTTCATAGAATAATGTCAAATAAAATCATAGCAGGCAAACCTTCGATTTCATAAATAGATTAATTCACGAGGAATCAAATTTGTACCAGTCACATGTAAAAAGAAATGATTATAGTCAAACCCAAGCAAACCCTCGATGGCATAGACAGAATAAACCACGAGGGATCAAATTTGTACCAGTCACATGTAAATAGAAATGATTTTAGTCAAACTCTTAATGCCATACAGAGAAATGATTTTTATACACACCAAGAAAAACCCACTGTTCAACAAACAATTTTGCAGGTGATGAGAGGTGGAGACATTACCTGCAGCATATGGGAGTCAAACGAACTTGACGGCGGGAGAGAGGAGACCACAATGAAAAAACACAACATGACATGATTGTGTGTATATATATATATATATATATATGTATGTATGTATGTATACATTATGATAAGAAAATATCATTCTATTTACAGAGAATGATATATTCTTATGAGAATATATATATATATATATGTATATGTGTGTGTGTGTGTGTGTGTGTGTGTGTGTATACAATCTGATAAGAATATATCATTGTATTTATAGAGAATGTTATATTCTTATCAGATATATATATATATATACAATTTGATATGATGAAACCGTACATGGCATGATTGTATATATATGTATTTGTTTGCAAATTGTAATCCATAAACTGCTCAATAAATTGGGACAAAAACTATAAACCCATTAAACTTCATGATTAGTAAAGAGGGATTCCGAATATAACTGTGATATGATTACAAAATGGGTTTATGCTGCTATTATTATCTTGATTTATTATGAATGCAGGTGAAAAAAATGTAACTATGATATGATTAAATAATGGAAAATGCTAAGTTGAACAGCTGACTAGAATCAGAATAATTTGTATGCCTGAAAAGAATGTAAACGCTAAGTATGTAAATATAAAAGAGTATATTGAATAAAGAAATAGGCAACATAGATGTAAAACATATTGCCTGAAAAAAATGTAAAGATTGAGTACGTATATATAAAACAAAATATTGAATAATGAATCAGACAATATAAATGTAAAACAGTATGCCTGAAAATAATATAAACAGTGAATACATAAATATAAAACAGTATCTTGAATAATGAAAACAGATAAAATAACTGTAAAACAACAAATTGATAATAAAAAACATGAATTTACCTATTATGGGTGTACCGATCTGAATAAGCTCCCTTTAAAGATGAATGTGTAGAAATTGCCTTTGAAAGCTCTAAATTTTACAGAGGATATTTAGTGAAAGCAGAGGATAATTCGTAATGAAAATGACCCTGAAAATTCCCTCTTATAAAATCATTTGAATGTGTAAATTGGATGCATTGAATTATAGTGGTTGAATTTCAAATTTGAATGCATTGAATTGTGGTGGTTGAGTTTCAAATTTGAATTTTTTGTGGGAAACAATCTGTCATTTCATTTTGCAGTGGTCATTTATGTCCGAGTTCTGTCGTGGCCTTTAGGAAATCAATTTTATATTTGGTTTAATAGATAAAATAGGTGGCTTGCATAAATTCAGTCATTTACATGAATTATAATATGTTTTTTGGTTTATTAGGGAGCCTTACACCATTAACTGTGTGTGCAGGTACCAGAAGTTGATGGAGATAATACATGGAAATGTGATAGGAAGTGTGGGTGAATGTGCAATTGATAGCTCATAAAGCTGATCAATGTTTGCTATTATGTCAAAATGTGCACCATTAACTGTTCATAATGGTTTATATAATGTGAAATTGTGCACCATTAACTGTTCAAATATACATTTATATATAATGTAGTTGAAGTTTTGAGCCACTTGCATAGAGTGGTAATTGTAAACATCAATGTATTTAAATAAAGGCAAAAATTAATTTAATTTTTGCAACTTGTCTTGTATTCAAAACATATATGTACCAATAGATGTTTAGATTTGTTTTTTTTTTGGTTAACTACACATTTAGTAGTGAACATATATTGGTGTCATGTGTAAATTTTTATTGGCATAAATAAATAATGTAATGATTAAAATATAAATGGTTATTGGTGGGTCAAGTGAACATGGAGTGAACGGGTATTGGATCGTGGACAGCAATTGAGGATTTTCCCCTACTTAATTTCATATGTTTCTTTTTACTGAAAGAATCAAGAGTTTGAACTGTATAACGGATCCTCATACACACCACAGACAAATGAGAGATTGAACCCACGACCTAAATTACCTAAAATGTCAATCAAAGCAAGTGAGCTAACCCAAAATCGATCCATTATTGCATTCCTAATGGTGGCCGGCATATACCATTCCTGGACAGTCACATGCCTAATGTGAAAGGCATGAAAAGACTGCTTCTGTAACATTTGCATGTAGATCTGAATGCAAGGTGCCAAGGCCTCATCAGAGTGACTGATTTCTTACAGAATCGCCATGCTTTGGAAACCAATTTCCAGTAGGAAATGTGTTTGCGGCAACAAGCGAGAGTACAGAGTCACTGGAATCGGCGCAACAAACGAAGGCGTTCTGAATTCTGGCAAGAGCGAATCCAAACTGGTCAGGATTGTGATGATTGCCCCGTCGGTGGAGGTGCCATGGTAGATAATATGGTACCGTTTCATCTCAGGAGGCCTTCGTTGATTTTGACAATCTGTTTGTCTTTACTAATTTGTTCCGTCTCTCGTCATTTTGCAAACAGTGGCTAAGCTGTCATCTTCTGCAGAATAATTTCCATGTGTAGTAGTTTTCTGTGTAACACGACAAACAATCTCAGACATGACACGACGAGTGCAGTACTCTGTGACGATGACGCATGTTGACGGATGCGTGTCAACCTTGCAACAAACACAATCTCAAATATCAGTATTAAATTTCATATTACAAATTAAAAGAGGGATAGAATAGAATATAAAATAATATAATAAAATATTTTTAGTATTGATGAAGTCAAGGATGGTTTATGGGATAGTCCTAATTTTTATTATTTTAGTTTTTTGAATGGTTAATATTTTATTATTATCGTGTATTTTAGGGAGACTAGTCTTGTTTCAGCTTGCTCTTTTTCGTCTTCAATTTGACAATAAGCAAGGTCGGGTTTGAGGTACGAATATTAATGTATTCATTAAGTTTTATTAGTTTATAAGAAATGAATCAATGAGAATTAAATTAAAATAGTTTTATTAGATTTTTTAATTTATAGTTTTATTGTTGATGAAATATTTTTAATTTTATCCATTTTAACTATAAAACAATTAATAGTGCAACCTATTGATTTCATATCATTTTTTAATTCTATTCATCATCTTATTTCATAATGATATTATTTTGTATGCACGCTTTTAATCAATGCAAATCTTATTTTCTATTAGAGATTTGACTTTGATAGTTTCATTTTTTAATAACGAATCCATTCAATTTAAATGGAAGGTCTTTTTCACATGTCTCAATATAAGAGGTATATATGTTCTGAGTGCTACTTTACCTCCATAGTGCATTATAGTGGGAGTGTGCTAATAATGTTGATGTAATGAATTGGGTTTTCCATGTTTTATTGCATGTTTGTAATCAATGCAAACATTATTTTCTACTAGAGATTTAACTTCGATATTTTCACTTTTTAATAATATAATTGTATGATCTATTCATTTTGACTATAATACATTAAAAATGAATTTTATAACAATCAAAATTAATAAATCATAAACCAAATACAATGAAAAAAAAACCTAATGACAAGGTCATAATAGTAGCATCTAACTCTTACAACTCAACCTAACCTAGTATAAAATATTATAGATACTTTTTCACACTTGCATGCATTTACATTAAACTAAATTATAAAATAATATTCAAACTTTCAACTCCAAAAGGCTTATTGAGTGACCTCATGATGACAAATACATTAAACACCTACTTTATACAAACTTGTAGCAGATAAGGACCTTTGGTCTTAATATGGACTTGTCGTAGATAAGGACTTTATACAAACTTGTAGTAGATAAGGACATTGCAAAAAATAGAGGTAAGACTTACCCATGTTGCCAAATTTGGAGAGTTTCAAGGAGCTCATCTTCATATCCCCACGATACAAACCTTGCATGTAATCTCATTATGACGGGTATGCCATAAGCGTGTTTCAAGTGTATAAGCTATAATGTGAGCATTTAGGTATCTTTCATATCCTTAGATTTCTTTAGGAAAGAAAATGCATTCGATGATGAGTGGTATTATGCATAAAATAGATACAAATAATGATGGCTACGTTAGCTATGAAGAGCTCATAACAATGTTTAAAAAACTAGAACAAACTGGAACAACCACTACAATGATTCTTGCAAACAATTTTTAAAGGACAACATGTGACAAAAGATACCTAGGTTTTGAAGCTTGTTGAAGCCATGGCATAATGGTCACACATTGATACAAGTATAAAGCTTATTAGAAAAGCTTAGTTTAGATCAGAAATGGCCTCTTTTATTTTGAGGGTTATACAACCACATGGGAAACTTTTTGTTGATGATTAAGACTGCCTTAAAGAATTGATACACACGTACGAATCCCATTGTGGGCCACTTTCTCAGTGCATAGTGAAAAACATGAATTCTATTGAACATAATTGTAATAGAGGCATTGGTGTAGATATCATGGTTGAACTTTCATTTGAGACATGCTTTCAAATATCATGCTTCATATAGGGCATCCAACTCAATATACATAAACATGCACCCTTACACTCCAATGTTCAAAACAAATGGATACAAAGATAGTGATCATGACCATAAGGGGCAAAGGCATAAGGGTAAATCATGAGTAAGATGCAAACAAAGGTTGCAATCACCATGATAGCATAAGTATGACAGTGATAAGCTATATTTGAAAACTTCAAGTGAACTCATTATTCTTGATCATAAGAATAGTCCAAATCATGCATCATTGTGCACGATCAATAATAGTGGTTGCTAGCACAGTACCCATGATGGACAATCATATTCTACTTGTCTAGAAATATGGAATAGTGGATGTAAGTGTCCTCCTAGATTTTAAGGGAGATGATGTCAACAATTGTGAAGATATAGATGAGTGCAAAGAAAAGAAGGCTTATTAATGCACAGACTGTAGTTGCAAAAAAACCACATGGGGTAGTTATGAATGTAGTTGTAAAGATGACCTCTTGTATATAAGAGACCATGATACTTGCATAAGCAAGACAAAAAGAAAAGGTTGGATGGGCTGCAATGTGGTTGTTTCTATTTGTCTTGGCAATTGTTGTTATTGGAGGTTGTGTGTGTTTTAAATATACACTTAGATCGTATATGGACTAAAAAATTAGAGCCATATTGGCCCAATACAAGCCTCTTAATAGCCAAGGAGAGACTCCCAATCATGTTCATAAAGAATAGTAAATGGACACTACATGAGGTTTTTCGATGGTAATGGTAAATGGAATATGAGATATGATGGTGGATAGTCATAAATAGGTAGAAACACTATCATAACATGAACAAAGGGTAGCAATTCCACAAAGGGATGCAGATAGCAAGAAGCTAGCTTTGTGATAGAGTACAAAAGATAGTCAAAATGAGACATCTTCAAGGTTTTGAGAACATATTAAACTCAAAAGAGGGTGAGGTAACTTAATGTTTGCTGAGAAGTAATATGTATCCATAGTCACCAAAGATAGAGCAACAAGCTTTTATAAAGGAAATTGGAATATGAAGAAGAAGTTAAACTAATTGAGAATGAAGATTGAAGAAATGAAAAGAATGAAGAAGACAGAGGCTCAAATGCAACTCAAGCGTGAAGTTAACATTAGGTTATTAAAAGCTAAATTCAAATAGAAGTTTGAAGAGTATGAATGTAAGGAAAACAAGTTTATGGAGCTTGGGCACATGAGGATGAAGAAAATTCCTTCTACAACAAAAATAGGAGGTTGAAAGGCTAGGAAGAAAACTAGAGGAAAATGAATTTGAAGTTCAAAATCTTAGAAGCAATCTCCTGACAGAATCTCAGGAAGATATAATTGAGATGCTAATAAATAAATCAAGATAATCCTTGAAACATGCTTGGTCAAGGCCAATGAAGAGGCTGAAACCATGTCAATGGTACATTAGAGTGTGTAATCTTATGACATGCCCTTGAGATTTGAAAACAGAATCACATAACACAATGAATTAAATAATGTCTTTGTATATAGATGTCAATTGAATGAACTACATGGATTGATCTCTCAAACAATGAAAATGATAGTTTTCAATTGTAAAGAAGACACTGTCATCAAAGACAAAGCTATAAGATAGAAAAATTAAAATGTGAAAGGGTTTGAGATTGAAAGGAAAGTGAAAACGACAAGTTCAAAGCCAAAATATATGATGCATTATTTAAAAGACTAATGAATTCTCTTGCACCCACCACTTTAAAGAACCTAGTTATCTAAGTTCATTTAGTTTCAAGCATTATTTTAGATTTGTACACACAAAATTGCCAAAACTATCTAACATTGTTTTACAACACCATTAATGAATAAAGGTTACCTTAGTGAAAGTTGTTTGAGGATGTGAATAATGAGGTGTCAAGGTTGAAGGTCTAGTAGCAAAGTGTTTGACATCCAAAGCATGTTATGAGACAGTCATTCAAATAACATTCAACTATTCACATGCAATAATTATTTCTTTAATACTAGTTGCATACCTGTGGAGTCAACGTTGAAAAAAATAAGGATTTGCAGGAATGTTGCATGTATCATGAAAACTACCCTGAATTTTCATCATATCAACTCTACTAATTTAGTTATTCTTACATTTCAAAATAGAATTTAATAAAAAAACTTAAATGAACTTGTTGAATTTTACCTGAGTATCAATGTTGAATGTTTCATTTAGCAATGTATCTGTCATAACCATCTGCTCTGCAACTGATGTATGTTATTTAGCTTTATCCCAAGCACTCTCAAAATCATACGTGCAAACAACATTGCAAGAGTGACAATGGTGGGGTGGAACTCTGGGCCTAGAAGTCTCATCCACATCAAGCTCTACTAGAGGCCTCACACACTGTACACTGCTCTGAGTGAGCAAGCTAATCAACTCCAACGTGTCCATCTTGACATTGTCCTTCACAATGGAAGGAATGATGACATGCTCGACCATGGGTTTGGCCAAGGGTCTCGGTGCCAACTGTGAATTACGTCGTGCACCAAATCTATCATGTATGGAGCCCCCACCTCTACCTTGAAAGTCTAAAATGTCAAAATAATTTGGCACCTTATTGAGGACAAACTCACAATAGAGTTTCCTCAACTAATAGTGTGGTACCTCATAGTTATTGCATGGAGGTTGGTCAAAAACCATCCACCACTGCTCCCAAAACTTATTTTTTGTTAATTCATGGTGACACCAATGGATGAGGAACCTCCGACATGCATGTGATAAAGGTGCATTGGTTCTTAGGTTTGTAAAAAGGGCACACAAGTTAGCTTTGCTAATTTTTTCTTTTTTTCACATCTGCATATGAAAGTCCACCAACATAAAATTGTTTTAATTCATCTCTAGATTATTCGACCAAAAACTAATTTTCTCTCATTTCTCCTACATGTAATACAATTGACTTTAGTGATTCGACAATCACTCTCCTATAAGGGTGGGTTTCAACATGCTCAGTTAATCTTCCAATCAATTGTTCAATCTCTCTTTTGTTGTTTTAAATTTGATTTAAGATTCTTGGGTTCCTTGTGGATGCCTATGAATTGATGAAGGGGTTTGAGGTTGTTCTTGTTTGAGAGGCTCTTCATGAGGGAGTGATTGTGAATTGTTAATGTTTGGAGGTGGAGATTGATTTCCTGGAAATTAAAACAATTTAAAAAAAAAAACCTATTTCAATCTACATTCTAATTCAAACTTGAAATTAATACAATAGAAATACATACCTCTTCGATCTCTTGACCTCTTTGACATCTTGGCAGAATCCTCACAAAGAATCACAAGCAAAATTTGATCTTCTTTTGGCGAGCGCGAATTGGAAGGGCAGAAAATGAGAGCTAGGGTCGCGGGTTTGCAAAAAAATGACGTTGAAACATTATTTTTTTAAACAAATTTTACATTTGGCGCTCACCAAATGCTCTATTTCGTATTTTTTGCATAATGTGGCACCTTTTTTATGTTACAAATTGGTGCACACACCCAAAAGGTTGTTGTTGGTTTTTGCAGATGATCTTGGAGGCTTGAGTCCTTGAATGAATCTAACATGGTATCAGAGCTTTTAGAATTGCAAAACCCCTTTTCAGATCCGTGGGAGATAATCAGGCTTGAGTTATTACAAATTTGCAAATCTTGGTGGATCTTGAAAAGTTGAGTATGGTCTTCTCTTGCATCATATGATGGCCTAGAGAATTAAAAAAACTTGATAGAAATACCATATTTAGGTTTTTTATTTGTGGCTTTATATTGTAGGTTCATTTTGGAGCATTTTGGGTCAAAATAAAACCTTCCATTGAATTCAAAAGGATTGAAAATCCTTATTTTCATATATAATACTTCATATTTTCGTGTAGGAAAAAAATAGTTTTTTTCATGTGACTATCTTAAATTTCACGACCAAATGATCGTCATCTGACATTGTTAAATTTGACGTCTAAACAACCATCATAATTCATTGTCTTAAATTTGACGGCAAAATGGTCGTCAACAGGTCGCTCAAATCTGCTCCCTCTCCATCAACAGTTTTGATTTTGCAGTCCAACTTCAGAAGGGCATATCTTGGTCATACGAGCTCCTTTTTTTAAGATTTGTTTTTTTATTTGAGGTAGAATTTCACACTTTTCATAGTGGTGCAATTTTTATTTATTTTGGTGCTTGAGTTTTTCATAAATTGCAGATTTTCAGAGCTGTTGCCGAGTTGTTTTTGTTTTGAGAACTTCTGAGGATCCGTTCTCACTCATACAATAAATTTTTTGGGTGATTTTTTTTTTGAAAGTGCATATTTTTGTGTGTAATTTATAGTGGTGGGATCAGATTGTTCTCATCTTGTGTAAATTTTTTACTTTGAGCTTATGGCCAAATTTGACAATCTGTATGCACTAAGATCAAATCCATTTTGTTGGGGGGTTTCATGATTAAGTAAGATTGTGTTGTTGTTGGTTCTGATCATGTATTCTAAGTCATGGAGAGTCAAATGTGATTATTGTGGGAAGAAAAAACATAAAATTGATGAATGTATGAAAAAAAAACTTGATGATTTGAAACTTATTTATGAACTTCATTAGTTACAACAAATTTGCATTGCTCAAGGCATCAGTTTGCCTAATTCCCCTAAACTGTCATCAATTGAATCATCTAGTGTTCTTAATGATGAGGACACAATGGAGGATGATAGGTGTAGTTGAATGAAATGCATTGTGATCTCATACCATTCATCTATTGTTGTACTTGAGGATGCTTGTGATTCCATAGAATTGGATCATTGTGATTCAGTGCAACACCCGACATTCATCATCTTCCAGCTACATCTACTTAGGATGCATACTTGACAGACATTGGTGGGTTGTTTTTTGAGTCTCAGATTTCAGATTTAGGAGACACTATTGATTGCATACATCTTTTTAATGGAGATGATTCTTCTTTAGTTGTTGCGATTGAATTCTCTGACCCTCTTATTCATTCTCTACATGATCATTCTTTGTAGCTTTATATGAGTGTGGGTACTTTTGGAAAATATTTTGAGGCTTCTTCAAAGGAGACATCTTTGTCTTTGGAGTGTGTTCTACATCCGTCTCTAGGAGGTTTTGGATTGGCATCTTCAGTTGTGTGGCCTAGAACGCATGTTTGGAGTTTGTCAACTTTCAACATCGACATGGAAACACTTGAGCATTGTTCAAAGACATCATATATGATTCTTCTTCCCTCATGTTCCTTTTTGAAATGGGAAGACATTCTATATATCATCTTGGTTTTGTTTCTTCCTAAGGGGAGGAATGTTGTTCGGTGAGATTGGATCATCTTCAACATTCAATGTGAGCTTCTACCATCCCATGAGACTCACCATTGAGGGGGGGGTTGCATGGTCTCTCTTCTTCTCTCTTATGGGGGGTCATTTTCCTCGAATGGGTGGGGTTTTGTCCCTCTCATGCATCATTGAGAGTATTTTGTATTTTATCTCTCTTTTGGGGAGGAGTTTCATCCCATTGGCTTTTCTCCTTTTCTCCATTTGTGGAAGATTGCATTGCATATGTACATGGGTACCTAACATGGCTTTGTAGCCAAGACCCATCTTAGTGTCATTTGCATAATAATCGACTCCCTAAGTTATACTTAAGGGGACGTGTTGGTGTAAATAGGTATTTTCCCTATCTAGTCAAGTATTTAGGTCTTATTTACATTGTTAAGTCCACTTAGGTCTTAGGAGGGTATATTTCTATTTAGCAATAATCAGGGGGGAATCTTTCTAGTTAAGTATTAGTTGTCGCTTATTTTATCTAGTTGGTTATTTAATGTTGGTACATCATCACCCTTGCCTATATAAGCAAGGCTTCATATGTACATTGTAACTCATCCAAGTTCACTCAGCTGAGAGAATTTTTAGTTGTGTAAGTCCAATATATCACTACAATCTTGAGTATTGCATATTGGTCATATCTTGCATCTATTGTTGCAATTTCATGTTCTTGTTTTTCCCTCTTGTAGAAGGTTGTTGTAGACGATCTTGGAGGCTTGAGTCCTTGAGTGACTCTAACAATAACTAGTGTAAGAATTTATTATAATTGGTATAAAGGATGTGACCATGCTAGCAAAGAATGTTGGTGTGCACATCTTACAACAACACACCGAAAAGACACTAGTGTGTGGAAGTGGACACATAAATACACAATTCAATCTCTTGACAAAACCTTGAGTGAAAACAAAATTTTAATTTCTATCCAAAAATATAATTTACTCCCATCTTTCAACAAATCATATTAAAACATACAATTAGACATACCTAATATCCCTTTTTATCTTCTTTATAATTTCTAAATTTAATTATAATTCAATCCCAACATTTTGTTTATTTATCTAAAACATATTTATCATTATTTATTATTTTAAATCAAAGTTTTAAATAGATAAACGTACTTACCCCATGTTCCCATACAGCTGCTTAAGTGCATTTTCTGTTTAAATTTAAGCAACTAGAGTGTTCCCATGCAAATTTAAAATTGTGGGAAAGAGGTAATTTAGGATCTTTCCTATTTTAATGGAGCAGCTACTGTTTAAGAATTGAAAATATGCTATGTTAAAAAAGAAGGCTGAAAATAAGTAGCAATTGCATATTAAAAAAATATTAGGTGGTTCCCAAAAAATATTCCCTCTTTTTCATTTGCTTCTAATTTTTCTTTCCAAATTTAAGATATTAATCATTCATACATGCAAATAAACATTAACTTCATATTTTTAAGATGATTACTTCAAAATAAGCAGCAAATTAAATATTCACGAGACTATCAATCCCACAAATTATTTATAGAAAATTTAAACAATGACTATTAATCAAAATAAGCTAAACAGTCTCATCAAAACCTATAACAAAACAACTTTGTTAGATTTTCTTGTTAAGATGATAAAAATTATCTAATGTTGTGCCATTACCAACAGACGTAATCAGCGATTCGAACTCATGCCATTTGCAATCGTCAAACATAGATACCTACCACATAGCTGCTGAGGACAACCTTCTCATATGATGCACATGGATTACTCACTTCAGGTCAAGTATTGAATACATACATACAGAAGGGATAGATAACTTACAGGGCTTAGCCATTGTGAACCAATGCATGGATTGTTCCTTGTATGGCGGACCTGTGTTATTTTACAGCTTTACAAATTCTAGCTAGCTTTAGCCACAGAACAAAAATAATAAATAAATAATGTATATATCAACACACCATAGATATAGCTAAGTGCACAGAATTATAAAGTATTATTATTGATTATTGAGAGTAATAAAGTATTGTGTAAATGCATATATAAGTATTGTATTTTTTTACTATTTTCAAATTATCTTATGGGATTAACTAATGATTTAATAACAATAATACATAATAAATCACAAAGTCATTAAGATGATTTTATTAAAATATGAAAAGCTTGATATTCCAATACTATCTTTAAGTTTTTATTTCACATATACTAAAAAAAAATGATTGAAACAAATAAATACATATTCTTTAGAAGATTTTTCTTTGAAAAAATAAACCTTGAAGCAAGTGTAACTCCATTAAGTTGTCTTGTAACCCTTAGAAGAACATAGCTCTAAAGCTAAATTCTCAAGTTCTTGGATTATTACCTCTCCCAACTCCCAAATCACATATCCTTTGAATTATTAGACAACAATCTATTGGTTCATCAAATTGTCTCATAATCCTTGGAAGGGTATAATTTCCTAGATCCACAAACTCTCAAACTATCTAGACAACAATCTATATCGAGTTCATCAAATCCCTTCTTATCTTCAAAAAATAAACTTCACAAAATATGCATTCTTCAATATATATATGCTTCTCAAACAAAGCATCATCTATGAGTGAGAAGTTGACTAGAAATGATGAACATCCTCCAACCTTCAATGACACTAGCCTTCAATCGTGAAGGCTCAACATAAGTATCTATTTCTAGTATCTTCAAAACAATAATTTTCAACAAAAGCATCATTTGGTGGATCCTTATTCTCAACATAGATTAAGTTAACTTGATTTGATCTATCTTTGAATTTTCCTTTGAGATCATCATTGGCTTGAGTTCTATGACCATTTTCTTACAATAATAACATTCAATTTCCTCTTTGTTTGTATCTAATTTTTTATTATTGTTTCACGGGTGTAATACATTCTCATGTTTGTATTTGTTCTTTTTTCTTCCACTAAAAGGGTTGAAATCATATCTTTTAGGGTTTAAGAAGTTATTTGACTAAGTACAAAAATAACATTGTTGTATTTTTAAGGCAAACTGTTTAACAAAATAACTTTAGCATCATCATTATCTTAGAGTCTTTTCTTTTGCAAGTTGTCTAATTGGAGACTTTAAACTGTTTATGTAATTTGACATAGTGATTCTATCTTCTTTTTAAATTTGACTATTTTAGGTTTTAGAGAAAACCTTGCATTAATTGTATTTGTTCCAAACATTTTATTTAAATTATCCTTTCTATTGATGATTTGTCTAAATCTGCATGATGTAATTTTGAATCAAAAAGAGCAAGATCAATAATAACTTTACCTATATCATCTCTATTATACCTATGTAATAATTTATTTATATTTATAAGTGATTTTTCCTTCCCATTTACTATTCCACATAAATTTTTATTTATTAATTGCATTTAAATTTTCATTTTTCAAATATGAAAATTGAATCGAAAATATTTATCTAACAAAATCTCCATCTTACAGAAATAATACTGTATAACACTATTATAATATGCAAAAAAATAAAATCATTTCCCTCTTTCTTAGAAAACACATTAATCTTATCATTCTAATTTTCAAAATGTTAACAAAAATACTTTATTTCTCCACTAACCTAAAATGTAAATATATACTTATCTTTTTTATAAAAAACTCCAAAAAATACTATAAGATTTAAACTTTTAATTTATATTAAAAATATACTTCTCAATATAAAAAATGATACCTTATGAAATATTAAATCTCAAAACTTCATTCACCAATTCTCTTTATTAAAGAAACCCCAAAAAAATTGCTATGAAATTTAAACTTTTAATTCACATTAAAAAAAAATATCTCAACATGTAAGAGGTGATACCTTGTGAAATATTAAACCTAAAAGACTTCATTCACCAATTTTTTACCTCAACTCACGCCAATTTCGAAGGGTTGCAGATTTATACATTTATCTGGTGGCTTTAATTTGACAGTAGTTTTTAAAATAAACAGCCTGCAATATTGAACAATACTATCTGAAACAGTATAAACATTTTATTATTATTTATTATTTATGTGTTGTGCAGCTCTCCAATTGTTTTCTTTCATTCATTAGGTGGGTATTTTCAGATGTCTTTATCATCACCTCTCTATTGTTCTAAAATTATATAAAATAATACAAGCAAATAATATTATAAATATAATTGAAATATAAAATAAAATATTATTACTGATTATTTAGAATTACAAAATATTGTACAAATATTTATATATAAATATTGTATTTCTATATAATTTCTAAACAATTTTATAAGAATAATTAATTATTTAATAACAATTATAAATTGGGGTGGAGGCTTAGCTGGACTAGCTAAAGCATTCTGTTACAGACAAGCAGTTACAAGGTCTAGTCTTCCCCTGTCCCCGTAGCATTCTGTTACAGACAAGAAGTCGCATTCAGTTACAGACAAAAAGTCACGAGGTCTAGTCTTCCCCTATCCCCGTAATACCGTAGCATTATATTACAGACAAAAAGTCACGAGGTCTAATCTTCCCCTGTCCCCGTAATACCGTAACATTATATTACAGACAAAAAATCAGGAGATCTAATTTTCATACTTCATAACTGTAAACAAAAGAAGCATACACTTCATACTTCACACAAAACCCAAACGATATATATTGGCAAGAACAGAATCCAAACTTCATATACCCACAATATTCCAAATAAGTGGAGCAACTCAATCCATCCAAATTCCTGAGGCCACGACCTTTCTCCAGTATCGATCTTAAACATCTAATGCCGCGACAATCTTATCACACAAAAATTACAGTTTTAGAGAGGCAATATCACACCCAAATATAAACGTACTTCAATTTACATATTAGAGGTAGACAGTTCAGTCACCATAGGTTACTTATAGTACAGTGCTGACAGAAAAATACTTCTTAAAGAACTTAATGCTTACAACCCTATTAGGGTAAATAGAATTTCGGATTTGTTTTCATACCATGGAATTGGCCTCGATGCTACAAGCTAGCAGTGCATCTTTAATTTACTGAACTCTTATCTTTTTTTTAATCTTGATGGAGAATAATCAGGGACATTCATTGCAGAGATGACCTGTTTTCCTCCTAGCAATTCCATGATATAGATACAAAGATTAGATTGATTGACAGTGTTTCTGAAAATCAATTCTGTTTGCAAAATGAAGGTTGGCCGTGTGAAATAATGAACAAACCTCTTAAAAATGCAGTTGCAGCGTTTGTAAGGTGCATTCTTTTACAACCAAGGCTCTTTTGAATATCTCCACAAAGTCCAGTTTACCCTGATGACCTACAGGAAGAAGAAGGAATTTCTGTTAATTTCCACAGATTGACTAAATTGGTCAATGAGGATGTAGTACAGAAACAGGAAAAGCCAGAAACATTTACTCAAAGAATTACAAAGTCAAGAAAAGCAGTAAATTTTTCACCCAATATATGCACAGACATATAATCATTAAAAGATTTCAATAACCAGTCATGGATTAGAACATAATATTGATCATTCACCAGCAGCATTGATCAGTGATGATAAGAAAACTAGGGATGACAAATAACGTTGTGAGTCGTGACGTCTACAGCACGGCTTGATGTTGTCACTTATCTATAACATGGGGTAGGTCAAAAGAACCAATGTTGTCTGGCATGGACCACTACAAAATTGTCAATTCTAATAATTTCCAAGTGGTCAGGACTTATGGGCCAGGAATAGACAATGCAAAGGACTAAATAAGTCATATAGCATTTAGGGATATCCAATGCATGGCACTATCAAATGCTTTAATGCTCAAAGGTATATTATTATTTAAATATTAATATTATTATTTAATTGTCAAATAATCAATAAAAAAGTCTCCCCCGTTCACGTGGTACTGGTCATGTGGAAAAAGTTCCAAACACACTTCTATTTATTAGAGGGGTCATCGGTCAAGCGAAAAGAAGTTCCAAACACACAGCAGTTTATAAGAGGGGTCATCAGTCACGTAAAAAAAGTTCCAAACTCACTGCAGTTTATAAGAGTGGTTGTCAGTCACAAAAGTTTCAAACAAACTGCAGTTTATAAGAGGGGTCACCGGTCACGTGAAAAAAGTTCCAAACACACTGTAGTTTATAAGAGTGGTCACTGGTCACGAAAGTTCCAAACACACTGCAAAAACACTGCAGTTTATAAGAGAGAAAAGTTCCAAACACACTGCAGTTTATAAGAGGGGTCATTCCAAACACACTGCAATTTATAAGAGGGGTCACCGGTCACGTGAAAAAAGTTCCAAACACACTGCTGTTTATAAGAGGGGTCACTGGTCATGTGAAAAAAGTTCCGAACACACTGCAGTTTATAAGAGGGGTCACTGGTCGTGTGAAAAAAGTTCCAAACACACTGCAGTTTATAAGAGGGGGAAAAGTTCTAAACACACTGCAGTTTATAAGAGGGGTCACCGGTCAGTGACAGTGAAAAAAGTTCCAAACACACTGCAGTTTATAAGAGGGGGAAAAGTTCCAAACACACTGCAGTTTATAAAAAGGATCACCGGTCAGTTAAAAAAGGTTCCAAACACACTGCAGTTTATAAGAAGGATCACCGGTCACATGAAACAAATTCCAAACACACTACTCTTTATAAGAAAGGACCCAATTCCTACAATAAAAAATAAAATAAAAATCTAAATAGCTTTCACTATTCTAACTTTACTTTATACTAACCCAAATGAAATTAAAAAACCATTATACTAACCCAAGTGAACTTAAAAAACCAAAGCACAATTTGTTTGATTGAGCCACTGAACCCAGAACAGATTACTCACATATCAGTGTTAAAGATCCAGTAGTATGCTTAGCCAATAAAAAACAGTGGCAAAGATTCACTACTCGAGTTAAAAGGTCCCAACTTTGAGATCCATATGCCCAGAATGAGAATGAGTGCTTAAGTACTGACATCCAAAGACCGAATAAAATTGAAAAAGGCCACAGTATGCTGGCGTTGGTAATGCATAAGATGAGATTGACAAAGCTTAAGTGCCTATACAAAGATGAATGCCATATACACCAGGCTCTGTAAGGGAGAAAATCAAACAAAACCAATGGTGAAAGTAAACAAACATATATAAAAATTCTGGAGATCAATCAAACCAAAGCAACGCAATAATAGTATGAGCAGCAGCAGCACTATATATATATAGCAAAAGCTCAATTCGAATAAAGTCAATGGATTAAAAATGTTGTTTTATATTATTTAGTGTTTATCATATTTTTATTGTTTCTAGTGTTTGCTTAAAATGAATCTAAAAGTCATTATGAACAGCAACAGGTACTATTGTCTATCCAGATTCCAACCCCTATAATGCATATTTAACTATATTTATTAATTAACTGAATTTTTTTTTCAAAAGAATTGTGTAAGTTGAATAAAATAAATGGATAGAAAAGCTACTTTATGCTATTTTTTAACTTTCAGCCTTATCATATTCTCATTGTTTCTAGTGCTTGCTTAAAATGAACCCAAAAGTCACTATGAACAGTGACAGGCTATATATGTAGCAAAAACTTCAATAGAACTCTGTAAGTTGAATAAAGTCAAGAGATTAAAAAAGCTGCTTTATGCTATTTTTTAACTTTCAGTGTTTATCATGTTTTCATTATTTCTAGTGCTTGCTTAAAATGAACCCAACAGTTATAGGATTGGTTGAAGGCCAGTCATTGTTTCTAGTGCTCACTTAAAATGAACCTGAAAGTCATAGCCTCGGTTGAAGGCCAGTCATTGTTTCTAGTGGTCACTTAAATTGAACCCAAAAATTATAACATGGGTTAAAGATCAACTACTTTAAGCAAAATTTTGATACAGTTTCCCTTAAATTATAACTAATTTTTAATCCAATTCATAAAATAGAATTTCTTTTCTAATTGATAAAAAAATATTTATACAACCAAAATTCAAAAACAATAAAAAAAATTCAATATCTAGTATAAATTTCTATTTAAAAAACACACCCTTCATACCATTTTACCTACTAAACCAGACAATACACTGTATACTTATCTGCCAAGTAAGCCAGGTGATGCAGCCAGAACAAGATTAAACACAAAGCCTCAAAAAAAATGAAAAACCTGTAAATGTTAGAGCAAGAAAAAAAATGTTATAATGTCAGGAGGCTACAGATCTCAAAGAAAAAGTATAATGAGAAGGCCACAGCGTTATCTGTTTGTATCTGCATCTGCATCGAAGAAAAGCATATGATCGGTGCAGGTGCAGATGCAAACAGTTGACATTGCAGCGATACACGGTATTTAATCCTCCACCATTATCATATCCCACCTTCAAACCTGCAACTAAAAACCTAATGATGTTCTCCAAAACTTTCCATCCATTAAAACCAAGAGCGGAGTACAGTTTGGATAAAATTTTGGGGCAGGTCAGTGTCCAACAGTAAGCTGAGCCTCCTCGCGGATAGATTTCAGCAATAGCCCACGTGATTCAAACCTTACGCACGTGGACTTGGCTGACATGGACCAATAGAAAGACGTGTTCGAGGTTTCTAATTTTCTGTTCACCTCCACATACTCATGAGTTGTCGTGTTCTGATTTTTCAGATTTCTCTATCGACCCCATTTTTGGGGTTGAGCACCGATTCAGCTCTTGAAAACGCAAACTTGATTTTGAGATGGTGATGTTTAAGCGTCCTCCTTTATTAAAGCTTTAGATATGTACCGTAGGATGAGGAGTTGTAGTGGCTATCATCAACGGTGGATATGCTTTTGCCTCGTTAAAGGGTAAAGGCCAAATCCATTACCTTTTGTACCAATCTGAAAGGCCTGCTTTTTACTAATGTCATTATCTTTTATAACAATAAAAGGGTTTGTCTTATTTTATTGGATGTTGGTTGAAAATAAAGTTTGATTCTAATTGTTTGTCTTAAGTGTCATTGGTGGTGTGATAGATTGTTTGATTTTGTAGACGTAATTAAAACAATTCCATGTTATTGATTCCACATGTATTTCATTGGCGCATCTAAATAGTTGATGTTTCACACTAAATTTTATTGGTAGATGCTATCAATAGCATTAATCAACCATTCCTACCCTAGAGCATAGTGTCAAATAAAAAATAGTATTCTAATATCATCGCACTTATTATCCCCTCTTATTAGGTTTTTGAATGTTTTTATAGTTAATTTATTAAAAGAAGAAGGTTTTTCACAAATTATTTAGATTGATTAATTAATTAAGAAATCAAACAACAATTAAATTAGGTTAAAAAGTTTAGTTTCATAATATATTGAAATATGTAAAAAAATTGACAATGAAGGATAAGTTTACTTAGCTCTAGATGTGGTAAGCAAATGATTTGTTGTAATGCAAGATATGTGATTCAACTCTTAACCTCTGTCAAATTTGCAATTATTATGCTTTGACATACTAGGAAATGACCTTCATTTTTTCTAGTTCAATCCCACCCCTAGAACCTTGATCTCTACACCTATGGTGTTTACCCCATTTTGCAACCTTCATCTTTATAGTTTGTATTTAGAGTCTTGTTTCTCTCTAATATCTTAAAATATTGTACTTAACGCACCATTAGAATGTGTTATCTTAGGATAACAAAGTCAACTAGCTTCATACCTTGCACCTTTAGTCAAGTTCCTTGATCAATTCAATAATTCATAATATGTATGAAGACATGCCAAGTAGAAATGCAAATACCTATGTCATTCTTTATGATTCCATGTATGCTACTACTATGGTCCAAATAATGTTAAAGTGAATGTGAATAGGTTGATGGTAGATGATGAATGTGGAATCTAAAACGAACTAAGGCTTTGTTCTTTTGTATATCACCTTAACATGCAAATAAATATTTTATATTCAAGTCAATAAGCACTAACTAATTGGAAATGTATTCAAAATGAGCCCATGTTTGACTTTGAATTTTAAAAGTTAGTTTAAGATTGTGGTCTTAAACCAAGTTCAAGGTTGCATCTACAATCTTCATTGAGGCCAAAAATAATAGATATGAGTTGAGTCTAGACCACTAGGGAACAAGGACTTAGAATTAGTTAAGGTATAGGTTGAATGCAAACTCTTGCATAGAAATATGTTATTTAGATACTAGGCTATAGTACTAGGGGCAAAGGGTCAAATTGAGTCCAAAACAAATGGGAGGAAAGAGCCAAGGCACTTTCACCCTTACATGTTTCCCCACTTTGACTTGCATATATCATGGGTAATTTTGTGGTATATCTTTGATTTTAGTATATATAGTTCTTTTGTAAGCTTGTATGCATGTTTTTCTCTCATGGGGTAATGTAGGAAACGGTTTGACCAACCTATATTATTTTTCTAACAAGTGGTATCAAATCCATGGTTGTGGATGAGGGACATGTGAGAAAGATTTGTTTTTGGTTTAACCCTTGTATAAATATATTTGATACAAGGTTGAATCCATGAAAAATTTGGAGAGATTTTAGACATTTCAAGCGGTGAGATATGTTGTGTAGGTTGATATGTGTGGATTTGGGGTTTGCAAATTTGTAGTTATTTTTGTAAATTTGGGGTTTGAAAATGAGTTGAAAAAAGAGTTTTTTTGGGTGTTCACCATGAGGGCTTTGTAGGAGAAGTTTCATAAATGACCCCTAGGACAAAATGTACCTCACCATTGGATCTAGGAGGCCTGAGAAACAAAAATTGGCATAAAACTTAGCCTATTTTGATCATTGTGACAAAAAAATTAGCCTCCCTCCCCCTCAACCGTATGGTTGTATGATTGCTAAATACTGCATAGTGGTTTTTTTAAAATATATCCTACATCAGGAAATTTTTATTGAATTTTTTATTAAAAAAATCAAAATTGTGAGGGGTCCATAGGCCCCATGTACCACCTAGTATCATTAACAATGCCAATAGGGGTACTATTAGGGTGCACCCTATCAATGACTGTTGGCCACCAGCCAGTTGTGTTAGGCCATCAGGAGCTTAGCATTAGTCCCTAGTCCATGAGTGCATGGAGCCAATGGCCTCCAACCATCCCCTCATGAGCATAACATAAAAAAAAAATCAACTAGTTTTAAAACAACATCGGATTTATTGTTGGAAAATTTAAAATTAAAAAAAAAAGCTTTTTAAACCTTGTTTAAAATTGGCCACTTGCCTATACCGCTATGTTGCCCACTATTTTCCATTATCCCCATTGTGCCACTTAAGCACTGCTAGTGATGCCAACTAGCGTCAAATTGACATAATTGTAAGAAATGCCCTCATACCTGAGCTCATAACACAATAGAGAATTTTTATTCTAGGGAACATAACTTTCACCCACATTGTTGGATTTTCAACTCCTGATAATCACCAAAAAGTTCTCTCTAAGAACTATGTAGTGCTATAGATTTGGTTGCTATATTTTTTTATTTTTGTTAGATTTTGGTGTCATAAAGTGAGTAATTTCTTTGGAATGGTTAATAGGTGATAAACTTTGCATACAAAATCATTTTTTTAATTTCAAATAGGTGATGGAGAGCATTTGTAGAGTACTACACAATGTATTAGGTGGTTTTTCACTTGGATGAGCAAAGAGAGGATTGTACTTGTTTGGAAAAATTTTGGAGTTTGATATTTGAGTGTGATTATGTGAGCATTTAGATGGATTTGAAGGGAAAAAACTTGAAGGAGTTCCTTTTTTACAAGATCTATATATTAGTATAACAAATTATCATATTTGGACCCTTGTGGTTAGCTCACTTGGTCTTGATTGCCACTTTAGGTATCCCAAGTCATGAGTTCAACTCTTGATTTTACCACAATGTGGATGAGGGTTTGTTGCATATCACTCAAGAGGTAATAGGGTCTCACCCTACAAAGAGCTAAGCTCTAGGTCGTTGGGTTAAACTTATGATTCCTTTTGATAAAAAAAAACAAATTATCATATTTGGTGCTTTACAATACAATTTTATAGGTGTTTTTCAGAGTTTGAACTTTGATGGAGACATCTACACATGTTGTATTTTATTTTAAAAACATGGTTGATACGCATGTGAGGCTTGGGATCTTGGTTTAGTGAGAGTTGATTATAAGTATAGTGATGGTGATGATTATGGTGTCATGAATGCTCATGTATATTTGAGCACTGGAACAAGATGATCATGTATGTTGTTGATAGTGTTAAGAAAATGTGTGTTTTCATCTTGCATAATGTTATAATATAAATTAATTTTATGTGTGGTGCACCTAGGGGATCTAGGGATGTGTGCATCATGTTGGTTTGACATTCTTGGGGCCACTTTATGTGTTGTTTGTAACATTAGGTTAGATAATTAATGGGGGTTTGCACATTGGGAGAAACATTTAATATTGGAAAAACTTAGTACTAAAAAGTAAATGTGGGGGAAAATATTTTTGTAAGCTTATGGTATTAGTCACATGGTGTATGTAATATACCACTTGGCGGTTTCGTGCAAGCTTGTGTCTATAAGAGTAAGCACATCAGTAATTGTCTAAGGTTGGCTAGTTGGAGAATTTTGGGTACTTGTCTGTGCTCACTAGCTTCGTTAATGCATCTGCAACATTCTTCAAAGTGTCTACCTTTACTAAACAAACCTTTCCATCTTCCACCATATCCGTCACAAAGTGATATTGCACATCAATGTGCTTCATCTTGGCATGGAAAATAGGGTTCTTTTCCAAAAAAATGTCACTCTAACTATCATAGTAAATTGTAATCTGCCCTGCATTAAAACCAATATTAGAACATAAACGACTCAACCAAACAACTTCTTTGCAGGCGTGTATAGCTGCCATGTATTCAACCTATGTAGTAGACAAAGCGACTACAGCCTGTCACTTGCTCATCCAATTGACTGCACCACCATTTAACATGAAAGTGTATCCACTGGTGGATCTCCTGCTGTCAATGTCCCCTGCCCAATCAGAGTCCACATATCCACGAATGTTGAGATTTCTCTATGATGCAACCAAGTTCCCATGGTAACACAAAGCATATTTTGAAGTTCCCTTTAAATATCTGAACACTCTTCATAGCATCCCAATCTATCCTTCCTAGATTTTCCATAAAATGGCTAAGAACTCCCACTGCTTGGGCAATGTCTGGTCTTGTACAGACCATTGCATACATTAAACTACCAACAACACTTGCATAAGGTGCCCTGGTCATGTCCCCCATCTCAGTGGAAGATTTTGGACAGTCTTCAACAGATAGCTTTGTTCCCTGCAAAACTGGAACAACTAGCTACTTGCAATCATCCATACCAAATCTCTCCAGAACAGTGTTAACATACTTACTCTAGCTAACCCAAAGCTTTCTACTCGTTTTATCCTTGGTTAACTCCATCCCTAGAATATACCTTGCTGCACCTAGATCTTTCATTTCAAACTTTGTAGACAACTGAGAGTTAAGATCAAAAATCATAGACTTACTATTTCCTATGAATAACATATCATCCTGTTATGCCTTGCATAACCACCCCATCTTTTGCCTTGGTCAAAATGGGTCCCCCTTTATGTTTTTTTCCTTGGTTGTTTTTCAAACAAAGTTTGGAGTCTTGATTTTCCAACACTTTGTTTTTCTTTGTTTTGTTCTATCAGAACCGAAACCGGAACCAAATTGGGTTTTGGATCTTCTTTCGAAACTTGTTCTGATTCCCATCCCAACAGTTTTTCTTTTTCCTTATTGTTTTATCTTTATCAGAGCCGAAGCTAGAATGGGAGTTAAATTGGTATCTATTCAAAGTTTCAAAATCAAATCTAGTTCCGCCTCCGCCTCCGCTTTTTGGTCTTTCGTTTTAAACTAGGTTTTTATGTTAAGTTTTCTTGTTTCGGTCTTTTTGTTTTATTTTGTCATTTTGTTTCACTTTTATCTTTGTCGACGGAACTGGACCCAGAACGGGAACCAAGTTGGGAAATTACTCAAGTTTCCAAAAAAAATTTCATTCCGATTTCGTTCCCGCCATTTCTTTGTCGTTGACTTTACTAAAGTCGCACAACAGTAATGTGCTAGTTCCTTTTTCAATTTTGACTCCACTCTATTGCATTTATTGCATTAATTATAGGTGCCATGCATGCGTGAAACTCTGAGTTTTTGCCTTAATTAGGGATTAACACGTAGTTATTACCATTACTATTAAGAGATAGAAGAGTGAACCAGAGTTGCAGTGGAGCTTTTGTGTGAGTGAATCAATTGAAGGAGAGACAGTTGCGCATAGATTGCTTCGAGAAGTTAACCTATTTATTTGCATTTGAGGTAGGGTTTTCTATTCTCGTTCTTCTTTTTATTTTCGTGTTTTCCGTTTTTGTTCATCTTGGATTGTTTGGTTTCGTGCGAATTTCTCTGTAAGTTCGTATGTTTTGGTTTGTTTCGCTTTTGTTTAAGTTCTCTTATTTTCTTATATTGCTTTATGGTTTTGCTTCTTATCTATTTGTTTTCATCACGGTCGTTTTTACGTCTAAGTCGTGACCGCAACATGATGCCCTAGTTTTTAAATGCATAGGTTAAATACGGTTTTTATAGTGAGTAGGGTTTGGTAAATGGTCGTTTTTACTTAGAAATATATTGCGCATTCAATTTGGTTAAATTAAAATAGTGTTAAATTTGTGCCCTAGTTTTTTTTGAAATCGAGAGTTTTTAGTTTAGGGTTTAATGCTTTTCTGTGTTCGTATTTTAATTTAAATATGATGCCCTAAAAAGTATAGTCGTCTCTCAGTCATATGAGGATGGTCTTATTAGGTTATGTTTAAAGCCCCCTTTCGTTTTGGTATAGCCTAGTCCTTAAATCATGAAGTTATTTATCAAACTGTTAAAATCACATACGACGTCATGGTTATTATAGGCGGAAGCGGGATCGGAATTGATTTAGACTTTGAAAATGTTTGATAATTAGTGTCAATTCCATTTTTCATCCCGTCTTCGATTCTGCTTATAGTTAGAAGCAAGCTTTCAAAATAACGATAACCTAGGCGGAAGTAGAACTAGAATTAAACATGAAATTAGAAAATCTAAGTAAAACCAAATCGGTTTCCATTCCGGTTCCGGTTCTGGTTACCATTCAAATTCTGACTCCGGGTGTTACTTCTTGTTACTGTAATCTCAATGCTTATTTTAACTCTAAGCCCGATAGTGTGTTAAAAAGAGACTGTTTAGAATGTTTTTCTGCTTGGTTCCGCCTCCACTATCTATATAAAGGGTAAGGTTTTAAAGCATATTTTGTGATGTTTATTCAAGGATCTAATTAGAGTTTTTGTTGTACGAAAGCTAAAGAATGTCAGGAGTATCAAGAGAGGCTTCCCAAAGGAATCGTCCTGTAGAAACTTCAAAAGCTACAACTAAACCTAAGAAGATTAAGCTGGAGCAGCTACCTTATACTTTGAGGTATAACCATCGGAGTCCTACTGCCATTGCAAGCAAGGTGGAATCTGATTGGTCTAATATAATTGACACCTGTACACATCTAAAAATGGTCACGGTTAATCAAACCTATTAATTAATTAAATATGAATTATTTAATTAATATTCTTAAGTCATCTACATATAAATAAATTTAATTATTTATTTATATTGTTCATTTTCTAATTTTGCTAATTTAATTAAATAAATAAAGTTTATTTAATTAATGCTATCTTCTTCTTAATTAATTAAATAGATTTTACAATTTATTTAAATTAATTATCACAAGTTTAAATTCTAAATTTAAATGATATTCTTCTCTCCACATTTAATTAAATATTTTTGATATTTAATTAAAACACATTTTCCAAATTTCTCACTCTTCCCACCAAATTAAATATTCTTAATATTTAATTAAAAGGCTTTTTCTCTTCTCACATAATTAAATATTTTCAATATTTAATTAAAATCTTTTCATATTTCTTTCACACATAATTGAATATTTATTTATTTAATTATGAGAGACACCTTTCAAATTGTCTCTTCATTCTCCATCTGTCTCTTAAAATTCCATCCTCTTTTTCGAATTCTCGATCTCTCACCGTTTATTCTAACAAGTTTGAACTCGACTGTCAATCTTGGCTAATCGAATTCCTACCTTCAAAAATCTATAAATACAACCCTCTTATGAGTGGAAAAGGACCTCAAATCTCAGATTTTCATGCGTAGTTACTATAGTCGCATCTTAGCATTCATAGCATTTCAATTTTCATAGCTTAATCTAGTAGCAATGCGTATGCATTTTTAATAATCTCATTCTCTCAAGTTGCCAATTCTACAAGCTGCTGTTTTAAACAAACTGAGAGCAAGCATCTTGAAACGAATCCTTGGAGATAGAGGACGATGGAATGAATTTGAAGAAACTGTGATTTAGAGTTTGCATTTACTTTCTTTAATTTAATTTCTTCAATCTAATGTTTCATTGGTGTATTGGTTTAGATTCAATTTGATTGAAACTTTTTAACATACACATTTTTGGCGCCCACCGTGGGGCATCCCCCTGTATTAATCTTTTTCTTGCAGAAAATCTTATGTTTTTACAGGTGACAAACTGAAAAATTCACTTTGGCGCATACGATCCTCAATTTAGCACATCCATAGACTGTTTCAGCGCATCCACAGACTGTTTTCACGCATCCAGAGACTATTTTAGAGCATATGGCACCTGTTTTAGCGCATACGAGCCTTCTTTTAGCGCATCTAGGTTAGAGAATCAAAAAGGGAAGAGGAAACAAAGGAAAAGCTTCTTATGAAATTATCTTTCTATTGTATCAAGTGTTTTTAAACACTTCGGGAGCAATTATAATTTCATTCTTAAATTGTTGTCTGGATTCGATGTGACTGCGGCCAGAGGTTTTATTGATGTATGGGGAATAAAATGAAGCAAACCCAGGATAGACATGTAAATATGAATTAACCAATCCTAGGATAGTCACCAAACATAAATTTTCTTTTGGTTAAAATGAATCCCATGTTTTTGGTGAAGCAACATCTTCACTTAGTGTAGAGAATTGTCAATTTGGGATTTAAAATTGAACCATTATTGTTTGATGTGATTGTGGGTAATAGGTTTATGCTCTCCCCTTAATTGGGTGATCAGAACACCAGACTTACCTTTTATTTTCTACAATTTAATGCTTTATTACATCCTTTAGAAGGCCTGCTCTTGTGGGAAAAAGTACTCACCCAAGAGGAACGACCTAAGTGGGAACACCTAAAGCCAAGGTTTCCAACCCACTTTAATCAAAAGCAAGTTGTTGATGAAAATCCAACTTGACAGTAGTAGGCAGGATAACCATCCCCAAATCCTTTGTTCTAAATGTTGGGAGGTCTCTCGAGGGAGTATATCTATTGCCACACTGAATGAAAATACTTACTAAGAACCATAGTGTAGTAGCCAGCCGTGTCAGTATCCAAACATCATTTTGATCATAGTGCAAGGGGAGGGAAGAATCTGCCCCCAAGACACTCACCATATAATCACCACGGATTGTTTGCTCAGGGGATTTGGTATCCACTTCCGCCACCTTGAGTAGGCACCTGGAAAAGACAAAAACACGGGCGCCCTCTAGGGGGTGACATGGCTGTGTGAGTCAACGCGATTTCAAGTTGTGGGCTGTGATTTCTATGATGACCTATTTGACAACTAAGAGTGAGTCTACTTGGAATGCTTATTTTGTTCAAAACCTGTGAAAATCTCAAGAACATACACTCAATGTTTTAGATTCTGTGTCTTTAAAAACAATTGTCTTCCTATTGCATGTTGTGTTTTCAAAACATTAATTTAGATAAGATCATCCGAAAACTTTAAAATATGGGTGATAGGGAAGAAAATCTTGTTCATAGGCTTTATGGAAATGGCTCAAATCAAGAGATAATAGAAGAAATGCTTCTAGAAGCTAAACAAGATCCACAGTTTCTCTTAGCTATGGAAAAGATCTTAGAGCAAAATAAAGAAGGATACTTTCTTTTATTGGCAAAGCAAGGTGCCAAATTGCCCTCTGACTACAATATGGAGAAAATTAAAGAAAATCTTGAAAAGAAGGAAACTCCCTTAAACGATCTTAGTACTCTTACCCAACAAGTAAGAGCACTCCAAAGGAAAATCAAGGAAATAGAAGGGGGCACAAATAAAAAGTCCTTTGATGGAAATATGAATGTGACCTTTTCTCCTCCAAAAACAACATCAACCAAATTCAATGTTTCTGAATTTTTGGAAAGGTTAAAGGGGAAGCCCAAATCTAAACCATCAAGTAACATTGACCATTCCTGTCATGCCATGCATTTATCTTCATCTCCCATAATTCAAAATTAACCTCATGGTTCTTCCACCGAATTCAATGATCCCATTCAATTACCTTCTTCTATCATATTCTCTACATCCAGTGATTCATTTCAATCTACACATCTCGATCAAAACATTCTTTCCACTCCATCCCATGATACCAAAATTCTACAAACCCTTCCAATCTTTGATCAAGATCCTATATCTCAAGAATCATATGATGATCCCCTCCTTTCATTATTCGCCCATGATAATCCTCTTCCATCTCAAGAACAAAATATTCTTCCAAGTCCTTCCTCCATCCCATCTTATGAATTCATACCCTCTCATGACTCAATCACATCCCAGGAGCATGACAATTCTTCCATCCTATCTAAAGCTTCCCTTCCATCTAATGATCAAGCTCCTCCATCTCCTTCATCTAATGATTCTTTTCCAAGTCAAGATCAAAGTATCCCATCATCCTCATGTCAAGGGCTCATCACACCTCTTCGAGAAATGCCAACATCATTTGATCATATGGTTGAAAACATTGGAAATTTCTCCACCATAACTGTTGAAGACAATGATCAAAATCAATCCATCAATGAGCACTGTGAGGATATGTCTACCCCATCTAGTGATCAAATCAACATTCATCAAGAGCCATTTTTTAGTTTTGATCAAGACCCCTCCTACAAAGATCTATTTCAAGGAGTGTTGATGATATTTGATCCTATTGACATAATCCAAAATCCTTCCACCAATGATCGTGTTGACAAGGTCTCTACATCAGCTAATGAGTTAGAGGACATATCTCAAGAATTTATTCCAAAGCATGATCAATATCTTTCACCAATTTCTAGCAATGATCCTTTCCAAAATATATGGACATCCTTTGACCTCATGAAATTTGAGAAACTTCCTATGCCTACTGAAGATATCCAAGAAAGAAATCCATTCTTTGAAATTAACCCATGTCAAGAACTTGATCCAAAGCATGTCGAAAGCAATTATGAAATCATTTGATATCAAGAATTTGTATCTCCAAGCTACTACAATGATATAATGGACACTCTCCTATCCATACAAGATGACCATGTCCCTATAGCACATACTCATCCATCTACCCATGAGATGCTTTCTTTGGATGGACACATAGATGATCTTCATTCAAAACAAAAGTCTCATACTCTTACTGAGGAACAAGAGTCCCCTACTCTTAACATTTGTACACATGATCAAGAAATAGAAAAATCCAAAGACATGTCAGAAATGGGTCATGAAGAATTCTACAGAGGCGGTGAATTAGAAACATCATGTGAAAGCATATCAAGAATCAATCATGAGGAAGAATTTTATGTGGACAATGAATCATCAACACTTCTTGAAGAAATAGTATAATCTGATATTTCACAAGATCAAGCTAAGGATATCAATCAGGCATTTATCCCACAGATAAAGGATCCTATCACTTATAAATTTGGATCACTCACCTTTATAAGGGAAAATCATCTTATCAATAAGGAAGCTATCACCTTTGAAGATCCACCACAGAGTAGAGAAGGAGCAACACCTTGTTTCCAAGGGAAATCATATCCTTTTGCAAATAAAATTTTTCAACAGATGAATTATCAAGGCAAAGGATTAGGCCTACATGAACAGGGTATCCTGGAACCAGTACAAATTATTGAAAATCCTAAGAATCAAGGCCTTGGTTACTTGACAATCAAGGGATATGAACATATCAGTGATACTTCCACAAAATTGGGGGCAACTTTGTCTCAAGCAAACGTCAACATAGGGAGCACGAAGAATCCTTATGATGAAACCGATGTCAATACTACAACCCACCATGTCATGAATCTTCATCCACCCATCACCCCATCCACGAATTGGGACCAACGTCAAAAGAAAGACTTGAATCAAAGCATGAAAAATGTTATCAAGGAAAAAGAAGCTAAAGAGCATATAGGACAAATCAAATACATATGGATACCAAAGAATACAAAGAAAAATTATCCCTATCAAACTCCATCAGTCAAAGAAACTATGGGGAAAAATAAAAAAGGGGCAAGTATCCATCAAAGATGTCCACAAAGGAAAAAGCAGGCTTCTCAAGCAACGTACAAAGTGTATCAAGCAGTTGGTCCTAATTCCATGCTCACTTCCATATCCACTCATCACTGCTCATCTTCCCAAGTTTGGAGAGTCAAAGGTTCCAAACATTCAACTAGTCCACCTTTTATTCCTAAATGTACTCCATCCATGCCTCTACGCATGATATCCAATTCTAGGCCAATACAATTTTGAGGAGTTATATTCTGAAACATTTACTGAAGATGTGACAGGGAGAACTTTAAGAATAGTTGAGTCTGGCTTGGCTCACATCACCTTATTTCCTCTATTGATCCAATGCCCAAAGTTGATTCTGACAGCAGTGGGAGCTTACAATCTAGCCACTAGGCAAATGGATTCACAGGACAATGTGATCATTGATCTAACTCCTCAAATGTTCCAGCACATGTTTAAAGTCCCCGATCCAAAGAACCTAGTACAGTTAAGTGAGGCACGTGCTTTATAGATCTATAGCCAACACAAGGAGGCCAACAAGGCTCACTTGAACAAAAAGTGGTTGAGAACAGAGAAGAAGTCTCTGACCAAACTCCATGATCAACCAAAGAGAAAAAAAAATTACAAGGAGGTATCGGACCTGATAATGATGTTGTCTAGGGCCTTTGGGAAGAGGGATGCATTTCATTTAAAGGAGTGGATGTTTCCCTTTATTCAGATAATCTTTAATGGCACCCAACAGTTTGATTGGCCAATGATTGTTTCAGATGCCATTCATGATCAATTAACCAGAATTAGGGAAACCAAAAGCTTTTTCATGACCTCTTATGCTGTTTATGCAGAAGCAAGAGTAGGTATATTTCCAGGTTTGAATAGGGTGGGGATATTGGGAGAAGCTAATGGGCAGAAGAAGTATGGAATCACTATGACCAGCTATCCCTACAGGTTGTTGAAACTCAATTCAGAAGGGTTAATGATGCATTCCTATATGTAATCATTAACCAGCTTAATGGAGATGCAGGATATAGATTGAGCCAAGAGGCTATGGCTTTTATTACAGAATGGGGATGTTGGTACATTCAATACCCCAAGTTCACATACTTCAGGCTGGTTGGATTTGAGGGTCATCCCCACTTACTGCCAAGGTGGTGTAGCAATAGGATGGTGTTGATGGATTTTTTTTATCAAGCTCTAGGGGTTAATGCCCGATTTGGGTTAAAGCACAAAACAGGTTGCCATAAGTTTCCCATGCAATTGGGTGAATATAGCTGCTCACATCTTGTGGGAGCTAAGGTAGTGTGCAGTGAATTGATACATTTGAAGCTAGGTTTGTACACTGCTCGGAAGCACTTTGATCCCAAGAAGAAAATGACTGCTTTATTGGCTTCGATCTTTGACAAGTATTTCAACCTGTTAGAGGACTTCTGGAGAGATTTGCAGGATGAGTATGACCTCAGGAAAATGAATTATGAGAGGTTTCCTGTGGTGCTCATGGTAGAATTTGGGGTCAAAGATGACATTCCTAACACATTGGTAGATGATGGAGTTGTATTGGATCCAGCATATGAAGCTTTGAACATTGGGACTAAAATTTTGGATCCAGTTGATTGGGATAGTGAGGAAACTATTGACATCAAGCAGATAGGGCAAGCGGTCCTGGATAGAAGCATTCAATGGATTGTTCTAAGAACCAAAACTCCTCAGGGACCAGCTCCTAAGAAGGGGAAAGGATATAAAGGAATCAAGAGAAAGACGCCTCCCAAGGGGCTTTTGGAATTCTTACCTCTGGACATTGAAGAGATTGAGCTTGAAGCTTTTGCTCAAGATTTACCTGAAGTACAAGAGGAGGAGGTCCAAACAGGACCTGTGGTTTCAACACCAGCAATAGGTGAGTCATCTACTCAAGTCCCACTTACAAAGTAGTAAGGTGAAGAGATGCCTAAAGGGACCCTTCATGATATTGCTAAATCCATGAAGGGAAAAGAAGTAGAGGTGGAGATTCATGACATTGGAACGGACTCTGATGAGACTTTTTCAGAGAAAGATGCACAAGAAAAGATGCCTCTAGAGGAGGATACTGAATAGGTGTTGAAAGAGGAGGATTAGTGGGCACTATTTGAGGAGGCAAAGAAGGCTTCAGATGATCAAGCACACGCTGCAGCAATAAAGAAGCAAAAGGTAATTGATGCCAAGGTACAAGCTGATGCCTTACTCCAGCAACAACAAGTAGAAGCCAAATGAAGAGCAAATGAAATAGAAAAGCAACAAAGGCAAAAGGAGCAAGAGCTCAAGATCAAAGAAGAGAATGATAAGGTGGAATTAATACAGAAAATTAATGATCTTGAGGAAGAAAAGGCAAAGCAACGAAGGGAAAGGGAAGTTCTTGTGGCCAAATTGAAGCTTGTTGAAGAGGCTTATAAAGAGAAAGAGGAAGCAAAACGTATGCAAAAAGAGAAAGATGTCGAGGAGTTGACCAAAAACTTGCAAAAGGAAAAGGAAGATGCAGATAGACTTAGGGAATTGGAGGAAGAGAGAAATCGGGAACTTGAGAAGAAGAGATTAGAAGAAGAAAAGTTGAAAAAGGAAGAAGAAGAGAAGAGGGTACAAGAACAACAGGATAGGGAGGAAGCTGAAAAGCTTGCACAAACAAATGTGGAGCAAAACAACAAGAGATACAAGGGGTTGATTCTCAACCTCAAGTAATTGTGCAACCACCCTCTACTACTGCTGTTACTTCTTCTTCAACTATAATGACCACTACTCTAGGTGCTCCCACTTGGTTGAAATTGGATCTTCAAAAGAGATTAGTGACACCTTCACAGCCTCTCAATTGGAACGATATGATGAAGGAAATTAAGAAAGAAAGGCCTAAGAAGAAGGCCAAGATCCTACATTCCACCAGACTCACCGACAGAGGAGAAATTATTGCTGAATGTGCCATACCAATGATGGATAAGGATGTAGGAGACATGTAATTAACTGATTATCAATTGGGCACTGTTAACTTAGGGAGACCCACAAGAGACCAACAAATGAACTTAATAGATGTGGTAGCTTCATCCACTAAATCCAGAATGATGAAAGATAAGCAGAGAAAGGATGAGCTTAAGGCTCAATTAGATCAACTGCCTACTTTCTCAAAGAGTGTTTCTTCTCCGAGGTCACAACAAGATTCCACCATTGAAACCCCAATTTTGCTTAGTAAGAAAGAAGTGGATGATTTGTTACAGGTAAGGAGTAAGGCAGAGATGTTGGATAGGTGGACTGATAAAATAAATTAGGAAATAAATGAGGTGTTGGACAATAGTTTTGAGGTCCACAGGATGACAGAGGAATTAATAGGAGAAATGAATCAATATGTCAAAGTATTGGGAGAACAGGAGGAGGAGTACAAAGGATATAGCCAGAAGCTAAAAGAGGTCCTTAAATTTCCGAAGTCCACTCTTCTAGAACAATCAATACTTGAAGAAGATAACAAAGATTTCTTGGAAAAGACTTCCCGCATACTCCGGTTTAGATCAGACTTTTTATACAAGCATAAAAATGAAGTTCAAGATTCTGTCAAGGATTTGAATGAACAGTTTAGGAGTTGGAAGTAGTTATTTCTGTCATAGTAAATGTTAACATACCGGTAAAGGAAGGCCTACCTTTGAGCCAAATAAAGGAGAAATGGGATGATAGGTTTAAAGAGGTCATGCAAAAAGGAGATGATGGAGAGGATTTACTGGTAGATCGATCAATGGATATCAAAGAAGAGATAAAGGTAGCTAAAAGGGAGTTAACAAAGCTAAAAGACATGAGAGGGTTTGCTGCTGTAGAGTTAGAAAGGATCAAGTTTGAAGACAGTTGGGTTCATGGGCCGGAATTGGACATGCTTCAACAAGTCTTCTCCAGTTATGACGAGTACATTGCAAAGCAAAATTCACATGCATAATTGATAAAATCTCATGCATGCATGGATTTCTTCTTTTCTCCGCATGCAGGATTGGCAGTTTTAGAGGCGCATGGCTTTCTTTTCTCTTCTATCTTCTTCTCTCTAGTTTAACTGAATGGTCATGATGGGAACTAGAGATCAAATTGATCCGAGTTTCCAAGAAGACTTCAATTCCTAAAAAGGTGGATTGACTTAAGATAGAAAGGACTTCAAATTTTTTGTACATCTATAAATACCCATGGGGTATCATATTGTAAGGGTTGGCTAATAGAGAATAGAATTGGCCACCTGATAGTAGGAGATAGAATTTTTCATAGTTGTTACAGAGATACTTTGTTATTTATAGTTGAATATAATTACATGTTTTTACGCAATATAGTGTTGGAATTGAGTTTATTTGATAAGGTTGATGAATTATAATCTATTTGTATGCCAGTGATTGTGTTGAAGCATAGGTGTTTCTTATGTGATGAAAGTCATTAGAAGAAACCAAATTTAAGGATTATTTCATTAGATTATCTATGAATTGAATTTATTGAAGTCTGTTGATCTATGATCTTGGCAATGAATGAGAGTGTGTTCTTTTGGAATCTTTGAAATATTTATGATGTGTGATTGTGATGTTAAATTAAGCACCTTAGATGCATACAATAGTATGGATTATTCTGTAAATTGAATCATGCTATGGTTTTCTTGATCTATTGGAAAAACATTCATTGTTGAAGATATATGTCTGGATGCTAGATAAGTTTTATTCATGTTTTATTGATGTACGCCCTAATCTATCTTTTTCTTTTGTTTAAAACCCCCTTTCTTTATTAAGAACAGTTCGATGAATAATTCATTGCTTTTATTCCTTGTTACCAGCACAAGCCCCTTGAATATTACAGTTGCATGGACCAATTGAGTGACACCGGACAATTGAAAACCAACTACTAGGACCTTGGGAGTTAGGCTACTATATGTTGTCTTTCTTTTTCAGGAGAAATAGAGTAGAAATATTCTATTTAAATGTTGTTTGTGTCATTTTCACCATCAACACATCCACATACAAGGTAATAATAAGCAGACGATCATTTTTAGATTTATAATACACATAGTGATTAGATTTTGATCTCACAAATCCCATAGACAACACAAAAGTGTCAAATTTCTAGTACCACATTCTAGGAGACTGCTTCAAACCATATAGATATTTCTTTAATTTGCAAACTAGACTTTCTTTACTTCTTTCAACGAAGTGCTCAAGCTGGGACATGTAAATTTCTTCTTCTAGCTCTCCATGGAGAAATGTTGTCTTCACATCCTTCTGCTTGATCTCTAAGTCATATGTTGCTGCTAATGACAAAATAAATTTGATAGATGTCAACTTTGTTACAGGGGAAAATATTTCTCCATAATCAATTCCCTCTATCTGGGAAAATTCCTTTGCAACCAACCTCACCTTATATTTTTCAACACTGCCATCTAGACCAGTCTTCTTCTTAAATACCCATTTACAGCCAATAGGCTTTCGTCCTTTAGGCAAAGGTACCAAATCCTAGATTTCATTCTTCTTCAATGATTCCATTTCTTCATTCATGGCTTCCAACTAGGAATTTGAATTAGACATATTAATTGCCTCTTTTACAGTCTTAGGCTCATCAATGTTAGTAATCAAGGCATTGGTACAAGTCGAATCTAACATAGAGAAACCATACCTATCAGGTTGTCATTTTTCACGTGTAGAACTTCTTACTAGCTAAGGTTGTGGTTCTTCATCTTCATAACTCTTTGAGTTGCTTGAACTCTCCTCAGTTTCAGGTACACCATGTAGTTCCTCTTTTTCTGGAGTTTGAGGAATCTGAACTACATCATTCTTCTTTTCTGTTTGATCTGTCTCTAACTTTGGATCAACTATTGAAGGTTTCAGCTCACAAAATATTACACTTTTGCTATACAGAACCTTCTCATTATTAGGATTTCAAAGCTTGTATCCCTTCACACCAATGCTATAGCTGATGAAGATACATTTAACATCCTTGTTCTCCAACTTTGATATTTTCTCATTCTGCACATATGCATATGCCTCACAACCAAAGACACAAATATGTCTCAGAGAGGGCTTCTTACCAAACCACGCTTTCAAAGGTGTTTTGTCTACAAGAGCAGAACAAAGTGAATGATTTACTAAGTAACATGTTGTAGCCACAACCTCATCCCAAAACTTCTGCTCCAGACCAACAATATTCAACATACTTCTCACTCTCTCCATTAATGTTATGTTCAACTTTTTGACAACTCCATTCTGTTGTGGAGTATAAGGTTTAGTTTTATGCCTTTTAATCCCATGGTCTTTGCAGTACCTTTCGAAATCTGCAAAACAAAACTCACCGCCATTATCCATCCTTAAGCATTTAATTTTCTTTCTAGTCTAATTCTCTACCAAGGTTTTAAATTCTTTAAACCGACTAAACACTTTTGATTTACTCTTAAGAAAGTATATAAATTCCCTTCTCGAATAGTCATCAATAGAAGAAACATAATATCTAGAATTCGATAACGAAGGAATATTCACTGGACCAAACACATCAGAATGAACATAATCCAGTACACCAGAAGATTTATGAGGACTCGAATAAAATGAAACACGATGTTGCTTTCCATAAATACAGTGTTCACAAAAATCAAACTCAAGGTTACAATCAACAAGCCCTTCAACAAGATTTTTATTTTTCAAGGTTTTTGAACTTTTCTCACCTATGTGACCAAGTCTATGATGCCACAACATGGTATTCTCTGCTGGGAGTTTCACCTCCAAGGCATTTGCACCCAAAGGAGCTTCATCATCCTTCTTTACAGGAACAACATTTCTTGACTTTGTAGAGACATTACATTGAACAGGATGTGCATCCAGCTTATATAGAGTGCCAGTACATACACCCTTAGCCAACACCATAGCACCTCTAGCCATTTTACATCCTTTACTTGAGAAAGAAACTTCCACACCAACATCATTCAAATTACTGACAAAAAGTAAGTTACGAGCCAAACTTGGTATGTGTAGCACGTCACCAATCCCTTTGATTCTTCCCTCAGGGAATTATATTTTGACTCTTCCACGACCAACAATCTCCAATGTTGAATCACTTGCCAGGTACACCTTTCCACCATCATACTTTTTGTACTAAGTGAACCAATTTCTATGAGATATCATGTGAAAAGATGCACCAGAGTCAACTAGCCATACATCATTTGATGCCTGAGTTGCCAAGGTTGCAATGAAGGTATCTACATCACTCTGACAAGAGTCATTATCTGAATAGTTTCTCTTGTTCTTCTTCCCCTTACAATCCTTTTGGATATGACCAGGCTGCCTCTAGTTCCAGCATTTCACCTTGGACCTTTTACCAGGAGACTTTGATCTCCCTTCAAATTTGGATTTAGACTTCTTGTCCTTCTTTTTTCCTTTCTCCTTCTATCTACCTCGAGCAACAAGGGCCTCTTTGGCCATCTTTGAAGACTTCCTATGCATCTCTTCAGACAACAGTGAGGCAACAACGTCTTCCATCTTGAAAGTAGTGGTCGTACTTCCAATAGCCATTACAAGATGATCCCAAGTGTCAGGTAACGAACACAACAAGAGCATGCAACGATCCTCCTCCTCTATCTTCACACCCACAGACACCAACTAAGCAACACTCATATTAAATGAGTTTAGATGGTCTGCAACAAATACACCTTCTTCCATTTTTAAGGAGTACAACTTCTTCCTCAGGAATAACTTATTTACTAGAGACTTTCCTTGATAAATGTCACCAAACTTCTTCCATAACGAAGTTGAAGACTTCTCCTCATGGACATTTAGGAGTACAAAATTGACCAGAATAAGTCTTATCAATCCTCTCGCTTTTCTATCTGCAAGATCCCAATCTTCTTGTTTCATACCTTGTGGCATAGTTCCAGACACAGCAACCTAGAGGTCTCTATCCACAAGCAAGTCTTCCACTTTGAGTTTCCATAGCTCAATGTTGCCGCCATTGAATTTTTCAATCTCTACTCTACCTGAAGTACTCACCATCTCAAATAGAGCTTCGTTCTAACTTTGTGGGACTCCCACTAGAACAGTATTAGCACAAAAAACTAGCTCTACTAACAAGGATAACACAACTGGCCAAGCTCTGATACCACTTGATAGGAAAATAGACAGTGCAAAATACGATTTCCTAATGCTAAAACTATAGAGGAGAAGTGCAAAGACCAGTTTAAAAAACTTTCTTACATTTAAGATGCACGTACATAGTGAGACAAGAGTAACAGAAAGAAAAAAAGTCATAGAGATAAACCAGATTTACGTGGGAAAACCCTTACGGGAAAAAACCCACCAGACCAAGAGCAATCACTTTATATTACAGTAAAAGATTAAATACAAAAATTACAGACTTCTTGTTTTTACTACACTCACTATTACAATGCTTTTCAACATACAATGAATACTTTGCCACCCTTCATAACTATATCAATGTAATCAACTGTTACAAGTCTTACATCACATTCCCCTTACCAACCAATCGAGTTTCTTAATAATACACCTCTGTCTAACATGCGAATCTGATCCTTGACGGACTGACCACCCTACAAACACGCATCGGACTGCCCAAGTCATTAATTATTCTTTCCATAATCATATTCTGCCATCCACCGAAACATTTCTTGTAGTTAATGCATGCACCACTTCAATCTTTGGCTAACCAGTCATTGATTACTTTCCATGTGTCGCCTTTCCATTCTTTCACTGCTTTCAGTTGAGTCAAATCGATCAAACCGTTGTTGAACTGCTCTTACCATGCTACCTCACCAAGCCAAAGGGACCACCATGGTATGGTAGTGTCACTTCAGTACCGCTCAGCTCCTTCTTAGCCTCTGCGGTTTGGCGGTAGACATACCGCACCATCGCGACAAAGCAAAGGAACCGCTGTGGTATGGCGGTAGGCACATGACTACCCATTTTCCACCTTTGCCATAGCCACCATAGAGCTCAGACCAACCCTCTATGGTATGGTGGTGCAACTGCCAAACTGTGAGGCTGAACAAAGCCTCTCGCAATATGGAGGTAACCGCCAGTGATGGTCGTTGAGAACACCATGCTACCTCACCCTGACTGCAAGACCTCCGCGGTAAGGAGGTAAGAAACTTCTCTAACCACCATAGCTTACCATGCCTACCACGACATGGCCAAAATGCCATCGCGGTATGGCAGTAAGCAATCTTCACAGACTGTCATCCTTCATCATAGCCACCGCGCCACCTTTGAGCACCCCTCGTGGTAGGGAGGTAAGCAATCAAACCGACTGCCCAATCCACCGTACTACCACTAGCTTAGGACAGAGACCTCGTGGTATGGCGGTAACACTACCCAACCGTGGACAGACAAATAGAGGCCTGCGGTACAGTGGTAAACCGCACAATCACGCCTCTAAGAAGAGCTCCCAGTGGTAGAGAGTTAAAGATTGAGAAAGAAGATAATTCACCAAGTCTTTTACAGATATTCAAACCAATAAATTGAGGCATCTTTTCCAATAGGGACAAGGAGTGAAAAGGACATAGCAAGGGACCCAAAAGTGTTATGACAAGTCCTATCCATTGGGCACATAGTCAAGCAAGGAAAAGGAACAAACACCAAACCCAAACCCAAGCAAAAAAACCAAAAATGACACACCAAAAAGTGATTATGTACAAGGCAAGTTGGCACCTACCAAATAAAGAGGAAAGAACAACTCACACGAAACCATTGACAAGTTGTGAGAAGAAAGACCTAGACTTGAAAAGGCTTGTTAATGCATGTAGCTTCCAAAGTAGGGTGGAGGTCAGAGCTACCCAAACATGAGCATTGTAGCAGAAGAATCCACAGACTTCAATATTCCCAAGTAACCATTTTGTATCATAAACCCCATCCTAATGCAAATAGTCCCATATGAAAGTGTTTAGAAAAATCTCGACTATTTCCTGAGACTTCATCAATAGAATTGTGATCCCTTAAATGTCTACCCTATTCTAAAATGCAAATCTAACTATTATGCACTAATGGAAAAACACAAAAGATACACCTCAAGATTATCCTAAGGAATGATAATGCAAAGAAATAAGATAACAAAAAAAGACAAGTGATTATACCTTCTTTGCTGCAAATTCCTTGGTTGGCCCTTGATGTTGAAAATCGTGTGTGCTCCTTGGATGGCTATTGAAATGGTGTATACAAGGTGTGCAATGTGATCAATGCAAGTACTAATGGATAAATGGCTTGGCTAAATGCTTGCAAGTTGAATGAATAATTTGGTAGCATAAGGGTGCAAATGGCTAAGTCTCCCTAAATGAGAGAAGAGAGGGGGTATTTATAGAGCAATTTTAATTCTCTAGAGAATTCAACGGTTGAGATTAAGCCAACAAGGTCAAGATGGAGGGCTATGGTGATTTGAGGACTCATAAGCCCTCACATCTTGACATGTGGAATGTGAGATGATGTGGAAGTGAGGTGGAAGAAAGGTACATGATGTGGAGGAAAGACAAGTACCTTGCAGGTACCTTGGGGGATAAGAAGATTTCCTCAAAAAAGAACTTGTCCCCAAATGAGAGTGAAAAAGACATTTGAGGAATTTTAGAATTCCTCAAAAATCTCTATGGGGAATGGGAAGGTGGTTGGAGAATTAAATATGAATTAAAAATTCACATGCTTGAGAGAATCTAATGGATAATAGAGGGTTTCCAAAAAGGTGGGGATTTGCCACATGTGAGTGATGTGACAAGTCCAAAGTTCTAAAAGTCTTTGGAGCATGTGAAATGACAAGTCAAATTTTCTAGAACTTGCATGGGGATAAGGTAAGCCTTGGAAGGATAAAATGTCAATTAAAAATTCATATGGGGAAAAGAGGGGCCTAGGGTGAATAAATGTGAATTAAAAATTCACATGGGAAAGAGAGTCAAGGCCAAGAAAGGCAAATGAAAAGGTTGACTTAAAAAGGCATGCTAAATGTGGCTAATGACCTTGATTAAGGTTGTGCAAACATAGGATTAGGATAGTTAATGAAAGATTAGAAGCAAGTGGAAGGTTTTGGAGGATGTGACACTAATCTTGATTAAGTGGTGCACATCCTAATCATGGATTAATTTATTTAATCCAGATTAAAAGAAGATTATGGAGGATGTGACAAGGAGAGATAAAATAAGGAATTAAAAATTGATTTTTAATCAAAAGGTTAAGTGACTAAATTAAATAAATTGACCTATTTATTTAATTTAGAGAAGAAAAGGTGTAAGGTAAAGTATTTAATTATTCAATTACATACTTTAGGAACCTTAGGGAGAAAATGAAATAATGATTAAATAAATTATTTAATCATTATTAACGAAGTAGACGAATAGAGAAAATGATTTTGAACATGTGGAAGTGGTCAAATTTAGATGTCTACAAGAGTAATCTCCCACATTTGTAGGACAACTAAGGAGACAAATGAGGTTGGGGAGGAGAGGCCAACCGAGGAGGATTGAAGTGAGGAGTAGGGTTGAGCAGGCACAAGAGGAGGTAGAGATGGATGCGATGAATGTGGATGTTCATGTGGTGGATCCATTAGCAATATTACCAAATGTACTAGTTGATGATCCTATGGTTTTATTGAGGGGAGCCTAGGTGAGGCTACAGGTGAGGGAGGAGGAGCTAAGGAGTGCAAAGGTGGAGGTGCAGAGGATGACGAAGATAGGGCAAAGAGAGTTTGATGTTGTTGTGGGTCGGTTGATGATAGATGTACGTGATGTAGAGAGAGGGATGAGGTGTGAGCAGAGATGAGGGAGTACGGGGTGAGCTATCTAGGGTGACCTAGGATCGGGATAGGTTAGATGCGGTGATGACCATAGCATAGATATGTGGACAACTAGAGTTCAAAGGGGGAGCATAGCATGTCTCAGTGGAGTGTCTTCAGCGGGCTGAGAGGGAGATGGAGACACTGAGGGTATAGATGGTAGGACTATTAGGGAGAGGACAAAGCTTCGGGAGAGGGTATCTACTAAAGAGATATCCCTAGACGAGGCGAGAGCAAGGGTTGAGGCAGTAGAGGCCCAGCTAGCGACAGTGCAGAGGGAGAGGGACACAACGCATGCAGATGTACAGGCCCTCTAGGAGGAGAGAGATAGTGCACAGAGATATGTGTAGGTGATATAGGGGGAGAGAGATGATGCATAGAGATAGGTTCAGATCTTATAGTTTCAGAGAGATGCAGTAGTGGCCCGAGAAGAGAGTGTTGAGAGAGATGTAGCATAGAGTCAGTCACAGGTAGTGCAAGGTGATGGGGATGGTACAAAGTTAGTTATACAGGGATTGTAGGCATAGTCACAGACTATATAGGTAGAGAGAGAGAGGGCCACAAAGTAGGTACAACTGCTGATGATAGTGTAGGAGGCATGGGAGCAGGAGAGACGAGCTATTAGTAGAGAGCAGGATAGATACAAGCATGATAAAAATGCTGCCAGATATTAGGTTGGACAAAGAGATGAGTACATGCAGGAGGCGACCTACTGGAGGTGTGCTTATGAGCAGGCAGTTCCAGATCCAACATAATGCACAGTGCGCTATGTCAGGCAGGTACCTCAGGTGTCGACACTGTCCCAGTCTTTAGGGGCACGTACCAGAGGGTATAGCGACTTTCAGCCAACTCCTCCACACTTTGGTGGTTATCGGGGGAATCCTGGTCATGATTCTTAGGGGACTCCGACACATAGAGGACTAGTGCCTGATTCTCCTCAAAGATCAGATGTGGGTAGCTTAGGGAGTAGGTGACAAGATACCAATTTTTTGACAAGTACAGGATGGAGATTTAGCACATATTAGCAGGGAGCAGATGTGATCTACATCCTTGTATTGTGCTCCTTATTTGAGGATGATATGTATGTGATTATGTTTTGGATATTATGATGAGATGGACATTGTATGATTTTGATCATGATATGCAATAGTCCTCATGGACATTATGCCTTATACTTATGTGATGAATGATGTATGTTATGCGTATGGGTATATATTTATGTTCTTATGATAAATGATGTAATATGTGCACATGTATATGATGATTTATGTTTATGTGGATTATTTGACTATGCATGATGTTAATGATTTATTTATGCGTTCATGGATGATGTGATGATGCATGATGTTGACTATTTATGTATGGTAATGTTGTTGTGTATATGATGTAATTAGTATGGACCTAACAATTTATTTGTAGATGGTGATGCATGTATGAATGTGATTATGGAAATATATGGATAAATAAACCTAAGATACTTAACCTAATGAACTTATGCAATATGGATGGAAAATGAACTGACACACTAAATACAATGCAAACACAAGTATCAATGAGGACTAGGCTGGGAATGTAGGTAGATGATAGGTGTATTGTGGGTGTGATACTGCACCTATCAAGAACCATTAGTATCCTGAGAAGAAAAGAAAGTAGGAAGGAATCAAAGTTTGCACAACCAAAATCATGAGTTAGAGGTTAGGAACGAGAATAGTTGAAGGGGATATGCAATGAGATGAAATGCAACATGAATGCAATTTGCCATCTTTTGGAGCATTGATTTTTTCTATAGCATAAGACTCCAGCCACCATGGTAGATAAAACCAAGGTGAATTAGTGTCTAATGCAATAAACAAACACAACAAACAAGGTTATCCCAATATCCCAAAGTAACAAAGACTTTGGTCGGGCTAGGTATTAGGATAACCACAAGCATGAAGGGATGTCCCCACGTAATACAGAATTCGGGGAGAATCCTGGTGGGTACCACGTGGGACAACCCAACAAATAACAATAATAAACAATCAAGAGATGCCCCTATATTGACTAGAGAAAGCACACCATGATATGATGGATCAAGGCGACCATGACAAGTGATGATAGGGAGCTGAAATGAGAAACAAAAGCCAAAAGCATCAAAAGATCACGTTCAATTTCAAACATCCTTTGCCATAAGATCATAAGGATGGATGGGGTTGATGTGGTCTATTAGGAAGGATGCATCTTGTTAAGACCGATAAGGGACACTAAACTAAAATGACCTAGATGACGCAGGATGTTTGTCATCAATCAAATTTCTTGACACTAGAAGATCCTGTTTGTGAAGAATTGGCAACGATAGGGACATACTTGACAACAAGACGACAAGAGAACTAACATACCCTAAAGACCTAGGGGCTCAAGGGCTAATCAATGATTAGACTTGCCTACGTGAAAGCACATAGCTCTCGTAGTTCAAGAAAAGACCATGGACAAGAGCGAAAAGTGAACTAATGGAAACTGATGGATGACCAAGATAGAACAAACACAAGCCCCGAGGGCAGATCAAAAGATCAACCTTGCCTATGTGGAAGTGTAGGGGCAACATAGTTCAGGAAAAAAAAAGGATGATTGACTATGGCGAAAAAGGAAAAGGGGAACATGAGGACGGCTGACAGACGACCATCACAAGAGGGTCAAGGTGCCCCGAGGGCGGATCAAATGACCAACTTTGCCTACATGAAAGTGCAGGGGCAATGTAGTTCGACAAGGATGAAATATTGATGATGATTAAGGTCGGAAAGTGGAAAAATGGTGACAGATGATGGAGGACAAAGTGCCCTGGGGGCGGATCAAGTGATCAACCTTGCCTACGTGAAAGCGCAGGGGCAATGTAGTTTGCCAAAGACAAGGACATATAACAATAAATGATAGACATAGGATAGAGCCTTGAGGGTGGATCAAGTGATTGGTCTTGCCTACGTGAAAGCGTAGGGGCAACATAGTTCAATAAAACCAAGAACGACACCAGATGGAGACGATAAAAAAGTCAGAATGACACAAGCAAAGATTAGGATAAAAGCTCAGGATGTCAGATAGCGGATGATATTCATCCAATGCTCAACCAGAAATATACCAAGCAGCCAAAGGATGGAAGCGGATGGGAGGATAGGACTGATATGATGAGGGGGATCGAGGAGCTGATGTGTGAATCATACAGTAACCAGGGCGCGAGGTATATAATGATTAAGCTCTTATACGAAAGGCACTTGTTGATAGGTTTTCACCATCCATACCCATCCAAGGGGCCACCGAGGGTGGTTTTCACCATAGGATGAATTATTTATTTATTTATTTTTGTATTTTTGTATTTTTTTGTATTTTTCTAATTTTTTTATGTTTTTGTATTTTTCTGGCAGGATAGGATATCTCAACAGATCTAGGTGTAGAACCTTTTGAGGTGTGTGATGTTAATAGGCTCCTCTAGGGGCTCTCCTTCAAGAGTGGCAAGTATGTATGCCCCAAACCCTTACTTTGCAATGATGATATAAGGACCCAACCAATTTGCTTCAAACTTTCCTTTCTTATCGCGGTCCTGCTGGGTGCGTTGATTTTCTTTAAGGACAAGGTCACCAATATTAAATTGATGAGGGAAAACCTTCTTATTGTAGCTGCATTTGAGTCAGTTTTGGTAAGCTTGGAGGTGATCGTAGGATTTAATCTGTCTTTCATCTAAGAGCTCCAACTGGTTGAGTCTAGCAACTCAAGCGTCTTCCTCGGTGATAAGATTCTTTAATGAGATTCTCAGTGATGGGATTTCGACCTCAATTGACAAGATGTATTCGGCTCCATAGACAAGAGAATAAGGAGTGGCACCGGTAGGAGTACGGATGGAGGTGCGATATGCCTGGAGGGCAGGGTGGATGTGTAGGTGCCAATCGTGGCTAGTATTATTGATAACCTTTTTGAGCATGCAGATGAGGGTCTTGTTGGTTGCTTCTGCTTGACCATTACCCTAGGGGTAATAGGGTGTGGACCAAGGATGTTGTATATGAAAAGTCTCACAAAGGTGCTTGATGGATTGGTTTTTGAAAGGCTTTCCATTATCAGAAATGATGGTAGAGGGTATGCTGTATTGGCAGAGGATGTGGTAGAGAATGAACTTGGAAATTTGAGTACCCGTTATTTGTGAGTGTGGCATTGCTTCCACCCACTTAGTAAAGTACTCAATTGTGGTGATGATGCATGTATGGTCATCAAAGGATGGGGGATAGATCTTGCCGATTAAGTCAAAACCCCACTGAGAGAAGGGCCATGGTGCCACCAAAGGTTGCAAGTCTTGTGCCGAGGCATGAATTAGATTTGCATGTTGCTGACATGGTAGGAATTTATTTACAAAATCGCAGGCGTCATCTTCTAGTGTAGGCCAATAATATCTAGCTCAAAGAATCCTTTTAGCCAAAGCCATACCATTTTAATGGGCCCCACAAATACCACTGTGTACTTCTGTTAGGGAAGTATGGGCTTCGGTCTCGTCGAGACACCTAAGGAGGGTTCCATCATATCCACAACGATAAAGCATATCACCAATAATGACATATTGGGATGATCATTGGATAAAGGATTTGTGTTGGTTTTGTGTAAGATAAGCATAAATATCTTGATACCAAGGGGAAGTGGGACCCACTATGTCACACACCATTTCAATCTCGGGGATATCATATGCTAGGATTAAGAGTTGTTCAATGAGGAACTTGCATTCCGTTCGATCCTTGGGCATGTCGATCAAGGATCCAATAGTAGGCATGGCATAGACAACTTTATTTTGTACCCTGGGAATTTGATCAGATTGGATGTAGGTGAAATACTTCTTAAAGTCATCCACCGTGTGCTTGTAGGGAAGTAGCTTGTCATCTTTTGTCAGGAACTCATCATTAACTTGTTTAATGACCAATAAGGAATCACCGAAGACTCTTAAGTGAGTTATGTGCCACTGTTTTTCCATTCGGAGTCCCATGAGGAGGGCTTCATACTCAGCTATGTTGTTGGTGCATGGGAATGCTAACCTGAATGACTTCGAGATGTAATTTCCTTGAGGGGTAACAAAGAGAATTCCTTCCCTCAATCCATTATGAGTGTAGGAACCATAGAAGTATAATATCCATGTGGGTACTTCGGCTACTGCAAAGACTTCTTGTGACCAAAGGGTAAGCATCTAACAAGGGTGCATCGACCAATTGATTAGCTATAAATTGTCCTTTTATGGCTTTTCGATCCACATATTCTATATCAAATTCGCTCAGGAGCATGACCCACTTGGCCATTCAATCAGTTAAGGTGGTTCTGGATAACATATATTCCAATGAATCAATTTTTGCTATTAGTTTGATAGGATGGATAAGCATATAATGTGTGAGTTTCTATGTATTGAAGACCGCAGCGAGGTAGGATTTTTCCATTGGTGAATAATTCAATTCATAACCGACCAGTGTTCGACTGATGTAATAGATTTCTCGCTCCTTTGCAGACTCATCATGTTGTGCCAATAGTGCCCCCAGTGCAATTGAAGTGGCAGAGATGTATAACAAGAGAGGCTTCCCTAGAATAGGTGGCATCAAGACTGGTGGGTCGGCCAAGTACTCTTTGATCTTATCAAAATCCAACTGACACTGTTGACTCCATTTGAAGGTGGAGTTTTTCTTCAAAAGGTGGGCGAATGACTGATATTTATCTGCAAGCTGGGCTATAAACTAACAAATAAATTGTAGCTTTCATTGAAGGCTCCTTAATTGTTTCAAGTTTTGAGGGGGAGGAATTTACATGATAGTTGTGACCTTAGCAAGATAAACCTCGATGCCCCTTTAGGAGACTATGAAGCCCAACAATTTCCCTGATGTGACACCAAAAACATATTTTTTTGGATTCAATCTTAGCTTGTACTGTTCCAATCGTTCAAAGATCCTTTTCAGAATGGCAAGGTGCTCTGTAGTCATTTTGGATTTTCCTAAAAAATCATCAACATAATATTCCATGATAATGTGGATGAGGTCATGGAATATAACAGTCATTGCTCATTAATATGTTTCTCTCACATTCTTGAGACCAAAGGGCATGACAATATAACAAAAGGTACCCCAAGGCATTGTAAAAGTGGTCTTGTGTTGGTCTTCAGGTGCAATTCGAATATGATTGTAGCCAGAGAAGCCATCCATAAGGGATAACATCTCATGTCCTATGGTGATGTCAACCAACATGTCGATATTGGGCAATGGGAAGTCATCTTTCAGACAGGCTTTGTTGAGATCCTAAAAGTCTGTACAAATCCTAATGTCACCATTAGGTTTAGCGACATACACTATGTTGGAGATCCAGTCAAGATAATCAATGGGTCTGATGAAGCCAACATCTAGTAATTTCTCCAATTCTTTCTTGACTAATAGTGCTACCTACGGATGCATCTTTCTGAGTTTTTGTTTCACAGGTTTGGTGTCTGGGCAAACATCCAGATGGTGAACTACTAGAGCAGGGTCCAATCTAGGCATGTTTGAGTACGACCAAGCAAAGTTGATAATTCCATATTTGAGGAGATGGGTGATAACAACATATTCTTGTTTTGATAATGATTTGGCTACATAGGTGATCTTCGAGGTTTTTGCGGTGCCCAGATTGAATTCTAGAGTTTCTTCAATTAGAATGGATGATCGTGTAGATAATCAAGTTCCTACAAGGGGAATATGAACATCTCCATCCTCTAGTGCCTCATTAAGGTTTTCATTGTCAAATGCGTCCTTTATTTTTAATTTTTCTAGGTCAAGAAGCACCTCAAGGAGGTTTTCACTAGATGACCATTTTTTTTTCTTGTTTTTACTTTTGTGACTAGAGTGTTCATCTTCCCTCAAGCCCATAAGGTTGACATATGTATCTAGGGAGACATTAACAGGTGTGCTATCATGTAGGTCCCCATCAATAAGTTCGGGATGACGTAGGGAAAGGCTGATGGTAAAAAAGGATAGGCAATCAAACATGGATAGGAGGTCCATGTGATCCACGTCATCGTACGCATGTATGATGCATTCTTCTTCAGGTATGTCTTCTAAGAGACAGTTGTCCATACTAACACTATTGGAGGCATTGGAGGATGTTTTCGGGCCTTTTTTCTTTTTGTCATATCCTAGGCCTACATTCCATGGATGTTTTGGTGCATCAACAGGTTGCAGCCGACCTTGCTCTTCTTTGCTTAGACCCCCACCTTGATAGTTATGATTTTCTATAATTTTAGCAGACTAGGGGTATGCTTCCTAAAAATAGTCCTTAAGTGGAGGATCTAGTTGGGGCTCTTCACAATATACCCATTGGTTGATATCATCTTCTGGTGCATCTGTCCTTAGACCAGCAGATCGAAAAGTGTTGGTGGGGATGTTTTTAGCACTGAAGGTAAGGGTCTTGTCTTCTTCCTTTGGTACAGACTGTGATGGTTGACCATATGCATGTGGTTATGGTGGCATGGTTGGAAAATTCAGAGTTGTATGCATTTCATATTCACCACAATCTTTGTCGATGATCTGGACTTTAGTGATGGTTGAATTAGTGGTGGATGATGGAGTGGTTGTTATGGTAGATGGCGGATTGGAAGATGATGAGTGAGGTGCCTCCATTTTGACTCCAAGGCAATAATGCAAATGGGGAAATGAAGCTTCTAAGGCACGATAATACTCAAATGGTTGGGGGTCAGTGTAAATGGTGAACTCCTGTCCATTGACTGGAGATTTTAAGCATTGATGTTAGGTGGAGGGAACATCCTGCATGGCGTGGAGCCATGGGTGACCAAGAAGAAGGTTGTATGGTTAGTCCAGATCAAGGACATGACATGTAGTGTACTGAACTATGGGTCCAACTTGGATATGGAGACTGATAATTCCTTCAGAATCTCTTTCCGCATTATCATAAGCCTTGATTGTAATGATTTGATTACTCAGATCTATTTAAGTATACCCTATCTGCTTTACGGACTTTAGAGTGCATAGATTAAGAGAAGATCCATTATCTACCAGGACCCTTTTTACTTTATGACAGGCAACTAGGAGTTCAAGGTGTAAGGGACGGTTATGGTTGGAATCAATGTTAGGCATGTCATTTTGACTGAAGTGTAATTGGTAGGATAGAGCCAAATGTCCCACTAAAGCTTGGAATTGTGTGGGATCGATGTCATTAGGCACACGGTTTTCATGTAAAGCTCGGTTCAGGATCTGTTGATGCACTGGAGAGGATTTAAGTAGATCCAAAATGGAGATCTGAGTAAGAGTATTTCCTAAGTGCTCAAGAATGCTATATTGTGAACTCATAGGATTTGGCTGGGCGCATGTAGAGGCTGTAGGAATAGTAACATGGGTTCTCCGGGTAGCAAAAACACACTAGGAATATTTAGCTTTGACATGTATCATGGATATGCGGGGTTCCACTTGCTCAATGTAATGGAAAATGCCATCATAATTGAAGGGTACACTCTTATAACTTACATTATTTGTATTGTTATTTTGGGATTGTTATTGGACGTGCTTGCGCCTTGATTATGGTTGGGGAAGGCATTTTGGTAAATCTATAATTGAGCATTGGATGACGAAGCTTGATTAGCATCAACTTGGATTTCTCCTCGATTGATAAGATCTTGGACATACATTTTTAGACCTTGACACTTATTGGTGGAGTGCCCTTTAATTTTGTGAAAGTCACAATATTCATTGTCTTTATACCAATTGGGTTTTGGTTTAGACTCATCAAAGGGTTTGGTCACGGGGTAGACAATTGGATAGTTTTCATGTAGGATTTTGTTGACGATGGTACTTTGAAGATTCACCTAGTTGAGTGAATTGGCATTTGTTGTTGGCTTGAATATTCCGGTTCAACTATTGAGGGGGGTGAGGTGCCCCTTGTGGTATTGTTATGATGTTTTGGGAAGATGGTTGATTAGAGACAGTTTTTTGCCTTTGAGAGGTATTAGCTACTTGAACATGATTCTTGTTCTTATTCCAGTAACATGACTTGTCTCCGGATGACCGTTCTTTGTCATGATTGTGTATCTTGACCTGCCCTCTAGCAATAAGGGCCTGTTCAAGGATGGGTCCTTTCTCTACCACCTCACCGAAGGTTGTGACACAATGTAGCCTAAAGTTATGGGCCATGTCGGGATGTGATTTTTCAACAAAGAGAGTGACCATGTATTTTTCTTTGAGAGGGGTTTCATTCGGCTTTCCAACAAATGACACCTTTGGAGGTAGTTAGCAAAGGTTTCACCTTCATGCTACTTCTCCTTGAGGAGGTCCAAGGTATCAGTATCCTCTAAATTGAAGGAGAAGTAATAGACAAATTTCTCTGAAAGATCTGCAAAGGACTTGATGGACCCCTGCTCTAGACCCATGAACCAATCTAGGGAATAGATGCAAGAAGTAGTTGTCATTATACATAACTTCTTGACACTGGGTGTAAAATTTCTATAGGTGGGCTTTAGGATCCTTGGTCCCCTTGTATCTGTCAAATTTGGGTATTTCGAAATGTTTCGGGAAGGGGATCAATGAGATGGAGGGGTCGAATGGATAGGGACATATATCTTCAAATTTGAAGGATTGTTTATTTGTCCCTACTTGAAGATATTTCAAAGCAGCTTTGATTTCCAACAAATCCACATTCATTGGTGGTGTAGGAGTCAAAGATGGGTTGGGTGGATATGGATGGTAGGGTGATAGGGTTTCTTGTTGAGATACCATTTGGAGGTTGATATATGGATTTTGATAGTGAGATGACGGGGTCCCCTACTGGTGTGTTGAAATTTTTTGTCAATATGTGGGATATTTTTGTGAGACATAATATGGGTTGGTTTGGTAAGGGTAAGCGGCATGGTGCTAAGGAACATGTTGTGGATTGGTCTGTTGGTACTAGGAGTATTGTTGTGACCGTTGGGAAGCCACATAGGGTGGTTGTTGCTGAAATTGTTGTTGGTTATGATAGAAATAGTGATGAGGAGATGATTGATGTGATGTCAGTTGTTGTATAGGCCGAGATGGGATGTTGTGTTGTGATTGAACTTGCGAACGCAAATAGATGCAAGTAACGGGGATATGGTTGGGATGGGAGGCTGATATGGATTTCCTTGCGATGTGTGTGGTGGTTGTTGTGATGAAATCAAAGGATTACATGGGGGTTTTTGTTTATGAGGTGGCTAAGATGACGTGGAAGCATTCTGCAAAGGAGGTTGTTGGGTACCAATGGTGATGTTTGGTTGGGATGTACTGTGCGGCGGTAATTGGGATGATATGTTGGATTGAGGAGGCTATGGTGGTAGATTCGTGGCCCCAGGAAGTGGAGGCAGGACGATGAAAAGATTGCCCCTAACGTTTACTGGAGATTGATTTGAAAGGGGTGGTGCAGTCAACATTAATGGTGGATGTTGCAGAATAGTTTGTAGCATGCCATCGGAAAAAGGATTATCGGGGTCGGATATTTGAGGAGCCCCCATGACTGAGATTGTGGCATGAGGGGGATTGTTGAATTGGTAAAGGATGCCATTGCCGAATTCAGGTTGATACCATCCTTCTACTGGAGGCATATTGAGGATGTATGAATCACCTGGTGCATTTTGTGAACCTTGGGATATGTTAGGTGTGGAATTTCTATATTTGGATAGGTCGACACCTGATGGATGTTTGACACCTTTTTCAATTAGGTAGGCCAAGATTTCTTCGCCATGTTTTTTGAGTAGGCAATCTTTCATTTGCGAATTGGTGGGGTTACTAAAATGTTCTTTGAGTGTAAGTTTAGGTTGGTTGACCATACTTTCTTCACCATGCGGTGAGTTGTTTTGATTTTCAGTGTTGGATTGTGATGAAGTACCATTATGAGGGTCCTGGGGATGTTCACACCACTATTAGGATCTTGAGAGGCATTCACACCACTAGTGGGGTTTTGGGAGATGTTTGCCCCGTTATTAGGATCTGGGGATGTGTTCAATTGGGGATTTTGACCTTGTTATTGTGCCATTTGCTTGTTGACTTGTGACCTAGTTTGAATGGGCATGCAAAGGAACTATGGGTGGATTGTAAGGATATCCTTGATGAAAGATTGTTTGGATTGGATAAGGATCGACTGATTGAATGATATGTTTGGATAGGATTAATTGGATGATTAGGTTCTGATTAGATGATTAAATTTTGATTGGATGATGAGACTTGGATTGGATGATATTGGGTTTTGGATAGATTGGGTTGGATTGATTGGATAAGTTTGTTTTGGATTGGATGATGACTTAGGATTGGTTGATGAAAGGGATTCTAAACCCAATTCAGAAATCACCCTAGGTGACTTAATACGTTGGTTGATCGAATTAAAGGGCTGATCATGGCACTGAATCCACCTCAAGATGGAAGCGGATTGATTTGAGCTGATGATTGTTGTCTTTCAACACAAATCCGCCTCAGGATAGAAACAGATTGATTAGGTTGAAGACAATGATTGATATGCAGGATTACGATCAAACTCCAACATCTTGGTCAATTCGGGTAATAACTCCTAAAACAAGGTTTAAATGATTGTGTATTGAAAGATGATGACATATACAAATTAAAGATGTCCTAAAGGTTTTGATATGATGGGGGTGTTGTTGAAGTGATCTTTTTGGAAAGTTTAAATCTTTAGGTCACACGGTAAGATGGTAGAGTGGGTTCCCCAAACTATGAAATGATCAATGTGGATGAGAAACAAACTTTTAAAAAGGTTAAATGGAGGCTTGAAATGGTCCAATGGATGTTTAGAATGGTTAAATGAATGACTGGGATGGTCAAATGGTCAAATGAAGACTTGAAGTGGTTAAACGAAGGCCTCGAATGGTCAAACAAAGTGAAATTGTTTGTTTAGGAGGGCGTATCTGCTCCTCTGCAGCAATCTGTAGGGAAAATCCACCCCACTACAGTAAATTAGAGGGCGTATCCACCTTTCTGTAGAAAATAGGGACTTGGTTTGGATGAGAATGACTATGGTAAGGACTTGAATGACACAATGAGGCTGACTTATCAAAAATTTATAGGTTTCTAAAAAAAAAACACTTTAAACAAGCACAATTCTATGATTAGTGTTAAGGGTATGGCCAACAAAGGTCTTAATCTAGGACACACAAGGCTTCTAAGGATTCCTCGATATACTCTCGGTACGTGAGGCCTAGACTGTGACACCAATCTGTCACAAGCATGAGTTAGGAAACCCAACAAGATACTGAAAGGCTCAGACCAACTCTTCACGTCTATCTAGGTATCACCCTAGCTTTGACGCTCCGCTAGACGTGATTCGATTGGATTGGGGTACAACTTTGACTCTCTCCCCTTTTTATACCCTGTCGGTTCACGTAGTTGGGATCGTCCCTTGGGGTGATGAAATCCCCAAGCAGGTCCCTCTAAAAAGAAGACACTAATCATTTCCAGCTACTCCCCAGGCTCACACGAAGTGCAAGGGGAAAGTGAAAACAAACTAATGCCCCCTTGGGTGACACAAAAATAAACACACCGAGCAATAAATTTTTAGCTCCCCCTAATTAAGCTATGTGCCTAGATGAAAACAACAAGAAAAATTCTTAAAATTTGAACAAACAGATGGCCCTGCAAGTAAATGTAGGTTGTTTTATCCTTCATTCTTTGTCAATTATGAAAGTATGATGCAAAATATTAGCAATAAAACCAACTATACTCTCAAAATAATAAGGTTAGGGGGTTAGAACCTCAAAACAACAAAAAACTTGAGACAAAAATGCAACTAAAATTCCCCTTTTTACCTTCCAAAATGTGTTGTTTAGGGCAAATCCGCCCCTCTGCAGTGGAAATATCAGAAAATAGTGAACCGACAGGGAAAATCTGCCCCTCTACAGTGAAAATATCAGAAAACAGTGAACCAGGAGGGCAAATCTACCCCTCTGTAGTGAAAATGTCAGAAAATAGTGAACTAGTAGGGCTAATTTGCCCCTCTACATTGAAAATATCAGAAAATAGTGAATCAGTAGGGAAAATCCACCCCTCTGTAGTGAAAGTGTTAGAAAATAGTGAACCAGTAGGGCAAATCTGCCCCTCTGCAATGAAAGTGTTAGAAAATAGTGAACCAGCAGGGCAAATCTGCCCCTCTGTAGTGCACTGGAGGGCAAGTCCGCCCCTTTGCAGCACACTGGAGGGAAAGTCTGCCCCTCTGTAGGGAAAATCCACCCCTCTGCGACCTAGACCTACAAACAACTCATCAACATCAAACGTGAAATAAAGGGACCCGTTTGTAGGTCCCACTGGGTGTGCCAGAAATGTGATCCCTTAAATGTCTACCTTATTCTAAAATGCAAATCTAACTATTATGCACTAATGGAAAAACACAAAAGATACACCTCAAGATTAGCCTAAGGAATGATAATGCAAAAAAATAAGATAACAAAAAAAGACAAGTGATCATACCTTCTTTGTTGCAAATTCCTTGGTTGGCCCTTGATGTTGGAAAGCTTGTGTGCTCCTTAAATGGCTATTTAAATGGTGTATGAAAGGTGTGCAATGTGATCAATGCAAGTGCTAATGGCTAAATGGCTTGGCTAAATGTTTGCAAGTTGAATGAACAATTTGGTAGCATAAGGGTGCAAATGGCTAAGTCTCCCTAAATGAGAGAAGAGGGGGGTATTTATAAAGCAATTTGAATTCTCTAGAGAATTCAATGGTTGAGATTAAGCCAACAAGGTCAAGATGGAGGGATATGGTGAGTTGAGAACTCACAAGCCCTCACATCTTGACATGTGGAATGTGAGATGGCTTAAGATGAGATGATGTGGAAGTGAGGTGGAAGAAAGGTACATGATGTGGAGAAAAAACAAGTACCTTGGAGGTACCTTGGGGGATGAGAAGATTTTCTCAAAAAGGAACTTCTTGTCCCCAAATGAGAGTGAAAAAGACATTTGAAGAATTTTAGAATTCCTCAAAAATCTCTATGGGAATGGTGGGCAGGTGGTTGGAGAATTAAATATGAATTAAAAATTCACATGCTTGAGAGAATCTAATGGATAATAGAGGGTTTCCAAAAAGGTGGGGATTTGCCACATGTGAGTGATGTGACAAGTCTAAAGTTCTAGAAGTCTTTGGCACATGTGAAATGACAAGTCAAATTTTCTAGAACTTGCATGGGGATAAGGTAAGCCTTGGAAGGATAAAATGTGAATTAAAAATTCACATGAGGAAGAGAGAGGCCTAGGGTGAATAAATGTGAATTAAAAATTCACATGGGAAAGAGAGTCAAGTCCAAGAAAAGCAAATGAAAAGGTTGACTTAAAAAGGCATGCTAAATGTGGCTAATGACCTTGATTAAGGTTGTGCAAACACAGGATTAGGATAATTAATGAAAGATTAGAAGCAAGTGGGAGGTTATGGAGGATGTGAAAATAATCTTGATTAAGTGGTGCACATCCTAATCATGGATTAATTTATTTAATCCAGATTAAAAGAGGATTATGGAAGATGTGACAAGGAGAGAGAAAATAAGGAATTTAAAAAAAAATTAATCAAAAGGTTATGTGACTAAATTAAATAAATTGACCTATTTATTTAATTTAGAGAAGAAAAGGTGTAAGGTAAAGTATTTAATTATTCAATTACATACTTTAGGAACATTAGGGAGAAAATGAAATAATGATTAAATAAATTATTTAATCATTATTAACTAAGTAGACGAATAGAGTAGATGATTTTGACCACGTGGAAGTGGTCAAATTTAAATGTCTACAAGAGTAATCTCCCACCTTTGTGACAAATTCAAATCTTTTGCACCCTTTATAGTTGCATAATTCTCTATTTCACAAACGACCACCTTATCATCATGACTACATCATGCTTTTATGGTGTTTTGATCCTTCACCACTACAATATCCTTTCCTTCATCATCAAATGAAGAATGAACAACCTCCTTTGCTGACAATTTTGGCAGACCAAACCCTAGTTCTTCAAACATAAGATTATCATGAATTTTAAATTCCTCAAACATGAAAAGGGGATTTGAACTGATTGAGCACTTCACCCCACCCTCAGAATTTTAGCTTGGAGGATCCTTATTATTCTCTTCAATTGCACATGTAATTTTATCAGCAGTATCCTCAAAGGTAAATACCTCATATTCCAGAGTGGAAAGATAATCTCACTTGATCTTCTCTAGCAAAACTATAAGGAGGTAAATTATCTGAATGGAAGAGTCAACTGAAATATGGGGACATACCTTCCATGTGGTGTCGGGTATTCATCATCACTTGACAAGATGAGGTCATCCTCCAATTTAATTGAAGTGTTTATGCTATACACTTGGGTGCACCAATGTTGATTTTCCTTCCTTTCATCTTTGTTCCTTCCATATAGAGGTTGTATATCATTCAATATTGATAATTTATTTTCTCAACAGTAGGACGGGGGTGGTTTGTAACAATTGGGAATCCAAAAAAACTGTAAGCAGATAATGAGTGATCTATAATAGGCTTGGTGGTATCATTAAGCTTCCATTTCCCCATTGTAATTAAATCATCTTCAATGTTTACTGCTTCAATTTGAGCCTGTTCAATCCTAGAGATTATGTCTCTTTTTAAAATGAGTTGGACATCAGGGTCGAGGGAAAAAGTAAATGCATGGAATTAAATTATTTTTCTCGGTTGTTTTGGTGTAGGAATTTGTTGAAGAGATTGATTAAATCGATAAGCAAAATTCCTCACAGGTTCTTTCCTTTTCTTTACAATTTGGAAGAACTATCAAAGTAAAGCAACAATATCAATGAGACCTTTGAAACACTGTAAAAAAATAATTTTGTAGAATATCCCATCCAGTTATACAACCCTTCTCTAATCCTCTAAACCATTTAGGTACTTTTAGAACTAGATTTTCAACAAACAACCTTACAAAGACGTCCTCCTCTTGAACTCCCAGGATTCCGCTTATTGCAGTCATAACCAAAATATGTTCCTCTAGATCTTGAGTGTCACTACCAGAGAATTTGGGAAATATTTTCCTTGAGCCACATGATAGATCATTGCATTATGATAGGGCGAAAGGTCCAAAATAGTCACCTCATGGAGTTGAAGCCATTGGTATTTAGAGTCACCAACTCCTAGCAGAGTAAAGAAAGATACCCCTAGGTCACTGCCTAGGTGACGGTTGAGCTGGAGGGTGATTATGTAGCTGTTTGGGGTGTTGATTCAGATGTCAATTTGGAGGTTGATTCGGGCATGGATTGTGATGGTAGAGTGGGTCGTTGTAGTACTCAAAGATCAACCTTGGGGGAAGTTTAATCACAGGTCCAGATGGACAGCGGGCACACTCCTCTTCTTCTTCCAAAATAAAATTATCTTGCATTTAATATGTTGCACTCATCATGTACCTCCAAGTGAGAATATTTAATTGTGATATGATATCCACTTGATCTGCCTGCATCCAATCCAAGTCAAGTTGAAGTATGGGAAACACATTATTATGGAGAAGTACAATCCTGTTGTATGACACGATGGAAACTTATTAGAAACTACAATCTTTCCCCAACAGAGTCACCAAAAATTTGTTAGAAAATGGATTGGCCTTTGATAAATATGTTACAATTAACAACTCTCTTTCCTATGGTGCACTAGGGTCAAGCCCCTAACAACTCTGGAAATGTCATAATTGCATTTGTGAGTTTCCTCTAAATTTAGAGGTACAACTCCCTTGTATGATTTAATAGATAATAAATGTGCTTTTAACCAGAAAACAATAAAGGTGAAAAACACCAGCCCATAAAAATGTTGCTAATGCAAAGTGAGCCTTATAAGGTCATTAATCAAGTAGTACACAGACCAAGATGACAAATGACTAATGTAAACAAAATAGAGAAACTTCATAATTTTAATAAATGAAATAAATGTTGCAGGAAAGATTTCACATAGAAAATATAATCCTATTACACACATGAGACACAAATCAGTATGATCAACATTAAGTTCATAATCACAACTCATAGATTATGAGTTATTACGATATGAAATGAAATCAAAACTAAATGGAAATGTTCCTCCGTTGACTACAACACAGTGTAATCTTCAGGAATCAGACCCTCGTTGAATCGTTCTCCATCCAGATATAGGGGTCCTCCTCCTTTCTTAATGGTTACTAGTCAGTTGCAAAATGTAGTAACACCTTCTTGTTGCCTAACTGTTCATATTGAAAACTGATAGCCGAAAAATAATAAATAGCCGCAATGATTGCATTGTCAATTATATAACTCCAGGTGATAACCAAGCATCTCTTGTTTTAATTTTTTCCCCATGGTTGTCAATTCTTGAGTGATTAGCATGCTTCACAAATTAAGCATTAAATAATTGTCACAGAGGTGCAATGGAATCACATGTGCAAGCTATCTAGTAGGATGATCAATTGGGAATATAAATTAAATTTTGGTCATATCAACAATTAATTTTGACCACATTGCCATCTTATCACCTTGATCATATTCAACTCAAATATCTCGGCAACCTTCTATAAATTCAATAGGAACTACCACACTTCACCAACCTGAGGTATCAAACATGGTGAGTGCTCAGAGCGACAAAGTTTCCATGAATGAATTCATCGTCATTGAAGAGATCGAGTGTGGTCCCCTCTTCAGGCGTTTGTTCGACCAACTGAAGGAAGTGTTCATTGTCCAAAGCGAGGTTGAAGAGAAGGTGTTACGTAGTATACTGGGAGAAGTGTTTTTGAACCAAGTGCATGTGCACAATGCTACGCTCTTAGAGAATTTTTATGTATACTATTATTCACACCTTTGGACGTCGTGACTGGGGGATGAGAGCGGCGAAGTGCCTGGTTCGAACTGAGTTTCTCCATTGAGTCAATGTAGCTATTGCTAGTCTCAACAACTGCCCATGAAGTGGACTGGTTGGTGATGCTGTCTGCATTACAACTATGACCCAAAATGAAGCCACCAAGGAAGTAGTGACTCTTCTCTGTGCGGGATTGGTGAGAAACAACATAGTCTTTTTTGCCCAATTTGTTGGTTTTTTTTAAGAACCAAGAAAATCTCACTGAGCATCTATGAATTTTCCAGATTCAATCCTTGAATACTCAGGAGGTGATTGGCCAACGAATGAGAGGAAGCTATGATGCTTCCCTTCTGCACTTTAGGCTTTGCAAAACCCGAGAGGGTGATCCCGCAATGTGTATCCTACAATCCTCTAAATAATTATCCCACACATTTTATATTTAAATAGATATATTCTCACGAAAATGCTAAATAGATGAAGCCCTTCAAGAAACTGGCTATTCCTTTAAAAGGATTGAACACCTAAAGTTGTAAATAGAACATAGTACCAACTTCAAACAAAGTAAATAAATTATAAGCTTGTTTATGAATATTGTTCTCAAATTGAAGCATCAGAACCATAGGAAATGCACTAACACCTATTAGATCAGTGTCTTATCTTAGGGAAGGGAGTCAAATCACAATAAATTGAACTGTAAGGTAGATTTAATTTCAAAAGACCATGATCTATGTGTAATTACATTGCATTACACACATCAAATGCTCATATTCTATGACTAGTTATCAAATCCACTAAATATTCATACAAACTCATGTTTTAATCAAGGTATTTAAACTGATTCATTAAACTAGAGCCAAAATTAAAACATAATTCACTGCAAAGCACAATGAAATTAATGAAAGATCGTTGATCTAGTTTTCATTAATAACTAATATGAAATATTATAGATGGAGAGACAATAGACTCAAAGGTTTGCATTGTTTATTTGGACATGCTTAAAAACCACACAATTGACAAAACTTATTTACTTGACTCAAAACCTAACATACAAACTCAAAACATACTTTCTTTGTGTTATCAATTTGCTTTTCCAGATCCAAAATTCAAAAAGAGACCCACACAAATGGCCCTAAATTCCCTTTTATAGAAATAAGGGAGCAAAACAAGCTTCAAGCCGGAAGTATGCATGTCACATTTTCATTTGACAACCTATACCAATCATTCCATGAGGAATGGTTACAACAGACTGAGAGAATATTCATCATTGAAACAAGATTTCCTTTTAGTTGATGGAGATTTCCATGCCTTTCAAAAGGTAGTTTGTTGAAGAGAGTGGTCTTCAAACAGTTGCAAAAACATTATTCCTTTTAACTAGAAGACCAAAAAGCATTCATAAAAGAAAGAACTACGTGGATAAAATTCCAAAGCAACATCCAACACTAGTCCATGTCACCAACAGTCAGCATTTGTTGAGAAATTATGTCTCAACTTCCAGCTTGAAGTCCTTGTTTTCATGCCTTGGTGATTTTGTGTTGTTTGCAAAGTTCTGGCGGAGGCGAAACTAGGATGGAACTTGGCATTGTTCTATTTGCCTAAGTTTTGGGTCTCTGGCGGAGGCGGAACCATGATGGAACTTGGCATTGTTCTGTTTGCCTAAGTTCTGGGTTTCGGTTCTCATTCCTGCTCCGACTCCGCTTCCTACCATCTGTTGTTTCTCGCTTTGCATGTCTGGCGGTGGTGGAACCAGTTTTGGAAGTTGGCAATGTCCGTTTGCCAGGTTCCTGTTTCAGTTTCTGTTTCGACGCTAGTTCCGACTCCGACTCCAACTTTGACTCTGACAGTGTGTATTTTCGGTGGAGTCCTGTTTCAACTCCTGTTCCGACTCTGACTCCGGCAGTGTGTATTTTCGGTGGAGTCCTGTTTCGACTCCTGTTCTAACTTTGACTCTGGTAGTGTTAGAAATGACTTGAAGTCTTGGTCGCGCCCGATGTCTGTTTGACCGTTTTGGTTGCTCTGTCAGTTGTGATTGCCGATGGGTCTTGGTTACGTGGCACCTGGCTGAATAGTGATAGGACGGATACCAAGATAGTTATTGTGGTAGTTGCATTTGTCAATGAAGGGTGGCGAGCTCAACCATTTTGGTGATGGCATTGAATGCATAGACGGCTGTTGCAGGGAGATTTGTCAGATCTGATCAGATTCGTGATTTGAGGATGGACTTCATTGCTCTTCTGAGTCGGTTACATTTGGATGAGAGATGTGTTATTTCTCATAAGTTAGACAAGTTGAGTTGAGTCGTAAGTTGCAGAGCAAGTTTGAAGTTGCGTGTTGAAGAACAGAAGGACATGAGTTCTTGAGGAGGGTTTTGAACTGTATGTTGTAAAGACATTGTAACAATGAATCTAAAACTCTTTGGGTGATTGTGAGCTGAACAAAGAAGTCTGGATATTGTATGTAATCGATTCATTACTGTAATACAATTGATTTGACTTTGTGTGGTGGGTTTTTTACCTGAAAGGGTTTTCCCACGTAAATATTGTGTCATCTTTGTTCTACTTATCTTTCTGGTTTCTCATTGCCATGGTTGTATGCATCTCTATAAGTTTTAGAAACTGGTAGTTTTTCATTTTTGCTTCTCTCCCCTGTAGTAAAGGTGTTAAGGGAATGTATTCCACACTGTTGGGTCAGTAGATCCGCATTCTTTTCCCTTCAGCATTTACCTGTCATAATTTGAATTTGGAGAAACATATCTGTTATGCATTATAATCTCAAAGGACAGACCTGTACTATACTCGACCATGTCTATGTGCTCTCTATCATTGTGCCTTCAACTCCGACTCATCAATAAAGGTCTTCTTCCATGATTCATATTCTGATTCAGAAGGCCAATTAAAACCCAGGATTTCATCCATCTTCTTTCTATAGGGAGCATATTTAGCCATTACAAAATTTTCCTCTTTGTCATATTCCTCCAAGAAACTAATGGTGAAAGACAAGTTTTCAAGAGTATTCTTCAATACATCAATATCAATATTTTCACATATAATGGATTCTTGGGCAGCAATAGTTGTATCCAGTTGATATTTCCATGCCTATAGAGGTCTTACCTCATCATATGTGTGTTGAATATCTGGAAGCAATACCAACTCTGCCTCATCAAATTTTGACTTCAACTCTCTTATCTTCACCTTCAAAGGAGCAACACACCCCTGAAACTTTTGTTCTTTAACTTCATTAACAAATTTATATGTTGGGCCAATCTTTGGATATCTATCCTTCTGATGTGCAGACCCAAATTCTATAAGCTTCAAATTATCTACCCTAGGAATCCATCTGTCCATTATTGGGGTAGCCAAATCCTTGTCTCTCTGAGATAACTTTATTTATTGCAGCATTAAAGAATAATTTGAATGAATACTATTTAACTTTCCTTGAATTTTCTTATTCATATGCTCCAAAATTGTATGCATAATCTTTGAATTATTCTCATACATTGTATCCTGAACCTATGTAAACAATTTCTTATATACTTCAATCTGCAACAATAATTGTTCCTTCATGGGCTCATTTGATGGAGTTGCACATGATGTACTTGACTCCTCAACTACAATAGGTTCCTAGCCCAAATTGTATGGAATTGTTGCTAAGGATTGTTTTGGTGGAGGAGGAGATTGAGGATGCACAATTGGTGAAGTGGGTGCAACATAACTTGAAGTTGAGGGGCCTTGGGTCTTCAATATTTCCCTTTGTTGCTTAAATAGTGCCAACTCTGTTTCCAGCTCAACAACCCTTTGTTGACTTTTATTATACTCATCAATAATTTTATTATGCTTGCTTCTATACAAGTCTCTTTATGCAGTGACACTCTCCATTGTTTCCTTAGTGACTTTAGCAACATTAATTTCCATTTCTACTACTTCCAATGTTGGAGTGTCAGAGAATCTTTTGACAATCAACTGTCCCTTGAAGTTAGCCGATTCTAATTTTTTTGGCTTTCTCAACCTTAGAGATAGTGACCAAAGGGCCAAGGAATCCCATTCCTCACTGAAAGATGACCCCTACAATGCCAATTTGGCTTCTTCCTCTGTTTGAAACAAGGGCCTTTCTTGCCTCCTTATTGTATCCAATACAATTACATCTACAATATCCCATTCTGGAAGCAATAATACCACACTTTTATGCACAAGTGCACTACCCTCTTCAGGTGTGATATTTTGGAATTCCTTCCTCATCATCTTCCTCACATTGGCTTGCACAACTTCTTCATGAAGTTCTGGGTGCAAGCTCCTCTCCTTTGCAACATTTTTAACATATTCTTAAGCCTTAGCTCTCCATGCAAAATCTTTGAATGCCTTGGTTCCAATAAAATAATTATCTTCCAAAAATTTCTTGCAGGCCTCTTACCTTAGAGGATCAACATTTATTAAGCCACTGACTTCTGCCTTTCCTAATTTGAGGTTGCTTTCTCCTGCACTTGATGCAACCAAACCTTGGTGAATGTGCTTTACCAGATATGTGGAATAATCATAAACTACATTGTAAGTTGGGTGTTGAAGTTGTGTTTCCATATACATGAGACCCCATGGCATAGTACATGGTAGGTCAAAACCAAGAATCTGGCACAAGGAATAAATTGTTTTCTTGAAGTAATTAGAAAAATACTTCATGGGGAAAGGCTCCAATTCATCTTTGCCAATTTTCATCTGTCTCCTAGATTTCCCAGCCCCAGTACATGCAGTATGCATGGGAAACATTGTTAATCTAAATAGAGCCTTTGTGTTTTCATATTATTTTATGAAAGTGTCAAGGTCAATGGTAATCATATCCTAGCTCCATTCACGCAACTTAATGATTTTTGCAATCTCTTCTCTGGTTATCTTAAGCATTTCAACACCATAATATTCCCTGACTACTCTTGAAACAAGGTCATACCTTGTAGTTATATCCTTCAACAAATCTGCATCCATGTATACAATGGGGTCAACTAACTTTCCCATGTCCAATCTCCAGGTGTTGCATACAAGAACTCCACAATTTTTGTTCCCAAAATAGTTTTGGAATATTTTCTAGCCTGTGTATGACACGTCGACATCCTTGATAAAGCATTATTTGTATAGTAACCACTCTTTAATTCTAGGGCTATAAAATAGAGTTGTTCCCTCAGCCTTTTTTCTAGTTGAGGGTTTCAATTGGTCAATGATATCTTGGGCAAGAGGTCTTAGTGTAGTTCTAGAACCAAAAACTTGGGCCTTGGGCGCCATTGGTAACATATAGGTTCAAAATAATCTAGGGTTTCAACACCGGGGAGGTTCAAAACATAGTCCTTTTCTTAAAAACCTAGGGCATGACTTGTCAATTAAAATTTCAACAGGTTCGATAGAACCTTGAACCCTAGAAGAAGCTCAAACTACCAAATAACAATTCAATAGTATGCAGAATAATTTAATAGCAAGATACAATGAACCTCTACCCAAACTAAGGCAATTTAAATAAAACATAGATAGGAGTGTTCATTTTCTACTTAAAGTATTTTCGCTTGAAGCAAACCCTAATTTTGATCACCTTAAACTCTAGAATGCTCAATTTGATCTTCTAGATGCTTCAAAACTTCATTACAATTTTCAATTATGTGAAAACAATCTTTTATATACCTTTAGATCAGATTTGGATAGGTCTAGATGCCATCTCCACCATTACTGCTCTTTCACATGAAGTAGAATGACTCTCATAGCCACTTCTTCAATTTTGAATTTTAGTCATTGATCTCTTTGTGAGATGGCATGTTGGACGACTCAGAGTGAGTCAACAAAGTTTGAAATTCAGTCACTTTTGCTCACCAATCTCATGCTAATAATATTCTACCACATGGAGTGTTGAATCATTCATTATGTGGGCTCCACCTTCTTTCCAAGCAACGAGAAAAAATCCATGTGGTGGTAGCCTGCTAACCCTGCTGCTTTTTATAAAACATTATTTAATTCTTGCAGGGTTGGCAGGGAATGGTTGAGATTAAATCTCAACAATAGATCTCGATTGTCAGTTCAAAATCTTATAGAGTCGGGTATGTAAGTGGAGACCGGGCTCCACGCCTGCAATAATACATGTGTGCTTAGCCCACTGACGCCGGTGTTTTTCTTAAAATATTATTTTAATTCTATGGGGTTGGCAGGGAATGGCTAGGATCAAATCTTCAGATCTAACCATCGGAATTTCTTCACATGCAAAAAGGTTAGTCATAAATAGGGGACCCGACTAGGTCAATGAGACCAAGACCCATGGGATTAAATACTTTAAGACTTAAGTCATTTTAATAGGAAATATCTCACATGAGTTAGGAAAAATTAAAGCGTTGATATAACACTTGATGACCGACAAACCTAGATGTTGCCAGCCCAGGTGGTGGTGGAAGCAATTTGTGTACTTATGTTTTCCTTGTGTTCCTAAAGAAAAATTCAATCTGGTGTTCCCAGTTCTTTTTTATAATCGAACAGTGAATTTTTGTATTGCCATCAATATATATATATAATAAAATATAGCATTTTATAATTATGAGGTTGGCCTCCTTTTATGAACAATTATGTCTTTTGTATATGGATGACATCTATTAATTTATTTTCTATCAATGGCTTGTCATTTTAAACTAGAATTCATCCTAATAAAATAATTGCACTATGATTTCCCTTAATTTCCTTTGAAAAATGTTCTCGAGCGATAAAACGAGATGTTCACAAAACTAGACAAAACACTACTGATAGTTTTGGTACCCACTTAAATTCTCACTCGGACTTGAAAAACCTTAGGACTTGTCGTTGGTGGTCTTTTCAACTAGTTCATGAACATTGAGTATGAACTGCCAACCTTTCAAATTAAAGACTTAGAGTATTTGGGAAGTTATGCTAGTGTCATAAAAAACCGCCCATGAGAAAATAAAGAAGAAAAATGACGAAGGGCAGTAAGAGGGGAAGTTAGACGAACTAATTAAAACACCACCCAAGTTAGCAATACTTAACAAAACACTGCTTGACTTGACATTTAACAAAAATTTGGGTGGGGATGTCAAGTTTAAGAGCAAGAACCAAAATCAGGGTAACAAAGGTATCACAGTGCATACCGATTATAAAGGGAAACAATAGATAATGGATAGTCCTATTAAGAGGTAAAATTATGGTCACAAGCTAAGAGGACAATCATGTACACTGTACAATGACAGGGAGGCTTTGCTTGGCTGGAGATGACAATTTTGAGAAAAAAATGACTTGTGATTATATGATGAAGGAAATCATTGTCCCTTGATGGTGAATGGTAATGGATAGAGATTATTTCAAGCTCTATCCACATATATTTCACAGTCTTAAAGTCAGCCCCATGATTTAGTCTGAGAGCAATTGTGAGTATCAAAGGATAAGACAACATTTAGTTCACAAGTTGACAGTGGGCATAAATTTCATAAAGGATGAGAGAGCGGTGTTTCACAAAAGGGAGAGAGTTGTTTGGGTATTAATACAAAGATACAGAGAGTAGTGTTCATGACAGTATAGCAAAAAGTGTGATAGAATTTTTGAAAGCCATGAGAAAATGATGACAGAGAAACGAATAAAGAGTAGAGTATTGTTATTAGTGAACACATTTTGATGACAAGGAAAAGGAGATAACAAATGACAAAAGAACAACCACTTAGGTAGTGATAGATTAGTGAGAAGACAGTACTAAAATGCACAGTGAGGACAACCTATATAGAGATCAACAACATGAGACATGTGTAAATGAATTAGCCTTATGAATACCCTACCTCCTCCAAAAATACCTTTGAATGTTTCAAACCTTTTCCCACATTCTTGATTAGTAGGTTTGAAGAAAGTTCCAACAATTGGGGAGGTAATAGATATTTGCAAGTATCTAGGTGTAGTTTTTTGAATTGTGCAACTAATGGAGAAGATATAGGGTAGTTTTGACCAATTTGAACCTTTTTTAGAGCATCTAGGAGCTTTTTTAGGTTCTTTGATGGTAGACAAGGTCAAGGTAGGAATTTTTCATCACTCCAACACCTTTTTGGAGTAGTTTTAGGGGCTGCAAAATAGGCATATCAATTTTGGACGACCAAAAGAGGTTTGACTCAACAAATACATATTCCTATTCTCTTGCAACTATTGAGCAACATAAAAGGAAGCTTTTGTAGCAAGTTTTAAGTTAGTTATTTTCCTCTCTATTTATATATTGTAACTCTCTTGAATATTCTTTCAAGCTGGAGCAGCAAAAGAAATTCCATTTTCAACTTATACAGCTATGTAATACTTCTTTTATATCAATAAAAGACAAGCATTTTGCCTTCTCTAATTTGTATTCTTGTGTACAACTATAAATGATCAATTTTTTTTTTGTGATTTCATATAAATACTCAATTTATGTCTCATTTCTTTATCACCTTTTTGTAGAGATATCCATACCTTGTGCAAGTCATAGGCTATGACATTAGTTTCAATAATTTCTAATTGTGAGAATATCTAATTTTTCCTTTTAGGATTGAGGAAAACTTTATCGTTCCTATGAATTACTAATGTATAAGTATGTAAAACCTAAGTTGTTCATGAAGAATCTTGTTCATTTGATTAGATTGTAAGTCTAAATAGCAGTATAGGTTCTGAAAAAACCAATTGTTGCATCACCTTTTAGTTTAGGATTCATTTAAATATTATACTTCTCTCTTTTCTTAGCAAGCAATAGTAGGTAGCTTAGTTTAGGTGATAAATTTAGGGGAATCAATAATCTCTAAAGGTTGATCTCCACAATTTGAGCCCACACTCAGGGAAATCATCCCATTTTTCACGAGGTGGCTGAGTGATTCCATCATCTCAGCAAAGGGTGCACACTTCTATGACAACGAGTTCATCAAGGGGATAGTCCATATGCAAGTAACAACCCTTATGATTGTCAAAAGAATGATAGTATGACTGTGAAACCTAAAGGACAACAACCTCTTATACAAAAACAACCACAAAGTAGAGGCATTTAATAGCATGTGATAGTCCTAGTTCATTAAAAGGCTATCACCATTGAGAAGAGTCATACAATGGAAAAAATATAATGGAGACCATAAGTGAATGAAGAATAGGGTTTGCAAAGTCCATAACAATCATATTTATAGTCATGCTAGCCAAAGGATTTATATGCAAAAGGTCATATCAGAGAAATAAGGACAACTTTAGTCCATGAAAGGACAGTCAAGGCATAAGGTCCAAGGTAAAATGGCAAGACAAAATACAATGAGGACAAAAGGTTTAAAGGGTAGATGAGAATAGCTAGTACAGTCCTAAAGAATGGGTAGAGATAGTCACTGTTGAGGAGGGTTAGAAAGAATTGAAAGAAGCAAGAAATGTTGCATCATAGTAAATGTCAAAAAGGTTAGTCCTAGAATGAGTAAGAGGATATATTTTTAAAAAATGGCATGAATCTATGGAAATCCAAAACTTCATGAGGAAGATGATGAGATTCACGTAAAAGACAAGGACAAAAACCTCATATATTACAAGGATAGTCATAAATGAAAATTGAGGGACAACCTTTTGATTTTATTAAAGGACGGTCATCATGCATAGTGGATTAAAGGTAGTCAAGAATCAAGTATATCAATCTTCTAATGCAATGAATAGAGGGTAAGACAAACACCAACTTGAAAATAATTGATCCATAAAGGCAATGGCAGGTCTGAATAAGGTCAAGAGGTAGTCACCATGTCATGAAGGGGTAGGGTTTTGAGGTCACCATGAAAGGAAGATTTAGTGGATAGTCCATAGTCGCCATAAAGAACACAAGAACTTATGAATGGTATGACATCCAAATGTCATATGAAGGAATGTCAAGGTCCTTAGGGTAGTTTTGGAAACAAAGAGGGCAAACAAATCAAATAGTGAGAAACCATTTGGTAGTGGTTTCCTTCTCTTACTAGGCCTTCTACAATATGCAATAAGGACACCTTATGTTTATCTTAGAGTACCATGGTACATTGATTTAATGGAAAGGCTATGAAGACAACCAAGTTTCAAATAATTATTATGGAAATTTGGAATGATAGCCTTTTATGAGAAAAACATAGTCATTTTAGCATATGACTGTCCAAAACATCTACTATTTAGTCAAGGGCAAACCACCACTTTTTATGCCTCTGCATCACTATGCATAAGTTGGAATCCATTGCAGATCTATATCTTGGTCTATATCCTTGTCATGATGGATGATGAAAGGTCCTATTTATGAAAACTATTTATGAACAGTGCTACAAAACCACTAATGCTTTCATTTAGTGAATTAGGGGAAACTCCTTGTAGTAAATCTTGAGTTTTGACAAACTTAGTTAAGGCTAAATTACAAAGCATAATAACCTTCAAGGTGACAATCCTGATCAAGCATGATAATGAGGATTTAATAAAGTTTCAAAGGGCTAGAAGGATTGGCAAGTAGAGATGATGTTATCAAGTGAATAAAGGATAGATTTGATAAGCCTGAAGCTTCTCCTATAACACCTTGAAGGCTTATTCATCTACAAGTAGATCACACACCTATAATCATTCAAAGGAGCTTTCACAATTTTACTACCTGTTCATGCTCATTTTTGGTGCACCTACAAGTATTTTAGGCCTATTTTAGTAGCCCATATGGTTATAATTGAACTAAAGGGGAGTTCGAGGCTAAAATTGTGCAATTTGGAGTAGTTTGGAGTCCTAAAATAGAGGATTTTTTCCTTGTACACCCAACAACTGAAAGTTTCATGAAAATTGATTGATGGCATCCATTCCAATCAATTTCATGCTTTTTTAGAAAACCAATTCAAGTTGAGTTGGGGCACACTTCAAGGATCATGCAAAGGTCAACAATTCAGCAGTTCAAGTAAGCTTTTCCCACCAAATTTTGCATGATTTACTTCTAGTTTCATATCCATTTCATAAAATCATGCAAGTTTGACATCTTATACAAGATTCAACCTCAGTTAGCTGAAGATGTCTTCTATAAGACCAAGCATTCAACTCTTTTTAGAGTAGTTCTTTCTATGCTTCCTTTTTGCCTTATGCAAAAGGAAAAGGTTGGAACTCAATTTTGAGATAGTTTCAATGTAGAGCAACAAATTTTATTTTAAGTATTCTTCAAATATTGTACAAGAAAAAACTCCTTTTTTCAATAAAAAGCAACTTTTTACCTTCTCAAAATTCTTGTCTTGAGCGTATTATGAATGATTTGATTTAGTTTTTGTGATTTCAGTATTGAATCCTTGAATTAGGTCTCATTTAAAATATTTTTCATGCAAGAATATGAAAAATTTATGTAGGTCATAGGTTGTGTTAATTGTTTTTAGAGTTTGTAGTTGTGAAAACACACTATTTTCTTGCAACAAAACCTGAAACATAACCTCCCTTTGAAACATTTTTGTATAATTTGGTAAAAAAATGAGTTTTGCATAGAATAGGGCAATTTTTAAGAGGAATTGTGAGTTAGAACAATAGGTATGAAGTCTTTTCATCATTGGTGCATCACCTCCTAGGTCTAGTTTATCTAAATTTCTATTTTCCTACCCTTTTTCCTTTCAAACTGGCAAGCTTTAGGAGGCTTGTCAAGGTGTGACCATGATCATAGTATAGGTTAAATACACCAGATCCATATGGATTTGACGCATATTTAATCCACTAAGCCATGATCCCAATGTGATATTCGAAATCAAGAAGAAACTAAATAACCATTAAACTAATATGAAATCAACACAAAAGCTTGACAAAAATATATTCTAAGACCTTGAATCTTATCCCATTAGGGGAGTGCTTTCACATTAATGTGGAATGGTGACCCTTTCCCAATCCCTTGGATATTATGAGCTTGTTCCAATTAGTTTTATTGAAGAAACTTGATGAAACCGATGAGCTATGAATGAGAAATGATAAGAAACTAGTTTAACATGATGAGATGAGTGCTAAATGCTAAAATTATTGATAAAATGGATGTAATCTATGCTAAATGGAAACAAAATTCAAAGGTATGAGCCAAGGATGTAAACTATGCTAAAATAGATACAAACTAAGTTAGCATGGAATCCATTAAAGGATGCTTAAGCTAATATGTATGAAGATTAATCTAAATTGCTAAATGGTGCTCAATATGGATGTAAGTGAATATGAATTTCAACAACATAACTTTTGTATCAAAAGATGGATCCATTTCTCTCCAAATAGTGATTATTTATAGGAAAGCAAATGAAAAATCAATGGGTGAGATCGATTTGATCTATCAATGGTCAATAATGAATGAAGGGTGAAACATGGATCAAGGATTCTCATCAATGGATGAGAATCAAAGATCACATGGATCAAAGAAAGCATCAAGGGTTCATAATGATTCAAACAAACACACTTTGTAACAACTTTGAAAGTTTGTTACAAAGTTTGTTTGAAAATAATCATTCCCTTTTTGGAGCCAAATAGAAGAATATTCCTTTGGAATATTCCCCATGCAAGTGGATGGGAGGGAAATTAGAAAATTTAGTAATGAAAAATAAATTTTAATGTGAAAGATGAGGAATAATATGATATCCATTAAATAATCAACTTATTTAATCAAAAAGGAGTTCAAAATGACATTTAATTAAATAATAAAGATTATTTAATGAAATGAGAGGAATTAAGGTTTAAATTAAATAATTTGATTTATCCAATTAAAAAGGGTGGAATGTTAGTGTGGAAGGATATGGATTAACCTAATTAGATTAATTAGATCAATAGATGAAAATGATACATTTAATTAAATAGCTAGGCTAATTTAATCAAAACGGTGAAAAGAAGGTGAAATTTAGGACGAAACGATGTTAATGATGAAATTCAAGTGTGTAGTATCATTCAAAACATTTTTAAGTGTCTACACAAGGGAACCGACCCACTCTGGAGGTTCATCTTCATCATAGGCAACCCACAATCTGAAGATGATCCCATGTTTTACAGGATAGTTGAGTTTCACACTTAGCTAAGGGTGTTATCCTTGTGAAAATAGGTACACGATAGACCATATGCCCAACCACCAATAGGGCTAAGGGTGTATTGGGGGTGCATGATTTTTAATTTTTCCTCCTCATATATTAGACCAATTTCTTGACCCTCAATGGCTAGCAACAAACAACAAAGGATACAAGCTAATAAGTAAGCAGGCGGGAAAGGGAAGAAGAATCCTTACACATAGGAAAAAGCATAGATGAAAACCCTAAAACACATCATTTATGCACCTACTCTCCTTTGCGCCCTCATGAATTCCCACCAACTTCTACAAACACAAAATTTGATCCGTGAAGGCTTCAAAGGTAATATTTAATACATTTTTTGACATGATTTTTGGGGGAGAAGCAGCACCCATGCTTCTTTATTACTACAGACGTTCCTTTTTAACATTCCCATCCCCAAGAACTATATTTTTAGTAGATTTCTTGGGTAGATTTGATATATTGATACCATAAATAAAAATTTTTCTTTCACACCTTCTGGTCAATCATATCGCATTATCCATGTCTATATTTCTCTGGGTGACCTAGAAGCTAGGGTTTTCTTGAGTCTGCCACATCTCTCTCTCTCTCTTTGTGATTCCTATTTTTGAATAAAAGGTAGTGAAGCCTCATTTTTAGGGGTTTTTCTAATTCTCTTGTAGACATGCATTTTTACACTTCTACAACTATAACTAAATTCAAGCCTTAAATTTAATAGAAATTGCTCTTATTACCTCATCTCTCTCTCATTCACATGTTGCATGATCTATTTTCTTCAGTGTGAATGAGTACTTGGTTTTTTACATATTTATGTTGTGTAAAGCTTAGTTGTAGGAATTGATTGTGTATTTCATTCCCTTCTAGTATTTGTTAACCCTTACCTTCAATTTTATTGTAGGTTTCTAGGAATATGAGATCTATGTAAGGACTCTATAATTTTTATTGATTCTGTATGCTATGATGAGCAAGGAAGAAACCACTCTAAATATTGGTGCATCAGTGCCCCTTTCCATTTTAGCATTCCTTCTTCCCATTTTCCTTGGAAATCAATAAAATAAGATTAGGTTTTAGGTTTAATCAAGTGTTTGAGTTAGATTAGCACTTTGTACCTAGTTAAGAGAGGGAACATGCCCTTAATCAAGAGGTTTGGATTCATTCAAAAAGGTACCACCTTGAATTCATTCCCATGTTTTCACTAAATAGTTGAATTCATTCATTCAACAGAGGGTGCAGTTCATATTGACAACAATGTCCAATCTAGCAACAAGAGAATATTGTTTAGTGTAATCAATAATTGGTTTCTATGAAAATTTATTTTCCACTAAATATTTCTTTATTCCTTTCAATAGATCCATCAGCTTTATATTTGGTTTGGTAGATCCATTTTATCCCAATAACATATTTTTTAGGTGAAAGATCAACTAACTCCCACATTTCATTATTTTCAATGGAATAAATTTCTTCATTCATGGATTTAATCCACAATTCTTGTTCTTGGTTAAACTTAAACATGAGATATCAAAGAAAATTTTATTGTTGAATCAAGACTAGTAATTCCTTCATATATTTTCTTAAGATTTTTTATCTTCCTTGTAGCAGGACATGAGCTTGTAGAAGGACTAGATGGATAATATGCCATGCTTGGTGGAGAAGATGTCAAGCTTGAGGAAGGACTTGAGCTACTACTCAAGCCAAGAGATGAAGATGGAACATTTTTATCTAAATCAATAACTATTTGTCTTTTTTACTCAAATTTCCATTGTATTTTTTAGCTTCATTTTTTGTAAAGATAATGCATCTACAAATAATTAACATCTCACTCACTTGACTATGCAAATTATAACCCTTTGTATCCTCACCATAGCCAATAAAAATACACTTTTCACTCGTATCATCAAATTTTAATCTTTTAATTTTAGCTATATGAGCATAATCAATGCATCTAAGAAACCGTGCCACACTAGGTTTGCTACAACACCATGCCTCATAAGGTGTCACATTTTTCATACTTTTTGCTAGACATATATTCAACAAATAGATAGATGTAGCAAAAAATTTAGCCCAAAAATTATTTGGTAGACCCTTGGCCTTAGGCATTCTTATTTCCATCTCCACAATGGTACAATTTTTATGTTTGACAACTTGATTTTGTTAAGGAGTGTAGCTAGTAGTCAATTTTCTTTCAATTCCATTATTTTTGTAAGAGTCTTGAAATTGATTAGAGAAAAATTCTCCCCCTCTATTTGAATGTAGGATTTTGATAGCCACTTTGATTCTCCATATTTACAAAAATATTTTTATTCCCTACATTGTGACTATTGTAACCACTATCAAGAAGCCATATATTTTTAAAATCCTTTTTTATCATTGCATGTAAAAGATAAATTATTTTCTTGTTATTCCTTTTTCTTTAGAATTTTTTGTACATTATTTATATTCTTTTTTCAACACTCTCATTCATAATGGCCATTTTTTTATAGTAATGACATTGTACATGTGATTTTTCATGGTTTTGATTACCCCTTTCATTGTCATTAAAATTTATTCTTCTATCATAGCCATTATAATATCTACCTCATCCACTATTGGTTCCTCTATTAAAACTAATATTTCATTCTCTTCCTCTAAACCTTCTTTTACCCTTATAAAATATTTCTTCTAAACCTTTTCCCTTATTTTTTTAAAGATACTTAAATTTGTTTGAAAGTCCTATTCAACTAAGTTTTTAGTAGACTTCTTCATTCTTTATTTGTAGGTTTGAAGAGAACTCATAAGCCTATTTAAAAATAGGAGGTTTAAATCTTTTAAGTTCTTAATGGCCACTTGAATAAGATAAAATTGAGGTGGGAGGAACCTCAAAAAAAATTCTACAAAATTTTGATTAGGTAAATTTTCTCTATAAGATCTAATTTGATTAACCAAACTCATTACCTGAGTAAAGAACTCCTACATAGGTTCAGATTCTCTCATGAATATATTTTTAGAATATCTTCAAAGCATTTGAACTTGAATTATTTTCACTTTCTCAATTTCCTTATATGCATTCTATAATAAATCCCATGCTTGTTTTTATTTTTAGTTGTAAATATTTATGAAAACATTAAAATATTTCGTATACAACCTGTTGGATGATAAATAGGGATTTTGAATCTGTTTTTCTATTTTATTTTAACTGGTCTCTCTATCCCTAATTCAAATCTACAAGAGCTTGAACATTTGTGAGCTCTGTATAACCATTTTTTACTAATTTCCACAATTTTTATGAAATAAAAAGGGTTTTTATTTGTATACTCCAAATTCATTACCTTTTCCTTTGAATAGAGGTATTTGGGGTTGAGATATATTTATATTGTTATTGGCTACCATATCTCTTATACAAAATAAAAATTTCAACTAGTCTTCACTCCTCACAAACTATTAATTCTTTAATTCTGTCTTTTGCGGATAAATTTCACACCACTTTTTCACTTCTATACTAACAAAAAAATAAAAACTCATCAACCCAATTTTTACTTATTGATTGCTCTAACAATAAATATAATTTATAAATTTCTATTTGTTCTAATATCAATCTTTAATTTTTTTAAAAAAATTAATTATAAAAACATATTTTTTCTAATACTTTTAGAAGATTTAAACTATTGTAAATAACCTAAAAGATTTAATACAAATGATCAATAGACAAACATATACAGAAAGAATTAAATTTGTTAAAGCAATCTCATCATATTCATTTATAAAATTCTAATACATACAAGTTTTAAAAACATGTCCTTCCAAACTGCAAACTAATACTAGTAAAAGAAAATAAAGCTACAAATGGTATTGGAACATCACAACTATCAAAGAAATTACCTTTTCATTGTTGAAGTTCAGCTACAACAAGAAGGGCAAATAAAACCGGATAGCCTCCCAGCCAAAAACAATACACAACAGAGTATTGAAATAAATTACCCCACAAAAGATAGAAGAGAACAAAGTTTTTTATAGCATGATACAACAAACAGCCTCCAGAATGACACAACAAACAGTAGCCTCTAGGATAAACAACCTGCATAAGTAACAAAATATAACGCAGGAGAAGAGAAAATATTTTACAATGAATGATACTACAAAAATGATGCGTTAGTCTTGTTAAGCATTAATGTCTTCATGCCAGCATCCTCTTAAATTATTCTGATCTGGAGCTTTTTAGACAAGGTATATGCACCCATCAAATTGCAACTGAAAAGAGATTTTGTTGACATGGGATAGTCATAACTTCTTTGGTACAAATGGATGCAAATTATCAAAGTATAGATTCAATATATGAATTGGTGAATAAAATTGATTTATTGAAAAGTTTTAGAAATTATCTTGTTGGCTAAAGCATTCTGTTGCAGGTAAGAGGTTACAAGGTAAGAGGTCACGAGGTAAGAGGTCACAGACTCACGAGGTCTAATCTTCCCTCTCCCTGTGATATCGGAGGGACCAGCGTAGTCAGTCACATGAAATTTTTTTATCAGACACTGCAGTTTATAGAGGAACTACCCGATTCCTACAATCTAAAAAACAACTTTAGAAACTATCCAAAAAATATAAGTGGCAGGCGCGAAACCTCACCCTTACGTAAGCAAATGGAGGCATAAATAAATGAACAGTTTTGATAATTTTATGGGTTCCCAGAACCTCCTCTAGTTCCGAACTTGTTCCTGGGAACCTCTTCAATGCCAGTCTCAGTTCCTGGAATCTTCTTATTTCTTGACAGAAGCTAAATTGCCAAATGCCTCGTAGAGATGTCATCTTATGAAATGCAATGGCTGCAGGATATACATGAGATGGATTTGTCGAAAAGGACATCAGAAACTATTATGTAAACATGACTGGTAGGAAAGATTAGAGTAATATCTTTCGATACAAATAATTGGGAAAACAACTAGTCCATACAATAATTATTGTTGATACTACTGTAAATGATTCGTTGAGACTCATGTCTCAGGTAGCAGGGAGCTTGTAGAAGATGATCAACTTATTATACTAGCAGCAGGTGATAAGTCCTTGTATTGTTAAGCCTTGTCTACCTTTGATATGATAGGAAAGAAAAAACAAAATTATAAGACTTAGTGATCAGGGATTTTTTTTTTTTGTTGTATTTAAATATAATTTAAAATAGAAGTTTTATAAAATTCTATTTTATTATTATATATATATTTCAAGATGTATTTCTTGTAAGTTATGGCTTACTAAATATATATTTAATCGATATTATATAAAATTATATTGAAAATTCAAATAATTGTTTGGGAGGTTATTCTCCAACATCATGATTTAAATAATTAAATATTAATTTTACCCAATGAAAATAAGATATATATTTGCAATCAAATATTTACTAATTTTTGATATAATAAAATATACAACTATTATTTATTCATAAAATATTTAAATAGAATGGTTGAGAGAAACCTTTGTTCCTTAAAAATCAATGAAAATCCATGAACTAGGGAAAGAGTTTCCCTATATTTTATCATAGCTAGACTAAAACCCACTCACTTTGCAAAAGAGGTATTTCTCTTCATTGAAAAAGGGGCCCACACTTGATCTACAAAGATTTTAGAGGCATGCCAAAACTTTAGTACTAACACCACTATACAATCTATCCAACAAATTGTTTCTTTACCCTCTATCACCGAGCCAAAATTAAATTTGGACACATAATTATATACCATTGCACAATCATAATAATATACTGCTACATAATCATAATTTCAATTTGTGTCCTTGATTGGATTCTTGTGACTATCTATAATCATCAGAGACTTCGAGAATAAATCAACTTGAGAAATTCATGATAAAATAGAGCTCATCTATTGTAGACACAACTTTTTGTCAAAAATTAGACTCCTTAAAATGATATTGAAACAAGGTAGCATAATTAATATCAAAGAAGAAATTAAGGATCTATAATAAGAATATTTATAATATTTTCTAGTTGTAGTTGAATATATGCAGTGACCAATGATAAATATAATCTTACTCAACCTCAAATCCCTCATTTTAAGCAGCATAATTATTGTTTTTAGAGTGTTAAGATAAATTATTTTATATCCTCAAGATTTATGAGATTTATTTGAAAATTGGTATCTAGAACTAGCAAATACATTTAATGGACATAGACTCAAAAAGATAAACTTAAATTAAACAAGAAAATAAACTCCATAGCACTCTTCTTCTAGCAACCTATGGATGATTTCATCCTCCCCAAATTTGTAGCAACAAATAAATCAAAACAAGCATGGGACAAATGGGATAATATGTAAAGTCAAGGTACAAATAAGACAAAACTATGTAGACTTCAAATTTTGAAGACATTTGAAAACTTATTAATAAAAGATTTAGAATCCATGCATGAATTTAATGCTATTGGAAGTATAAACCAAGTGAAATCTCACAAGGATGAATTCCAAGATCAAATGGTTGTTGAAAAGATTCTAAGAATTTTACTTGCAAAGTATGGTCATGTTGTAGTTACAAATGAGGAATATGAGGATCTAATAAGACTAAAAATTGAAGAAATATTACAATCACTTCAAATTCATAAGAAAAAATTAAATAGACCAAAAAATGCCTTCTTTGATTAGACTAGTTTGAATCAATTTTTTTTTTTAATGAATAAAAAGATAAACTTTTCAAATTCTAGAAAGTATCCTCATTAGACATGGAAAAAGGTAGAGGAAGAATCTTTACATCAAGGTTGAGGAGAGGAAGGAGTAGAAGTTACTATGAATGAGACAGTAGAGGAAGAAGAAACAAATACTATGAAGGTAATTAAAGCTTTGACAAATAAAAAAATTATTATCATTATTATTACAAGTATAACCATTATCAATTTGAATGTGAGAAAATAAAATTGATCAAAATAATTAAAATGATAAATCCTCACAAGAAAATAAGGAGTATATGGTTAGATATGTTTCTCACTTGCAATGTGGTTAAAGAAAATTCAAAAGATATTTAATTTTTAGATAGTGGTTGTAGCAATTGCATATTAGGGAACAAAGAAATATTGTCTACAATAGATGAATCAATATAGTGGGAAAAAACTTGGAAATAATAACAAAGTACCAATGATGAGTAAAGAGGACATCTAAATCAAGATAAATAAAGATGACAAAGAAATTATCCTAGATGTTTATTATGTTATTAGTTTAAAACATAGTATGTTAACCATTGGATGACTAAATAAAAAAGGCAATGTGATTAATTTGGAAGAGACATATGCAATATTTATAATAGAAATGGTAAAAATAAACTTATTGGAGAAGTGACCATGACAAAATATTGCGTGTTTCCCTAAAATATTCAAAGTCCTATATCTCTTTTTCTCAAAATTTTCCTAGATGATCTCTCTTGGTGCATGGAATTTAAGACATGGACATTTGGGTTTTGTGAATTTTATTTGATTTGGAAGAAACATATGGTAAAGGGAATTTCAATGTAGTAGAGCCAAGTGTGTGAAGGTTTCATTTTGGGATAACAACATAGAGACTCCTTTCTAGTTGGAAGATCGTGAAGAGCCAAGGTACCTCTTGAATTACTACATAAATTGATATATTATATACTTCAAGTATTTTATTGATTAATTTAGTAAGAAAACATGGACATGCTTTCTCAAACAAAAGTTAGAAACAATTTAAAGATTATATAGAAAAATAAACTGATTATTTCAGGTGTTACCAAGAAAGAAAGGTGGGGAATTCTCTAATGAATTTCAATTTTTTGGAAGTCTAATGTGTTAAAAATATAGTTAGCAACAAGTTGTACACCTAAACTAAATGAGGTGACATAACATAAAATAAAACAATTGAATAAATTACAAGGTGCATGATAAAGGCTAAAAATCTTCCAAATTATTTTTGGGCAAAAGTTGTAGCATCTCTAGTTTACTTGTTGATTTGATATCCTATAAAGAGTGTTAAGGAAATTATAATAGAATAAGCATGGACTAGAAGAAAGATAAGTTTGACTTATTTTGAAGTTTTTGGGTGTATTTATTATTCTCGCATGTATCTAAGGAGAAAAAATAAAATCTTGATAATCAAAGTGAGAAATTTATTTTGGTTGGTCAACTACCAGTGACCACTTTGCTAAAAAATTCTAGTAGTAGATCAAGTGTCATTGGTAGCCCAATTTTAATTTCAATAACTTATCCATGTGCAAACTCATGATCAAATCCATATCCAAATACACCAAGAAGGATGAAAAGTATTAAATAAATATATAAAAAAAATTCATAATTTGTTGAAGACAATAATGAAATTACGAATTTCACTTCATTGTTTAAAGTATATAAACCATTTTTGTATGAATATGCAAAAAGATATAGCAATCAGTGCAAAGCAATGGATGATAAAATTGTTGCAGTAGAAAATATTAAACATGGGAATTGGTTGATATCTTTAAATAAAAATAAGAGTGAAATGGATCTATTAAAAAAGTATTAAGATATATGGAGCATTTGGAAAATATAAGACAAGATTAGTGGCCAAGACCTACTCACAATAATTAGGTATAGATGGCAATGAAACATATTCCTATGTTTCTACATCACACAATGCAATAAATTTTTTGGGACTATACTTAATTTAAATGGAATATTTACCAAATATATGTCAAATCAACTTTCTTAAATGGTGAATTGGATGAGTAAGTATGTATTGAGAAGCCAGTAGTTTTTGAAGTTACAAGATAAGAACACAAAGTGTATAGGTTAGAAAAGGCTAATTATGGGCCCAAGCAACCATTATTGTTATGGCATAGTAGTATAGATGCATATATTATGAAAAAATGCTTCCATACAAGTACATGTAAGTGTTGGAAACACGAGGGCAGACAACTGAGAGGGGGGGTGAATTAACTGTCACAGAATTTCAAACTTATTAAACTTATTAACCCTTATTCTTAGATCTGATTAATAACCTTGAAAGCATAAATCAACAGCACATCAAGAGCTAGTTTTTGGCTGGCTGCTGGCTGTTTTGTGGTTTTGTATTCAGTTGTGGTTCTTTGGCCTTGGTTGCCTTTTTATCCTTGGTTGTCTGTGCTTTCATGTCTTTATGTTTAGACAAACTTCTGGTTGAGGGTTCCAGATCCATTTAAAATCTATTTGTAAAGGGTTTTGGGGTCCCTTCAAAACCTATTTTTTCCTTAATCAAAAACAACACATCAGGAGCACACATAACACCAAGATTTTTGCATGGAAACTCTTTTAGGGCAAAAACCATGGTGGAGTTTAATCCACAAGTTATACCTTGTTAGAAGTATAAGAAGAATAAATGAGGAATGCACTTGCATCCAGGCACACTGCCTAGAGCTCATTGCTCAATTAAAAAGGAAGACACACTATCTTACAAAAATATTCAAATTAAAACCATATGAAGAATTTGAACTGAGAAAGTAGCATTTGCTAATGCCTAATTACAATTTCGGTTAGGCTTGAATGAGCACTTCTTCACTCTTCTTCACACTCTTCTCTTCTTTCGAATGATCTGATCTTTATTCGCACATAGCACTTGCATACTTTGCATCACATACATCAAATGAGATAAACAATCACTTATATATATTTGCAACAAGAAATTGCATTACTTCATGTCGACATCAACAAAATATTAAAATGAATACAAATTTTCGGTTCAATTCATAAACAATTCTCAATGCGCAACAACCGAAGTCGGCCACAACATAATAGAGACCCAAAAAAACATCATCGAACATGAAACACATTCAAACATTATTCCATGGAGATCCAAAACATGCTTCAATCACCCTATTGGCCATGAACATGAAAAACATGAACATGCAAGAGAAAATCTTGGATCGCGAGCACAACGATCAATTTGGATGTGCAACATAGATAGAGCATGAACTAGAAATATCAACAAAAATTGCAAGAGCATACACAACAACTCAGATTACCAGAATTACATTCTCTTCTTCCAGAAACACCGACTATAGTAACAGAATAATTGTAGGAACATAGAAACTCATAACTTGCTGAAATCTTGATGCGCACCTCTGAAACTTACGGTAGATGAACTAGATAGGCTCAAAAACAAACCCTTTACTCCACAACTTCTGATCACCAACATACTAAACTTTCCAACACACTAATCTACATAGCTTCTCAGACAACCTTCAACATACTTATTACAATTTTCTCAATATCCTCGACATATACAACCTTAAACAAATTAATGTTAATAGTGTTGACATCAATGACAACCACATATCAGCAACACAACCACAACATCCAACAATATCCCCCTTTGGCATTTATGGAAACACATGATGTGAAAAATATATCATCAACGCAACTAACACTTGTCTTCTCATGGCTCTTCTCCTCTTTTGTTCTTCAAGGGTTTTTCACATTAATCTTCTCCCCCTTTGATATCAATGGAAAAGGTACATACAAGCTCTGAACCACATATCCGAATCATCTAACTACTCCCCCTGAGTATCAGCCACCACAACATCAATTCGAAACATAATATGGATGTAAATGCACAGACTGATGCAAAGACTTGAATCTTAGTTATGATTAGGAGGGGAAATCACCCCTAACTTCCCTCTGAGATACTCAAAAGTATCCTTAGGCAATGTATTAGTAAATATGTCTGCAATCTATTCCTTAGTAGGCACATACTCCAGTTTGACTTCCTTATCACTCACCTTGTCTCTCAAAAAGTGATATTTGATAGATATATCCTTGGTCTTTGAATGCAGCACCGGATTCTTATAAATGTTAATGGCACTTGAATTATCATAGAATATAGCAATAGGCTCATCATACACAACTCTAATACTATATTACTTGAGTACAATTGTTAGCAACAACAATGTATTCTGCCTTTGCAATAGACAAAGAAATGGCATTCTGCTTTTTGCTTAACCATGAAATCAGCTTCTTTCCCAAGAAAAATGCACCACCACTAGTAATTTTTTTGTCATTCACATCTTCGGCCCAATCAGCATCAGTAAATGAACTCAAAGTAAGATCATCATCTTTAGGATACCATAGGCCAAAATCAACTGTTCCCTTCAAGTATCTGAAAATTCTCTTCACAACAGTCACATGAGATTCTTTGAGATCAGCTTGAAATCTTGCAACAATACACACAACATTCATGATGTTAGGTCTAGTTTGAGTCAAATACAGTAATCCGCCAATCATTTATTTGTATCTAGTTTGATTTGCCTTCGAGGATTCATCATTAGTAGTCAACTTGCATCCAGTCACCATGGGTTTACCAACTAGCTTTGAATCTTCCATACAAAACTTCTTCAGTAGTTCTCTCACATACTTGGACTGAGATATAAATATCCCTTTATCAAATTGATTAATTTGCAATCCCAAAAATAATTTCATCTCTCCAATCATTGACATCTCAAACTCATTTTTCATCTCATTTGCAAACTTCATGCACAAACCATCATCTCCTCCAAAAATGATATCATCAACAAAAACTTCTACAATCAAATCTTTATCATCATCAATCTTCAAATACAAATTACTATCAGCACTTACCTTTGTTAAATCCAAGCTTCAACAAATACTTGTCCAATTTGGCATACCAAGCTCTAGGGGCTTGCTTGAGTCCATGCAATGCTTTCTTCAACTGAAATACCATATCTCCCTGATCAGTCAATTGAAATCAATCAGGTTGTTCAACATACACCTCTTCATTCAGTTCACCATTTAGAAAAGATGACTTGGCATCCATCTGATAAAATTTGTAGTTTTTGTAAGTAGCATAAGCAAGAAACAGTATCACGACTTCAATTCTAGCAACATGGGCAAAGGTTTCTTCAAATTCAATTCCTTCCATCTGTGAATATCCTTTGCACACCAATCTTGCTTTGTTTTTGATAACTTCACCTTGTTTATTCATCTTGTTTCTAACAACCCATTTAGTTGCAATTACATTTTTTCCCTTAGGTCTAGGAACAAGAGTCCATGTATCAGTCTTCTCAATTTGTTGTAATTCTTCTTTCGTTTCTTCAATCCAATGCTCATCTTTGCATGCTTCATTGAGATTACTTGGCTCAGTCTTTGATATCAAACGATACTCTTCAGCAATTCTTCTCCTAGTCTGGACACCTTTGTTCTTATCACCAATAATCTGATTTTCTGAATGATTTAATCTCACATATCTTGGAGTCTTAGAATGTTCTTGAATTTTTGGCTCTTGTGATCTCTCTTCTGCACTTTCACTTGTTTCTGCTTTATCTTGACCTTCTTGATTCACCGGATTGATTTGAAATTGATTTGAAGTCTGACCTTTGTTTGTACTGTCATTTTGATCATCAGAATCATATCCACAAGCTATGTATGGTCTGGAAATGTTTTCATTAACCTTAACATTTTCACTTTAAACCATTTTCTTCAATCTCTTATTGTAGCACCGATAGGCCTTGCTCTTAGTAGAATAACCAAGAAATATTCCTCCATCACTTCTAGCATCAAACTTTCCTATATCTTCATCTCTTCTGATATAGCATTTGCTCCCAAATATTTTGAAATACCTAACATAAGGCTTATGACCAGTCCATAGCTCAAAAGCAATCTTACCAGTATCACCTTTGATTTGTACCTGGTTGAGAGTATAATCAACAGTACTCACAGCTTCTCTCCAATAGATATGAGCAATATTTCCTTCCAACATCATAGTTCTAGCAGCATCTAGAATTGTTTTGTTCTTCCTTTCCATAACTCCATTTTGTTGAGGGGTTTGTGATGCAGATAATTGTCTCTTTATCCCATGCACTTCACAGAAAGAATTAGATTCACTGGATGTGAATTCACCACCTCTATCTGATCTCAAACACTTAATCTTCAGACCTGTCTTTGTCTCAATTTTTGCTTTGAAAATCTTGAACTTCTCCAAAGCTTTAGATTTCTCCCTTAAGAAAGTAATCCACGTCAATCTAGAATAATCATCAATAAGTAACATGAAATACTTGTCTCCTTATAGATTTCTGATTCTAGCAGGACCACACAAGTCAGTATGCACAAGCTCCAATATTCCCTTTGAACAATGGTGTTTGCTTCTAAATGAAATTCTAGTTTTTTTTCCCAACTGACATTCCTTGCATATGCCATTTTTAGGCTTTACCAACTTAGGAAGATCTCTCACGGCTTGAGTAGAACTTATCTTGATAATACTGTCAAAATTTACATGACACATTCTTCTATGCCACAACCAACTTTCATCAACTTTAGCAATCAGACAACTTTGACTAGCAATATTCAGGTGAAAAATGTTACCTTTTGTTTTTGTACCTGATGCAATCACATTTCCAAAACTTCCCAATATTCTACACTTTCCATCCTTGAATTGAAGATTATATCCCTTATCAACCATCTATCTGACATTCAAAATATTATGCTTCAAACCTTCAACATAAAGAACATCATCAGTGTTATACTTACCATCAAAAGAAATACATCCTCTACCACGAATTATACCACCAGTGTTATCACCAAATCTTACAACACCACCGTCATACTTTTCCAGGCTTACAAATTTGCTTTTATCACCTGTCATGTGATGTGAACATCCACTATCAATTACCCATTCATCCTTCTCTTCAACTCAAGCAGCTAGGGCTTTCTCAACATTTGAACAACTAGCAAATTAAGTAGACACAAGATTACTTTCCTTGATAGCAATAAACACAAACTCATCTTCACTTGCATTCCCTTTATCAGATTCATCATCTATCACGCCTTCATCAGCAACATAATAACACTTCTTTTGAAATTTATACTTGTAGGGTTTTGACTTAGGAACTCTTTTCGGACACCTTGATGCAAAATGACCTATCTTATTGCGGGAGAAACATTTAATAGGAAATTTCCCTTTATACTTACCTTCTCCTTTGGCTTCTCTCTTGACAAAAGTGCTTCAAGCTCATTCAGTTCTCTTTCTTCTTCTTCAATCTTTCTCATTTCTTCCTCATACCTGAATACCTTTCTAGAAGAACTTTCACCCGGGTCATATCTATGTTTGTCTCTTCCAGAGGTAGTAGCCTTGAGACCAGATTCTATCTTAGGAAGGGTATCACCAAATTCACTCAACTCAAAGGCAGTAAGTTTACCAATTAGCATATCTCTGGTTACATTTATCATAGTCTTGAGCTCATCAATAGTTGTAGCTTTCACTTTGTATGCAGTAGGAAAGGATCTAAGCACTTTAGCAACAATCTTTGATTCATCCAATTGTCCACCAGTGCATCTGATACCACACAAAATTTCATTCACTCTTTGCATGAAATTAGTGATAGTCTCATCCTCACCCATTTTCAACAATTCATATTTTCCTTTTAAGCTTCGCAACTTAGCAATCTTCACATTAGCATCACCTTCATACAAGGTTTCCAAATTTTTCCAAATCTCATTAGCAGTCTTCAACTCCATAACATTCATCATCTTAGAATCAATCAAAGCACTCAATAATGCCTCCTTAGCCCTGATATTGTATTCAACATCCCTGATCTCAGCAGTAGTAGAAGGACCATTCTAAGGAATAACATACCTAGTACATGTAATGTTCCAGTAGGATTCACCAATGCATCTTAGATGACACTCCATTAGAGTCTTCCATAAAGAATAGTTTGTTCCATCAAATCTCAGACTATCCTTCTTATATGTCACCATCCTAGATCACCTCAAGTTGTTAAACTTCTTCCAAGGAACTTAGCTCTGATACTAATTTTTGGCAACACAAGGGCAGACAATTGAGAGGGGGGGTGAATTAGTTGTCACAGAATTTCAAACTTATTAAACTTATTAACCCATATTCTCAGATTTGATTAATAACCATGAAAGCATAAATCAACAACACATCAGGAACACATATACCACCGAGATTTTTGCATGGAAACCTTGTTAGGGGAAAAACCACGGTGGAGTTTAATCCACAAGTTATACCCTATTAGAAGTATAAGAAGAATAAATGAGGAATGTGCTTGCCTTCAGGCACACTGCCTAGAGCTCGCTACTCAATTTCAAAGAAAGACACACTGTTGTATAGAAATATTCAGATTAAAACCATATGAAGAATTTGAACTAAGAAATTAGCATCTGCTAATGCCTGGTTATAGTTCCAGTTAGGCTCATGAACACTTCTTCACACTTCTTCACTCTTCACATTCTGCTCTGCTTTCGAATGATCTGATCTTTATTCGCACATATCACTTTCATACTTTGCATCACACATACATGAAATGAGATAAAAAATCGCTTATATATATTCGCAACAAGAAATTACATTGCTTCATGTTGGCATCAACAAAATATTAAAATGAATACAAACTATCAGCTCAATTCATAAAAAATTCTCAATGTGCACCAACCAAAGTCAGCACAACATAATAGAGACCCAAAACAACATCCTAGAACATGAAACACCTTCAAACATTATTCCACAGAGATCCAGAACATGCTTCAATCACCCTGTTGGCCATGAACATGAAAAACATGAACACACAAGAGAAAATCTCGAATCACAAGCACAATGATCAATGCGGACGTGCAACACAAATAGAGCACGAGCTAGAAACATCAACAAACATCATAGTTGCATACGCAAAAACTTAGATTACCATAATTACATTCTCTTCTTCCATAAAATCCAGCTACAAAAACAAAATAACTGTAGGAACACAAAAACTCATAACTTGCTCAAATCTTGATGCACACCTCTGAAACTTACGGTAGATGAACTAGATAAGCTCAAAAAAAAACCCTTTAATCTGTAACTTCTGATCACCAACATACTGAACTTTCTAGCACAATGATCTACACAGCTTCTCAGACAACCTTCAACATATTTATTACAATTTTCTCAATTCCTCGACATATACAGCCTTAAAGACAGCAATGCTAATAGTGTTGACATCAATGACAACCACATATCAACAAAACAACCACAACATCCAATAGTAAGCCCATTCTATTTAATAATTCCAATTGTAAAAGTGGTTTATTGATTTTATATCTATATGTTGATTATGTATTATATACTATTAATAGCAACATCTTAATGGATAATTTTAGATCAACAATGAAACAAGAATCTAAAATAATAGATTTAGGCATAAACTATTATTTTACTAGTATCTAGAAGTTACACAATTGGATAATGGAATCTTTATTTTACAAAGAAAATATATGAAGCACTTGCTTAAAAGTTTCAAAATATTAAATTATAAATCTATTACACACCTTTTAGTCTTGGGACAAAAGCTATTCAAGAAGTATTTTACTAACAAGGTAGACGATACAAATTATAAGAGGTTAGTGGGAAGCCTTATGTATCTCCCTATAACTAGACCTAATATCATGTATAGTATGATTTTTGTCCAACATTTATCTAGACTCCAATGGATAAGAACTTTTAGGTAGCAAAGAAAATACTCATATATGCTCATGGAACAAGCAATTATAGTATGTGTTAGGCATCATCTAACATTTTTTCTAGATACATAGATAGTGATCATACATGATATAGTAATCATAAATATACTTCAATCTATATGCTCAACTTGGGGTCAAGTGCAATTGCATGGTATTCATAGAAGAAACTGATAGTTTCATTATTTATGGCTAACTTAGAATTCATCAAGCTTCTAGTTAATTGCCAAACCATTTGGTTGAGAAGAATTTTAGTATATTTTAAGTAAGAAAAATGTATGGATACTAAATTTTATTATAAATCTAATAATTATGCTGTTTCCAAGACAAAAAATCTATTCTTTCATGATCATACAAAGAACATTAATATATGTTATATAATTGGTAGTGGAAGGCTAAATCAAATTGAAGCATTTTAGATCTCACATTATCATATTAATCTTATTTAAAAAATAAGTATCTTTAAATAATATTTTGATCTAGGCTAAAGTAGAACTTTGGAGTTACTACTTTGACATAGAAATAAGATGAAACTTAGAATCATAATCTTGACTTGGTATACATTATCACTATTAAATAACATCAATTACATTTTAAAAATATTGTTTGAAGTTACTCTTGTATTAAATAAATTTTATTATATTTTGGTGTACCTGTTCAATATGTAATAAATGAGTGTTATTTTAGGAGAGTGTGGGTATTTTTCCTCTTTATTTATAGTTTTATTTATTCATTTGAATTTATGAACATAGTAAGGGGAGATAAACACATATCAAATGAGTGGCGCAAGGTTAATGCTCACAATAGGAAATACTAAGGAGCGACACTTATAAAGAATCAAAGGTAATCAATTTTTCAAATGCAAGAATGAATTTACAATACCACTCACTAGACCCAATGAGAAATATGTGACCATGAGTTTATTGGCTTTAAGAAACCCCAAAAATATAGAATCTTGTATGTTTACAATTTTCAAAATAGAGGGTATAGAGTTGAAGGATTTTAAATTAAAAGGTATTTACCTCATTGTTACATGGATTTTATAGGCTATGTGGGAATTATACCATAGAATATTATTGTAAGAAATAACATATCTCTTGCTTCTCTAATGGAGAGAAAACTTTATAAGGGCCTACACCCTTATGACATCTTCTTTGGTAGCATTTTTGCTAAGACTAGTTGTTACATTCTATATTTTGCAATGTTTGGAGATCCTACCTGAGTCAATAGAATATTTGGTTAGAAGATATGAAGCATTATCTAGGACTACGGGAACCCAATTATAGGTCTATATGGTGGATCCTTATAACAATAAACCTTTATCCCTTAATAGACGTTAATTTGCTAAATGTTTAGATGCTAAAAGTTGTAAGGTGTTAATTTGAGATTTTTAGAAATGGTAATCTACTCACATGAAATGATATTTAAAACAAGATTTACATTCTCATTACTCAAAATAAAACATATTCCACTCTTAATAAATCCTTGTATGGTGTCAATTTTCATGATTAGTTGAGATTCAAATTTAAAAAATTAATATAAAGTGGGTGAATGAAACACCCTTGTTGGCTAAGACTAGATATAATTATAATATGTTGAACAATTCTTGTGCAATATCTCTAGCATGTTTAACCTATTGTGGAACCATTTCCTTTCTAGAAAATATTGGAAATCCATTCTTGATCATTTATGGTCTAAATAGCTTGAACCTCGAAATTTATTTTAAATGGTTACTAATTTTAAAAAATACGGTCAAGTTAGCTCTATTCTCACTAATGTGGGTTTTAATTTTGTGTCTTCTTTATTTTTAATGTTGTGGAAACAATGGAACATCTATATTTTATTACCAATTTGCTAAAACAATAGTATATATTTTGGCCCGGGGTAAAATGGGATAGGATAGTAGGAATCATATCTCAAATGTTATATGAAATTATCTTTGGGTTTATAAATTTTTTAGTGAAATATATAAATTGTGTGTACCTTAATTTTTCTTCTAAAACTCTTATGGAACTTATAGAAGAATACGAGTGAAGAAATTTTATAGGAAAAATGAAGTCTCCTTACTAACTCTCGCTAGAATTTCACCTTCTCTTCTATTCTTTTGCAAGTTACTATGACTTGGAAATTTTTAAAAATAAAGATTTATAAGTTTTTGAACCATGAAAAAGTAATGTTACACAAGACTGATATAATTCAATTAAATTAGTTACCAACATTAAAATAAATGGGAAGTTACTAGAGAAAAGTGACAAATAAAATGATTCAATGGAGTATGATCCTAACCTATGTTGGATCTTAGACTCCTCCCTAGTTAATTTTCTTTTAATTATATGAATGTTATCTCCTAAGATTCTAATTATTATTTTTCTAATGATGTTACTATATTTGATGAGTCCTCATAAAATTATTTATGAATATTTTTTGGTAATTAGTTTATGATGTAATGGCATAACTAATGCTTTAGTTTATGATGTAATGGCATAACTGATGCTTTAACTATAATTGGTATCTCTATTATTATCTAATAGTTTTTATATTCCTTTTATGTCTAAGCACTAACTACTATCTTGGTCCTAGTTATATATTTGTTGCATCTAGAAAACTATTTTTTTTTGCCACTATGACTTATATCATGTAACTTATTTTATTTCTTAACTATTATATAATATAAAAAAGTCTCAATATTTGGTTGTTTATGTTGATGTTACTAATATTATGAAAAAAATGTTATTTATTTGAATTTGAAATATTTTTTTTATTTACATTTATTTGTTTTGTTCTTTAGGTTTGTATCTTAGATCTAAATTTATTGTATGTTGCACTCTTGTTAGATTTTAGATTTTTGTATTCCAATAATTTTATAGGGTTTAAGGTTTGGTTTCAAATATAATTGAGTTTATAGTATGATAAATCGATAAAATATACCCAAGTACAAGACCATTACAATTGTGATTTTATTTACCTAATGTGTATGCTCATGCTCCTTTTATCACTATAAAAGTATACTAATAAGTCTTGGATTATGCTATCTTGATATATCTTAGTCTTGTCTCACCCTATAAATTACTTTGAATGTTGAATTTTCCTAGAACACTTCAATAGTAAAGACCATTTTTTTCTAGCTTGTTTTATCTTACATGAGGTTAAAGGTTGTCATGGTAAGATTGGGCTACATTATCAATATCTAAAATAGGAGTGGCATCTTAATGCATGTAACTTTATCATGGAATGTATACTCTATGTTTAGGAGCTATTTTATTCTAATTAGATTTTCTACCCTATAGAAATTTTCAAATATTTAATTTCTAGGCTTTTATTGCAATGGAAAAAATCACCCTACTTCAAATCAATGAAATTAATAATCAATAGATAAAATGATTCAAGATAAGTCTTTACATCCTCAAAATAACCAAAAGGAAAGACCCCTATATAGGATGCAAAGGAGGATCCTAGTAATTTGTCTTTCCCCATACATCAATGTGGTATAAAGTATTCATGGGAGGGTTCCACCCATAATCATATTTTTATTTTTATTTTTCAAGTCTTCTTCATTAGCATGGGTTGGCGAACTAGAAAGAGCCAAGTGAGGAAACTTGTTGGAATCAAACTAGTTGGAAGCACCACTAATAGGCCACATAGAGGTTCCTCCAATAGGTGGTGGGGAGGTCGAGTGTCGATGAGAAGGTCACAAAAAACCTCATTAACTATGATCCTTGTTGCAAGTATGGGTGTGTTTGGTGGTGTTGTCGTTAATGTTGTCATTGATGAAAACACAGTTCAGGTTGAGTAAGTTGTGTATTTGCCAAGTTCTTTGGGAAAATTTGACAAATAATGAAAGTAGTGTTGAAGTGTGTTATGAGTGTGCTTTGGTATTGTACTCTACATTTCTCCTGTGTTGATCTTATACCTGTGCAGATATGTAGGTGTGTTCATAAGCTTCAATGGATCGTATATCCTAAGTTTTTATCTTCTAGTTTGATGGAGAGTGAAATATATGTTAACTGGTGTGTGGGTCGGTTTGTCAGAACTATCTGGTTATGGACTGGGAGAAATGTTTTGGCTCTACAGTCTTCTAATATTTGGTTTCAGATCTTGCGGATCTGGGAGATGACTCTTTCTGATGGTTTATGTGGTTTGAAAAAATTTCTTGTGGTTTGGCACTCTCGAAGACCTGCTCCAAAGCTCTTGTGCTTTTTTTGGTTGGTTCGATTGGACTGTTGAAGATTTCTCTATGAATCAAGTTTGTTGTAATTGATGCAAATGTACCTGAGGTGTTCTCAGAGATGGTAAAATTTCTAGTGAAGCGTGTTGAGTAATCCATGTGTGATCATCTTGCTAGAGATGCGTATACTTCAAATATCATCAGTGTTTTCATTAGGTTTGGATGACCTGGTGTCTACATGTTACATTAATCTTTTGCATCAATTCGAGAAAGTGTGTGCATGATCCAAGATGTTGTTTGGGTCCTAAATTAAATATGTAATTGGTCCTCTCACATTCTTATCCATTGTGGGAATTTTGAGTAGCCGACCTAGTTTGAATTTGTAATTTGAATTGTATAACCGACCTTGGTGAATTTTTCTAAGGTTGAAGATGGTATAAAAGAATATCAAGTTGTAGCAAATTGATCATCCATCCATATTTCGATTCAAGCAAGAGAAGAGTGTGTAAACAAGTGTGAAAATTAGAGAGTGGAAGAGCAAATTGAGGCAACAATACTTGATTGTGTTAGATTCCTGAAAGTAGCGAGCTAATGGTATCTATAATATTTTGATCAAGTTGCGAAGTGTGTGGAACCTTTTTGTGGTGGATCTTTATTTATCTCTTTGTATTTTTTGTAGGCAGTGAGCCTCTCTTTTTGGACAGTGAGTCCTAAGGTAGTGAGCCCTTAATATGGGTAGGGAGCCTTTGTATCTGGGCAGTAAGCCTGTGTATCCAGTATTGAATTACTACTATATTGTGAGTTAATCCTCACTGTGGTTTTTCCCTCATTGGGTTTACCACGTAAATCTGGTGTCTCTGGTGGTTTGCTTTCTGTTATTTACATTTCATGTTCACACTTAATAACAGATTAAAGATAAAGTGGAATTGATTAAGTTTATAAGTGAAGGAATTCAATACAACTAATTCACCCCCCTCTTAGTTGTCTCATGCATTTCAATAATTGGTATCAGAGCTCTGGTTCCTCGGTGAAGAGCTTAACCGCTTGAGGTAGATCAGATGGCGCACAAGTTGTAGCTTCCAATTTTTGATGGAGCTTATTACAGTGATTGGAAATAATAGATGAGAATTTATCTGATTTCACTTAGTTTCAATACTTGGAAAGTTGTGGAGACAAATTATGTGATACCAACAATTGGTCCTTCCTCTCCTGATGAGGTTGTAGCTTTTGAAGAGAATGAAATAGCAAGGTATGCTCTCTTTAGTGCTTTATCTAAAATTGAAAGAATGAAAGTTATCTCTCTGGCTACTACTTATTAAGTATGGAAAAAATTGAAAGACATTTATGAAGGGAATGATAGAGTAAAGTTGTCACGGAAACTAACTGCTAAGCAAAAAATTAAGAACTTGAGAATGGAAGATGGAGAAGACATTGCAAGCTATTATCAGAGAGTTAAACTTATAGAAACAAAAATCAAGAATCAAGGTGGTATCATGACAGATGAAGATATAATTGAGAAGATCTTGATGACCTTACTAGACAATTACAGTGACAAAGTATCTGCTCTTGAAGAATAATATGATCCAAAGATATTTACTAAGGAGCATCTATTTGGTGTCTTGACTGCATTTGAAATGAGAAAATGTGCAAGAGATAAGGAAATGACTGAAATAGCCTTTAAAGCAATGAAAATAGGAGATGATCTGGATGACAATGATACAGAAGATCTAAAAGAAAATTTCACAAGGAGATTGAAGAAAGGTACTGGTAAATACAAAGGTAAGTTTCCTTTTAAGTGTTTCAGTTGTGGAAATATTTGTCATTATGCATCAAGATGTCCTAATAGAGCTACACAAAATAAGAACAGGAACAATAACAATAATTACAAAGATAATAAGGATAAGAAGTTCAATAAGTTCAAGAAGTTGTATTATGTCAAGGAAGATGCAGGAATATCTGATGATGAATCTGACTTTGAGGAAGATAAAGATGAATGTTTGTTTCTAGCCCTAGAAAAGAAATGTGCAAAGGAATCTGGTCTGGAGAGAAAGAAGGATGAAACAGAAGGTACTCTAGTAACTACTTTTCATGATAGACAGGATGAAGAATTTTGGGTAATTGACAGCAGATGTTCAAATCATATGACTAGAGATAAGAGTAAGTTTACTAAACTTGAGAAGTATGATGGAGGTATATTCATGTTTGGAGATGAATTTGGTGCTAAGATTGTTGGCAAAGGAACAATTAGCTTTGATGGAAAACATAATATTGATGATGTCTATTATGTAAATGGTTTAAGGCATAATCTCTTAAGTGTTGGACAAATGTGCAACAAAGATTTTAAGCTTGTGTTTCAGGATAACACTTGTGAGATCAAAAAAGGATCCGGAACTATGGTGGCAGATGGAAGAAGAACTCATGGAAACATCTATCAACTTAAGGGTTGTGATGGTAAGTGTTTTGTTTCTCAAATCAATGAGAGTTGGCTCTGGCATCGAAGGATGGGACATGTGAATTTTGATAATCTGGTTAGGATCAGTTCTAGAGAAGTTGTCAGAGATCTGCCTAGAATTACAAAGCCTTCAAATTCAATTTATAGAAGTTTCCAGATGGGAAAACAGACAAGAAATAGTTTTAAAGGAAAGTATCAATCATCTACTGAAATGATAGAATTAATCCATACATACCTCTATGGTCCTACAAGAACGGGAAGCTTGAATGATGACAGGTACTTTATGCTTTTGATTGATGATTACTCTAGTATGACATGGGTTACATTTCTTAGAGAAAAGGCCCAGGCTCTTGATAGATTCAAGGTATTTAAGGCAAGAGTAGACAATGAGGCAAACTTGAGAATTAAATGCTTAAGATCTGATACAGGTGGAGAGTTTATGTTTGGAGAGTTCAATGCATTCTATGAAGAGCATGGCATAAAAAGACATTATTTTGCTCCTAGAACCCCACAACAGAATGGAGTTGTGGAAAGGAAGAACCAGACTGTACAAGAGGCTGCTAGAACTATGATGAAATAAGCAAATGTTCCTGATGTGTATTGGAGAGAAGCTATTCACATTTTTGTTTACATTCTTATCAGAGTTCAAATCAGAGGTAACAACACTAAGAATCCTTATGAGTTATGGACTGGTAAGACTCCTACTATGAAATACTTTAAGGTATTTGGAAGTAGATGTTACATTAGAAGAGATGAAGAAAATCTTGGAAATTTTAATGCTAGATGTGATGAAGGAATTTTCCTTGGATATTCAAATAACATCAAGGCTTACAAATGTTTTAATAAGAGATTGAGGAAAATAATTGAAAGTACTAATGTGAAGGTTGATGAAGCTATGTATAGACTACTGGAAATAAATGAAATTGAACCTAATTATCCTATCTATGAGAAAGTAAAAGAAGAAGAAAAGGAAGAGAAAGAACAGAGTGAAGAAGAAGAAGAAATTCTGGAACCTGCACCTAAGACTCCTAAATATGTTCAGAGAAATCATCTAGAGGAACAGATAATTAGAGACAAAAGTGAAGGAGTGAAGACAAGAAGCAAAGTGGTTGAGGTAAACTTGTGTTTAATTTCTAAGATAAAACCGAAGACTGTGAGTGAAGCATGTAATGATGAAAGCTGGGTGAGAGAAATGAAAGAGGAATTACAACAAATAGAGAAGAATGAGATATGGGAACTAGTCCCTAGACTTGTAAACAAGAATGTAATTGGTTCAAAATGGGTATTCAGAAAAAAGCTAAATGAATATGGTGAAGTGGTAAGGAATAAAGCAAGATTGGTATGCAAAGGATATTCACAGGTTGAAGGCATAGATTTTGAAGAAAATTTTGCACCTGTAGCAAGAATGGAGGCCATTTGGATGTTCTTAGAATTTTCAGCTCATAAAGACTTCAAGGTATATCAGATGGATGTCAAGTCTACATTTTTGAATGGGGAACTGGAAGAAGAAGTATATATGGAGCAATCGGAAGGTTTTCAATTGTCAGACAAACCGGATATGGTTTGTAAGATAAAGAAGGCATTATATGGACTGAAATAAGCTCCTAGAGCTTGGTATGCTAGACTGGATAGATACTTGACAAAGTAGGGATTCAACAAAGGGTCCACAAATAGTAATCTTTACTTCAAGGTTGAGAAAAAAAAGATGTTGATATTTGTGGTATATGTTGATGACATCATCTTTGGTGGAAATGAAGGTATGTCTAAGAAGTTTGCTGAAGAGATACAAAAATAATTTGAAATGTCTATGATTGGTGAATTGAATTTCTTCCTTGGACTTCAAGTAAATCAAACTGATAAAGGGATATTCATTTCACAATCTAAGTATGTTAAGGAATTGTTAAAGAAGTTTGGAATGGATGACTCCAAACCGGTATGTACCCCTATGGTAACTGGATGTAAGCTGAGTAAGGAAGATGAATCTGCTAAAGTTGATTAGAGCATGTACAGATCCATGATTGGTGGACTGTTGTATCTTACTACTACTAGACCAGATATTATGCATACAGTATGTTTAGTTGTAAGATTTCAAGTAGAACCGAAGGAAGGACATGTTATAGTTATGAAGAGGATATTCAGATATCTTAAAGGAACTCCAGATTGTGGGCTATGGTATCCGAAGGACAATGATTTCACTTTGAATGCCTACAATGATGCAGATTGGGCTGGTTGTGTAGATGACCGGAAGAGTACTAGTGGTGGTGCATTCTTTCTTGGAGGGAGATTAGTTTCATGGTTGAGCAAGAAACATGATTCAGTTTCTTTATCCACTACAAAAGCAGAGTATATTGCAGTATCATCTTGCTATACATAGGTACTTTGGATGAAGCAAACCTTGATGAACATAGGTGTGGTGAGTGATGAACCTATCTCTATACTTTTTGAAAATACAAGTGCTATAAACATTTCAAATAATCCAATGATGCATTCTAGAACAAAGCACATATCTATCAAGTATCACTTCTTGAGGGAGAAGATATTAAGGAATGAAGTTAGACTTGAATATGTACCTACCAAGGAACAAGTTGCGGACATATTCACTAAGGCCCTTCTGAAGGATACTTTTGAGTATCTCAGAGGGAAGTTAGGGGTTACTGCCCCTCATTCTTTGAACTAAGTGCACATGGAGGTGCATCAGTCCAGTGGATTCACACACTCTTTGTTCTGGATTGATGATTGAGGTCTACTCCTCAAGGGGAGTAGAGAAGTGCATTGTTGCAGTATGTGATGTGGGTAGGGATAACTTTAAGAAACCCCCCCCCTCAGTGCAGGTGTAAAATCTTGGCGAATCCAGTATACTACCCGATGAAAAATATTATTTCTATTGGCAATTTTTTACATTTTATGGGAAAAAAAAATTCCAATTGGTAAATCTTTTATAATCCCTAGAAGTTCGTGGAAAATCTTGGCGAATTGCAATTTTTTTTAATAGAATAAAATATTTTTCATTAGCGAATAAAACCATTTTTCAAACCAGAATTGTTTTTCCATTGGTGATTAAAACCTTTTTTCAAAGAAAAAAATATATTTTCATTGGCGAATTAAAAAGAATCTCAAAATAGGAAAAAAATCTATTAGTGAAATAAATAGATATGCCAACAAAAAATCATAGGGGTCGTTCATTGAATGTTCGATGCCGATGGACGACTATAGTTGCATTCCGGAAGTAAATCTCTGAAGCACTAGACTTGCGATTTGGAACCTCCGAAATAACACTATAACTGTTAGATGCAGACATGTGGCGAGATCAAGGCTCATCGCTCATCACTCATTCTGTCTTTTCAATGCCTCAACATTGTACATTTCATTTAATGCCTCGAGATGAAGAAAGTGCGGTTGTCGTAATGCTAGTGCAGGCAGTGGCGACGATTAATGCCATATGTGATATGAACATTCGAAGCAATTTCTTGGACAACTCATATCTTTAATTAAACAAGATTTGTAATGATTTCATATCATTTGAACTTTGAGTGATTTTGACAGCTTGTCAGCTTGAGGTAGAGTTCAAGTTGGCATGTAGCAAGACGTCAATCAAATTAGAAATTTTAATTATACAGGCGGGTAGCGGCACTGCCGCACTGGTGGCCCATAAATAGGGATAGTGATTCAGTGATTAGTAGATAGTGCCATAAGGGTTTTTATTTTCTAGGGTTAATAAGGATTCACGAAGAAGATGATGTAGTATTGGGGATACTGTAAATTCTCCTACCTACAATTATGTAGTTATAGAGTAATCAGTAAAAGACGAATTTCCTTCAAGTTCAGAATGGGTGGAATTGGAAAGAAGTTGATTTGGTTAACCTGAATTTTCAGACGGGTTTTGAACCAGGATGAGGAGCTCTGATGGAGATAAGTGCTATCCAAATGCATGGAGGTTGTAGGTAAAATATGGGGTAGATTTGCTTCTCCTCCTATATTCTAATAGCTCCCATTTCCCTAGCATGGTTGGCCAGGCAAGCCCCATGCATTTATTTTCAAAGAGACATTTGTATTACATCTTATGTATGGCTCTGGTTCTCGAAGGGGATAAGTACATTTTGTATCTTCATAGCTCCCATTTCCCCAAGACTGATTGGAACCCCCTTTCCCCAACATGGTTGGAAAATCCACCAGTAGAGGCTTGGAATCATGAATTTATTTTTAGAGCCACATTTATTTTTAGAGAAAGATGTGTAGTAAGTTTTCAGCAGCAAAGCTTGGAAATTGGAATCAATTTGTAATCCTTTGTAAGTTTGTAACAAGCAACAACTTGGAATAAATTATTAAATTTTATCTATGTAACATTGTAAAGTACTCAAGTGACACACTGACATATGTTATTTATACAAAACAGGAGCTACAGTGCTACTCCTTTGTAAAAAGATATGTAATAATGTGACATTGAAATTCAATTGCAATAAAATAAATGGTTGTGTTGTGTTATTCTTGATTCCTTGAATCTTCGTTATTCATTTACGTTTAAGAGTAAAGAGTTGTTTTCTAAGTTCAGAACTTTAGTGTCTATTAATAATTTAATATATTCAAATCAGTTTTTTTTCTTTTGAGAAATTAAGTAATATACTCTATGCAATATGCACTTGAGAATTCATGGTTATATCAATTGTTAGGCCGATGCCTATGGTATTGACTTTAAAACACATGTGTCATGTTAATTTTTTTAAGTTAATATCATAAACTAGTAAATTACTCAAGTTTCAAGTTCAACCATTGGATGAACATTTGATGTATGGTTGTAGTTACATTCCATAATGAAATGAACAAAGCGATGGCCTTCCCAATTTAAACCTCCGGAATTACCATATAACCGTTAGATTTAGAAAGATCAACGATTAAGATTACGACAATAGCAAACAATCAATATGAAAATTTTATGACGGTTTGGTCATTTAAATGCCTATCAAAAAAATTGTTTAATTTATGAATTTTTATATAAAATCTTTTATAAATGGAATATCTTGAAAAATTAGAAAACAATGATAATTATTAGTGATAAATATAAAAATCTACTGTTATAATTAACAATTAACAAAAGTTTCTAAAACCGTATTAATAATAAATCTTGTTAAATATATTCTAAAAATTAAAAATAATTATGTTTTATTTTGAAAAGATTCTAAATTAATATATTTTTTTATAATAATATTATAAATCACATACATTAATATAAAAAATGATAGCTATTAATATTATAAAAAAGACAAAAGTTTCTAAATTCATATTAAAAATATTCAAAAAAGTTATATTCTATTTTCTTTTTATAATAAAAATTATAAAATGATATATATTATAAATTAAAATACTATATAATAATTTTTTACGGTTTAATAAAAATATAGCAAGTTAAACTATACGGTCTAATAAATTTTATAGCTACAATATACGGTCTAAAATTGAAAAAAGGTCAAATATTTAATAGACCATCAAATTCCAGGCCTGCTATCAACTGTCAAGTGATTAATGTTTATTTTTAAAGTTAATATCATAAATTACTCAAGTTTCAACCGTTGGATGAACATTTGATGTATGGTTGTAGTTGCATTCTGTAATGACATGCACAAAGCGATGGGCTTCCCAACTTAAACCTCTGGAATCACCCTATAACCGTTAGATTTAGAAAGATCAATGGTGAAGAATTTGCAACTTGTAGACGTAAGACGTGTCATTCACTTTAATGTTCCAATTTCGAGAAACAAAGCATTTAAAACACTTTGTACTGCTAAGTGTCAATTGTCAAGTGATTAATGTCTATTTTTAAACTTTAAAGTTAATATCATAAATTACTCAAGTTTCAACCGTTGGATGAACATTTGGTGTATGGTTGCAGTTGCATTCCGTAATGAAATGCACAAAGTGATGGGCTTCCCAACTTAAACCTCTGGAATCACCCTATAACTGTTAGATTTAGAAAGATTGACGGTTAAGAATTTTCAAGTTGTAGTCTTGTAGACCCAACTCCTAAGTTCCAATTACAAGAAAAAAAGCATTTAAAACACTTTGCACTTTGAAATTGTACAGTGATTTTTAAAGTCTTCAATCTTCAGATTGCTCATTGGCCATTGCAGTGCACCACCCTGTTTTGGGTTCCACAGTTCCACTTCCAACAACGCCATTCCGGTTTTCAAGCGTCGGGACTTAGAATCTGGGTAAGTGAAAGAATTCCTACGACTACGTTTCATCGTTTGACATTTCTTAAAATCTAATTTTGTCAAAGTTTGAAGTTTGGTTTTAGACTTTAGAGACTCAAGAATTCATTAAAATTAAGGAGGACTAATCGGTATTACTTATTAGGGAATTAAAATTTCACAACTTCACATTTATACAAGCATGTCTACCACCAGTACCACTAGAGCAATGTTCGATAAAAAAATACATTATGCAGAATTGCTTAAAACCCCAGGCTTCACCAATGGGTACCATGATATTTATGATCCTGAAATCTATGGTAGGCGTACCTCAGAACTTAGATTTTCATCTTAGAATAAGGCTGCAAAGCAAACAAAAGTTAATAGTATCAATGCACCGTGGGTAACTGGATTAGGGCGCATGATGTTACATGAAGTTTTCCCTTGCCCAGAATTTATCATGGTCTGTGCCGAAAATTATGATGATAAGAAAAGATAAATTATTAATAAAGATAACCAAGAAGAATTGTTATCCATTAATGTAGAAGAACTTGGAAAAGTGTTGGGGTTTACAACCGAAGAATTTGGAAACCACCACATTGACCTAGAAAAGCTTGCTAGTGATTATGAAGCAGTGGAAGAAAGGCTGAAAAATGATTTCTTAAATAATATAGTTAAGGATAGAAACAAATTGAAAGGTGATCAGAAGCCTCCTTATAATTTGGATTTTTTTAAACCATGGGTTCAAGATACTATTTCCATGCTAGCATTTTGCCTCGGTCTGGATAGCAATTTGGAAGTGGGTGCAAGCCTCCTTGAAATGGTATATAATATACATTATGTTGATGAACATGTCAAATATAATTATACTCAACACATTGTAGAATCCATGCATAAACAATTTTTAATGATTAAAGCAAGTTCCACAAAGATATTTAGGTTCACAACCTACTTGTGCTATCTTTTTTCTATTCAAATTTAGAGGAATGTTTCAGACCAACAAGCTTCAAATTCAGCCCTACAGTAATGCAGAGGAAAATAAAATGGCTCTAGTATATGAATGGACCACTGAGATAAGGATGCATGATTCTCGAAGGAACTACAGTCATTTTGTAGACTACTTTTTGGCTCCATTGCATCAAGTAATTACAAATAATCCAATGCCTAGATTGCCTATGGCATGTAGAAACTGCATGCATCTAGGAAAAGAAATACAATTGGTTGATTGGTACTTAATGGAAGAATATACTATGCTAAGATTTTATGGATCGGGAGTACAACCATACAAACTTCCAATACATGTGACAGAAAGGGTTTTTGCCTTGGAATATGTAAGGCAGATGCAGAGTGCAGATGAACTACACTTTCTCAGTCAGCAAAAGAAGACCTTATTTCCTTCTTTACCTTTTTCATGTAGAGGGTTCACATTCGAGAGAAAAGCATTTAGTGTGGCACATAATCTTTTGAATTTTTTTGACTTTGATGCTATCTGTCAGTGGTAGTATGATCCATGTGACATCATTAAATCAATGATTGTGGCCAATAGGAATGCTGCAAATAGAATTCAACATCAAAGTAAACCCTTGCTTGAAAACTTGAGAAACAAGGATTCTTGGGATGAGGTCAAAATAGCAATGGAGAAAAGTGCTGCTGAGGATGGTATTTCTTTTGAACAATTGTCAAAAGAAATTATGGCATTGCACTGAAAGACAATTAGGACATACAAAAAAACTTATGAAAAAAGTGATAAACCATCTAGTAGAGTAAAAATTCCAAGTTCTCTAGAGAAGGATGTTATAGATAAAAAATGGTCACGATAAAAAATTACTGCCTTTTGGTCTATGAGGAAGGACCTAGGTGAAGAAAGAGCTCTTGCAGAGTATGATGATAACGAAGAAGATGAAGAGTTTAGCAAATTGTGGAATATAGAGCATCCTGATGAATGTGATGAATTTGATGATGATATTGATATGGAAGAAGAAGAACAAAGCCATGCCAATTACAAACCTAGTTTAAGTGAGGCCGCAAAAGAATAATATGCTTCAACATATACTTCAGGAGCAGGCATACTTCAAAAAATTGGTTATGAAGGTGGTCCTTTGGGGTCCAAAGGACAAGGCCCTTGGACAATACAAAGTGTTGAGCATAGAAAAACAGTTGATAAATCTGGCCTTGGGGTTGGAGGTGAAAAAGTAGACCAAGGGGATACAAGACAAAATCAATTTGTTAGAGCTTCTAGTCCTCATCCTCATGGTCAGATACAATCACAACTAGGAAATGCCCTTGGTGGACAACTTAGTGCAACTGGGAGTGCCATTGGTGGCGATGGTATGGGTAGTAGTACTAGTAGTGGTCAACATGTGCTACAATGACAAATTACACACAATACTAAAAGGAAAACAAAAAAAGATACCACAAAAACACTAGGTGATCAAGGCAATCAAAAGAGGCAAAGGATTTTGACAGGTCCAAGTCACACTATCAGTGGATCCACCAGCACCAGAAAGGAGTTATTTCCAGAAACTCTCACAAATCCAGATAGTGTGGGTGTGACATCATTAGCAACTGCAAGTACTCCTATTCCTTCACCATTCAAGCATTCCATTGTTCTTGCCTCCCCAGGTTATGATTTCATTGAAGAGTTTAAAAAGAAATCAGACTTGAATAAAAAAGAAAAGAAGCAACTGATGGAGAGTGTGTCTGCTGTAACTTCAGAGACTACAACAACCGTGGTATTACCCACATTTGACACAAATAAAGAAATCATGGAGTACACAATTGTTGTTCCCACAGTTCAAAACAAACCAACAAATCAGATGGATCGATTTGAATACTAGGTAACCAATTTTTAATTGGATTTTTCTAGCCTAAAAAATACTGACAAAATTAATGTATCAAAGAAGAACAATGAATTGGTGTACACATCATTGCTAAAGCAAGATAGAGAGAAGAAAAGGTTGCAGACCCAAATAGAAAAGTTACAGGAAGACCTAGCAAGTGAGAAAGCAAAGAGGAAAGTAGCATATAACAAGAGCAATGAATTAGAAAAAAGAATAATAAAATATGCCTCTACATCAACAAGAAAAGAGGATAAATCAAATAAGAGAGAAGTGAATGACCTAAAGCGAAGGCTAGATGAGAGTAACAAGAAATATGATGAGGAAAAATCCACTTCAGAAAAATTAAGAGTAAGCATTATGAATGGAAATGTACAGTGGGAACAAAAATTGGAGAAACAAAGAAAAATAATTGAAAGATTGGAGAAAGAGCTAACGGAAGCAAAAGAAGAAATTAAGTCTTCTCAAAATAAGTTATCTTCATTTTGTAGAGATACGGTGAGGCATATGAAACAAAAGATCTGGAATGAAATAATACAAAGGTTTGATCATTTGTGTGACATGTTTCAATTGATTGATGCTATCAGACAACATTATAAGAAGCTCAACAAATATTTAGTGGACAACAAAAAGGTGTTGGAATTAGAGAAATCTGCAAATGAAGTTCTACAAACAGTCTACAAAGCCAGTGACAATGATCTGAAATCAAAAGGGATTACTAATCAGATTGAAACCTCAATGAATTTGTCATCTATCATTGAAAAGTGTTCAAGAATGTCTGGAACAAAGGAATATTTGAATTTGGTTAGGTGGTGGATGAAAAGGTAAGGAACTTCATAGAGCTTGGTTTTCCAGAGGCTTTTGACACAAATGAGTGATTCATTGGAAAGGATGGTTTCAAAAAGAAGATGGAAGGTGCAAGGAAGATTGATTTGGACCAGTTTCCTCAGAACCCAGATGTGAACTATTTTAATTTGGATTCAATCAAAACACTGATAACATTGAATGCAAAATTGACTAAAGAATTCAAAACAGGTTCCACTTCTAATTAAAATCATGAAATGTTAACAAAACTTCAAGTCAAACAACATCAGTTAGAACAAATGGCAATTCCACCTCCTGAAGAGTGGAAGTTGCTAGAAAAGGTGATATAGTGACTTGATTTTTTATTTTCCACCTTTGATAATATGAGTTTCCAAGTTCCAACTCAGCTCTGTGCAGATTTGTCTTTGGGCATTGGCAAGATTTTGCATTGCCAATGCTAATATGTACTCCTTCATGTGAAATTGAATTAAAAATCTCAAATTTAGACTTCAGTAATGTGATGATGTTCAATTATCTATATTATTTATTTTATCATTTGAACTACTGATGAACTTGATGGAACTTCTAATTTTGCTCTCTGAATTCCTCTTTGTCTTGACCTTGTCCTGGTCTGTCAATGTGTCATATTGTTTGGGAAAGAACCTAAGGTTGGGGTTTTCATTTTTTTTTCATTAAAATCCTAATGTCGTATGTAATACCTTGGGTGAAAATCTATTCGAATGTTACCTTTTTTGGGTGGGTTGTTGGTGTTTTTTAACGTAAACCAAGTTTGTTTCCTAATCTACCTATGGAATTGCCAATTCCAATCAAGGGCATGGGATGATTACAACATTATTTCATAACTTATGATATTTATTTTATTTGAAATTTGGTAGAAAGCTCTAAGTAAAGACATATAGACACATGACTTCACAAACTCGTACAATTTAAACCAGTGCCATATATCATTGGGGAGTCAAATTCACAAACATTTAAAATTTAACAATAGATTCAATTTTTCAAATACATAGCATATAAGATCCCTGGCAATATTGCATTACAATAGTGTCAATCCATATCCTAACCCAATACTTCTTACTAAATCCCTTTACAAACATATCCATCCATGATTCCATCCAAGTATTTTAATTAATTCCTTGAATTAAAGCCAAAATGGAAAGCATACACACCAAAGCACTGAGCAGTGAGATGAACACCATAATCCTTGATTATACTATTCAAAATTACGATATGTTTATACAAAGGAGAGACATGAGCTCAAAATATAACATCATAACTCAAATGCTAGTATTGTTGCGAAACAACAAATCTTCATAGACCTAAAACCCCATTACCGAATAACCCCAAACCTAAATTGTATTAATATTGAAATAACTGGTTCTTATAATCTATTATGCAACTATACCTAGACTCGACCTCAAAATATCTGACTTGCCAACCCCTATCTCTAGCCTTGAAATCCTTCTTATAGAAAATGAAGGAGCAAACAAGCATCGGGCCAAAAATTACACATGTCGTTGGTCAATTATTAATAGACCATAATAAGTTATACTATAACCACTGAGTTGTTAGTTGCCGATAATAGACACTGTTTTACTCCTCTTCGGTTAAGTACTTGTCCACCCATTTTTGGTATTCCTCATCCATTGGCTAGTTAAAATTCACCACCTCAATCACCCTAGTATCATAAGGTGTGTACTTCACCGCAACCTGGTTATCCTCTCTCTCAAAAGACTCTAAGAATATGCTGGTATTAATTATTTTATCCATACCGCTCACTAGCAAGTCATAGTCCAAGCCATCACAAATCAATTTGATTTGTGCATCAATAACCTCTTCTACCCTATCTTTCCACTACTGCAATGTCTTAATATTTCCTTGTGCATTTATTATATTTGGCAGAAATGTATCATTCCAATCATCAAAACTCTTTACCAATTCTCTAATTTTTCTACTCAAATCATCAGGTAGGGCCTGGAATCCCTTCAATGATTTCACAAAAATTAGAGTAGGCTTCAATGACTGTGGCCTATTGTCTACATCAAACCTGGAAGCCTTAAACATAACATCTAAATCAGTGGCTCGAGGGATCCACTTCTCAACCAAAGGCAGAACTACTTCCCGATCTCTGTTAATGTTTTTAATTCCACCCAAGAACAAAGAATACAAAGAATGTATAGATGGCAACCTACAATCAACCTTCTCATTTAGATGCCTCAAAATAGTGTCAACCACCTCATTGTGTTTAGCAATTACATCATCCTCACTTGCCTTTAGGGCAGCCTATAATTCTGTGATTTTATTCAACATTTGCTTCTTGGTAGGATCCATAGAATACTCAACTTCCTCTTCAACTGGCTTTGGTGTAGGGATGAGAGTAGGTGTCCGAATGGGGGACCTAGGAGTAGAAATGATTGGGATATTAAGGGGAACTGACCCTGAAGTAGTGGGTAGTGCTCTGATACTAGGGGCACTGGAGGATTCTCCCACCTGCCCATATTTCAGTCTATCTACTTCAGACTGCAACTCAACATTCCTCTGCTGTATTCTACTATATTCCCCAATTATTATGTTGTATTTCTCCATCAGACTCTTCTTTTCAGCTTCCTCCCTTTTAGTTGTCTTTTGGGCCAATTTGGCCACATTCAATGTCAAGCTTGTGGCTTATGTTGTTGAGGTTTTAGAAGCTCTCTTGATGATAAGCCCTCCCCTTAAACTTGGGCCAATATCAGCCAAATTTGGTTTTCTACCTTGGGGTGCCAATGCCCATATGGCCAGAGTTTCATATTCCTCACTAAAAGCAAATTCTTGCAAAGCTGTCTTAACCTCTTCCTCACTGTTTTGCATAGGATGCTTAGATTGCAGGATAGCATTGAATGCTACAGCATCAGCTATGTCCTATTCAAGAAGAAGTAAGACACCAGCCTGAGTCACAAGTCTCCTTCCTTCCTCAGGAGTAATGCTCTTGAATTCCTCCATTAGTTTGGCCTTAACTTCATCATCATTCTCCTGTTCAAACCTATCAGGTCTTGACTCTCTCCTTCTCTTGCATTTATCCTAATATTCCTCTAATTTCATTCTCTAAATTAACTACAAGATTACAGGAGTCGTCACGAAGGCATCATCATCCAGGAATGCCTTGCAAGCCTCCATCTTAGCATCCTGTACACACTGCCCCTTTATATCCATATCAGTTAACACCAATTGTGTTGATCTAGGAGGAGAAGGGATACCGACCTGCATGTCTTGATCAGTTACAATTATTTCATCCATCAGAGCCTCTTGTGTTTCCTCAACCCTTTGCCTCTTTAGGCTTGGCTCTGATAGTAACTCTACAGGATCATTTCTCAGTGGTGAATCTAGGTCCACAATCCTTATCCCTCCAGGTTTCTTGATCCCTTGACCCGGTTGTGATGATGCTTGCATTATTTGTTTTCCCCTTTTATCTCCTGCCTCCTCATCATTTCTATCACATCTCTTCCTCTTGTATAGAGGCCTATCCTCTGGTGGCTGATAAGTTGGCCTTGTTTCTTCAGGCCTCACCTCCAGTCTCTGAATTCCCAAGTCCAGTTCCAAATTGACTTTCTTGGTTTTCAAGGTGCTCATGATATCTTTGAAGTTATTCGTTAAGAAATCTATTCTTTTGTGAAATGGAGTGAAATCCATTAGTGGATCATATTTTGGATCCATTTTATGCACCATAGCTAGTAGTTTCTCATAGGCAATCCATTTCTCTTTCTTCAATTCCTGCCTGCTCAAATCAAACCCATTTCTGATTATATCCTCAAGAAAATTGAAAACATGTGCAAACTTGCCATCTTTAATTTGTTGCCTAAATAGGGCGAAGAATCCCTCGAGGTCATGCTACCTCTTAGATCCACTCTTCAAATGATAATCATCAAAAAATCTTCCAAAGTGGACCCATCCTCCCTTGGAAAAGATAAAATCAGAAACAACAGTATAATTAGGGAACAAAGTCCCTTTTCTTTTCCCTGTCAAATTATCCTCATGAATGCAACCTAGTTGCCACATGACCTCGGCAAATCCCATCCTTGATGGTACATTATATGGGAGAATGTGAGGAGCTCCCTGGAAACCATAAACCCTTAGGACAGTGCTTACGGGGTATAAGTTGATGTCACCCCAATTGTGGCACACCTTCAAATCAAGCTTCCTCACTTTGGGTCAGAGGAAATCATGTAAATCCTCAGGGACCCTTGGCACATTTACCACCAATCTAGCTCTATGTCTGGAAGCAAAATAGTTATCAAACTACACAAAGCTAGCACCTCCCCTAGATTCAGAGAATTCAAAGCACAGATTGAAAATCTGTCTGGGAAAAGGATAAAGGTATTGAGATCTGATAATGGTGGAGAATACACTTCTGGCACATTTCGTGACTTTTGTATTGAAGCAGGGATTAAGAGGGAGTTCAGTGTTCCCTATAATCCACAACAAAATGGTATTGCTGAAAGGAAGAATAGGTCTATTGTGGAAGCAGTGAAAGCTATGATCCATGATCAAGACTTACAAATCTCTCTTTGGGCTGAAGCATCAAGAATAGCCATCTATGTTCAAAATAGGAGTCCCCACAGGATCTTAGAGAATAAAACTCCTGAAGAAGCATTCTCATGCATGAAGCCTGAAGTTAGTCATTTGAGGATCTTTGGTTGTCCAGTCTATATTCGTATTCCAAAGGAAAAGAGAACAAAGCTAGAACCTTCTGGGAAGAAAGGAATTCTTGTAGGCTATAGTGAGACATCAAAAGCTTACAGGATATACATTCCAGGACAGAAGTCTATTGAGATTAGTAGAGATGTCACATTTGAGGAAGATGTTGCTTATAGAAGGTCCAAAGGCACTCCTATGGAGATTGATGAAGAAGAACCTCCTCAAGATATGGAAGCTGACCATATTCCAGAGAATCTGAAGGAGGATACAGAACCTAAAGAAGATATTGATCCAACTAAGCCTTTGGATCCTATTGATGGGCCTCTAGACATTGTGATTGGAAAGAAAAGACCTCTTTGGGCTCGTAGGACAATGCAGGAAGCAGAAAGTTTTGCAGCTCCAAGAGGAGCTTTCAGAGAAAGCAAGAGACCTCACAAGTTCTCTAGTTATGTCACCTTGATGAGTCAGATTATTGAGTCAGAGCCTTCAAGTGTTGAAGAAGCCTCTAGTCAAAAAGTATGGAAAGATGCCATGTCTGAGGAATATTAGTCCATCCTTAAGAACGATGTTTGGGATATAGTTCCTAGACCCAAAGGAAAATCTGTGGTGTCTTCTAAGTGGCTCTTCAAAATCAAGCATGCAGTTGATGGGAGCATTGAGAAGCACAAGGCAAGATTCATGGCTAGAGGGTTTTCACAAAAAGAGGGAGTTGACTATGAAGAAACCTTTGCTCCTGTGGCTCGATATACATCTGTCAGAACCATCATTGCTATTGCTGCATCTAGAGGATGGAAGATTCACCAAATGGATGTAAAGACAACTTTTCTAAATGGTGTAATAGAAGAAGAATTTTATATTGAGCAACCTGAAGGATTTGAAGTACATGGGAAGGAGTCTCATGTTTGCAAGCTGAAGAAGGCCTTGTATGGTCTTAAGCAAGCACCTCGTGCTTGGTACGAAAGGATTGATCAGTATCTTTCAAGTCTGGGGTTCTCAAAGAATGATGCAGATTCTAACCTCTACTTCAAAGTAGTAAATGGTGAAGCATTGATTTTGGTTTTATATGTTGATGACCTGATCATTACTGGTGAAGAACATCTAATTCTAAAATTCAAGAAGGACCTAGCCTCTGAGTTTGAGATGAAGAATCTAGGTCTTATGCATTACTTTCTTGGCTTAGAAGTTTGGAAAAAGTTAGATGAGATGATTCTAAATAAAGGCAAGTATACTGTTGACATTCTCAAAAGGTTCGGTATGCTTGACTGCAAACCTATGTCTACACCCATGGAGACTAATCTAGATAAGTTGAAAGAGGCTGCAGCTAGTTCAGAACTAGTGGATTCTACGATGTATAGACAGTTGATTGGTTCATTGATGTATCTAGTTAACACTAGACCTGATATGCTATGCAGTAAGTGCACTTAGCCAGTTTATGTGTGAACCAAAGCAAATACATCTTGTGGCAGCTAAACATATCCTAAGATATTTATGTGGTACAATTGGATATGGGTTGAGATATTCTTCAGGCGTGGATTTGGAACTGCATGGTTTTACTGATTCTGATTGGGCAGGATGTGTCTCAGATCAGAAGAGTACCTCTGGTTGTTGCTTCAATTTGGGGACTGCTATGATTTCTTGGTGTAGCAGGAAACAATCCTTAGTGGCCTTGAGTACAACTGAAGCAGAGTATATAGCAGCTTGTGTGGTAGCTCATGAGGCAGTGTGGCTTCGTAAGCTCCTTGCAGGATTGTTTGGACAATCAATGGAGCCTACTATTATACACTGTGATAATCAAAGTTGTGTGAAGCTTTCTGTCAATCCTGTGTTTCATGACAGAACAAAACATGTTGAGATCAAGTACCACTATATTAGAGATATGGTGCAAAGGAAAGCTATACAGTTGAGGTATATCAGCACTGAAGAGAAAACGATAGACATTCTCACCAAGCCTCTCACCAAGATTAAGTTTGTGTACTTCTGAGAGAAACTTGGTATGGTGGAGAATGTAGCGTTGATTGAGAAAGAGTCTCAGTAATCAATGATCCTTGGTTGATAATGCAACTCTCTATTGAGAGAGAGTTGAGGTGCAAGCCCTTGATAATGCAACTCTTTGTTGAGAGAGAGTTGAGGTGTAAGCCCTTGATAATGCAATTCTCTGTTGAGAGAGAGTTGAGGTGTAAGCCCTTGATAATGCAATTCTCTATTGAGAGAGAGTTGAGGTGTAAGCCCTTGATAATGCAATTCTCTATTGAGAGAGATTTGAGGTGAAAGCCCTTGTTTCCACCCTCTGGGAGAGCTATGGTGGATGTCATGTGTGTGAATCCATGATAGCATCACGTGAGGGAATCGGTGATGATTTTATTTATACCATCTATGGAAGTAGCCATAATGGTTAATATCACATTGAGGTGATATTCTATTTTGTTTTCATTCTAATATGATGTGTCTTGTGCAGATGGAAGTTCATCCCTAGCTAAGAGGGAGTGTTGATGATTATGACAACTTCGGTCTGCACTTCCTAAGGAAAGATAAATTAAATGGATAGCCTCTCGGCTATTTAATTTATATTAAACAATATATTTGCTAAAGGGCCGACCCTTTATGGTTCGCCTATCCTTGTCTTAATTTGAGCCGACCTAAAGTTATATTTTTGTTTATTATATTTTCAAGAAAGGTCGACCTAAATGAAGAGGCGCCTATGATGTATAAGTACAAGGTCATTATCATTGTAAAATGCAATTCTATTCTATCAATCAAGTTCACATATATCATTGAAGAGCAGAATTCGCATTTGCTACAGTAGTTCGATTTCAAGGAAGAGTAGATTCATTTGTATCTTGTGCTTTAAGGAGAAGTGTGAATTCATTGTGACTCTCTATTGGCCATTGTTGGGCCTGTGTTGTAAGCATATTTTTACAACACAGGCCCAACAATGGCCAATAGAGAGTCACAATGAATTCACACTTCTCCTTAAAGCACAAGATACAAATGAATCTGCTCTTCCCTGAAATCGAACTGCTGTTGCAAATGCGAATTCTGCTCTTCAATGATATATGCGAACTTGCTTGATAGAATAGAATTGCATTTTACAATGATAATGACCTTGTACTTATACATCATAGGCGCCTCTTCATTTAGGTTGGCCTTTCTTGAAAATATAATAAGCAAAAATATAACTTTAGGTTGGCTCAAATTAAGACAAGGATAGGAGAACCATAAAGGGTCGGCCCTTTAGCAAATATATTGTTTAATATAAATTAAATAGCTGAGAGGCTATCCATTTAATTTATCTTTCCTTGGGAAGTGCAGACCGAAGCTGTCATAATCATGAATAGCTAGCACCTCCCCTATTGCAAGACAAATCTGCACTCCAAACCTGTACTGGTAATCTTTCTCCATTCACTTCTTGCCTCAACACCATTTTCTTTGAAAAGAAGTCGACATTCTTGTACAGGAACATATGCATTAATAGGGAGTACCAAAAGAAAGGAGTACCAGTGTCCCCCATATGCAACTTCAACAAACCCTCATGTATCTTTTTAGCAAGAAAAGATGCATAGTCGTACACTACAGAAAAATTGGGATGTTGAATATGAGCCCCCATAAACATATAAGCAATGGGCATCACGGTATTAGGGCTGAAACCTAAAATCTGGCAAAGTGAATAAAATGTTGCCAAGAAGTGATTAGCAAAACAACTCAGCTTGAAAGGCTCCTGATCAGTTGGGCTGATGTGAATCGTTGAATTGCCTGCCTTGGCTAAATGAGGAGGAAGCAATTTTGATCTGAAAAGAGGCTTTGACCTGGCATATTCCTCCTTCATTTCCTCAAAATCTACCCGGACTAAGAATGGGCTATATTCACTCAAATCGAAAACCTGTCGAATCTCATCTACATTTATATTCAGTAGAACCCCACCATCATTATCCTCGATAATCCTTGTAATAGGATCATATTGTGTTGCCACTGCTCTGAGTAGGTCAATATCAAGAAATACATTTGGTACAACTAGTTTCCCCATATCGTACTTCCAGCCATTACAGAAAGGATGAGGCACATTTCACTGCCCATACCATCTCCAAAACATTTCTAGGCCCATCAGTTGGATCCTAACATTTGCAATATTATAGGTTTGACACCTTAGTCCCTCGCCTAAGGCTTTCCCATTCATTAAAATCAAACCCCTCTTCTTGTCGTTCATTGATAGCGGGAATTGATCTAGGAAATCGTCGTATAAATTCCTTTGCAAATAAGCAATATGCTCAGAATGCTACTTTGATGGTGCCATTTCAAACAACCAGGGCTTCTCCTAAAATTGAATTCTTGAACAAACTAGGGCTACCCAAAACGAAATTACACCAGAACTTTGCAATTTCCCACAATTCAAAAGAACTAGTAACCTTATAGTCTTAATCAACAAGACCCCTGACCAACACAATACAACCCTCCACAAAAAACACATTCAAATAGAAACCATGGCATAGAAGGTAACTCATGAAATTTTGCGCCTTGCAGAAAACCAAACTTCGTTGTAATTGCTTGAAAAACTCAATCTTTGGCTCTGGACCGCTTCGAAAACATTTGAATGCCTTTGTGGTGAAGATAAAATGGAATTAACTACTTAAAACCAATGAAAAATGGCCAGTAGACGTCTCATCTGCCATTAAAGCTCACTTGCATGCCGCGCCAATGACTTCAATCGTATTTGATGCAAATTTAAATCCTCACCGTCGATCTCTTATTCCTGTCAGATCATCAATGATCAGACGACCATCTTCAAAAGGCTAACAGCTTGACAACATCTCCATGTCATTATCGAGGGCCCACCATAATACACAGTGCCAAAGGAATAAATGTGGCGTTCACCTGTGATATCGCAATCACTAAACACCCTTTACTTTAGGATCACGCAATGGCGGGCAACCGTTGATTCCCTCCATCGGCGATCATGATCATTCACAATAGTGAGCAGCACCAAAACCTATCCGTCGAGCAACTTTTCATCAAGGTTAAAACATCACTGTCGATCTCAAGCATGTGCATCTCACATCTGGTTTAGTAACCCACTCTATAACGTACTAAAGTCTGATTCAAATATTAAGCACTTTATTTACTCCTTTTCAGCATCGGCAACTTGGGACACATGGCACCCGCCCGTGATATCGCAATCACCAAGCAACCAGTGGTGATGTCATCGCAAGATCGCGGGGAACAGTAAAGATCAACTATAGGGAGATCGACGATCACTAAAAATAACCCCTGCAAAATAATATAATTACTTAAAAGAAAAGAGGGGAAGGGGACACCGCCTAGGACAACGGCAAACGATGGCTCAAAGTTGTTCTAAAACACAGGGCACGGTCCGACCCAAACTTGAGAAATAAAAGGTCAGGCGAAATATTTAGCATTTTTATTAAAAGGGGCCCGACCTAGATGATTCAATGGAACATAATTTGTTTTGAAACCACCCTAAAAAAGGTAACTTCAGAAAAGACCCAACCCAAAGATATACATTATATGGCATGTTACTAAAGCGGCTATGAGATGCACGTGCTCAAAATCAACGGAGGTGTTATAATCTTGATGAAAAAGTTGCTCGATGGTTATGTTCAACAACGGTGACTGTTATGAATGAACACGATTGTCGATGACAGAGATCAACGGTTGCCCGCCATCGCGTGATCGGAAGATGCGAGGTGCTTATTGATTGCGATATCACGGGAGAGCACCACGTGTATTCCTTTGGTGATGCATAGTGTGGTGGGCCCATCTAGCTGAGATGGAGATTACATCAGCCTTTTTGAAGGCAGTCATTTGATGCTCTAATGAAAGTGAAGGATCGACGGTTGGGATTTGAATTCGATCGACATTAAGTAATTTTCCTTCGTTCTATTTTACCACAAAGTTATAACATATTTTGGTTGTGTCTTGATGACAGTTTTGGGCCAGTTTTGGCACAAGTTTCTTGAGGTTTGGTGGCTGGTCAATGCATCAGTCATTCTATGGTAGGTTTTAAACTCATTAGAGTTGATGTTTCAGGACAGTACTAGCATCTGAATGGAAATTACTCATTTCGAACTCATGTCTCTCCATTGTATAAACATATCATTATTTTTAATAAAATGATCAAGGGTTATTTTGTTCATTTCTAAGTTATGGATGTTGAACTGTTAGTCTATTAGCTTCTGTTATATTTTGACTAAAAATCCTGATATGATTCATGAAGTGCAATATAATATAAAATATCATGGAGACTTGGAGTGCAATATAAAATATTAAATAAAATATCCTGATTCCTGAACTTGAAGTGCAATGATTCACAATTTATTTGAATACAATATAAAAAATAATCAACTACTGTTTGGAATATGATTCTTGCAGTGCTTGAGTGCAATCTAAAATAAGATTATAAGATATCATGAACTTAAAGTGCAATGATTCACAATTTATTTGAATACAATATAAAAAATCATCAACTACTGTTTGGAATATGATTCTTGCAGTGCTTGAGTGCAATCTAAAATAAGATTATAAGATATCATGAACTTAAAGTGCAATGATTCACAATTTTCATTTAATAGAATATAAAATATCATCAACTGCAGTTTGGACTTTGGAACAATGGAAACTGATTCAAGAAGTGTAGTAAAAATACCTAAAACCTGCTAATTCTCTTACATTTCCCAAATGGAGTCAGGGTCCTCAAACCGATGCTCATCTTCAGATAAAGTAAAAGAGTCATCTTGATTCGGAGACTGCTTTGCACTTTGTTCGGCCTGTGTCTCAAAATCAACATTCATTGTTTGATTTGTGTCAATTTCAATATCATTGTCATCTTGATCTATCCTAGGCCCACTGCCACTACCACTAGTACCACCACCAGTACCAATGGCTCTTGGAATTGGAGAGCCTGTGTTGCACATGCCGCCCCCTCTTCTTTCACATGTGGACCTCCGAATTGTGAGTGCCCTTTCAAAAGGAAATTTTTTGACATTATACGCAGTTCCTTTCATCCTCAAGCAAATTTCCAAATTCTTGTCCAGTTTGTTTCTTAACTTTGATTTCAAAAACCCCAATGTACTGAAAACTCTCTCATCCTCCACCGACCCCAATATCATTGTTTGACATAAATCAGCAAGTTTGAAATATTCTGACATTAAACCATGCAATATTTCACTCTGACCTAAGCTTGTCCAAACCTTTTTTATTGATCCTGATTGAAAGGCCTTCTCCTTGCCCATGGAATCAGACTGGTCCCTCATAGCTATTGCAAAACTTTGACATTGCTTTCTAAGCTTATTTTCATTTAAAATTCCTTCTATTTCCTGCTCATTGTATGTTACCTTTTTTGAAAACTGTTCGATCACAATTTTTACTTGATCATGAAAATATTTTGGGTTATCTTGGTTTACCCAAAATTGAGGATACACAATACCCATGGCTTCAAGTATTTCATGTCAAGGGAATCTTTCACGAATCTTTGAGGAAAGAGATTTTGCAATTTCCTTCAAATTATCACTAACAGATTTAACAATGTCGTTAAAATCTTCCTCGTTAACAGGTACTTCTTTTCTAGAGTGCCTAGCTGTCTTACAATGGTACATTGGTATCTCATATCCATGTACACAAATACATAAGTGCTCGCTTGCATTAAACTATAAATAATTATCAGGATTATTCAAATCAGTAATTTTCCACCACATCAAATAATTTGTGCCTTCTTGTGTTAGATCTAGATATAGATGATTGAGGTCCAAGCATGTAAGTTTACATAGATTGGCATATTCATAAATATACATAGTTCTATCTTGGGCTTTCTTCACAAGATTGTTCATCTCATCTAGCATGGGGAGAAGACTAGCTAAAGTCAAGAGCGTCTCTATATCGCTTAACCTATGTAAGAGTTCAGGAGCTTTGTCTACTGTGCTGCAATGCTCGTACATCAACCCAATCAAGGATTGATATTCTGAAAGAACTCGTTGCATTGGTCCATGCAGGGAGATCCATCTGGTATCAACATCCTTGAGAAGCTTGTTTCCAGGTGTTATTCCCTTAGCAAAATGTTGAAATTCAAGGAAACGTTTGGGACTTTGGCAAAAGTATGTGTGGATCTCGCGAACTAGATTTTCAACTTTTGATACTGTTGGAAACTTGCTTACAATTTTAAATGCTAAATTCATTTTGTGGTCCATGCAATGAATGCCAAGCATGTATGGTGCACAAGTAGTTTGTAACTTTGTGCAAAGATCGCTCCTTTGACCTTGCATCACTGCAGCTCCATCAGCTCCTACACACACCAACTTTTTGGCAATTGTCAACTCATCCAAACCTGCAATTTCATTCAAAGATTTCTTGACTAGTTCAAATAGATTTTGCGATGTTGAATTGTCCTTCATTTTACAAACACAAAGAAGATGAGCTTGGCGAACATATTGTTCTACAGTATACAAATGCATACAAACCCAAGAAGTATTATCTATCGTAGTATCTTCATCTAAAGATAATGCAATGAAATTTGACTCTTTTAATTTCTCCTTTAAATATTGATTTTCCACTGCAGCAATATAGTTCGCCAATTCCCATCTAGCGTTTACTAACCAATGTGAGAAGGGAAAGTGGGGAACACTCAAATAAGATAATAAATCAAAATATTTTGGGTAGTCTATCATAGGACGCCCCCTGAACAATATATGAAAAATAACACTCATCTGAATAGTTTTTGACAGATTTGCTGCTGCCATGGCTTTTCCAAAATGAGCCTCAAGTGTACCTTCACATTTTTTAATCTTCGACATTCTATGGTTATGCTCTCCATAATCTGTGGCATACTTAACATGAAGACATTCTTCCTTTGATTTCCATCGTACGACTGATTGTTCCAAACTGTCTATGATTTGTTTTTCGTAAACTTTGCCAATATGCTTTTCTATAGTGTCAAGCTTTAGCTGCATCGTCTTGTCTCTTCCACATTTCCAACTATAAATCTTACATCTGACCTCTGTTGCCCTTTCAATATCGTTTTCGTTTGATACCCCCACTAGTTCAAGGAATGGGTACTTCGACAACCAACCAATTTGAAAATTCCTTGTCATTTCCCACTTGCACCCCAATTTTGCTTTGCCTTTTCTTTTCTTGCTACCAACATCATCCTCATCCAAGTCGATTATCTCATTCTGGCTATCCAGGGTATCCCTTGGAACATCTTTTGCAGTATTGCCATCCTCATTTGATACATTTTGATTTAACACAATGACAATCTCACCTTGACCTTCTTGTGGCGGAAGAGTTAATGATGTATCTCCATCTTCAATAATATTTGGTGGAAGAGTTGATGGTGTAGCTCCACCTTGATCTGATGGATTAGAAGCTTTTCCAATTCCAAAGTAAGACTGTATGGTACCTCCCCATTTTGGGTGTTTTTATGGCCTCCCAGTCTCTTCATTACCCGCCTGCTCAGGAGTCTTACCCTTGTTGCTTGACATATTGATCTCACTTCAAATAAAAGCTGGAAAAAAATGTCTTCTTGTTTAGGAAGGACAGACTGACAGAGAATATAGATCCCATTCCCTACTTAAAATTATGTTTAAGACTGAAGCAAGAATGGAAAACAGATAAAGAAATCTTATTATTATAACTAATAGTCTAATAACTAATAACAATATGAAGAAATGATCACTCACCTTTGAGTCTACGTTTTTGGGTTTCGCTGACTTCTGAATCGAGAAGTAGAACCTCAGAACCGAACAAAGTGTGTAAAACCAAACAAAATGTGTAAGAACAAATAATAGTTTCAATTGTATTTATATCAATCCATATTTGGCGAATTCCATGGGATTTTGAAATGGTATGTTAAAAATTTGGCAAATCTCGCATGCTTATACAACGATACCTTGAAATTTTCAAGGTGAAATAGGTCCTCATAAGCAACTATTTATAAATTTTAATTGGCGAAATGGGTCTTCACAAGCAACTATTTGTAAATTTTAATTGGCGAAATGGGTCTTCATATAATGTTGTTTTAATAGTATTGGCGAATATGTTGGTGACTTTGACATGCTCCCCGGGATTCTAGGCTAAAATATTGATCGGTGCATTGGAAACACGTAGTCTGTTATGGCGAATTTATTGCCTAAATATGCCTCATAAATAAAAACTGTTGGCGAATGGACATGCATCGGACCAATAGTCCATGAATTCCTGCCGATTTGAACACCCTACGGATACGGTAGATTCGCCAAATTCGAATTGCCAGATTCCTAGAATTTGCCAATTGGCGAAGATTCACCACTAAAGTTATCCCTGGATGTGGGTGTACTTCTAAGGGGGAGTGAACAGAGCTTTATATGGAAATAATTTCCTTTTCCATTGATGTCAAAGGGGGAGAGAGATCATTTGAAAATTTTATGCTTGGCAGGTTGTCACTTCTGAAAAGCATGTATGTTGTCTTTGATGGTTTTTTCACATCATGTGTTGCCATCAATGAAAAAGGGGGAGATTGTTGCAAGTATGGATGTGTTTGGTGGTGTTTTCATTAATGTTTTCATTGAGTTCAACATAGTTTAGGTTGAGTAAGTTATGTATTTGCCAAGTGCTTTGGGAAAATTTGAGAAACAAAGCAATGTTGAAGTGTGTTCTAAGCGTGCTTCGGTATTGTACTTCAAATTTATCCTATGTTGATCGTATACCTGTGTGGATCTATAGGTGTGTTCATAAGCTTTAGTGGATCATATATCCAAATTCTTTATCTTCTGGTTTGATGGAGAGTGAAAGATATGTTCACTGGTGTGTGGACCAGTTTGCTAGAACTATCTGGTTGTGGACTAGGAGAAATATTTTGGTTTCGCAGTCCTCTGATATATGGTTTCAAATCTTTCGGATCTGGGAGATGACTCTTTTTGATGGTTTATGTGGTCTGACAAATTTTCTTATGTTTTGGCACTCCAGAAGACCTTCTCTAGAGCTCCTGTGATTTTGCTGGTTGGTCCGATTGGACTGTTGAAGAGTTCTCTGTGAGTAAAGTTTGTTGTAATTGTTGTAGATGTACCTGAGATGTTCTTAGATATGGTGAAACATTTGGTGAAGTGTGTTGATTAATCCACATGTGATCATCTTGTTGGAGATGCATGTACTTCAAATCATCGGTGTTTTCATTAGGTTTGGCGGACCTGGTGTCTACACATTACATTAAGCTTTTGCATCAATTTGAGAAAGTGTGTGTGTGTGATCCAAGATGTTGTTTGGTTCCTAAATTAAATATGTAATTGGTCCTCTCACATTCTTATCCACCGCGGGAATGTTGAGTAGCCGACCTAGTTTGAATTTGTAATTTGAAATTGTATAGCCGACCTTGGTGAATGTTTCTAAGTTTGAAGATGGTATAAAAGCAAATCAAGTTGTATCAAATTGATCATCCATCCATCTTTTGATTCGAGCAAGAGAAGAGTGTGTGAACAAGTGTGAAAATCAGAGTGGAAGAGCGAATTGAGGCAACAATACTTTATTGTGTTAGATTCCTGAAAGTAGTGAGTTGATGATATCTATAACCTTTTGATCAAGTTGTGAAGTGTGTGGAACCTTTTTGTGGTGGATCTTTATTTATCTCTTTGTAGTTTATGTAGGTAGTTAGCCTCTCTTTTTGGACAGTGAGTCCTAAGGCAGTGAGCCCTTAATCTGGGTAGTGAGCCTTTGTATCTGGGCAGTGAGCTTGTGTATCCGATATTGCATTACTACTATATTGTGAGTTAATCCTCACCATGTTTTTTCCCTCATTGGGTTTTCCATGTAAATCTGGTGTCTCTAGTGTTTTTCTTCCCATTATTTGCATTTCATGTTCACACTTAATAACAGATTGAAGATAAAGTGGAATTGATTAAGTTTATAAGTGAAGGAATTTGATACAAATAATTCACCCCCCCTCTTAGTTGTCTTGTGAATTTCAACAATCCCTTCTTGTAGTTGTGGGAGAAGCCTAGGAGTGAGTATCTTGGATACCTCAAAAATAAATAATCCTTCTATGACAACACTCATGAGGAGGTAAGAAACCCTTGGAGGAAGAGGGATATGGAGAAACTTTGGCCACTACACAAGGGACATTTCCTTAGTGGTCGAGGAGCACCTATAAGTGGGATACCTCAAGTGCAACTTTATTTGATTTCACTTGAAAACACAATAATAGATTAGAACATATCATATCTTTAGAAAAAGGTGAAACATATCAATCAATAGAATCACTGGAAAAAATAGTTAATTTTTTCATCTTTTCATATGTTGAAGATAATATCCACCCTAAAAGCATGTTATATCTAGTTGAATTTATGAGGTATGAAATTATATTCTCCTAAAATAATCATATGTAATGCAAAAGGCTCTAGTCTAAAGGGCTTGAGAAAATCATGGATCCAGGTCCAAAAATTATGGGCTCTAGGACATAACTAAAATAGGTGATTAAAAGACTTTGACTACGCATATAATAGAAAATGAGGGTCAAGAACTTCCAAATGGGATAACCTAAATGCAATAGGAAGGCCTTAGAAAATAATACATTAGAAAAAGTGAGCCAATCTGGGTTCCAAAATAGTTGACCAAATTGTATGAAATCTACTTTTCCAAACTAAGATGGGAAACTACAAATGTCATTGCTCATTTAACATAGGAACCATGTGGAATTGGAAAGAGAGCCACTTGTATCCATGTCATGGTTTATAATTTTATAAATTGGTGTTTGGAACACACTTTTAATCCTTCCACCAAGGCCTGAAAGAATTGATGTCGATTTTGTGAACCATACTAGTTGAAATTTCCCCCATAACTATATCAAAAGTTTCATAATACTGATTAGAAAGGTGAAACTTGGATTTAGCTTCATTCCATGACAAGATATTCATTGAGGCTCTAGAGAAGATGTATTGCAAGGTTCAAATTCCTTTCTTATGAAATCTCAAGGCATGTACCCAAGGTATCTTCCTAATGGGAAACCATGGTCTTGTAAAATGGGGGATCACTAGAATCTAGAATCATTCCAAAAAATCTAAGGCTTTATGGCTTCCCAAGCTCTCCAAATAATTTTTATCACAAAATTCCCTTGAATCTGCACCATGTTCTTCATGGTGAGAAGGGCATGTCCATTAAAGTGCTCTTTGTTGATGCCACTATGAAACTCCTCTAAGATTTTTTAAGCTTCCTCCCTATCTACACATGAAATTAGAACTCAACTAAATCTTATTCACTCTAATATTTTATTGATCATTACATATTTTGATTCTAGGATATATGTTTATCTATTTTTTAGAGGATTTTGGTCTTCAAGCTAAAAATCACATTAATATCTAATGATGTCCCTATAATACATAGAGGAAGTATATTTTATGAGATAAAAAACCATACACTTTTTTGATAAAATATTTATTTATTAGCTCCTATTGGGGATGGGATTATTCACTATCCAATTGATGAAAACTTATCTTTCAATGGATTTTTTATTGACATGTGTTAGCTCAAACTCAATAAGTAGGGTTAGGAAGTTTCCAACCCTTCTTGATAGCATATGTTGAGTGAGGGAGGCTTAAATGTTTCAACCTAATGATAGCCCGTGTTTTAGTTTAAAATATAATGGTGGAGGTGTCATGTGGAAAAAACTATGGCTAGGCATTCCTTCTCCACTTGGGTGCAATTATTTGATAATCAAGGTATGGCTAGTAATATATATGGCCTTTTATCTTCCACCACCATCATCTTGTGTTGGCATGCATACAATAGAGACTTTATTTTCTCTCAAATATAGAATGAAAGTGTGATCTTTCTTTGGTGAAATGAACATCAGGGGAGTGAGAAGAAATGTATTCACCTGGTTGAAATTAATTAAAAAATACATAGTCCATGTTATTTGAAAGTATATTTTTAATAATATTTTAATGAAGGGTATCTTAAAAGTGAATTATGGTATAAATCATTGTACCACCCCCCCCCCACCCCCAAACTAACCTAGGAAGGCTCTTACTACTAATTCAATGGTTGGATTTGTGTCCAAAATAACCTTCACTCTAGTAGGTTGTAGATTTTAATTTTATATTCATGAAACATGGTGAAATTGACATACAACTCTTTAATATGATTGATCTCTTTTTGGATTTTTCTAGTAGAGATAAAGTTGTGGAAATGAGAGTCATATCCCTTTGGTATGTAGTTTCTAATTTTTTAATTTGAAGGGAATAAAAACATAGTAGAAATTTCCCTAAGAGGTGGTGAATGTTGTCTTAAACTAATCAACTTCTATGCTATGGATATTCTTATAGCTTGATAAACCATCCATAAGGATAAAATCTTGTAATGCCAAAAATTACATACATTGTAATTACTACACTATGTTTCATGCTTGGTTTAGAATCTATCCATCCCCTTAGCATGTTTTAGCATGTTTTATGTTATTTTGATATATTTTGTATTCATTTATTATGAAACTTTATTCTTGTATTTTTATTTTGGATATTAGCATAACTACACTAATGTTTATGTAATCACAATACCATCTTGTGAATTTAAAATATTTAAAAAAATATTTTCCTGCCTCTATTGGGGTCATCTATAACATATTTTCTATCATTTAATGTTGATCTATACTCATGAATATCAACATTCCTATCCTTTCCCAACCTCTTTGAAAAAGATTCTAGCAAAAATCTAAGGGCATGAAACAAAGAAGATATAGTTTTCCTCAGGTTGTAGTTTTTTGAACTGCAACTTATATTTTTGTTGGAACTCCTATTTTTCTAAGTCATTATGCTAGTATAATCACTTTTATTTTATTTTCAAACTCTCTATCGATGTGTCATTTTGTTCTCTCTAACAAAATATCTATGTGGAGCTATGTTTCTTGAGACATCTAATCTTGTTGTAACCCTATTTTATTATGATATTATTTACTTCTTCATGAGTTTCTTCATAGCATTGTTTCTTCTTTTTTTCCCTTGAGGCCTTGGTGGCTTCTACTTATTTTATTTGTGTTATTTCATTTACCTTTTTTTTATTTGCAAAGTTTTTGGTGAATCCACATGCTCCATATTTCCTTTGTCATACACCACTAAGATATAAAGATCTTTGTAGACTTGATTAATCAATATTCATAGATCATTATATTATTGTTTTGATTTTAAACGCACTTAGGATTGAGAGTGTACACAAAATTAGATCAAATATTTTCTTTATAACTTTATGTGGAGGTAAAAATAACATATTTGGGGCTTAACCATTTTGGTAAGCTCTCAAGCAATCAACCCTTCTCCTTTTATCAAACTATATGTTCTTTTGGTGGATTCATTATATAGATATGTAGTATAGAAAAATGTAACCCTTTACATTTTCTCACTTGTTTGGGCCCTCCTTATTTAAAATGGACTTAATAATGCCTTAATTTAGTGTTGTTAAATGTACCTTTGTACATTTACACACTTATTTGGGCCCTCTTAATTAATTTAAGCTTAATTCTACCTTAATTAGCCCTTTAATTCATTTACAAGCCTAATAAATTACATTTTCCGAAGGGGAAACCTGATAATAATTAATGCCTAAACATAACACTTTATATTAATTAATGTGTGTTCTAGATCTATGGACCTAGGGCCCATTCACCCATGGGAAAATGGGTCCTCCATAAACCTTAGGACCTAAATTTAAATTATTTTTTAGGTGTTATTTTAATGTTTTCAAATCCATAACTCAATGTTGGCTTGTGATATTTTAATTTCAGAAAATTAAGGATACATACCTACAAATACAAAGTTATTTCACTAAGTTTCACCTAGATTTTTTATGCAAGCATTCTTAACGAAAATTTTATGATCAAAGGCATTCAAGAGCAGATATATCAGAGATTTATTGCAGCATTCAAGATCTATTCATCATGTCAAAGTCTTCTTGCATCATGCATGTTTTTGGAGCTAACATTGTGATGTAGGTTTCATGATCAAGTCAAGTATTCAAAGTATCATTTCAAGCAAGATTCAAGTGTCGAGATCCACATCCAATTCAGTCATCTCATGCAAGTTGCAAACCTCCTAAGATCTCCATTATCAAGGTTTCTACAAGGGTTTTTTGAGTGGTAACATAGCTTTGTTCATTCTTCATTCTCTCTTTCATGTTTCATTTCAATTCAAGGTTTGATTACCAAAATGGGGTTTGACCAAGGCAAACCCTTATTCACCCAAAAAAAACATTTTTCTCTCTTGTGTGTGAGATTGTAGATTTAGGATTTAGGTTGAAGAAGACTTGAAGACCTTTTGAAGTGCAAGATTTACAAAGTTGCAAAAGTTGTCAAAGTTGTCGTCAAATCACAGAATCTCACCTACAGATCGGATTTCTGAATTTTTGGCACTAAAACCTAGACTAATCAGAAACTTCATATCTGCACCAAAGGTTCCTAAAAGATTGTTGCATCCCCTGTACTTGGACCCATTCATCCATGAGCGAATGAGTCTCAGATCAGCTTCTAAAAAGCACTTTTGGTGATTGGTACACATATTTTTTCCTTTCTCAGATCTATTTTATGTTTTCTAGTTCTAAAAATATTGAGTTTAATGTTGTTGTTTCAAGTGTTAGATTGCATTTTGGTGTTGATTTACTATTTTTATTTTTTTTCCCTAAAGTGTTGTTTGAACTTGACCTTTGTCCTTTAGTCATAAGGAAATCTAAAGATTCTCAATTTGACTTGATTCACCTAAGGGTTGATAATCAATTCATTGCGTGGATCTCATTTCATAATGAAATAAAGGAAAATAGGTCTATCTATTATCATTTTGGTGAACCCTTATTGGTATGTGGCGACTGATCATACAAATATTGTACTCTTTACGTATCCTTGTCGGGGTTCGAGAGCGACAACCCCTGAGAGCAGGGGTTCAAGGGAACAACCCCCAAAAAATTGTTTTCCCTTTTTTGCACATCAAGGGGTCGGTAGTTAATTTTTGTTAACCAAAAAATAAAAAATGACTTTGTAAAACCCTAATTCTAGAAGCTTTCAAAAAGCTTGTTATAAGCGACTAGGATGTAAGTTGTGGTATGGTATTCATGAGATTGTAATATGTTTTGCAGAAGATAATAAAATCATTGGATGGCTGATTTTCTATGGATGTAGCCCATATTGGGTGAACCACATTAAAGTTTTGTGTTGATCTCTTTTGTGTTATTCTTCATTGTTATTTCTGGGTTATTTAATTTGCATATAATTTTTAATATTTATTGCTCTGATTTGCCTGAACCCTAACACCCCCTTCATAAAAACCTATTTTTCGTTGATTCATTCTGGTGAACCTGAATTTTGCGCACCATATCTTGCTAATTTGGAGTTCATTTTCAGCCCTAGATCTAGGTGTTGTATTCATTTGCATTGCATTTCATTAATTTGCATCTTATTTAGGGTTTTTTTCTTGTATTAGTTAGCATCTTGTTTAGGGTTTTAGGTTTGCATTTTTGCATTCTTTAAAATATGGAAAATTTACAAATATCAGTCATTTTGCATAGTGTTTACATATCATTACATAATTAGTCATTTACATCTAAAAATTGAATCAAAATTGCATCTCAAATTAGGTTGTTTTGCTTGTCATTTTGCACTATTTTGCACTTGCATTTAGACCCCATTTTACAAAAATATGAAACTATAACTCACTGTCTAAAACCAGAATCTGAAAAACCATACAAATCATCTTAGAAACTTGCAAATTAATTTTTTAAAACCACAAAGTGAGACCCATTCATCCATGGGCGATTGAGTCCCTGATCAGGGCTTTCCCTAAAATTCTAAGCATAAAAACTATTGATTTTGCCTTCTATGTTTTTGTATTCAGTCTACTGTTTCAGTTTTTTGAATTTTTGTTATCTGAAATTTTTCATATTAAGCTTAATTTGTCAAATTTAGTGCATTTTTTTAATTCAAATTTGCATTTAAAAGACATCATTTTCAAGTTTTTACATAGCATAATAAAAAAAATATCTTGTTGTAAATCTGAAAATTACTTGCATTACACTTTACATTCTAGGACACTTCATTGCATTTTACCTCTTATCCATTTTGGGCTCACCTTGGGTTTGTGAAACTTGTATGATATTCACAACTCGATGTCCTATTGCCAATATTATCGTGAGATGTAGTTTGAGACTCATGTCATCCTGTGATACACCATTCACCATGGATCTTGGGTTTTCTAACTCTTTCACTCATAGTGTTGACACTAGTCAAACCACTATGGATCATACCCTTAACACTTCATTTCCCATAACTTCCCTATCTACACCTAATGTGACTGATGTTGATGTGATGATTTCTAGTTTCCCTCATGAGAACCTTACAAGGATGGATGAAGAGTTAGAGTAATTGCAAAACTTTTTAAGTTCTAAACCCATCGCCACTAATGTAGTTCTTGTAGACATGTAAAATATACATGCACCTGATCCTGATTTCACTAACACCAATTCATCCGGAATCATCTCCTTTACTAATCGATTTAATTGAATAATCTTTATTCAATTAAATTCATCATATTTCATCTCTTAATTAAATAAATCAATTTTTTTTTATTAAGTCATCATCTCCTATTAATTAAATAAATCATTTTATTTAATTAATTTTATAGTCCCTCTTTTAATTAAATAATTCGACTTATTTAATTAATCTCTAAAGTCATCTCCTTTAAATTAAATAAATTAATCTTTATTTGATTTAATCTAACACCACCCTCTTTAATTAAATAAATCAAACTTTATTTAATTCTAAACCATTATTCATCTCATTTTGATTTATTTAAATCCTAAAATCTAAATCAAGTTGTCAAACCAGCTAAATTCTATCTAAATTAATCAAATCATGATTAATGTCAATCCATCAAATCCTCTAGATTTTGCAACTTGCTCATGAATATCATTTTAATTGATTTATTAAATCTTCAATTACTTTCAAAAAAGAATCAATGTTGGAATATTCTCCAAGTTTGAAAAATCCCTCCAAAAGGGTTTGTACATCCAACAAGACATTTAAACCTCTTACATGTCCTTTTGCCTTGAGCCAAGTGGCATTTAATTCATCATTCATCTCCCTCCAACAAGCCAACTTTCAAATTTCAAATTTGAATCTAATAGCATTTATCATGCACATTGACCAAAATGTGCTCCACCTTCTTCCATTAGCATCTTGACAAGTGGCACAATGCCATTGGTCCATCTTTAATCCCACATTCATCTTATTCTTCAATCCTCCATCCTTCTTTGTTATAAATAGAGGTCTCCTCTATTGTGTTGGATCATCCACAATCCATGTAAGATTACCATGCTCATTTGGATCCACAATCTTAGGAATTTTCATCCACATTTCATCTTTCATAGCCAGGTTATGGAGGATTTTCATCAAAGACCATCAATCTTCATCAAAGATCATCAAAGCTTGCAAGGAATTGGGAAAGGGCTATTTTCCACATCAAAATAGCACCAATTCTCCCATGGGATTGAGAATTTGAGAATTTGAATAAGATTTAGTTTGCTTTCATTTGTGTTCTTCCTTTTATTTCTTGTTCTTCATGTTTCAAATGAATCTTATGGAGAATGTTGATTTAGACTTGTATAATGAATAATTTTGTGTTGTTTGTTCATGGTTGTGCAGGTCTAGGATCAAACTTAAAATGGTTGTATCTTGGTCATATTTTGGTCTTTTCAAAGGTTTTTTTTTGAAATGGGGTAGAATTTCATAATCTATCCAATTGTGTAGGTGTTTTTCAACTTTTAGTAGAGTTAAATTTTTCAAATTTTCACCTAATGTCAAATCACAATGAAACTTGGTCTAAATTTTAGGGTTTTTATGCTTAATCATTTATCTAACCCTCATATCTTCTTGTTTCTTGATTTAATCTAACATTTGAAGCTTGTATTGCAGGTTTTAAAGGATTATGGAGAATCTAAATGAAATAAAAATCATTATCACATGATTGTAACAAGTGTTTTTAAACACTTTGGGAGCAATTATAATCCCATTCTTAAGGTTTTGTTACCTTCAAGTTTTAGGACTCAATAATTTTCATTTGGGCTTAAAAAGAACAATCAAAGGGATTAAAAAGAACCTTAGGCAACTTAGTACATTTTTTTTGGGCTTAACAATTGAACAAGCAAACTTCATATTTCAATTTTGGTGCTTAAAAAGAACCCATTCTTGCTTTGAAGGGTAAAATAAACATGTGTCCTTTATGTTTTATAATATTTTACACAAAGTAATCTCATTTAAAAGGGTGTATGCACTTCTCTCATTTTTCATAGTGATCTTGAGAATCAAAAGTCCTTTTGGTGACATTAAGTTGTATAAAATATTGCCTCCATATTTCAATTTGGGCTCTTAAAATTGAACAAAATCTTGTGAGTGTGAGTGGAGTATATCGTGTGTGTTCTCTCTTTGTTTCTCAACAAAGATCGATCCAACTATAGATGTACTTGCTTGCTTTTGTTTATCCTTAGAGGGCCTACCTAGTGGGAAAAATTAATCACCCCAGGGAATGGCCCAGTCAGGGACAAGCTAAAGCCAAGTGACTTCCAACCGGTATATATATATGGGTACTTAAGGAAAGTTCAATTATCACGAGGATTTTTCTGACAAGAAAGGTAACAATGGTCTCTTGCTGTATGGATGGTCCCCTATGAAGGGAATTCCCATATTAAAACCTTTTTTTTAGAAGGCTCAAATCCCTAAATCTATTTGTTGATGAAAGAATGACCGTTCTAAAGTTGTCCCACATATTTACAGCTCTTGGTAGAGATGAGAAGTATGCCATGGGAGTTTCATGGGCATTGATGCTTGGATGACCTGAGAAGTGTGTGTTGTGGAGGGGATATGGTGTGGTCAAGCATCTAATAATCCACTAAGAGTAGGCGTAGCTGGATTTATCCAAGTGGGAACTCAATAAATATTATCTCATTTTATCCTAGAAATGTGCATCACTTTGGAATCAAATCACTTTGATTGATCTAAAACACTTGAAAACAAAAATTCAACCATGATCTTCAAATTTCAAACCTTTGAAAAATCCAAGTGCTTGTGCTTGCCCTAGGTATTTTATCCTTAGAGTATTCTAAGCATTTAAATTCACATCATTATCTACTCTTACTAAATTCAACATTAGGAAACTTTTGCCTTGATTTCCTCGATTTCAACATAATGGACTTTGTGGGATGAGAAGAAGTTAGGACATTAGACATCTAGTTTGAAGAGCTAATCAAGAGAGTTTTTGTGGTAAAAAGAAATCATTAAGCAAAGTTAATAATAATTGAACCCCACACATGTGCTTGGTATTTTTTGGTCATATGGTTTTCCATGCAAACATTGGTCTTTTGGTTTTAAATACTCTTAGGGAAAAGAATGTTCTTCAATATCTTGGGCTAGTAAACAAGTCTTTCTTAAGTTCATCTAGGATCAAAATCAAACACTTCATCCATCCAAACATTTATCATCCCATTTCACAAACAACTTTTGAACCATTAAAAAAGTCATTCATACTAGACTTTGGGTAAAATCCTTCAAATCAACATCAAAATCATCTTGTTTGATTAGATGTGTGTAGATGAATCCTTCTCCACATATTTATTCAAATTATCAATCCTTTTGAACAAGTCTACCCCTTGATAACATCCAAAATCTTTGGGTTTATAAGTTAATTATCTAAAATCGAAAAAAACCAAAATCAAACCCAAAGTCATCTTGTTTGGCTAGGGGTGTATAGATGAATCCTTCTTTACACACTTAGTCAAATTATCATCTTGTGTAAAAATAAACTCTAGGAAAATATCCAACCTCTTATATTTTATGATTTCACTGTCCAAACCAAATCCAAATCAAATCCAAAATCCAAAATCAAATCAAACCAAATCAAATTCAAAAATCAAAAATCCAAAAGTCCTAAAGTCTAGTATCCCCTTCAAGATTTCTTAAGGGTTCAATCAATCACGTCATCCATCTTTCATTTACCTCATCATCACCCTTTGATCCTTATCATCCTAGGTTTTCTTTTTTTGTGCCTAAAGTTTAGATCAATCTAAGAAATTAGAGGTTCACCTCCCACATTCTCAAAAATTGATCCTTATTTTACGGTCCAACTAGACCTGAACACAAGAAAAACATGGAATATAAACTTGATTCATACATCATGAGTCGTCTAAATCAACCAAAGTATCAAAGCCTTACAATGTCAATTGATTATCGAAACTCACATTTATGCAATCCATACATGGCATCATTATCTCTTACAAACCTCAATGGTACAACAAATTTGAGTATGCCCAGTCTAAATTTTGGAACACCTTTCCCTATGGTAGATTTGAATCAAATTCCAAACCTACAAATCTATCAACCAAACAATCAATGCATGAGTATTCAACAAAACAACATTATCCCACCAAATCCATACATGCCAAATATGAATATACCAAGTACAAGTTTACCAAACATGAACATTTCAAATCCACACTTGATAAACTTTGGGATACATATGTTTGCAAATCATGCAAATTTTGTTCAAAGTCCAAAAAATATGTTAACAACTCCATGTGTTGATCCAATTCAAGGTAACACCATACAAAATCAAAGTTAACTAAATCAAGGCAAGATGATTCCTAACCAAAAAAATGTTCAATTTCAACCTATAATGCCAAATCTAAACCTCATCCCAAATCAGAACAATGTCCAAAATCAATTTTTCCATGATCCCATACAAATACCACAAGGATGCATTCCAAATATGCTTGAACAAAAACCAAATCAACTATATCAAGGGTGTCAAGATCAAAATCAAGATCAAATTTTGTGAGATCAAATTGCTACACTTACCAAAATAGTTTATCCATTGCGCCAAGAGACATCTCCACCCCAAAATCAATACACTCTTCCATTGGCTGAACCATGTCATCAAAGCATTGGGTTGTGTCCCCAACCACATCAAGAACAATATCTCCAATGTCAAGAAGTTGGATATCAAAATCAACATCAACAAAAAACCCAACCTCCACATCTTGAAGATCAATCACCACATCTCAAAGATCAATCACCACATCTCCAAAATCAATCGCCACAAGGTCAATTTAAAGTACAAATCTCACAAGGTAGCAAAAAAAAATACACACCACTTGGGGAACCAATTGAATTGGTCATGCAATAGTTGATACAAGAAAATCTCATTAAAATCCTCGTTTACGAGAATTATCAAAAGCCCCAAGTTAAACCACTAGGGTATAACGAGAAGCACCTTTGTGATTTTCACAAAATAAAGGGACACATAACATCAAATTGTATTTGAATTAAAAATCTCGTCCAAGACCTTATTGATCAAAAAATAATAACTATTAGGGACAATGATCAAGATTCAACCACTAGTGATAGCAGTGACAATCTCTCCTCCACAATTGTTGAAAATGATGATCAAGATCTATCCATCAATGAGCACCTTGAAGATGTTTCTACCTCATTTGAAGATAAACTCAACATACATCAAGAGTCACTTTTTGATCATGATAAATACCCCTCAACAATATCCAACAATGATATATTCAAAGGGGTGTTAACATTATTTGATCCTATAATTGGTGATCCTTCCACCAATGATCATGTTGAAAGTGTCTCTACATCACCTAATGAGTTAGAGGACATATCTAAAGAATTTATCCCAAAGCATGATCGACATATTTCACCAAAGCCTAGCAATGGTCCTTTCCAAGACATATTGACATCCTTTGACCTCATGGTTGCAGATATTGAGGAAATCCTCAACTCAACATTTGATCCAAGTCCACTCAAAGATCAAGAGGATATTGAGCCACTTCCCATGCCTAATGAAGATATCCAAGAACCCTTTATAAGCAATCCATCCTTTGAAACTGATCCATGTCAAGAACAAGATCCAAAGCATGTCAAAATCAATTCTAAAATTAATCAAGATCAAGAATTCATATCTCCAAGGTACTACAATGATCTAATGGACACTCTCCTATCTATACAAGATGTCAGAAATGATGATCATATCCATATAGCACATACCCCTCCATCTACCCGTGAGATGATTTCTTTGGATGGACATGTAGATGATCTTCATTCGAAACAAGAGTCTAATACTCTTGATATCATTACCAAGGAACAAGAGTCTCCTACTCTTAACATTTATACACAGGATCAAGATATAGAAAAATCTAGAGACATATCAGAAATGGGTCATGAAGAAGGCTTCTATAGAAGTTATGAATTAGAAACATCTTGTGAAGGCATATCAAAAATGAATCATGAGGGAGAATTTTACATGGATAGTGAATCATCAACACCTCTGGGAGAAGCATTAAAATTTGATACTTCACAAAATCAAGTGAAAGATATCAATCAGGAAGTTATCCCACTTATGGAGGGTCGTATCACTTATAAACTTGGATCACTCACCTTTTTAAGGGAAAATTATCTTATCAATGAAGAAGCTATCACCTTTGAAGATCCATGACAGAGCAAAGAAGGATTAGCACTCTGCTTCCAAAATAAATCATATCCTATTACAAATAAAATGTTTCAACAAATGAATTAATAAGGTAGAGGATTAGGCCTACATGAATAGGGTATCCTAGAACTAGTGTAGATTATTGGAAATCCTAAGCATCAAGGTCTTGGTTATTGAGTACTAGGGGAAACTTTGTCTCAAGAAAAAATCAACATAGGGATCATGAAGGATCCTTATGATGAAACTGATGCCAATACTACAACCAGCCACGTCATGAATCTTCATCCACCCATCACCCCATCCACAGATTTGGACCAACATCAAAAGAAATATTTGAATCAAAGCATGAAGAAAGTCATCAAAGAAAAATAAGTAGCGAAGCATGAAGGACAGATCAAATACAAGTGGATACCAAAGAATACAAAGAAAGATTATCCCTATCAAACTCCGTTAGTCAAAGAAACTATGGGGCTAAATAAAAAAGGGAAAAGTATGTCTCAAAGATGTCCACAAAGGAAAAAGCAGGCTTCTCAAGCAATTTACAAATTATATCAAGCAGTTGGTCCTAATTCCATGCACACTTCCGTATCCACCCATAATTGCTCATCTTCCCAAGTTTGGAGAGTCAAAGGTTCCAAACTGTCAACCAATCCATTTTTTATTCCTAAAAATACAACACCATCCACTCCCCCATGCATGATATCCAATTCTCACATTGACCATGTATTGGTAGCAACCCTTCATCATAAGGATTCATAAGGCATTCTATTGCGATGCGCACATAAAGATAAAGTTAACTCCAATATCAACAAAGTAGATCAGGAATCTCAAAAGTTGCATTCAAGTGCACGTATCTTGGCAAAGCAACTTGTTCAAGTAGGATATCGATGGAACATTATGACAGAAGCATCTACATCGACACCAGCAAGCGGTTTAGCATGAGCTTGAAATATTTCACAAAAAATAAAAAAATCATGAAAATAGTAAAAATAAAAATTGTCCTCTAGTGAAAACCACTATGGTGGCACTTTGGACATGTACCATGATAAAAACCTGGCAAACATGCGTCATGTGTAGAATCGAGCATCTACATGTGCCATTTCAAGAGAGAGTATATTATCACATCCATAATAAAGCCAACATTTTATCCATCTTATCCATAATAAATCCATTCATCCATGAACCATTTATCCAATTCATTTTCATATAGTCACATCCATCTTCCACATTATCTTGATCTTGACAAAGTTTGGTACACACTTTACACTTGCTTATGGAAAACATCTTGACATGGGTCATTTACATTGATCCTATCCTACCCAATATTATCGAAGCCATGAAGCATTATCCAAATGAGCATCCTCTATTCAAACACCTTATCTTATCACAAGATAATCCTTGGCATCCTTTGCATGTTTACCATATCCCTCCATCCATATACCTATCTAGGCATCCACCCATGGCCTTTCAAACATTGCTAGACACTGGGGGCAAATATTTATATCTTGCTTCGGGAATAAATCTTGATCTATAACCTCCAACTTATGTGGTGATCTGAACATTGGCAAATGTGAAATCAAATTGGTCAAAAAATTTATGAGCTAAAAGCGAAATCACTAGCCCATGGCATATTTTTATGATAAGATATTCCTTATCAAGCTTTATCTTTCATCAAACATCAATTCAAACAATCAATATCAGTTGCATCTAACTTGCACTTCAGCATCACATCAAATCATCAAAACAATTTTGTTCCAAATCAAGCTTTAAAATCCTGATCAATCAAATCCAATCAATCCATCATCATCTCAAGATATCCTTCCCAATCCTCATGTTGCTTAACACTATCCTTGCATTGTTGTGTATCTTCAACAATGTTATCATCATCAATCCAATCAATCAACCCTAGCTTGATTTTCAATAAAATCCCAAAATAGAGCATTGATATCATATCCATATCCAAATCGTGAAAATCATGTGAAAATCCAAAAAAATTCAAAACATTTCAAATTCCAAAAAAACATCCAAAACATATCAAAAATCCCAAAACATGTCAAAAAATTTCAGAAAAAGTCAAAAAAATGGTATTTGAATTACGTCGTCTCTTAGCTTAAACGTAGGCAAGGCTAATCTTTGATCAGCCCCCGAGACACAAAATCCAAAAGCATTCATAAAATCTCATAAAAAAAAATAAAAAATGGAAAATCCAAAAATCAAAACAGCCTCAAAACATTCAAAAAATGCCAAAAACATCCAAATATTTGAAAAAAAATCCATTTGTCCCATTTTGTTTTCACCCACAATAATACCATCCATAATAAATCAATCGTCACCTTCATCCTTTGGCAAAACAAATAGAAACAACCACAACAATCAGCAAAAGCAAACTTCAAACGTAAAATCAAAATCGAAACAACAAACTTTTAAATGAAAAATCAAACTCTTGATCATTCGCAAACATGTCAATTGACCTTATATCAATGGCCTTTTCAAACAACCTATCAACTTTCCACCATCCACTAACATGTCCTAGGATGCATCCTTCCTGCAATGGGCATTATCTTTGGCAAACACTTTGGATGCTTATCCTAAACAAAACACATCCCCTTGGATAGGGTTATGAAGAACATTGGCTTGTTTGTGTACTTGATCTTTTCTTTTGATTTATCTTGTTGCGCTCATTCCAATGACCTCTCGATGATGTCCAAACAAAGGGATTTAGAGAGAAAGGAATGGGGCAACGATCATTATCTTTTTATTTTTTGTGCTTGTTGGATATCCTTGTAAAATAACTTCATCATGTGTGCTTTGTTTGGTTTGTAGGGAGGGTGTTTAGGTGTCTTTTTGACCACATAGGAAGGCTTTCTTTTCTATGTTTTGGTCTGAGATGTTTAGAATATCTGAACTATATTTTGAATGAGGTTTCGTATGTTAGGTGTGAACATGAGTACTCCTATCTGATTTGTCGAGACAAATTCCATCACACTAGGTGCAACACCATCCTGGTTCTCTATACCTTGATGCATCGTGCCTATGTGTGTTATCAAACATAAGTTAAATAGCCCTTTTAAAATCCCAATTCCTGATAAGCAATACATCATCATCATCATCATCTCTAATAAAGTAGGCTTGTTGGATCTTCTTTCTTCTGTCTTCTTTCTGCGCTAACAAGGTACCATGACAATTAATCATCATCACTAATGCATCCATCCTACATAAAAAACAAATGTCAGCATACTACATATCATATAGAAAACATCATCAATCTCACATGCATTGCATAATATTTTAAGTTGTTTAAGATAATATAGATTTGTTATTCTAAGCATCTTAAAAAGAATTCATTTGCATCATCATCATCATCATATAGATATGTTAGTCTAACCATCCGTACATCCATATTGAACCTCTTTTTCGTGAGATCAATCCTCAAATCAAAATTTTCACTCGATCTCTTGAGGGGGTAGTGTACCAGTATACTTCTTTCCACTGGGGCATCCGAAAAAATCAGATTTTTTTTTAAAATTTGATGGCGGCAAGATTATTCTTTGAACCAACATAGAAAGTACATTACTTCAGAGAGGGGAAAAATGTAGACACGTAAAATATACATGCACCTGATCTTGATTTCACTAACACCAGTTCGTCCTGAATCATCTCCTTTACTAATCAATTTAATTGTATAATCTTTATTCGATTAAATTCATCATATTTCATCTCTTAATTAAATAAAACAAATTTTTATGATTAAGTCATCATCTCCTATTAATTAAATAAATCATTTTATTTAATTAATCTTATAGTCCCTCTTTTGATTAAATAATTCTCTTTATTTAATTAATCCCTAAAGTCATCTCCTTTAAATTAAATAAATTAATCTTTATTTGATTTAATCTAACACCACCCTCTTTAATTAAATAAATCAAACTTTATTTAATTCTAAACCATTATTCATCTCATTTTGATTTATTTAAATCCTAAAATCTAAATCAAATTGTCAAATCAGCTAAATTCTATCTAAATTAATCAAATCCTAATTAATTCTAATCCATCAAATCCTCTAGATTTTGCAACTTGCTAATGAATATCATTTTAATTGATTTATTAAATCTTCAATTACTTTCAAAAAGGCATCAATGTTGGAATATTCTCCAAGTTTGAAAAAATCCCTCCAAAAGGGTTTGTACATCCAACAAGGCATTTAAACCTCTTACATGTCCTTTTTCCTTGAGCCAAGTGGAATTTAATTCATTGTTCATCTCCCTCCAACAAGCCAACTTTCAAATTTCAAATTTGAATCTAATAGCATTTATCATGCACATTGACCAAAATGTGCTCCACCTCCTTCCATTATCATCTTGACAAGTGGCGCAATGCCATTGGTCCATTTTTCATCCCACATTCATCTTATTCTTCAATCCTCCATCCTTCTTTGTTACAAATAGAGGCATCCTCTATTGCATTGGATCATCCACAATCCATGTAAGATTACCATGCTCATTTGGATCCACAATCGTAGGCATTTCCATCCATTTTCATCCACATTTCATCTTTCATAGCTAGATTATGGAGGATTTTCATCAAAGACCATGAATCTTCATCAAAGATCATCAAAGCTTGCAAGGAATTGGGAAAGGGCTATTTTCCAAATCAAAATGGCACCAATTCCCCCATGGGATTGAGAGTTTGAGCATTTGAACAAGATTTAGTTTGTTTTCATTTGTGTTCTTCCTTTTATTTCTTGTTCTTCGTGTTTCAAATGAATCTTATAGGGAATGTTTATTTAGACTTGTATAATGACTAATTTTGTGTTGTGTGTTCATGGTTTTGCAAGTCTAGGATCACCATTCACAGTTCCTATGATACAAAACATAAGAGACTTAATTAAAAGTAAACAAGGATGTGAAATGGTGCTTAGCCTTAATCACATAATGCAACATCACATAAGAAAAAAAGAGAAAGACACTGCAAATCATTCGGTCAACTTCATTGAAATTCAACCTTGTAAGGCCAGACTAAGATGCCGCTTGACATTGCTTTCTCACAACATGATATAATTAGACATGCACCTGATGGTCCTCTTTACATAGCTGGAATAATCAATGACAATCCTACTAATGGGATATTAATTGATCCCATTTGTGTGGAGAACGTGATCATCAAAGAATTCGTATTTGTGCATAAGCTTTATCAAGATACGTATGAAAAATTGAAAGTATGGATCAAAATTCATAATGGTTTTGCTTTCCCTACGATAGGTTTGATCACTCTTCCTTTAAAATTTGGATCGAAAACAATAATTGTCTCATTTTCCATCATTCCATCATCGGACCAATTTCATGTAAAGTTAGGCTATCCATTGCTTTGCTCCATGAATGTCGTCCTGTCGGTTGTGCATAAATTCTTAAAAGTTCCATTTGGCAATGAGATCTTTATTACATGTATCATAGTGGCTTTAATCCTATGTCTTCCCGTGGGAATTTCTCATTGGATTTATTTTTTCCCGAACCTATGGAACCTATTAGGCCTCATGAGGACTTCTTTTTCAAATCTTATCAAAAGTTTAAGGTAAAATGCATAGCAAAGTTATCCCTTACCAATATGCCTCAACCCACGATTGAGCCTCTTGACCTTGATGAAACCATGATTGAACTGAAATCCCTTCCAAGTATCCAAGACCAAAACATAGCAAATCCTCCACCCAATTCCTATAAGAGACCACGAGATAACCATATAAGTCTAATTGTGCCTCCTAAAATCAAACAAGTTTATAAAGATAAAGAGAAAGTGGTTGAACAACCTCTCATGGTTCTTTTTGTTCCTCCCCTAAGGGAAGAAAAGAAACCTATGGTTGATAAACCCACTCCTACACAATCACAACTTTAAAATCAAACGAAAAGGAACTAAAATGCTAGAGAGTGTACGCATAGACATCGTGATATTGCTCATTTATTACAAGCAAAAGAAGAAAATAACAACATATAAAATCACAATCCAAACTTACCTCAAGCAATGCATTATGATTCTCCACCTTCACCGAAACAAGAAAATCCTAAACCTCGAACACAACAACAACAACAAGAACCTTCAATGGATATTATCATTGAAACTTTTGTTGTGATAAACTTAGATGATGACAATGAAACTGCTAAAATTGATGAGGAAGTGCATAAAGAGTTAAATTTATTGTTTTCCTCTTCCATGAGCTTAAATGATAGAAATCATGATGATCATCCTACAAAGTGTTTCACCGCATGTTGAACTTGGTGCTTGTCCTAGTTTGGCACTTGATGTTGTCCCTTTGGCTAGTTGTTCACCTTTTTCATACGATGAACAAGATTGGGATGTAGACAACCTGCTATAGGTTGACTCGCATGTGCCTTACTAGTCTTGTCTTTATTTTATTTTCTTGTTCTTTTTGTGATTGCATGTGCGTAATGTGATCCACTGTATTGTTTTGTTTGATGTGTCTTCATGTTCATTCCTCTATTTGTATCTTCATTCTTATATATGTTGTAAATATTTTATCTTTTCTTTTGTCTTGTGCTTTCCTTTTGGGGATGAGGCAAGGCACCAAGACATTTAGGTCTCTTCAATGTTGACCCAAAGGCTTTTTCTTTTTTTTTTCTCTCTATGTGTCATTCTTCCTGTTCCATGAGTTATTTGGGTAATGGTGATGTTTTAGAGCTCTATAATATCATTATAGCAAATACATACGTTGACCCTAAATCCATGGATCCCTTATGTGTTTGGGATTTCATTTTGGGGGCAATCCCTTTTCATGACGTAGCTTCATTTGGAAACATATGACTTGGCATAGGGCTTTCCAAATAAGCTCTTATGTCTTCTTTATTGTTAGCATTTATCGTTTTCTACTTTAAAGTAATTGCTCATAGCATGGTATTTGCAATTTCTTTAAAGTGGGGGCATACATTGGCATTATCATTTTTGGAGATCTTGGACTATATCTTATGTTTCATTGTGCAATCTTCTTACTTCATGTGACGTGTCTTCTTCTTGGTGGTGCCATTGGGTTTGATGTCCTCCAAGAGTGTGACCTTTCTTGGCATATTACTTTCCTCATAGTGGTGATGCTATGCATTGCATTCCTTAAGTTGTGAATCTTATATCCTAGACTTGTCCTCTCTTGGAGACATTAGGCACGATGTTCCAAAAGAGAAGACTTTACGTGAACTAAGAAAAATCCCTTTGAACATTTCTTATCCTATTTTCATTTTTTTCATAAGTGTTTAGCATAACACAACTTTCTAACCTTATGAAGCTCGAAGTTTCAACCCTTTTTCATGGTCACTAAGCATAATTCACTTTGCTTGCCTATGGTGCCTTGTTTGTTCATAAGTGTTTAGCATAACACAACTTGCTAAGCCTTATGGAACTCAAAGTTTGTATTGTGTGGTGCCTTATTAAAGTTATCAAAGGTATAACTTTGGTATGGTATCGAAGCCTAATAAGATTCTCTCATTTTCCACCCTTGGGGGCTCACCTAGTGGACAATATATTTCACTAGCCCATGTGAGCATGCATTGTTGTTTGCATATTGGATAGCGAGTTCCACTTGTAAACATTTTAGGACAAACAACTGAGGCGTGTTCCACATCGCGTTGGACAATCGAGGCTTGATCCTTTCCCTTTTTCTTTTCCCTTTTTCTCTTTCTTTGAGTCTTTGGCATTGTATGATTGAGTATCTTGTCATTGTTGCATACATATATATGTTTAACATAGGCATGTGTCTCCTTGTGCATTTGTTGGTTTTTCCATGAGATCTTAGATCTTGGAAACTTGATCACCTTCCTCGGTATTTGTCGTCTTATCCTTCCAATGATTGTACAATTAGACCTCTCTTGATTGTCTACTTTAGTACAAGTTTGATGCATGGTCATCCTCTCACTAAAGTGGAGGCTAAATGTAGTGTATAAAAATGTAACCCTTTACATTTTCTCACTTGTTTGGGCCCCTTATTTAAAATGGACTTGATAATGCCTTAATTTAGTGTTGTTAAATGTACCTTTGTATATTTACACACTTATTTGGGCCCTCTTAATTAAATTGAGCTTAATTATGCCTTAATTATCCCTTTAATTCATTTACAATCCTAATAAATTACATTTTCCAAAGAGGAAACCTGACAATAATTAATGCCTAAACATAACACTTTACATTGAGCAATGTGCATTCCAAGTTTATGGACCTAGGACCCATTGGGAAAATGGGTCCTCCCTAAACCTAAGGACCTAAATTTAAATTATGTTTTTGGTGGTATTTTAATGTTTTAAAATCCATAATTCAATGTTGGCTTGTGATATTTGAATTTCAGGAAATTAAGGATACATACCTATAAATACAAGGTTATTTCACTAAGTTTCACCTATAGTTTTTATGCAAGCATTCCTAAAGAAAATTTTATGATCAAAGGAATTTAAGAGTAGATATATCAGAGATTTATTGTAGAATTCAAGATCTATTCATCATGTCAAAGTCTTCTTGCATCATGTGTGCTTTTGGAGCTAACATTGTGATGTAGGTTTCATGATCAAGTCAAGTATTCTAAGTATCATTTCAAGCAAGATTCAAGTGTCAAGATCCACATCCAATTCATCCACCTCATGCAAGTTGTAGGCCTCCTAAGATCTCCATTATCAAGGTTTCTACAATGGTTTGTTGAGTGGTAACATAGCTTTGTTCATTCTTCATTCCCCCTTTCATGTTTCATTTCAATTCAAGGTTTGATTACCAAAATGAGGTTTGACCAAGGCAAACCCCTATTCACCCAAAACAAAAAAAATCTCTCTTGTGTGTGTGATTGCATATTTATGTTGAAGAATACTTGAAGACATTTTGAAGTGCAAGATTTACAAAGTTGTCAAAGTTTTCGTTGAATCATGAAATCTCACCTATAGATCGGATTTTCGAATTTTCACCACTAAAACCTAGACAAATCAGGAGCTTCAGATCTACACCAAAAACTCTCGAAATATTGTTGCAACCCCTGTACTTGGACCCATTCGCCCATGGGTGAATGAGTCTCGGATCAGCTTTTGAAAAGTATTTTTGGTGACTGGTACACATGTTTTTTCCTTTCTCAGATTTGATTTCTATTTTCTAGTTCTGAAAATATTGACTTTAATATTGTTGTTTCAAGTGTTAGATTGAATTTTGGTGTTGATTTACTATTTTTAGTTTTTCTCCCCAAAGTGTTGTTTGACCTTGACCCTCGTCCTTCAGTCATAATGAAATATGAAGATTCTCACTTTGACTTGATTCCCTAAGGGTTGATAATTAATTCATTGTGTGGATCTCATTTCCTAATGAAATAAAGGAAAATAGGTCTATCTATTATCATATTGGTGAACCCCCTTTCATAAAAACCTATTTTTCATTGTTTCAAGATATTTTTCACTTTTCGTGTCTTGTTTATATCTCCTATATTTACTTAGATTCCAATTATATTGTTGTTCATTATAGTTCAAGTAATATGAGTTATTATGGTGTTTCTTGTTTTTATGTTATTATTTCTCAATATCTAGTGTGCATATGTGGTCCCTATATTCTAAATTTATATAATTGCATATACATATCTTGGCCTCTTATGCATGAAGGATAACAATACAATTAGATGCTAGTGCAATTTCATTGTCATTCACAAATTACATTGGTGTTTGTACCACATTTATCTCCTAAAACTTTTTTATGGATTATTCACTTCCCTAGGGTCTTGTTTCTATATTAATTTTCTAGAATATATTAATATGTGTTTAATTATACTATATTTCACTATAAAGTAATAGTTTTTTTGTCTAGGGAATAATTGTAGCTTTTAATTAGGTGAAATACATTTAAATAGTTCAAGTCCTCTATTCATTTGTTTGTTGTAAACTTTATTTTTTATCTCTATATAAGGAAATAAGGAATTTGAAACAAAGGACAATCAACTTTACCAAATTATCATAACTAATATTAGAGTCTATGATTTGATCTATGGAAGGGAAAAAATATCACCCTTCAAGCATGCCTCATCGATATTTTAAATTCAATACATATGCTAACTTTTCCATTATTTTTAAGTGTCAAGATTATGTTTGATATAAATTATTAGTCTACTAGCTTGATGAATCCCACATCAATAAGTTTCATTAATTCATCCTTTATCATTGTAACCACATGTAGCATCAAAAATTGTCACCCTTGACAATTTCACACTAGATTTTCTCCCCCCTATGTGCTTGGAACTAATTATGCATTTAATTACCCATTTTATAAACATCCTCAGAAAAACAAAGGGAAACAAAAATAAGTATTCAATATTTTTGCCTCGACACCTTGGGCCCCGAAAAGAATGGGTTTGGTCTAGGGCACACTATGCCCAAGACCACCTCTTTTTGGATCCAATTTGAATATGTCAGTTTCAATATTTTATTATTTGAATTTCCAATTTCAATTGTCATTTATCGGTATTTGATTTTTAGGAAATTAGAAGAATTGCATATAAATACAAAGTATTTTTATTTCAAGCCTAGAGAGCAATTTTGGAGAAGAAAATAATATTATTTTCAAGCAATCAAGAGTAGAATTATCAACACTTATTCATGTCCCACATCATATCAAATTTCAATCATGTTTTCATGTAAGTGTGTTCATGTTTTGTTAGTTTGAGTACTAACACTTGTAGGAATTCAATCAAGCAATCAAATTCTCCTTGAAGGTGATGATTACATGACTTTAGTCCATCAAGGAATACAAACATGAGTGGTGGGTTGTAGCATTAGTCAATTCATTACATTTTTATCATGTATCCTCTGCCCAACTGAGGGTAAGCTCTCTTCATACATCATCATTAGTTGATGTGGAGGTAGAAATACCAAAATGAGGTTTGAATTAGGTAAGCCCCTTTACGGCACAACCCTTCCCCCTCTTTCATGTGTGCAAGTTTCTAGATATGAAGCTAATTGGAGGAATATAAGGATTAATTTTTCATTCATGTATTCAAGCCCTACAAGTTGTCAAGACATGAAAATTGGAATTTTTTCATCAACAAACGAAGTTTTGACAATGACCCCAGAAGAATAGGAGCTACAAACCAGGGACCTCAAGCCTATATTTTTAGATCTTACAACAAAAGGAGAACATTTTGGGGCACATCACACCCTAGACTAGCTAAATCTGCACTAAATTTATACTCCAGGTTCCTTTGTGTTTTCCTTCTATATTTCTGGATTTTGTTTTTGTTGCATTCAATGTCTTATAAATCATAACACAATATTACATTTTCATAGTTTACCTAGGAACATCATTACATCTTCAAATTTAGTCAATTTACCAATCATCAAGTCAATCACCCCACAAACATGAAATAATAAAACAAGGATTAGAACCCTAATCCACCATTCTGACTTTTCCTACCAGGTTTGTAGTCAAGTGGATTTGAGATCACTTCTAATCCTTAAAAAAAAAAGGGACAAGTGTGATTTAGGACCTAGATCCCTTTTCCCAATTAAGCATTTTGGTGAACCCAACTATTTCAAACACTTTAGATCTTTTAAAATTTTGAAAAAATATCATTGTAAAATTTGAGCGTGACCTTAGGTTTTTTGCATTGATCTTTCATATATGTATATTAATCATAAAAAGCATTGAAAAGTGAAAAATTGCATTGCATTTTGCATCCAAAAGATCTAGGGTTCATTTCAATTGTTACAAAAGTGGATCTAGTTCATACTTTCATTATTGAATCTACATTAGCTCATATCAAATTTGAAAGCATTTCAAGCATTCATTTAGGAATATGCATATAGTGAAAAAGTGCATTGCTATTGTTGTAAAAATAGAAAAAGATTTCAATTTCTAGATTTTCCAAGTTAGGATCACTAAGTTTTTGTACTTTATAGTCTGAAAATTGCATTTCCAATTGCATTCATTGGTTGAGAGTTTTGAAAATTGCTTGCATAGTTGTATTTCATATTGCAAAATCATAATTATTATTGTCATGAGGATTGCATGGGCTGACTAAGTATAAGCTTAGCTATCATATGAAACATCAGGTCATCTTCAAGTTGTGGGTTGCTTATGGTGAAGATGAACCTTCAGAAAAGGTTGTGTCCCTTGATGAACCTTCTATAATTACTGCTTTGACAATAAAAAAGGATAGAAGAACTAAAACTGAAAATATTACTTGATCCTAGGAGGTGACACACCAAAAATATGAGACTTATACGTGTTGTTTCAACTCACAACTTCTCTTAAAAAATTAGTTTTACCCTATGCACAACTCAGTTTTCACAATCTCACACAACAATGTTTCATAAAAAGGTTGTATTTTAGGTTCTTGAAGGAAAACTAAAAGTTTTCACAACTATAAGTACTGAAAGAAATAACACAATTTATGACCTATATAAGTTTTCTTATTCTAGTGTAAAATGTTTTGTAATGTGACATAATTTAAGTATTTTTCATTGATAATCACAAAAATTAGATCAAATCATCTATAAAGACACTCAACACATGAATTTGGAGAAGGTAAATATATTGGTTTTATTGAAATAATAAGGGTTTTTGTTGATACAAATATAAAAATACTACATGAAAATACATTGAATTCTACTCTAAATTGAAAAAATATCTCAAAGATGAGTTACAATCTCTTTCTTCTGCATACAAAAAAAAAAAAGAAAGGAAAGAACTGACTCTTAAAAGAATTGAAAGCTTGGCTTTATGGAAAGCCACCTCATGGAAGAGGCTGAGTTTGCATGATGGGCTGAGAGTTGACTAGATGTGGAACTCCCTCTGAATTGGTAGCAAATCATGCAAATATTTGGTGGAGAGTGAGTTCACTTTGAATTTGACCTCTTCTCCTTTACATGCTCCTTGAAGTGTGCCCCCAATTGAACTTGTACTGAGCTTCACAAATTTATGCATGAAATTGATTGGAATTGATGCCTTCAATCAATTTACATGAAACTTTAGGTTGTTGGTCGTACAAGGCAAAAAAGCCTTTATTTTAGGGCCCCAAACTACCTCAATTTGCATGCATATGGTTTGAAACTCCCCTCTACTTCATTTGTAACTATGTATGCTTCTTATTAGCTCTCAAACTAGTTGTAGGAGCCTATAAATTGAAATTCTAGGCCACTTAACTTGTGATTATCTTGTGAAACTCCTTGCATGATAACTTGTCATCTGTAAGAGCTTTTGAGGACTTGAAGTGGTTAAAGACATCCAACTTCACAAGAGTGGCATAGTATAACTCAAAATTTACCAACTAACTCATGTTTTTAAGCCTATATATTCTTCATGTCTTTGACTATGACAGTGTTCATATACCTTGTTCCATGGTACCTTTGAAACTTATCATCATCTTTGTGAATAAATGCTTTCATTAATCCTATTAACATTGATCTTCCTTGAGCTACCAAAGGTATCACAGGGCTAAAATATAAATCCATGACATCCTCATTAACTATCATTAGGTCTATCTTTCACTTGATTCATGGTGATTCTCTTTTTTGTGCATTGATGTGTTCATTATAAATTATCCTTTATTTTGACTATCTTCTTGATTCTTGATTTCTTATGTGACTAGCCTCATTTTTGTGTGATTGTCCTTGGTCTTGAATATGGACTATCACCTTCAACTATAGGATTTTCATGATTGTCCATTGCAACTTGGCATAAAACCCTACCACTATCACCTTCTTCTATCATTGGCAGTCTTATATTTCATCAATGGAATGACTGCCCTTTCATGTAGGTAGGTCTATGACTGCAATATGTCCATCATTTTCCTTTATCACTGTTGATTTTATGATTTTCTAAGACTATCCTAACTCACTAAAGAATTGTAATTATCATTTCTTGGAGTCTTTTTATAGAGTGACTACTGATAGATGGAAGTGGCTTTCATAAGTTTGTCCACTTGATTTTCCTTACCTTTACAAACTCATGCTAAAGGATTGTCTCTATGTGTAGTGGTTGTCTTGGACAGTAACATATTGCAATTATTATGCTTTACCTCGTAAAAGACTATCCTTTCATAAGTGTTATGATATCTTGTTTACATGTGCTCTATCTTCAATGTTTTTATAGATGATTGGCCCTATAGATATTTTCATTAGATCCTTAGCATGGTCTAAACTCTTTGGTATTTGTGACTATCCACTTATTTAATTTCCACTACTGTCCATTGTGATAGTAAATTCCCTTCTATGGATCTCATGATTCATGCATTTGATAGGTTATGATGCCCTTAAATACCAATGTGATACAACCATCATATTTATCTTCTTCATGGAATTTTTCCTCAAAAAACTTGTATAGACTGTCCTTTGAAAAGATCATTGTCTTTTCTCATGCCTTCACATGCATTTAGTCTTCAAACACCATTCTTTATTTATTACATGACTACCCTTATTTTTTCCATTGACAAGTGATTGTAACCTTTTGTCTTGAAGTTTTTATGACTTTCATGAACTTCTCTTTGTTTCCAAAGGATTACCTTGGATAGTCATAATTTATCCCTCTTGTTAATTTTTCTTACCTTCTCTTAAACTGTAATTAAAACCTTGTTCACAATATTTTCAATTCTCTACCCTTGACTATTGTCACCTTTAATCATACTCATGAATTATGGCTGTCCCTCATGCACTTTATTAGAGTCATCAAGGTATTGACTATCACAAACTTGCACAGTCATAAAGATATTGACCATTTCATAGTCCTAAATCACACTTTTAGCACTGCCTTTACTTCACATCTTACTTTATAAGGTTTGCAACTTTTGTAAACTACCTTTTGACTGTTATCCTTTCATGATGCCTTCTTTGAAAATTATATCCCTTTGATGTCTACCCCAAAACTATCTTTTAATGATAAGTTTGATGGTGTGCAAGGAAAATCCTCCTTTGAAACTAACTTCATGCCTCCAATTCATTGAATAGCATTTATACCTTACTAATCATGTTGACTCATAAGGTATAGGATTGTATTCATTGCTTTAGGTCTGAAACTTTACAAAATTATCTTTTGTCTCTTGCAACTTTATCATAACTACCTCATCGAAATAATCTTTGTCCCCATGAAACTTAGTCTTAGTTATCTTTGCACAGTGCTTTTCCTTTTGTCCTTGTGATAACTATTCACTCTCCACTTTCTATTTTAGGCTCCTTGAAGCACTATCACTCCCCTTTATTATTTGATATTGCATAGTACATCATTATGAACATTGGATTTTACAATTGTGACCACTGTGATCTCTTTCATTACCCCTGACTATCACTCAAACTCATCCTAGGAATCTAAAACTTGAACATGGAGGATTATCATCTTATCATAGTAATAGATTATTGATGTGATTCTCAATCAAAGTCTCAAGTCACAATCATTGACTCTCAAGGTCACACAGTCTTAAAATGTGTTGACAAGGTTATTTTCCATCATAGTCATAAGACTTATTGATGACACATTCATAAGAATTCATTAAGAACACACCACATTGGCTTTAGTATTAATTGAGGATAAACCACAACAAGGTTACAGTCACCATGTGAATCATTGTCATATTTTATGCATCATCATAGACCTAGCATTCTAACCTTAAACATCATTGTCCCTTTTGATTTATCTGTTAATCTACATCCATATCAAGCAAAAAAAAATTTCTAGATGCATTGAATGGTTCCCTTAAACTATTGGTTGTACATGATCTTTTGTCTTTGTAATAATTGATTAGCATTCCCTTCATGAATGGAGTTGAAAATGGTCTAGACAAGTTTGACTGAACAACCTATAGTGTGAAGATATAACCCATGGCATGAATTGCCTAGCCTTACCTTAAATTTCATTAGCTTCTTAACATCATTATGCATTATTTTTCTCTCTTGAGTGTCATCGTCTTGTTGTGGCCTTTGGTTTACCTTGTCTCATAGTACGTTCATTCTAACTCACATACTCATAGTTGTATTTTATATTGCATGATAACTTTCATTGGTGGTCTAAAATTTTATTTTAGTTTAAAGATAAATGCCCTTTACAAGGTTTGCTCTTTTTCTTGGTACTGTCTTTTCTTATCTTTCATCTCATAATCATTATTTAAGACAGTCCACTTCTTTCCTAGGTCTGAAACCTTGTTAGTTTCACAAGATTTTTGATAATGGCAAACTAAAAAGAAGGTAGATTGTTAAAAAAATACCATTCATTTTGAAAACACACCATAACATAAAATCCTTTTGACTTGTTTGATCATGAAATAACACAGTGTGTTTGAGAAACATGAGGAAATAATGCATGGATTTGAGAAACCTAGCAAATATTGACTTCCACAATCATGATCAAACCCTTAAACACCTTACATGATTGCATTTGATGAAAATCCATGCCTACCTACCCTTAAACAAGTGTTTGAATTTTAGAAATTGAAAATAACTTCAAGATCCATCCCATACTTGGAGTCATACATAGAAATCCCACACTAATCTTTAGAACAATTTCTTGAAAAAGCTCTAGCCGCCATCCAAATCCTTTAAACTGTTGTGAAAATGGTTCTTCAAACTATTGGAAACCCTAGCTTCCCTTCTCAACATGATGTTCTCTTCAAAATGGCTTTTCTTTTCAGATTTACCTTTCCCTAAACTTGGCACCCAACTTGGAGCATTCACTTTCATTTTTTACATGCAATTTCATTCTTTTCCCTAAACTTGGCGTGGAGTAAGGGATTTGAGGAATAAGTTTTTTAATAAAACATTTTAACAAGACTTTAAATAAAAAGATCAACTCTCTCTTTTTCAATAAAAAAATTAAGACAAAAAGATTGTTTAAATGAAACATTTAAATAATCTAAGGAGTTATCAAGAATGGACTACAATTATTTGCAATGGATCCCTGCAACTTCTCTCACCATTCTTGGCATACTTGTCCATCTGCTATGAATGCACATGCCACAACACCCAAAAAGGACATCTTTGCTACTCCAAAAGGATTTTATCCTGCTTGTGGGTTTCACACTGCTGCACGATTGGATGGCTTTTTTGGTGATTGGCGGCCTCCTTCACAGATTACAGGGAGCAAGAGTCCCTCTTCAACAACCACTAGTTTTCTTTCTTCCTCTCACAAAGCTTCAGCAATGCAAACAAATTGTTAAATAGGCCCCTACATCAATTTGCGACCTTCTTGGATATTTTTTCCATCATCTACAGTTCCTAAGCCTGCTAGTTCATTGGGTAGGTTTTCTTCTTCACAACAACCCTTCACTACAACCTCGATACCAATTACAAATGAGGCAAATCCATCTCTTGTGGTTGTTATTTTGGCTGTTGCAAAGGATCTATGCATAGGATTGGATATTCCCAAAGACTTTGCATTTGGAATCTCCAGTGAAAACGATGAAGGTTCTTTCAAGTCAAAGGTATGTGCAAATATACATGTACCTCCTATGTCTTTCAATGCTCTTCTTGATTTAAAAGGACATATCGGCCTGCACCCAAAACCCCTTAAATGTGTAGAGGCATCCCCTATTGTGGAATTTGGGGATGAAGTGTTGCAAGAAGAGTCTAATATTTCACTTCTCATGCTTTAATATGTCACTTTAATCAGTTTTGGCCTTTATTTGCAAACCTAAACATCTGGATAAAGAAAAAAGGGCATCCCTTATTGCAAAATGTTCCAAAAAAAATTCTCTGCGCTCAGGGTTTCTTCATTGCTAATTTTGACTCCACCAAAGATAGGGACTCCATTTGTTTGACAACCATTGGTATTGGAACCAAAATTATCTCTTTCTTAAACCTTGGCACCTAGCCTTCAACCCTTCTTTAGAATCCTTCAACACTATGTCAGTCTGGGTTCGGCTTCGAAATCTTTCACTTCAATTTTGGATCTATTCTTGTTTCAAATCTATTGGCAACTCTTTAGGTTCTTTTTTGGCTATAGATAAGAAAACTACAGATTTTTCTCACACTACCTTCACTCGAATTTTAGTGCACTTGGATCTCTCCAAGGAACTTCCTGCTAATATGATTCTTAATGTTGTTGGTCATTCTTGGAATCAACTATTGGATTATGAAGGAGTTCCCTTCCACTGCAGGATATTCTTTGAAATACGTCATGTGGTTGCAACATGTCACATCAAAAGTAAATCTACAAAAAAATAGGCTTCATGGTGGAAAGACGCCCTGTCAAAGCCCCCTATAATAGGGAAAAAAGTAATTGATTATTCTGCATTATCATCGACTCCTTCAATAAAATCTTATGTGAAGAGCATCACACTTCCATAAGATCAGAATTCAAACGAGTTTGGGACTTCCTTCTCAGAGCCACCTCCACTTGGACAAAAATATGCGTCGTTAGTGGCTCTAGCTACAAAAATTGATGAGAAGTTTCAAAAATCAAACAAGTTTTGGGTTCATGAGGAAGTTTTGGAACAAAAAACTTCATCTCCTGAGAGGGATTCGGTGGACAACCATTGGACAATTGTGCAAAAATGTAAGAAATCTTATTACAAATTGTCTCTAGCATTTTCCTTTTGCTCCCTTGTTCATATTGAAGGGGATTAGTTTGTAGCCTTCATGGCATTTTTTCTCTATTTCATGCCAGTTGATGTTGCCTGGCTTTTCCTTTGTAATTTCCTCTTTACATATTAATATATTATATCTAGGATTTACACCTTTTTCCTAAAAAAAAGAATGGACTACAATATATCAATTTTTGGAAATTTATTTACTATCAAACCTGAACCATCCAAATTTTGAATTTAGTAAAAATATTTTGCCAGTCTAGGGTATATCATGCCCTAGACCTATCAAATTTCATCCAAATTTAGATCACACATCTATCTCTATGTTTTTTGTGTGGTTCTTCTTTATAATTATGCACTCTATTTGATTTTCTATGACTATCTTATACTTTTCCTTTCATAGTAATCCTACCTAAGTGTTTTGAATCTCATATGAGCTTCATGACCTGGTGTCCTATTGCTAATACTTTTGTGAGATGTAGTTTCAGACTTATGGACTCCTGCACTGCAATTACAATTGTTGTGGAGCCTAAGTCCTATAACTCTTTCACACAAGGTATTGCTCATACCCAAGCCATTTTTATTCCATACCTCATCATACATTACCTATGACTTCCTCACAATATAAAATTCATGTGGAATTATAGGCCACTTTTCCCATGTTCCTAAGGAGAAGGTAAAATAATTGGATAGGGATTTAGGTCTTCAAGACTTTCTAAGCATTGAACCTTTAGCTGGAGAGGCGATGCCTATTATGGACAACCGATTCTCAAGGAATAAAAGTGTTACATAGTCTAGTTCACATAGTAGATGCTAACATTCCTACGACAACTATTTATGCTCAAGCACTCACAAGCACTCAATACCAAGTAGGAAAACAAGTCTCCTCCCCCATAACCATACCTTCTATTCCCATATTTACACCTCCAACCATAACATTAACCATACAATATACCAATGGCCTAAATCCAAGCTTAGGGTTTCCTAATGTGAATCCTTATAGTTTTTCCACCTCACCTATAACACCTCCATGTTTGTCACCCCTCATAAAAATGCAACATACTAATCCATTTATTACTCATTCTAGTCCACCATATTCAGCAAACTCTCAAAACATGTCACCTAATGATCTAGTCATAAACCAACTTTTGTAAAATGTGACATATCTTCAACAATAAATTTTAACTTTAAATCAAAATCAAAATGGTAAACCTCCATAATATATCATGCGTAATATGTTGGGGATGAAACAGGTCATCTTAGAACGAAACATCTAAGAATAACAGTGCCTTCATGACTTTATTTTCTTTAAATCACCTCAAAGACAAACTACTAAGCCATAAAGTGGAAACAGGCACAATTGTTTTCCCCCATTAACCCTTTTGAGAAAAGCACATGCAGACAAATAACAGATTCAACACATACACAGATTCAAAATTCACAGAATCTAACAACATGGAAGACAAGCTAATGAACACAAATTTACGTGGGGAAAACCCTTTCAGGTAAAAAAACCCACCCTCCAAAAGATCCAGCTATTGTATTATTCAGCAACAAATAGAGTTACAATACTATCTCAATCTCATAGCCTTTACATAAGTTACATCTTATTTCATCCGGAGAAAATAGGCAACATCATAGATCTGAATCCTCACACTGTTATAATGTCCTCACACGACATATAGTGCAAATACATTTCATGTCACCATCCCACTCGATCATCTAGCCTTTCGGCTAGCACAGCCTCACGGTCTCTCAGGTTCACATCTTCTCAGTTCTGTGTGTCTCAGTGTTCACGGTTACAATGCTCAGAGCATACCGTTCGAACACACACTCTCTACCCTGCTTGATCTGATCTCACATAACGATCAACCTCTCTCTTGTCCAAGCAATAGCTATCATGGTATTTAATTATCCCACCGACCAACTTCCATCATTCTTTGGTGGCACTGCCCTACAACATGCATCGATCCGCCCAACAATGTAACGGTTACCAAACTTGCCTCTGTATTTAATCGCCACCAAAGAAATAAAGCTTTCGACCAATCAACATTGAATTACAACAACGATGTAAAATCAATGAATGAGATCACGCCACATGTCGTCACACCATTCATCCATCGCTTTGACTATCGAAACGGTCAACTATGCCCTAAGCAACTCCTACCAAGCTATCGCGGTATGGAGATAACCGTCCGATCGCCAGACTGCCATAGTCCACCAAGACATGCGTACACATCTTGTGCAATTTTGGGGAATCAAAAAAGCATCTACAATATTCTCACAGAGACTTCTGGAACAACAACACGTGTTCGAAGCATGCACACTTCGTATGCCACCAAGTGTCAAACACTCATACAATTCCGCTCGGTTCACAAGAGTTCGTTGGTACTCACCTCAATTGAGCGCATAATAAAACAAGCACCGTTGGATTAGTCAAATCTCAACCGTAGATCAAGATCCCTGTTCACCAGTACACTATGATGTGGTCCCCACCAAGCCGCTTCCATCAGCCATCAGTCCATCAACATAGTCCGATGAAAGGTTCCACCGATAACCCCAAGTCACACCGACACAATGTTTATCGCATATCGACATATCGATGAGACAACACATTGTCACGCATCGATATGGGATCGTTCTACCAATGAGGCCAAGGTCCATCGCACTCCTACCAAAATGAAGGAAGGACTTTATGGTATGAAGGGTAAATTCATCAAGTCCTTAGCAGAGGTTCAAGTGAGCAAGTTGAGGCACATTTTCCAACAACCTCCCACTTGACGAAGACTTACTAGCTTCCTTCAAAATCAAACTCAAGAAACTAACACAATGCTTCTGTGCTCCAACTAAGACACCACTACTCCATTGTGCTCACCAACCATACAGAAGCAACATTGCAACAGCTTCAAAAATCTCAATCGTGAACACAGTCATGAATTCATTCTCCAAAAACAAGACATAACATCAGCTAGAACATCAGCCAGAAAACTAACTGCAACCATCCAACTGATCAAACCCACGTGACTGAAAATAGCACCCACAGCTCATGCTATTCCATCCAATCACCCATACCTCCAAGGCATCCACATTAGTAAACTCATGCCAGTAGCACAACCAACCCATCAACTACAGATACAAGCACCATGTCTCAACCAGTCAAAGAAGACCAAACACATACAGGTACTCCCACTACATGGGTAATGCCAAATCTAAAATATCAACGGCATAACAAGTCTACCAATCACAACACAGAAAAACATAACCATGTAGTACCAAGGAACAACCACAATGAAGTGTATAACCTGCAACCAGCTGCTACAGGAACCATTTCTCTCAATAGTCTTCCATAGTTCTTCCAAGTTCTTCACACCCAATGTAGGATGAAAACAAACTTCTAGGAAGGAAACCAAGACCAAAGAGAGAAATGATGCACAACATATACCTGTACAACCTCATTCTACATACACCTCTAAAAGCCAGCTATGTCAAGTATGATCTCCTTCACATCCCAAAGGAAAAGCCATAACAACACCCAGCCATTCAAACTTAACAAATCATGGATGAAGCCTCACAAAGAAGATCAAACTAGCCCATATAACTATCTCCTACCAGTTCTCATCAAAAGATGATATAACACAAAAGCTAAAGGAGATAAACTATGTTGTCCACCTTCCTCTATGAATCCTCCAGAACCTTAAAAAAACAATTCAAGATCCATATCTATGAAATATAAAGCATAAAACACATCTGAAAGATATAATGGGAAAATACCTCTCAAATAAACTTCACCACCGAGTAGACCAAAAAAATGCTCCTCCAAGATATACAATCCTTCATGACTTATCCAAGAGAAATCTCCCTACTGGTCTCTATTGAACTCGCGTTTAACCAAGGTGTAGGCTACTCGAAATTTCAACTGTAAGCAACACCTTTCTCATTCCATGAGAATCACAGCCTCACCTCATTCTCCATGTATCCATTAGCACCAGCAAACGACCATCTCATGCTAAACTCCAATATGCACTACTACACTATTAAGAATTTCTCAAGCATATGACCAATTTACTCAAACCATAGAGAATTACTAGACCATTGTCAAAGCTCCAAAAATTTGAAACAAGAACTTATCATGACATCATGATCTACACATCCCCCTTAGGAGATACCATGCTTCAAGTGAGAAAACTATGGTCTCAAGAGCAATGCAACATGCCAAAACTCTAATGCTCAAGCAAGAGTATACATGACATCAAGCAAACAGACTCTAAACCAACATCACATGTCAAGCACCACCAACATCTCAACCAAAAGACTCCAAATGTCCTCCATGGTTTCAAGATGTTGTACATCCTCAAATAGTGTCCATGCAAATGTGAAAGAACCCTTTTGTAGCAATAGGATCTAAGAGTCCCTCCTAGTAACATCTGCAACACTAAAGAAGATCATTCACCACCAAGTGATGAATTCATAGTCACTGCTAAAGCCCCCACTGAGCCATGACATCCAAGCTTTCCAAGCATCATGACCAAACATATGCTGATCTAAAAAACCTCCAAGTACAATCGACAACATGTCCATCTGACAACAAAGCCAAACAACACCAAGATCTCCAAACAACGCAGACCACACCATCACTGTCAAAAAACTTACACTATAATGTGTACCAAGCTCTCCATGACATCGTGATACACATGCTACAAGTCCCCATAACCAACTATTCATGTACTCAATGCCATCCTACCTCGCATCTCAAAGCAGCCACGCCAATGCACAAGTGACCACAGACAAGGCCAACTAATAAATCCGCATCACCACTGAAGCAACCTCATGGATATAGACAGTCCACTTCCAAGTTATCTCACTGTAGCCAATGGGTAGCTATTCCACCAACCGCACAACTCGGAGATTAATCACAACAACAGTGCAAACCCATCATCGCAAAGGAAACTGCAAAATTGAGATCTCAAAGAGAACAACAATGTAGACAAACTTGACTCAAACACTAGATCACAAAAAATAGATCCGATTTTCCAATCACGTCCACAACTCAAGTACCATAGTCTAAGAAACCAGCAAGCAACACCACAAGAATTTTGAGTGACAAATCACATACCAACACTCCCATGCAGAGAATACATCACACCTCCTCAAAACTATGTCGAACTGCAACTATCTCATCCAGTCACATCCCAAAGGCCAGGGTCTAAAAAATAGTTTAATAGTAGCTCCACATAACCACAGGTTTTTTTTTCTTGACTGTACAAAACCTGCAAAACCACTGTGTTTATAAAACACTCATGCACATCCATATCCACTGCTCATCTAAATGACCCAAGATTTTGCACATAACCATCATGGTTAACCAGAATAATGGAAAAATAACATGAATATGCATCATAGACTTTTAGGAAAATCTATAGAAAACCTTCAAAGCCAAAGAACATGAAACTGAAACATGCAAGTACAAGTTATCCAAAAAAGAAAAAAGTAGTACAAGAATTTCAGCTCCATTCTAGACCAATTCCAGAACCGCAAGAATGCACATGCATACAAGAGAGCCAGGCTATTTAGAATTTTTCAGACCACCCAAGATCAACTTCATAGCCTTCATGCAATTAGGGTGACAGAGAACAATGCCTTCAATGCCAAGTCAAAACACCTAGCACAAGCACGATACTCCATGGCTCAATAACAACCCAAGAATCTCCATACCACCAGGGAGACCCTCACACAGACACCCAGTATGAAGCACACTCTGCTGCAACACAACCATAAGCATAAACTCACATCCCTTGCATCAGGATCATTTGCTGCCAACTAGGAGCCTCATACCACAATATCACAATATGATCAACTCCAATATTATCCATCTTCAATGTCTTTCACATTATGTGTTGTCTCAAGAGAGCATAAAATTTTACTCATCAAAGGATCAAACATCAACCGATTCCTCCAGATTTTCTCAAGCCTGATAGACTAAGAAATCTTCACAGGAGAAATACCCAGAACCAACATCCAGAAGAAGGCTATGATACCACATGTTGGTATCATGAACAAACCTTGGCCTCCCTTAACTTGCTCTGATACCACTTGTTGGGGATGAAATGGGTCATCTTAAAATGAAACATCTAAGAACAACAATACCTTCGTGACTTTAATTTCTTCAAATCACCTCAAAGACACAAACTACTATGCCATAAAGAGGAAACAGGCACAGTTGTTTTCCCCCATTAACCCTTCTGAGAAAAGCACATGCAGACAAATAACAGATTCAACACATACAAATTTAAAATTCACAAAATCTAATAACATGGAAGACAAGCTAATGAACACACAAATTTACGTGGGGAAAACCCTTTTGGGTAAAAAACCCCACCCTCCAAAAGATCTAGCCATTGTATTATTCAGCAACAAATAGAGTTACAATACAATCTCAGGCTCATAGCCTTTACATGAGTTACATCTTGTTTCATCTGGAGAAAACAAGCAACATCATAGATATGAATCCTCACACTATTACAATGTCCTCACATGACATACAGTGCAGATACATTTCATGTCACCAGCCCACTCGATCATCTAGCCTTTTGGCCAGCATAGCCTCACGGCCTCTCAGGTTCACATCTTCTCAATTCTTTGTGTCTCAGTGTTCATGGTTACAATGCTCAAAGCATATTGTTCGAACACACACTCTCTACCTTGCTTGATCTGATCTCACATCATGATCAACCTCTCTCTTTTCAAACCAACAACTATCATGGTATTTAATTACCCCACTGACCAGCTTCCATCATTCTCTAGCGACACCACCCTGCAGCACGCATTGAGCCACCCAACAATGTAATGGTTACCAAACTTGCCTCTGTATTTAATTGCCACCAAAGAAATAAAGCTTTCGGCCAATCCATGTTGATTTAAAACAATGATGTAAAATCAACAAATGAGATCATGCCACGTGTCATCACGCCATTCATCCATCACTTTGACTATCAAAATGGTCAACTGTGCCCCGAGCAACTCCTACCAAGCTACCGCGGTATGGCCTAACAACCACTGCGGTATGCTGATAACCATCCGATCGCCAGACTACCAAAGTCCACCAAGACATGCGTACACATTTTGTGCAATTTTGGGGAATCAAAAAAGAATCTACAATATTCCCACAGAGACTTCCAGAATAACGACACGTGTTCAAAGCCTGCACACTTTGCATGTTGCCAAGTGTCAAACAGTTAGACGATTCCACTCGGTTCACAAGATTTTATTGGTACTCACCTCAACTAAGCGCAAAATAAAATGAGCACCGCTGGATTAGTCAAATCTTAATCGTAGATCAAGATCCCCATTCACCGGTACACTATGTTGTGGTCCCCACCAAGTTGCTTCCATCTGCCATCGATCCATCGACGTAGCCTGGTGAAAGGTTCCACCAATGACCCCAAGTCACACTAACACAATGTTTATCGCATATCGACATATCGATGAGACAACACATTGTCACTCATCGATATGTGATCATTATGCCAATGAAGCCAAGGTCCATCATGCTCCCGCCAAAGGGAAGGAAGGACTTCGCGGTATGGAGGGTAAATTCGTCAAGTCCTTAACATAGGTTCAAGCCAACAAGTTGAGGCACATTTTCCAACATAATCCTTTGTCATTTTCCATTCTCAAAACACCCATACCTCCAAACATTGAAATACCTTGATTTAAAAAGTATAATGGTAAGGGAGATCCTAACAACCATGTGTCAAATTTCACCGCATTATGTAGTGATTTCATTTTTGAAGATGTGATCTTAGCAAAACTCTTCCCTAGAACGTTGAAGGACATGGCCTTAGAATGGTTTTTCTCATTTCCAAATACATCAATAAATTCATTCCCACAACTTGTTAGTGCATTTATCCAACATTTTTAAGCAAACATTGGTCCTCAAGTGACATTAATAGACTTAGTTCATTGTAAACAAGGACCTAAGGAAAAGATAATAGACTTCATAGGACAATGTCAATCGCTTTACTCATAAATTTCCTATAGTCTTCTTGGCGTTGACATCCAAAGAGTGTTTATATGAAACTTGCAACCTAGTATTCAAGACAAGATTTTGTTGATGAAGTATCCATCCTTTACACACTTGTGCACGACCCTTCGTGATTATCAAATTTTGGTTAGTGAGTATGAAGGAACACCTTCATCAACTCCTATTAGTCAATCTGAATACATACCTCAAAACAACTACCCTTCATCTAAAAATAAAAATAAAAACTTCATTAAGATAAACACTCCTCGAACCGCCAATAACATTGAAATGCATGTTGCTACTGCAAATACAACTCCATATCAAATTAGACTAAGATATAGGCAATTTTCATAATTGCTCAATTCTCTTAATGCGATAATGTTACAATTATTAAGAACCTAATCCAACTCCCTATGATTAGGCTAGTTGACACAAGTAAACCTTTACCACCAAAATTTAATGCAAAATAATTTTATTAGTATTATCTAAAACATAAAAATGTGGTACACCCTAAGTTTAATACTTAAGACCTAGGGTGTATTTTGTCATTTTTAAGATTTCATTAAGATGCAAATCAACAAGGTGCATAGATTGATTTAAATCCCCTTAGATGAGTCAATCATACCTAGACCTACATTTATTTGGGGTGTATTTGTTTAATACTTGTCCTTCTTCAAAAAATGGTAAAAATTAGGCTTTAGAATGCATAATTTGGAAAATTAGAAGCTTAATTAAGTCCCATAAATTAGGGAGCCAAAACATTATGTGAAATTATAAGTGTATACAATTTTCTACATTACATCATCGTACTCCTAGACACGATACAAAATGATGTATGTGTCTTAAGCACCAAGTGCAAGATCTCATCAAATCCAATCAAATACAATTGGCTAGCATTAATGAGAATAGAAATAAATTAGTTTCACCACCTAACTAAAACTTGTAAATATTCACTAACCCATTACCAAGTCATTCATCCAACTTTGTGCAAAGTAGTGATAATGATGAAGAAGAAGATGATATGTTTGACATGATTAACACAATAGAATTCCAACCTTCTAAGGGCTAAGCCACTTTGTTTCCTGACATTTCCTTTACACATATTGATGCATCCATAACTGCACCCGATGGCTCTCTCTATATCATCATTGTATTAATGAAAAAACCACAAGGGGAATACTCATTGATCTCGTGTCTAGAGAAAATGATCACTGAAGAATTCCTATTTTTGTATAAACTTTACAAAGATAATTACGAATAATTGAAAGCATGGCTAAAAAATTATGATGGTTTGGTTCAGCCTATGATAGGTTCGATAACTCTCCCACTTAAAGTAGGACAAAAATAGTTGGATGTTTCATTCACCATCATCTCGATGTTAGACCAATTTTGTTTAAAGTTAGGCTATCCATGACTATTCTCAATGAATGCAATCCCATAAGTTATTCACAACTATATAAAGTTCCCATTTGAAGCTGAAATACACATTGTTTATCATAGTGGGTTTAAACCTTTGGCTTCACATGGAAAATTTTCATTAGATTATTTTTAGCCTCAACCTATTGAAAGTGTAAAACCTCGTGAGGATCACTTTTGCATATCATATCAAAATTTCAAATTCAAACATATAGCTAAATTATCTCTTAGTAATATCCCACCTAAGGCTCCTCGATCTATCGTGACTTTGATGGATGTTCACCCTACCTCACAAGTAGTAGATGAACCTATATTTGACCTGAGTATCCTCCTATGTACACATGGCATGTATGTCACAGTTCCACCTCTGCTATCCTATAAATGAACAAGAGACAATCACATAAATTTTATCTTTGTGCCCCCAAAGGAAAAACAAGTATATGTACCTGTAGTGTCATAAATTGTCACCCTTGACAATTTCACACTATGTTTCGGTCCCCCTAAGTGAACACCTAATTTCATAAATTATGAATTCCATGGCCTATTTTATCATTTAATGACAAATTGCAAATGGAATACCGAAGCATTTATTTAATATTTTGTCCATGACACCTCAAGTCCCATAAAATAGGGTTGGTACCTAGTCACCTAGGGCAACGAAGTCCCCCTATTTTGCCTCCAAAATTAAATATGTCAGTGTTGGCATTTTATTCTTTGAATTTCAAATATCCAAAGTCAGTTATCAGGATTTAATTTTTAGGAAATTAGAATAATTGCATATAAATACCTAGTTATTGCATCGTTTGAAAAAAAAAACAAGGAATATCTAGCATCAAGAGCAAGAATTGTTTTCAAGAGCATTATCAAGCAAGTCAAGAGTAGTCATTTGAAGATTTATTTCAACAATTCAAGATCCAAGCATCATGTCAAAGTGTATGTGAGTTTGTGAGATCTAATTGCCTAGGGCAACTAAGTCCCCCTATTTTGCCTCCAAAATTAAATATGTCAATGTTGGCATTTTATCATTTGAATTTAAAATGTCCAAAGTCGGTTGTCGAGATTTAATTTTTGGGAAATTAGAATAATTGCATATAAATACCTAGTTATTGCATCATTTGAAAAAAACAAGGAATATCTAGCATCAAGAGCAAGAATTATTGTCAAGAGCATTATCAAGCAAGTCAAGAGTAGTAATTTGAAGATTTATTGCAACAATTCAAGATCCAAGCATCATGTCAAAGTGTATGTGATTTTTTTCATGTTATCATATTGTTTGTGAGATCTAACCCTTGTAGATCTTCAATCAAATCAAGCCAACAACAATCAAGCCTTGAAGAGATCTTGTATGACTTTAATCCTTCAAGGAATCCATTTTTGGGTGGTGAGTTTTAGTGCATTATTGGTTCATCATTCCTTTATCATTGAGCTTTATCCTTATCATTGGAATTGCCATTCTGGAAGTGAAAACACTAACACAGGGTTTGACTAAGGTAAGCCCCTAAATGGCACAACCTTTCTCCTCTCTTTGAACATGCAGGTTTCAGATCTGAAGAAGATTAGAAGAAGCTTGAAAGTCAATTATTCATTATTGCAATCAAACCTTACACCTTGACAACAACAAAAAACCTTAGTTATAACAATATCCAACAGTGATCCAATAGTGCAACAAGTGGAAATAGAAGGCTCAGATCTAGCATTAGAGGACTATGAAATCATATCCAAAATCCCTCTATTGGGACATAGTCGCCCAAGGTGACTAAGTCCTTAAACATCAGCTCCAAATTCATATCACATGTGCACAGTGTCCTACTCAGTCCATTTTTTAAGTCTGAATTTCTCTATGATATCTCAGAAATATTATTTTGCATTAGATTAGTCATTTGCATCATTAACCTAGTTGAATCATTGTATTGCATTCCAACTTGTTCAAGGGAAGGTTGACTCACCTTCGAGGTTGTAATTCAGTCCTATACCTTGTCCAAATTCATCAAACCCCAACTACCTCAAATCTTAATGAAATTTTTAAGAAAAGCACCATTGAAATCCTAGGGTGAGTCTCTAGGGTTTCACTTTTTCTACATTTCAGTACCTAAAGATACAGTGGTTTCTCAACCCATGGTGGTCTCTTTCATTCCTCCTCAAAAGGAAGAAAAGAGACCTATGGTAGGGAATCCCTCTATTAACCCTTCAAAAGTTGACGCCCATGCGAGAAGAAATAGAAGTGTTAAGGAGCATAAATATAGACGATGTGCCATCATTGGCCAATTGGCTAAAAAGAATAAAACCTCACCAAATGACCAGCTCTGATGAATTACCTCTCACCCATTGATCATTGTCATCACTTGATTCCACCCCGTCACCCTCACCAAACCATGTAATTGAACCTTACATGTCTCAACCTAAGCAAAGAATGAAAAGTGAACTGATTGGCATTATCCTTAAACCACCTATTGTGATAAACTTGGATAGTGAAAATGAAGAAGCTAAGATAGAAGAACAATTTCATACTAAATTATCTCTTGTATTTTCCAAATCTATGGATTTAAATGGGGGAAACCATGATGATCCTCCTACTGAGAGTGATCCACCATGTGTTGAACTTGGTGATACTCCTTGTACAATACTTGTTGTAGTCCATTTAGTGTATTTTCTACCTTCCATTTATGATGAGCAAGATTGGGATGCAAATGATTTTCTTTAGATCAACTCACATGTTTAGTACCTTTTGTGTGTACCTTTGTTTGTTTGGTTGCATGTGATGTGATCTCCTATGTTGTGTTGCTTGATCTATCTTTATGTTTATTAGTTTTATTTGGATGATCCTTGTTTTTCTTGTTGGAACAAGGATACAAAGGAAATGATTTTTTTTTACATTCACCTGTTTGTACCTTCATTCTCCTTTATGTCATGAACAATTTTGTTATCTTATATTTTCCTTTTGGGGATGTTGCAAGGCATTGAGACATTTAGGTCTCTTCCATGTTGACCCAAAACTTTTTTTGTTATCTTAATGTATCATTCTTTCATTATGTTTGTAGTTCCTCAAGTATCTAGGGAATGATGTTGATTCCAAGTATAATCATATTATATATTATCAATGATCTATACTGACCCTGAATCTGTGGATTCCTTATGTGACATTGTTTGTCTCATTTTATGGCTTTGTCTTGGGGGAAACTCCTTGTCATGAGTTAGTCTTATTGGGAACATATCATTGGCATAGGGATTTTCAATAGGGCTCTCATGGCCTTGTCATGTTGCATTGATTATTTTATCTCTACCTTAAAGGCAATTTCTCACTATTGGTGTTAGCAATTATTTTAAGGTTGGGGCATGTATTCTATTATGTGATTCACTTTGTTCACACATGCTAAACTTGGTGATACGTTGGCTTGAAATTTTGATCATTTTGTGTAGCACCTTATTAGATTGATTGGGAATATAACTCTTGGTATGGTTGACATGGTATTACACCTAGTGAAAGCTAGTATTCACTAGCCCTTGTGTGTTTCTCATTTTCTACTTTCAAAAATCTCACCTAGTGAATATCAACCTTCACTAGCTTGTGGTGCTTTGGTTCACAGTTCACCTAAAAAATAAAAAAAATTGTTAGCCTATGACTCATGAATACCTTGGGTATGGATCCTAGTAATATTTCTATGAAGCTTGCTATTCTATGATTTTCATGCCCCCTTTGCATGTTTGCATTGTGTTTTGTTTTGTCTTTGTTCATCTTATATTATTTTTTGTTTCTTCATTGTGTATGCTTCATATTTGTCATGTTGCATTGCATCTCATACATGTGTGTTCCTTTTTCTTATGTTGTCTTTCCATAGGATCTTGAATCTTGGGGGCTAGCCCATCCCCTAGATTCAACACCATCCTATCTCTTCAATATTTGGATAATTGAACCACTCTTGACACATTTTTAATTTAGTGTGATTATGAGCGTAAGTTCATACTCTCACTAAAGTGGGGGCTAAATGTTGCACCAAAAAGTTTCACCCTTGACAATTTCACACTAGGTTTTTCTCCCCCCTATGTGCTTCGACCTAATTATGCATTTAATTACTCATTTTATAAGCATCCTCAGAAAAACAAACAAAGGGAAACAAAAATAAGAATTCAATATTTTCCCCCGAAGAGCGAAGAAATTGTTGGCTATTGGCATTTGATTTTCGAGAAATTAGAAGAATTGCATATAATACAAATTATTTTTATTTCAAACCTAGAGAGAAATTTTGGAGAAGTAATTAATATTACTTTCAAGCACTTAAGAGCAATCAAGAGTAGAATTATCAACATTTATTCGTGTCATGCATCATGTCAAATTTCAATCATCTTTTCATGTAAGTGTGTTCATGTTTTATGTTCATTTTTTTTGTGACTACTAACAATTGCATGACTTCAATCAAGCAATAAAATTCTCCTTGAAGGTGATGAGTACATGACTTCAACCTATCACAGAATGCAAATCTAAGTGGTGGGTTACAACATTAGTCAATTCATTACTTGTTTATCATTTAGCCTCTACCCAATTGAGGGTAAGCTCTCTTTCATACATCATCATTAGTTGTTGTGGAGGTAGAAATACCGAAACGTGGTTTGACTTAGGCAAGCCTCTGTATGGCACAACCCTTCCCCCTCTTTCATGTGTGCAAGTTTCCAAATATAAAGCTAATTGGAGGAAGATAAGGACTAATTTATCATTCATGTATTTAAGCCTTACAATTTGTCAAGACACAGGAACTAGATTTTCTCATCAACAGATGAAGTTCCGCCAGTGACCTTGAAAGAACAAGAGCTACAAACCAGGGACCTCAAGCCTGCATTTTCAAATCTTGCAAAAAAGAGGAAAGTTTGTGGTGCATCATGCTTTGGACCAACTAAATCTACACCAAATTTATGCTCCAAGTTCCTTTGTGTTTGCCTTCTATATTTATGGATTTTGTTTATGTCTTGTTGCATTTAATTTCTCAAAAATCATAACAAGCTGCTACATTTTCATATTTTATCTAGGAACATCATTACATCTTCAAATTTAGTCAATTTACCAATCATAAATTCAATCACCCCACAAACATGAAACAATAAAATAAGGATTAGAACTCTGATCCACCATTCTGACTCTTCCTACCAGATTTGTAGTCAAGTGGATTTGAGATCACTTATAATCCTTCCAAAAAAATAGGACAAGTGTGATTTAGGACCTAGATCCCTTTTCCCAGTTAAATACCACATTAGGTTTTATTTATCTTAGTTTCTATTTGATTGGATTTGCTTCAATATTGCTTACTAGATTATGAACACCCATATCAGGGTCTAATACACACATCTAAGTATTGCAATACCAGAATGTCTATGAATTCAATGTGAAATGTTATTTATTTGTCTATTACTTCACTTATAAATTTTCCCTATCTTTTAACATTTTTCTAGTTTTCTAAGGTGCCCACAATTAAATCTAACATTTCTCTTGCAAAGGATGGGTGTCCAAATTTTTGAGGGGTAGGGGGCAGGTCTAAAGTTTTTTCTACTTGTAGGGTATTTATTTTCCCTCCAAATTCATCACCTAGATGAGGAAACAACATATACCTCATGTTGTGATACACTCATGGGAGACCATCATATGTATGAAGATAATCTAGTATGGCCTCATCATTTTTTATAATCACATGTGAAAGGTTCTATTTTATTTTTTGCATACTTGATTATGTATGGTAAGTGACCACTTTCTAGTAGTGTCCCTTCTTAGATTTTAATGAAAACCTCAAAATTTTGAAGCTACACATGAGGTGAGAAAATTACAAAAGAAGTGGATATGGAATTGGCCATTTGATAAATTTCTCCCTTGGGATGGCTTATATGGAAAAGTGTTAAACTATTGAATCAACCTTCAAATGAGATATTTGTAATGTCGTGATCATTATGACTTTATCTTGAATATTTTTAGAATATTTTTCTATCATAATTTAGATTCCCTAAATATCAAAATGCTTTTAACTCTTAGTGCCAACATCACTCATAGGGAATGAGCTTTATATTTGGAAACATTATTGGTGGAGACAAAGTAAAGTTAGAAAAAGAAGGGGTGATCCTTCCCCTTGGGAGAGCTTAAAACTACTCCAAACTTGGCTCCTATTTTGCTTCTAGCTCCATCAAAATGAAGTGTCTAGAGATTACCAAGTACCAAATTATATTTGAAGTTATTTTTGGTCCTTGTGTGGGATTTAGATAATATTTCTTCATTCTTGTGGGTGAGTTCAACTATGTAAAATATGAGTGTCCCCTTCATAATTTTCTATTTTGATGGTGTAAATGTCAATTTCTTTATTCAAAGGAATAAACGCTAGATATTAAAGGTATCATAAGATCACATTTAGTGGGAATCAAATGGAATTTCACCCAATTCCTTCTTATTTGATTATTTGCTTATTTTGGTAGTTCAATTTTTGGAAATAATCATGACTTATTTGGAGCTTCATTTTTCAAACTATCATTTTTAGGTGCTTATTGGGTTTCAAGGATTTTTCTTTCTTTCTTAATTGTATGGTCTATATTAGGGGCTTTGGTATCAGAACCTTGTTTTCGGGGAGTTTTTATTCATCTATTATTTTGACATTCTTTTAGTTGTATCTATTTTGAGCATATTAAATGGATCTAGATCTCCTTTGTGACATGAAATTTCCATACATGAATGAATCATATTTCCTAAAACAAGGTAGAAGGAATTACTTTCATCTTTTGGATCTAGGGTCTCCGTAATAGTAATTTGTAGTTTGCATCTTTTTCAATGATGTAGAACATCATGACCCAAACCATATTTGGCCTAGGGGAAACTTGGAGCATGATATTATTCATGGTAGCTAGTTTCAAGTTGTCGGAGCCACATGAAGTATCTTTATATACTATGATGTTGGTGTAGCCATATCCCATCATCTCTAAAAGGGATAAGGGAACAATATTGCCTATGGCTCCATCCTCAACAAGGATCTTTTTCAAATAGGCATCCTAGATACAAACTTGTAGACATAGGGTAGGGTCTCCTCTTTTAGTGAGGTCAAACTTTATAATCTAGGGTTTCCTATTTTAGTTAGTTCAACCTCTGTAATTATTTTTTAAGGCTGAAGAATAAACCTAGGCCATGTAATTATGCATTTAGTGGATAGAGCTCATGGTTGACTTGGTTAAAGGTCAACCTTTGTAATCTAGGGACTCCTATTTTAGTGAGGTCAACCTTTATAATATAGGGTCTCCTATTTTAGTCAATTCAACATTTGTAATTATTTCTTAAGGGTGAATAATAAATCTAGGTCATGCAATTATGTATTTAGTGGATAGATCTCACAATTGACTTAGTTAATTTACTCTTCTAAAGGCGAGGTTAAGTGATTTAAACTAATCCAATATCATAAAATAGAACCACATAGTGCGATGGGAAGTTTCTTATAATTTTGGTAAATGAATTTTGTGTGAGGTCTTCTTAAGATCCTCAACCAGGTCATAAGGTCTAACAAGGCTTGAAGCAGGGTCAACCACAGAGGAAACATGCCCATGCCACTCTATTTTTGGAGTTGTATGAGGTTCTTAGGTTTTAAAAAAATTAGTGAGTTTTTCCCAACATATTGGTTTCCCCCTTTTATTCCCAATTCAATGAGATAAATGGATTATTTTGGTGAGATGTGACTATCAACACTGATGTATAGGGATTAGAAAAACTAGTCTAGCTTGAGGCACTATCACTTTGACATGAAGGGAATGGAATTTGATAAATCTATTTATTAGAATTTTGAGGATTGTTAGTTCCCTAGTGGTTGTGGTTTTGGAGGTTCTACAAGTGGAGGAACATACCCACATATATGTGTTATTGCTCTTCAAGGAATTATACTCTTGGCATGTAAATTTGTATCATGCCCCCTTGCCTTTTTGGAAGGAGTAGAAATTATCAAGATTATAATACTTTAAGGTATTTTATTTCTATCACAGCTATTATTAGCAAATGGGAACTTTTTTGTTGTCTATTATATCTTTGGTTATAGTTGTTCATTGGGAATAATCAATAGAATTAATGTTTTGGCTCCTTGTGTTTGACTAGTTATTGCCTCCACTACAATTTTTGATATGATAATTTTGATTATTACTATCATTATTGGTCATTGGAGTGTTTACGATCCCATTCATCGTAGAACTTCAATTGTTCTTTAACATTTTAAGTGTGGAGAGGCTTTTGCCATCATTATTACTATTTTTATTCATGTTTTAATTATTGTTTTAGTTTTGGGTGACCAATATTACATTAGCACCATATGTTTTCCGTCCTTGGTGATGACACCTTTGGTTGATTATTAAGGAGCTATCAAAAGCTTCCTCATATGAATTTTAAGGTAATTTTTGGACCCCCTCCTACGTGTCCCTATTTAGGGCATGTAAGAAGAGATCACATAGTTCCTTGTGGTCTATGTGTGGTATGTTTGTTGATGAGTAGATGAACTATCTTCACCATGTTATAAGATGGGCCATCAATTCAGTTGGATCTTTCTTAACATTAGGTAATTCTTAGATTCTATTATTGGCTATTTTTTCATGTCAAATAGTGGCAAGCTTACTAGTGAGTTGCTAAAATAGACAAAGTGATGCTTCTGGAGGCTAGATATACAAATCTAGCATAATCCCTATAGTGTATAAAATTTTATACCTTTACAATTTACCACATGTTTGGGTCCCTTAATATATTGGACTTAATTAAGCTTCTAATTTTCCAAATTATGCATTCCAAAGCCTTATTTTTCCCATTTTTCTGAAAGGATATTTCTAAAAGGATAATAGACATTAAATAAATGCAATTAGTAATTAAATCACCATGGAATATGTGTGTCCTTGACTTATAGGCCAGGACCCATTCACGCATGGGTGAATGGGTTCCCTTTAAGTGCCAAGACCCATTTTAAAATATATTTTTGGTGGTATTTTAATGAGTCAAATTCAACTTGCAATTGTTGGATTTTGGAATCTAACTTTCAAGAAATTAGATAAACACCTATAAATGCATAGTCTTTTTATCATTTGAAATCTAACACTTAGCAACAAGCATTAAGGAAAATTTCAAGAGAAAATATTATTGTCAAGAGCATTCAAGATCAGATTTATTAGTCATTGTTGCAGCGATCAAGATCCTGACATCATGTCCAAGTTTATGTATGTTCATGTCATCTTTTGAAGGCTAATATGCATCGTTGATCCTAAAGTATCAAAGCATTTCAAGTATCCAAATCAATCAAGTAAAGCAAGATCAAGTTCCTTTGGAGAGATGTGTTTGACTTCAGCCCTCTAAGGGAACCCATTGAAGGGTGGTGAGTTGTAGCAAGCATTATTCATTCATCATTTCATTCCTTTGTCATTATCTTTATATCAAGGTTTAATTACCAAATTGGGGCTTGACTAAGGAAAACCCCCATACAAACAAAACATTGTTTCCTCTTTGTGTATGTGCATATTACAGGTTGATGAAGAATTGAAGAGAACTTGAAGAAGTAATTTTGCATTATTACACAAGTTTCCATCATTTTTGTTAAGCCACATAAACTAAGTTGCATAATTTATTTTTATCACTCTAAAAATGGGATCTGTGTCAAACAAAAGCCAAGATCCAACATCAGAGAACTATCAAAAGTTATTTTGGAAGCCCTAACTGAGACCCATTCACCCATAGGAAAACCAATCCCTTAGTAGACCTCAAAAACAAATTTGGGTGAAAGGTACATGCCATCATACCCTTCTCAAATTTATCTGCAAACTATCATTTATGTTTTGGTACATTTTGAAATCTACATTGTAAGTATTACGTCTTGTTGTTCATTTAGTGTGAGTGCTTCAAATCATTTTCATTTGTTTCCAGATCTTTTTGTATTGTCCTAAGGACTGAGATCTAGGTCTGATTGACTCACCATTAAGCTTGAAAGCCAGTCTCTACACCTTGTGATCTCTTTCCTAATGAAATCCCTAGGGAAAGACACCCATTGAGATTCCTAAGTTTTATACACACATAAAACTTTGGGGATCCATTTCCCCATATTTCATTTTGGTGAACATGACATTCGTACATCATACTTTTTTTATTTGGAGGTCCTTGAAACCCTAGATCTAGGTTTTGCATCATTTTGTTTTGAATTTCATCTAGGGTTACATATTATATGTTTGCATCATTTAAACTCATAGAAATCCAAAAATATTGCATACATTCTGCATAATAGCTTGCATTAAGGTGTGTTTCAGTCATTTAGATCAAAATTATAGTCAAAATTGTATTAAAAAACATTGTCATTTTTTTCATACATTGTCATACAAATTACATTTACATTTAATCAGAAAAAATATAAAAAGTGTCACTGAAGAATCTATTTGCAATTAGGAACAGTGAGCTTAAATATCAGGTCAAACACTCAGATTTCAATTTTTAAAAACCCTGTGCAAAGACTCATTCGCCCTTGGGAAAAATTGTCCTTGTACAAGTGATTTTGAAAAATTCTACACATATATATGTCTTTATCTACTTCATTTTCCTATACTTCCAGATCTCTGTTTCGAGTGATCCCACAATATTGGTTTACACTTTTTGGGACATCCTGATTTTTGCTAAAATCACATATTTTTAGAAAATATAATAATTTAAGCTTGAAAAGTTTCATTTAAAGGATTCCAATTGAAGAGGGTTTGATCAAATCACCTTAGATCAAACCCCCTTGGATAGAACCCTGCTAGTCTTAAACCATACCTATAATGGAGTTTCCTTTACACCTATCAAAATGTTGATAAAAAACCACTTTTGATTCACCTTTTGGGGGATCAAATGAATTCATTTAAAATTTATTTTTTGTAAGTATGCATTCTTTATTATAAGCTTCCCAAAAAGTATAATTTTAAATATATTTAATTTGACTATTGTATTTATTTTTTATTTCTTGTGAATGTGGTTTTTTCACCGAAAATCAAGCTCTTTGTTCTACACATGTGGAAAATAGTAGATTACCAAAAAAAATCTGAAAATATCTTTGTGCTAGGTATTGATGTCCTTGATCTAGCAAAAAAAGAGAATTTTGATATATACAAAAAAAGTTATGTTGTATACAGTCCACCTATGTCTAGATTCTAATTGATTTGACTTCAAAACTTAATTAAGAAAAAAAAATCAATAAAAAACTATGAAACCAAATGAGTGTGCTAGATATTGTAGTTACAAATCTAAATTTGAAAAAAATTAGAATTTTATCTTCATAGAAAAAAAGTTATGTTGTTTACGGTGAACATCACTCTTTAAAAATGTTGTTTACTGTTAAAAACTAGTTTTCAAAGGAGATGGAAAAAGAAATACAATATGATACGAATTTTTAAAAAAATATATATTTAGAATCTACAAACAAAATGTCACAAATCACTACTTTGCATCATCTTCAAATTCCTCATGGTTTAGCAACTATAGGTGCCTGAAAGTGAAGATTTAATTCAAAAAAATCAGTTCAGTGTCCAATTTGACCAAAAATTGTAAACCAGTATTGTGGGATCACCCTTTCAGTTTCAAAATTTGCATATTTTTGTAGATGTTTGCATTTAGTTCAATTGGTGAAATAAAGTGCATTGTTTAAGATCAAAATTGACATTCAAAAGTAATCATTTTCAAGTTATTGAATCTTATAATAAATCAATTATCATATTTAAGATCTAAAAATTGCAATATTTACTTCAATACTTGCATTGTGCTTCCTATTTTTAGGTGTTTACTATCTTTATTTAGTGCCTTTTATCCATTTTGGGTTCACTTTTCATTTGGTGAAACTTGTATTAGTATCACAACCTAGTGGCCTACTTCCAATACTTCAATGAGACGTAGTTCAAGACTCATGGCATCCCACACTAGTAAATCCATCGTGGATCTTGAGTTTTCCAACTCTTTCACTCATAGTGTTGACACTAGTCAACCCATTTTGAACCATATCCCTGATGCCATGATTGGAATCATTGATGTTCAACCTCGTAAGGGCAAAACCAACTTGTCTCTTGACATTACTTTTTCAAATAGTGATATAATAAAACATGCACCTGATGGTCCTCTTTACATAGCTGGAAGAATCAATAACAAGCCTACAAATAGGATATTAATTGATCTAATGTGTGTAGAGAATGTGATCACTAAGGAATTATTATTTTTGCATGAACTTTACCAAGATTCTTATGAACAATTGAAAGCATGGATCAAAACACATAATAGTTTTGCTCGCCCTACGATATGTTCGATCACTCTTCCATTAAAAGTTGTACCAAAGAAATTAAATGTATAATTCTCCATCATCCCGATGTCGAATCAATTCCATGTGAAGTTAGGCTATCCATGGCTATGCTCCATGAATGTCATCCCATCGGTCATTCACAAATGGTTAAAAATTCCATTTGACAACCAAATTTTTACAATGCATCATAGTGGATTTAATCCTTTGTCTTCTTGAGGGAACTTTTCATTGGATTTATTTTGGCTTGAACCTATGGAACCTATTACACCTCGTAAGGATTTCTTCTTTAAATCATATCAAAATTTCAAAGGAAATCTTATAGCAGAGTTATTCCTTACCAGTATCCCACCGACAACTAAAATATCCATAGTTATTCCTTCCACTCCAATTATTGTGGATAAACCTATGCTTGAACCAAAGGATCTTCCAAATAATCAAACTGAGTATGATGATATTCTGCCACCTATATCCTACAAGAGACCAAGAGATAACCATATAGTTCTAGTTGTGCCTCCTAGAACCAAGTAAATTTATAAACCTAAAGAGAAAATGGTTTCCCAACCTATGGAGGTCCCTTTTGTTCCTCCCCTAAGGGAAGAAAAGAGATCGATGGTTGACAAACTCACTCCTACACTATCACAACTTGAAAATCATGTAAGAAGAAAATGAAATGCTAAAGAGTGTAGGCGTAGACATCGTTCTATTGCTCGTCAATTAGAAGAAAATAATAAACCATATCAAAAAAATCATGAGGATTCTTCACCTTCACCAAAACATGAAATTTTTCTATTCCACTACAGCAAAAATAAGAACATACAATGGACATTTCCATTAGACCTCTTATTGTGATTAACTTGGATGATGATGATGAGATTGCTAAGATTTATGAAGAAGTGCATAATGAGTTGAATTTATTATTTTCCACTTCTATGAATTTAGATGGGGGCAACCATAATGATCCTCCTGATGCAAGTGACCCACCACATGTTGAACTTGGTAATTGTCCTAGTATGGCACTTGTTCTTTCCCCTTTGGCTAGTTATCCACATTTTGTATATGATGAGCAAGATTGGGATGCAGACAACCTGCTTTAGGTTGGCTCGCATATGACATACTTTCTTTCTTTTCTTTATATATTATTTGTGATTTTATGTATGTAATGTGATCCCATGCATCGTATTGCTTAGTGTGTCTTTATGTTTGTGAATTTTATTTGGATGACCCTTGTTACTCCGTTGGTGCAAGGATACAAAGGAAGTGAATTTGTCATGACATTCTTCTATTTGTATCTACATTCTTCTATTTGTCATAAACATTTTCTTTCCTTTTGTCTTGTATTTTTATTTTGGTGATGATGCAAGGTGTTGATACATCTAAGTCTCTTCCATGTTGACCCAAAAGCTTTTCTTTTCTTTCGCTCTCTATGTGTCATTCTTCCTTTCTGTTTTTTGTTCCATGAAGTATTTGGGGAATGATGACGGTTCTGAGCTCTATTATATTACTATAGAAAAGACATACACTAACCCCAAATCTATGGATCCCTTATGTGTTATTTTTTGAGATTGCATGTGGGGGCAATCCTTCTTCATGAAGCAACTTTATTTGGAAACATATCATTGGAATAAGGCTTTCCAAATAATCTCTCATTGCCCTTTTATCAATTGGAATTTATCATTTTCTACTTTAATGTAATTTCTCATAGCATGGTGTTTAGAAATTACTTTAAAGTGGGGGCATACATTGGTATTATTTCATTTTGGCATTTTCACCTCCTAAGGTGATTTTTATTTTTAGTTTGACATTTTGCTTCACTTTTGTTCACAAGAGTTGAACTTAGTGTAGCATTGGCATAGCACATTGATCATTTTGTGGCATCTTATCAAAGTTATCAAGGAGTATAAATTTTGGTATGGTTGAGAAATGGGTACACATTTTGTGATGAATTTTCCCATCTACCACCTTTTTATGTGTACACACATTTTAGACCTAGTGTGTGTTTCTCATCTTTCCTTGGGGCTCACCTAGTGTATACTAGACTGCACTAACCCTTGTGAGTGTATTGTATGGACAAACAACTTAGGCTTGATCCATCCTTTTTCTTTTGCATTGGATTTGATATTGTATGCTTGTGTATCTTGTCTTTCTGCACATATCTTACATGCATGTGTGTCCTTTTTTCTTATGTTCGTGTGCCATGGGATCTTGGATCTTGGGGGCTTGTTCGCCCTCCTTGATCTTTTTCATCCTATCTCATTAACATTTGTGCACTTGGACCCCTCTTGACACATATTTGTCTATTTTAGTGTGAGTCTAAGCATAAGTTCACACTCCCACTAAAGTGGGGGCTAAATGTAGTGTAGGAAATTGTATACCTTTACAATTTCACATTATGTTTGGGTCCCTTAATTTATTGGACTTAATTAAGCTTCTAATTTTTCAAATTATTTATTCCAAAGCCTTATTTTTCTCATTTTCCAAAAGGAGAACCAACATTAAATAAATACAATCAATAATTGAATCACCATGGAATATGTGTGTCCTAGACTTATAGGCTAGGACCATTCACCCATGGGTAAATGGGTCCCCTTTAAGTACCAAGACCCATTTTAAAATATGTTTTTGGTGGCATTTTAATGATTCAAATTGAACTTGCAATTGTCGGCTTTTGAAATCTAATTTTTGGGAAATTAGATAAACACCTATAAATACATAGTCTTTTTATCATTTGAAATCTAACACTTAGAAACAAGAATTAAGGAAAATTTTAAGAGAAAATATTATTGTCAAGAGCATTTAAGAGCAAATTTATTAGTCATTTGTTGCAGCAATCAATATCCTAACATCATGTCCAAGTTTATGTATGTTCATGTCATCTTGTGAAGGCTAATATGCATTGTTGATCCTAAAGCATCCAAGCATTTCAAGTATCCAAATCAATCAAGCAAAGCAAGATTAAGTTCCTTTGGAGAGATGTGTTTGACTTTAGTCCTCTAAGGGAAGCCATTGAAGGGTGGTGAGTTGTAGAAAGCATTGTTCATTCATCATTTCCTTCATTTTTTATTATCTTCCTATCAAGGTTTAATTACAAAACTAGGGTTTGAATAAGGCAAATCCCCATACAAAAAAAATAATTTTTCCTCTTTGTGTATGTGCAGATTATAGGTTTTGAATAATTGAAGAGATCTTGAAGGAGCAATTTTGCATTGTTGCACAAGTTGTCATCATTATTCTCAAGCCACGAAACTAAGTTACATAATATATTTTCGTCACTCTGACAGTGGGACCTATGTCAAATAAAAGCCAATATCCAGCAATGGAGGACTATCAAAATTTATTTTGGAGCCCCTAACTGAGACCCATTCACCCATGGGTGAATCGGTCCCTTAGCAGACCTCAAAAATAGATTTTGGTGATACGAGCATGCCATTAGACCTTTCTGAAATCTACCTACAAATTTTCATTTTCGATTTTGTACATTCTGAAATCTGCATTTTAATTATTAGGTCTTGTTGTTCATTTAGTGTGAGTGCTTCAAATCATTTTCACTTGTTTCCATATTTTCCTATTACCATAATAAATGAGATCCAGGTTTGATTGACTCACCATTGAGGTTGAAAGTCAATCTCTACACCTTGTGATCTCTTTCTTAATGAAATCCCTAAGGAAAGACACCTATTGAGATTCCTAAGTTTTATAGACACAAATAAAACTTTGGGGATCCCTTTCCCCATATTTCAATCCCTTATAGGTTCTTAAGATGTTTTTGGCAACCACTTCATTCCAAGGAAGATGTTATTGATTAGTGGTAGTATAAACCTTAAAGTGTGAGTTATATAATCTTCTTCTTCCTTCAATTTATATATTTTAAGGAGAGGTAGTTATATCATCATATTTTAGATAGCATGGTCAAAAGGTTCTTTCAAGTGCTCAAGACGGGTCCTTGAAAAAGGATCATTTATAGATAGAGGGATTATACCCCACATCAAGTCCTCATAAAATGATCTTAATGACTAAGATGCATCTAGAAGGCATTGTTTTATTGTTAAAGTTTGGGAAACGTTAGATAGCCTTGGTAAGCCATGTTTATTAATTAAAATCTTGGTGGGAACATGCAATATATAGCTTGGATTATAGGTATTCCACTAGGTTGCTACATGTTTATAGTATTATAAGAAAAAGTTGGAGGAGGCATAAAGGCCCCATTTCTTGGATTTCGTGAGTAGAAATTAGAATATGGGTAACTAGGTTTCCCTAAGGTTAGGTTCATCCTAGGTGATGACAAATAAGTTGGTGTCAGGTCATCACCTTGAAGATCTCAATATCATATTGTCTTGTGTTAGATTTTAGACTAGCTACCTAGCACCTTTGGCATCAAGCATCTTGATTTGTTGAACTAGGGTAGTGATAAGACCTTTTATGTTCACTTTGATGAATCATGGTTTTGTGGCTCACCACATTGAGGTAGATTTTGTGATTTGTAATGATGTGGTTCATTGGGAGGGGTTAAATTGCCTTATTTGTTGCACTTTGAGGTTAGTCTTTGAGATGTGCATGTTGAAATGAGGATTGATCATTTTGATAAGTTGTTTTCAAGGCCTCACTTGTAACTTAGGTGTGTGCTAAGTATTCCCTTTGGTGGTATCTTTCATTTTTTATTTGTCACTATATCCCTATAGTTTGCAACATAAGGTCTTGCTTATAGATTTTATATTTTGAACAAAGACCCATTGGGCTCTTAAGTGATTAGGTCAATGCTAAGTGATTTATCCTTGATATTATCCTAGGAGGGGATGTTGAATACACTATAGTATTGGTTTGATTTTTATTTTGTTCATGTTCTCATTGTCCACTATAAAATTTGGTGTCTTCATGACATAATTAAGGATTAGAAGGAATGCAAAAGTCAAAAGTGGGTGGATGTGAGAGGTTAATTTGTATGGATTTCCCCTTGAGATCTTGTCTAAAGCTAAAATATTGAGTGGTACTTTAGGTACCATAGGAGAAATGAGTGAGGGAGGAAAAAGACAAAGAAGATGGGATGGAATGGGGAAATGAGAGAGAACTTATCCTAGAAGGGTTTTCTCTTAATTTAGAGTCTTCCAAAATATGTGATCTTCAAACCCAATTCACCACTATTTTGTATAAGTTGAAAGTGGTGAGCATATACATTGTACACATGTTCAGGTTTGTGTATGTCTAGATCACTCATGATCATTTGATAAAAGTAAGTGAAGCGGGTAAGTGTTTCCACTACCTTCTTCACAATGGAGAAGTGTCCTAAATGTGACAAAAATACTAGTATGAGGAGTTATGGTGTGAGGAGTGTTTAGGCTCAATCTTGTGAACCATTGTAGAGATGAGGTGGTAACAATTCTTGTGTGAGTTCTCAAAGTTGTATCTTATATATCATCAAAGTGTTAGTGATATTTTTCTAAGAACAAGTCAAGAAAATGAGTCTCTACTTCAAAAATACCTTAATATGTGCTGGGATAATAACCTATTTCCAATTATTCTCTTGTTTTTGAAATGTTAAACAACATTTATAGGGTGTTGTACCCTACACAGCGAGCCACAAGGGCCAAAAAAGGACAAATCTTAAACAACTAACATAAATAGGAAAAAAACCAGAGACAGCCCATAGGCAGCACAACAACAACAGAGAAACAGCAAACAAACTAGCAACATGAGCAACTAACTGTTATCATCCCAGTTCTTGATTAGGAGGTCCACCACCTCGTCTCCCACCCACTCTTTATTTTCTTGGCTATTGTTCCCCTCCAGTTCCTCTTTTATGGCATTTGACAGAGTATTCGTAACAAAGTGACCCAGTTTCATGGTGAATCAGGTCAGCCCCTGAAATCTTTTGTCCAGAGTGTCTAATCTCTTTGCCACCTTATCTGAATCCACCCCAACATCCATAGCACCCTGAACCTCACCAGGCTCATCCACCAGCGGCTGCGAGGAGTGCAAGCTAAAGCCATCAGAAGGGAGCTTGTTGTCCACCAGAGTAAGTTGGGGCCTCTCCACTAAATCTTCTTCCACCTCTTCAGACTCTTCTTCCTTGTAACCCTTGTTGTCTGACTACTCCTCCTCTGAATCCTCAATGATTAACCTCTTCTTGCTATTCTTAGCCAACCTCCTAGATCTTCTCCTAACACTTTCCCCTCCTGTCATCTCCATGTTCCCCACAACAATGTCCCCCTGGAATCTTTCCTAATTGCATTCCTACCCTTGCCATCTTTGGCAGTCGCAACCTGCATGCACTTCTCCTTACCTTTTTTCGACATTGTGCTAGTAACAGCAGTGTCAACCTAAGTGGGTTTTAGCTCACAAAGCCCTTCCGTCGTACTGGCATGGGCCTTGCCTAACCCACCCTTAAGTTTTTTGGTGGTAAATTTGGTCTTGGCATTCCCCAAATTATCGATATTAGAATTCTGAGGAGGACTCTTGGACTCGGCTGGGGAGATATGCACCATGGAGAGGGGTTCAATTTTCTCAACACAGATAGCAGTGATGGATTTGGGCGGGCAGAGGGCAAGATGAAAGTGATACAGGTGGAGGATTAGCCCCTGATGGAGCGGGAGCGGCGAAAGATCACAAGGATTTTAGCTAGCCGACGCTTTACACTTGTCCACAGAACTTTCCAGGTCCATTAGAAGGAAAAATGGAAAACTAAGAAGCATTTTGTGCCTAAGGTGGTTTAACAGGGGGAAATGATAAAAGAAACAAGTTTTGAATCTACCTTCCAGCGTAACGTATTTCATCAGCTCCATGCAAACCTGGTCCCACGGCTTAGGAAGCTCTTCCCTTTCAAACCTCGCCTGGTTCCTAACAGGGGTCTCCTCTCCTCTGAAAAATGCCTTTAGGCTCTCGTGGTCCGGCTTTTTAGTGTGTTTAGGATATTTTTTCCCTTCACACAGCAAACTCGTAGCCTGAGCAATAACATCCTCACTGATTTCGAATGAAATCCCACCTATGGAAACCCTCCTATCCTTCCATGAACTGGAAAACTGACCCGATAAAATGGGATCATGGCCGACTAAGCTTTCCATGAGTGGAGCAATTCCTCCCTCCACATAGATGTGCCAGACCAATGGGTTGTTTTAGAATTCATCACAACTATTTGGTTCCGTCCGAACGTGATCACCACCCATACTACCCGACTGCACAGGAAGCTCACAGAAATGCAAGAAATGCCAAAAGGAGCAGTCGCGAACAATAATCTCTAACAGATAGTTAAGGCAGGGATTACAGTGAAGCAAATCAAACCCCACATACCAATCACACGCGTGGAGAGGAAATATACCACAGTGAGAAAAGACACAACAATTAATGAATTTATGATTACAGTAGAAAGGGTGAAAGTTGGTGGATATGTAGGAAAGGCACAAAACCCCATGCGAATGGACTAATAAGCTAATTTTAGTAAATCTCCAGAATAAGCCAAAGGAACCCCTAGCTAAACTAGTCGGCCCGAAGTCTCTAGAATGCGGCCAAATTGCATCATAGAAAGTCACATCATTATTAATACACTCACTCTTCCAAATGTAATGAGGAGATAAAACAAGCAATCCAATTCGCAAAAGAGTAGCACTCATAGTACGGTCCCTCACCTGATAAGAAGTCACGTCCTTCCAATTAATCCACGTCACATCGCCAAAACTAGACTTAAACTCCTTAATTAAATCCCCTCCCCACCATCTCATCATAATCTTATAAACTGAACCCATCCACCAGGTCCAAAGGACATACACATGGATGGTCCTTCCCCTGCTCCACACACGCTCAGCTCTACCTGGATAATTCCACTTGTACTCCATACCAATATTGACATTCATCCACCAGCACACCCAAATTAACTAGTGGGCCCCCCAATCAGCTCTCGTCATCCAAAAGTTGAACATCATTATAAACCATGGTAGCCTTTTCCCGCTCTATCAACACTTGAATATCTAGCGGCAGTCTTTCCTTATTCCTTCAACATCTAGCCAAATCCCAACCCAAGCCAAGATTAGCCAAGGCATCCGCCACACGGTTGCCTTCTCTAAAAATATGAGTCACCTTTTTGTCCCTTAATTTGGACATAAGGAAGCTAGCATCCATCAAAATGTCCTTAGTATTCCAACCTATAAATCTATCTTTTTCCACAACATCTGTCACCGCTTTGGAATCTCCTTCAATATGAAGATTAACAATCTCCAGAGAAACAACGATTTTGAGGCCCATAAATAGTGCACGAGCCTCAGCCACCAGAGTTGATTGAACCCCAATGCCACCAGCAAACCCCGCCACCATATTCCCCATAGAGTCTCTGATAATCCCACCTATACTTTCCCTTCCTGGGTTGCCTTTAGCAGCCCCATCAAAGTTCATTTTGAACCATCCATAATTTAGAGGCTCCCATTTGGTATTTTTCCTAGCTAGTTGTTTTGAATTATCAAAGGCATTAGCCTTTAGATCCTGGTGCCATTCCTTAGCCAATTTTATTTCATAGTCCAGCGGCTCCAACTCAAGAAGTTTCCCATCAAAGAGGGAGATATTATCCTCTATGAGCCGAACACCAATGCCAAACACCTCCTTGGGGCTCCGCTCAATATTCCTGAAAACCCTATTATTCCTCTCCTTCCGTAAACACCATCCTAAGATTGGGGGGGTCTGCCTCCAAATTTCATCAGTCAAAGGATGGAAAAAAGGCCCATTCCAGCCTAGAATAAATGACAAAAGGTCCTTGCTCAGAACCCAATGGACATCCAGTTTCTCAAGAGCCATCCCCCAAACTTCAGCAGCATACAGGCAGTGTAACAAAAGGTGACTGACAGTTTCCTCCCCCTCCTTGCAAAGGAAACATCTATTGGGAAGGCATAACCCCCAAGTTCTCAAATTGTCTTGAGTTAAGATCCTATTATGACAGGCCGTCCACCAGAAAATTTTTATTTTAGAAATCATGTGGCGATTCCAAACCCTCCTCCAATGTTTCTCAACAGGAATTTCCTTAGTCAGCAGTCTGTAAGTGGATCAAACAGAAAGATCCCACTACTTATCTAAAGCCCAAAAGAACTCATCCTCCCTGTCATAGGAAGGAAACCTGATATTGAAGAGCAACACTTGAAGAGATCTAGGTAGGCGGCAGAGGTCAAGAGAGTGGGGGCAGTAAAGGGAAAGGTCTCTCCAAATCCTAGCTCCGGGAGGGCCAGCCACATAGTCTCTAATATATAAACCAAAGAATCTTTGAGCTTCATTCATCACCGCTCCAAAATCAGAGCCAGCCAAGGGGGAGTCCAGAAGCCAAGCATCATCCCAGAATCTGATTTTGACCGCGTTTCCCATTTTCCATTTGATCCTTTTTTTTAGTAGGCCTTGTGTGTTGTAGATACTCCTCCAGATTACGGAACCAAGGGGATGGGGTTCCGAAAGAAAATCAATCAAAGGCCTATTCAAGAGGTACTTAGCATTTAGAATTTTGCACCAGTCCTTGGTGTTCCTTAACTAGTCCCACCCAACCTTGGCCATCAGCGCCTTGTTAGAGCTAACAATCTTCCTTATTCCAAGCCCACCACAATCTTTAGCCTGACAAAACCTTTCCCATTTTACCAAAGCAATCTTCTTTTTTTCCTCAGTACCTGACCAAAGGAAATTTCTTTGAATTCTTTCAAACTTCTCCGCAATATACTTGGGCATCTTAAAAATAGCTAGAAAGTAAGTGGGGATACCTTGTATAGCCGCAGCAAGAAGTTGGAGTTTCCTAGCATGACTAAGTAAAGAGCCCTTCCAACCAGCCAACTTCCTTTGGATCCTCTCCAAGATAGAATGCCAAAACTCCGATTGAATCTTTTTAACCATTAGTGGGAGCCCAAGGTAAACTGACGGGAGAGAATCCCCAACACATTCTAGGATCGTAGTCACCCTATTTTGCAAATTTGGCAAACAATTAAAGAAGTAAATCTTGCTCTTATTGTAGTTGATGCACTGCCCAGAGTAGGAGGCATAGCTGTTAAGGCAAGCTTTCCATTTCCTAGCTTCCACAACAAAGGCCTTCCTAAATAGGAAAGTGTCATCCACAAATTGTTACACAACAATCGGATAGTGAGAAGTAGCCGCTCTAACACCAGATATGGAGCCCTCTGATAGCAGACTTGTAAAGATCCTACTAAGCACATCAGCAATCATAATAAAGAGATAGGGGGAGAGAGGGTCTCCCTATCTGAGCCCTCTTCTAGCAGAGAAGAACCCACAGGGGGATCCATTAACCAAAACCGAGAACTTGACAATACAAACACACTCCATAATGAGCTTAATGACCAAACTGTTAAAACCAAACTTAGCCAAGACCTTAGGAATGAATTCCCATAGAACCTTATCATAAGCTTTAGATATATCAAGCTTAAGCGCCATCCCTGCATTATTGCATCTATCCATAGAATGGAGCAGTTCATGAGTAGTCAAAGAAGCATCAAGAATGTGTCACCCCAGGACAAACCCCAATTGAGTGTGACTTATCATTTTATCAAGCAGAGGTTTGATCTGATTAACAAGGATCTTAGATATTATCTTATAGAAGGTGTTATAGAGACTGATAGGTCTGAAATTAGACATAGATAGAGGCTCACTAATCTTGGGTATAAGGGAAATGAAAGTGTGATTCATTTGTTTAAGTATCTTACCAGATTTAAAGAAGTCCCTAGCTGCAAGCACAAGGTCCCAGCCCACAATATCCCAAAAGATTTGAAAGAACGCAGGGGGAAACCCATCAGGTCTAGGAGCTTTGAAGGCCCCCATGCTAAAAGTAGCCAACCGAACCTCTTCCATGGAGACACTCCTAAGAATTCCCAAGTTATCCTCCAGAGAGATGGAAGCAGGGAGATGTTGGAGGATCTTACAACCCAGAGCCATGTTGGGCGCCTCTGTAGGGGCCGAAAAAGCCTCCTTGAAATAATTAACTGCACAGGACTTAATATGAGCTTAGTTGTTGTATCTATTGGATAACTTGATTTTGTTGTTCCTTAATAAGTTTGGGTGGAGATAGATTTTCCCTTAGTTACTAACTAGAGTAGCTTCTACCAAATCATATTTGATTCAAGGACACATGAGTGTGAGATGCTAAATGTGAACAAGGTGGAGAGAATATGAAAGTAGATTTCTTAGGAACATGTGCTCCAATTATTTTAGGCATATCATAATTTATTGAGGAATCATGTTTGTTGAATGTTTATTTCTCGAGTTATATTTCTTTGAGCTTGCCTTGATTGGGTTGACCATTGCTTTGTTGGTTAGAAGCTACATTTGGAGCCTTTAGATCAAATACAAGAGGGCCTAAGTTGTGCAAATATTTATTTGACTCATTTAAATAAATTGAATAATAATAAAATAGGTATAGGAAACTAAGCTAATGTTGAAATAAGAATTGACAAATCAATCAATCTATATTTTTGTTATCCTCTAGATTTGTATATTTTTTAGACACATCTAACCTAAATACTTGTAAGTAAACTATATTTCATTGGTTTTTTAACATTTACAAGTAAAAGAATGAAATGATAAATTATGATTATTTAAGGTTCTTGAGTTGCAAAAGGTTCAAAGAAAGAATGACTATGAAGCTATTCATTGGAGGATTTTTTGTAAAATAAATTAACTTGCCAATTTTAAAGTTGTATCTCATGTAAAGTAATCTAACTAAACCGATAAATTTACTTCATACGCTAAATATGAAGCTTGCAACTAATTTCTTGTAATTCTCGAGCAATGTAATGCTTTATCTATCTATTCTATAAAAATAAAATATTATGATTGAATAAAAACATAAATAAATTGATCTCACACTTGGGATACAATCAAACCAAGGTGCTGAGAGTGTAGATTTTGTGTAATGTATGTTCTTGATGTGCCCAAATTGATTCCTTCTCCTCTTCTTACAACTCTAGAGACTCCTCTTCATGGAGGGAAGATGATAAGCATACAAAAATATTGGAGGATACAAAGACAAACACTCATGCTATTCTAGCTATTAATTATAAAGTTTAGAAGCTATCAAATATGGATTGATAAAGCTTGTAGGTTGTGAAAGAAATGCATTACATGGGAGCCAATGAAAATATGTGGACTCTTGATGTATTTCTCTAGAATTTACACTCAAGAATACTACTACATGGATATGTATGGAGAGATGAAAGTATGGTTTCCAAGGTGGATAACTAGAAGATTTCCTCTATTAGGAACAACCAAGGATGTGTTGAACTTGATTTTGGGAGCCAATATTGGTGTAAAATGTCACACACTAAGACATCAACAAGCAATATTTTAATCTAATTTGTTTTTTGTAATAAGGAATCACTAGGGTGATTTACTGAATCACTTGAGTGATTGATGAATCACTAGGCTGATTTGACTTAGAAAAGGGTAATGTTGTAACTTAAAAGATAAAACACTAGTTTCCAAAAGGTGAAAAAGAAAAAATGTACAACAAATGTCTAGAAAACATGAAATGAAGAGAAGGGAGGGTCCTATAGGTTGAATTGGAAATCCATCAAGGTTGGATAAGCTAAAAAAATGTTTATTCACACCATGTGGGTCATACACTAAACAATTGGATTGTCATCATATTGCCATATATGCCTATGCAATTTTAGGCACTTACAAATGTAGAGGTGTAAAATGCTAAGAGTTTCATTGAAAAGGTGAGACAAATCCATATCCAAGTCTAAAGAGGACTCAATATAAGTATAAGTGTCTCCATGATCAACTTAGGGTGGAACATAAATTCATTGTTGAATAAATGGGTAAAAAGAGGCTTCAAGGAAATTTAAGGAATCATAAATCTATGAGATATGGTCCTTTTTAGATCATACAATAGGTAGGTTTTAAATTGATTTCAAATTATACTTACTTGAATATATGAAGATCTTCTCGATATTCAATGTTGACAAGTTGATGATGTTTGATCCTTCTTTGTTAATGAAAATGATGATGTTGTTTTTACAAGTATGGATAAATTTGTGCTCGAGGAACAAGAATGAATGAAAAATGATGGTGTCCTTGACAAGAAGGTGAGACAAATTTTACAAGGTGAACATGAAGTATGATTGATAGGTTAATAAGGATTAATTTCCCAGTAAATAGAAAATGGTTTCTAAAGAGTAAGTTCAAGAAGAAAATTCCCAAATTTGATTATTACCAAAGATTTAGGGACCAATTTTTAATTCATCTTTTTCTCTCTCCTTGTCACATTCTCCATAACCCCCTTTTAATCTAGATTAAATTAATTAATCTGTGATTAGGATGTGCACCACTTAATCTTGCTTAAGTGTCACATCCTCCATAATCTCCCACTTGCCTCTAATCTCTCATTAATTATCATAATCTTGTGTTTGCACAACCTTAACCAAAATCATTAGCCACATTTAGCTTACCTTTTCTGGTCAACCTTCCCACTTACCATTTTTAGCCTGGACTCTCTTTCCCATGTGAATTTTTAATTCACATTTATTTGCTCAAGGTTCCTCTCGTCCCCATGTGAATTTTTAATTCACTTTTGTCTTTCCAAGGTCTTCCCCATCCCCCATGCAAGATTCTAGAAGGCTTGACTTGTCACTTTACATGTGCCAAGGACTTCTAGAACCTTGGACTTGTCACATCACCCACATGTGACAAATCTCCAACTTTTTGGAGACCTCCTTTTACCCAATAAACTCTCCAATGAATGTAAATTTTTAATTTATTCTTCCAACCACTTCCCCTTTTCCCATGGAGATTTTTGAAGAATTCTAAAATTCCTCAAAAGTCTCTTTCATCCTCATTTGGGGACAAGAAGTTCCTTTAGAGGAAATCTTCTCATCCCCCAAGGTACCTCAAAGGTACTTGTCCTTCATCCACCTCATGTACTTCTCTTCCACCTCTTGTCCTTATCCTCCACCTCATTTCCACATCACTCCACCTTAAGACATCTCACATTCCACATGTCAAGATGTGAGGGCTTTTGAGTCCTCAACTAACCATAGCCCTTCATCTTGATCTTGTTGGATCAATCCCAACCATTGAATTCTCTAGAGAATTCCAATTATCCTATAAATACCCCCTCATTTCTTCCATTTTAGGGGATCAAGTCTTTTGCAAACAAAATCTTACAAATTTACCATTTGAGCTCTCATCCATCTTAACACTTAGCATTCTCATCCATCTTGCATCTTGCATCTTGCATCCATTTAATTTCATTGCCATCCAAGGAGCACACAACTCTTCAAGAATAAAAGGGTCAACCAAGGAAGGAGCAGCAAAGGAAAGGTATAACCAACTTCAATCATCAATTATTTTATCTTACTTCTTTACTTCACCATTTTCTTAGGCTAATTTTATTGAGGTGTACTCTTTTAGTGTTATTGCTTTTGTTATTGCATCATTAGTTTTGTTTAGCATCTCACATTAGGAATTGACATTTTATTAGGATCACATTTCTGGCACGCCTGGTGGGACCCACAAAAGGGTCTCTTTCTTTTACATTTGCTGTTGTTTAGCTTGTTTGCAGATTTAGGTCGCAGAGAGGCGGATTTTCCCTCCGGGGCACTACAGAAGTGCGGATATGCCCCCGCAGTCCAACGTTTTGCTAACTATTTTTCTGCAAAAGTGCGGATACGCCCCCGCAGTCCAACGTTTTGCTAATTGTTTTTCTGCAGAAGTGCGGATACGCCCCTGCAGTCCAACGTTTTGCTAACTGTTTTTCTGCAGAAGTGCGGATACGCCCTCACAATCCAATGTTTTGCTAACTATTTTTCTGTAGAAGTGCGGATACGCACCCGCAGTCCAATGTTTTGCTAACTATTTTTCTGTAGAAGTGCGAATATGCCCCTGCAATCCAACGTTTTGCTAACTGTTTTTCTGCAGAAGTGCGGATACGCCCCCACAGTCCAATGTTTTGCTAACAATTTTTCTGCAAAAGTGCGGATACACCCCCGTAGTCCAACGTTTTGCTAACTGTCTTTCTGTAGAAGTGCGAATACGCCCCCGCAATCCAACGTTTTGCTAACTGTTTTTCTGTAGAAGTGTGGATACACCCCCGCAGTCCAATGTTTTGCTAACTGTTTTCTACAGAGGGATAGATTTGCCCACCCGGTTCAACATTTTGCACTGCAGAGGGGCGGATTTACCCTAAACAACACGTTCAAGAAGGTAAAAAAATGGATTTTAGCTTCGTTTTTATCTCTTTCTTTTGTTGTTTTGTGCTCTAATCCTCTAACCCTATTTGTTGGTGGGTGAAGTCAGATTTCTTGTTGATATCTTGAGTATTTTACCGAAAATCACAAAGGGAAAAGGATAAAACAACTAACATTTGCTTGCAGGGCCTTTGTTTTATTTTGTTTTTTTTAAAGTCTTTCTTTACTGCTTTATCTATTTACTTAGTATAAGTAGGGAAAAGTAATATTTGTTGCTTGTTGTGTCTGTTTTATTTGTGTTACCCTAAAGGGGCATTAATTCATTCTCACCTTCCCCCTTTGCACTTTGTGCGGATCCAAGGGGGGTAGTTGGAAGCGATTAGTGTCTTCTTCTTAGCGGGACCTGCTTTGGGATTTCATCACCCCAAGGGACGATCCCAACCATGTGTACCAATGGGGTATATAAAGGGGGGAGAGCCAAAGTTGTACCTCAATCCAGTTGTGTCGTAATTGGCGGAACGTCGAAGCTAGGGTGATACCTAGATAGACATGAAGAGTTGGTCTGAGCCTTTCAGTATCTCGTTGGGGTTCTCAAATCACGTTTGTGATGGATTGGTGTTCACGGTTGTCCCTCACGTACCGAGCGTATATCGAGGAATCCCTACAAACCTTGTTCATCCTAGAGTAAGACCTTTGTCGACCATACCCCTCAATATTAATCATAGGATTGTGCTTGTTCAAAGTATCTTTCTATGAAAAGCTAATAAATTTTGATAAATCAAACCATCATTGAATCATTTTAAGTCCTTGCCAAAATCCCTCATCCAAACCAAGTCACTGTTTTCCTGTAGAGGGGCGGATTTTCCCCCCTGTTTCAGCACTTTTTACTGCAGAAGTACGGATACGCCCCCCTGTTTCAGCACTTTTTACTGCAGAAGTGCTGATACGCCCCCCTGTTTCAATATTTCTCACTACAAAAGTGCGGATACACCCCCCTATTTCAACACTTTTCACCGCAGAAGTGCGGATATGCCCCCTTGTTCCGACGATTCTGATAGTTTTTACTGCAGAAGTGCGGATATGCCCCCTGAACGGACAATTTCATCCATTTGACCATTCTAAACCTCCGTTTGAACCCCCAAAGTCTCCATTGGACCATTTGATCATCCTAAACACTCATCTAACCAATCCAAACATCCATTTGACCATTCCAAACCTCCATTTAACCTTTCTAAAACGTCCATTTACCACATTCACATTGATTTTTCTGCCATTTGGGATACCCATCTTACCATATGACTTAAACATTTCCATCAAGACATCTTCCATTTGCATTCATCATCATACCTCAACACAAAATCCCTTAAACCTTGTTTTAGGAGTTATCTCCCGAATTGATCAAGGCGTTAAGTTTGATCGTTATCCTACATATCAATCATTGTCTTCAACCTAATCAATCTGCTTCTATCTTGAGGCAGATTTGTGTTGTAAGTCAACATCATTGGCCCAAATCAATCCCCTTCTATCTCAAGGCGGATTCGGTGTCACGATCATTGATTTAACCATTTTAATCCAATCAACCAATGTATTAAGTCACCTAGGGTGGTTTCCGAATTGGGTTTAGGACCCTTTCCATCAAATCCAATCCTTATCCAATCATCAATTAATCCATCATCCAATCCAAAATAAACTTATCCAATTGATCCAAACAATTCAAATCCAATCTTATCCAATTAATCCAAACAATTCAAATCCAATCCAATCTATCAAAATCCCATCATCCTAATATGAGCTTTTATTCAAATCCCAATCTGAGCTTTCATCCAATCCCCATATGAGCTTCCAATCCATCATAGTTCTCTATCCATCATTTATTATTTCTTGCTATTCTGTATCCATCATGAATTTTTATCCCCCTCTCACACGACCAATAATAGTAGTCAAGGGGAATCCTAACTCCGTTGATGACGATAACGAAAATCTTGTTGATCATGAAGATTGTTATATAGATTCCCTTGATGCTATCATTGCTAGCAAGCTCTCTCCAACCGCCTCCCAAAATCCAACTACTCCTTTGAACTATCCCACCATGCTTTCATCCACATCTAATAATGGTCCTAATGCTACCCTTGACAAGGGATATCCCACATCCTCACCATCGACATATTCATCATATCCCCCCTCTCAACCTCTATACTATCCAACATCCACATCCTCTTATCCTCCTCATCATCAATAATCCCAATACCTCTACCTTAATCTCACATCCCAATCTTCCCATCCTAATCCAACACCCACACCTTCCTATCACAATGCCCCATCCCAATATTCCTCCTATCCTAATCCACCATATCAATCCACTCATCCTAATCCATCATCCCTATACTTCTATGCCAACTCACCATACATTTCTTCCTATGGTGGTTCACCACCTCAATCTTCCTGTTCTAATCCAACATCCACACCTTCCTATCACAATCCCCCATCCCAATACCCTCACATTAATTCCACATCTCCCCATTCTAATCCTTCATCTACATCTTCCTACTATCATTCACTATCCCAATCTTCCCAATCTAATCCAACATCCACATCTTCCTACTATCATTCACCATCCCAATCTTCCCAATCTAATCCAACATCCACATCTTCCTACATCACTCTCCCTTTCACCGCATTATATCTTAATCCTCCATCTAATCATAATCCTCCATCTCCTCTAACCACTCCTAGTCCTCCATCTAGTCCCATCCACTCATCTAATCATAATCCTCCATATCCTCCTAGTCCTACATCCAATCCCATCCCTTCACCTAATCCTAATCCTCCAACCACTCCTAGTCCTCCATCTAGTCCCATCCACTCATCTAATCATAATCCTCCATCTCCTCCTAGTCCTACATCCAATCCCATCCCTTCATCTAATCCTAATCCTCCATCTCCTCCTAGTCCTACATCCAATCCCATCCCTTCATCTAATCCTAATCCTCCATCTCCTCCTAGTCCTACATCCAATCCCATCCCTTCATCTAATCCTAATCCTCCATCTCCTCCATCCAATCCCATCCCTTCATCTAATCCTAATCCTCCATCTCCTCCTAGTCCTCTATCTAATCCATCCACTCATCTAATCATAATCCTCCATCTCCTCCTCATCCTACATCCAATCCCATCCCCACATCTAATCCTAATCCTCCATCCATTCCCATCACTCCACCTAATCCTACATCCCTTCCAAATGTTGCCCAAGGACTCATGCAAGAAGAGACACCATGCCCTCCCACTCTATATGTACTATCACTAGTGATGAGGCCCTCCTCCATCCTACACCTATCCCTCCCATCACCATTCCTGACACCATCCAAACGATTGAGCCGGTCAAACCCATCAAATCCATTGAATCCCCATCTTCTACTACTAGATCCACCCAATCCATTGAAGACATCCAATCCCCTCCTCCCAGTCCTAATATTCACAAACTTCAAACCCATGACCTTCATGAATCCTCCATCCTCCTATCTCCCCCAATTGAGGAGTCCCTCCAACACTCTTCCATCATCATACATCCCCCACAAGATGAGTCATGCCAAGAGCTTGGTCCAAAGCGTACAAGCATATCCCCTCCTCCAAATCAAGATCCTACCATCCCATCCACTACATCCCAAGATCATAATCCCCCATCCATCCCATCTCATGATTCCTATCCTCAACCAAGTCATGATCCTATCCTCCCATCCACCCCATCTCAAGATCACACTAGCTCATCCGCTCCATCCCATGATTCCCTTTGCATTCACGATCCAATCAATCCATCTCATGAGCCCTTATCATTCACTACCATAAATTTAGATCCCATCATACTCCCTAATTCTTCTCCTGATCCCTTATCACTCATTCCTCCTGATGTGGCTATCCCCTCATCTCCATCACATGATCCTTCATCGCCCTCTAGTCCTACCATCCCAATGCCACTTTTGTACCACCTTGGTCACATTACACTTATCCATGGTGGCCTTCTTATAGAAGCAAAACAAAGCGTATGCACCACCCTACCTCTTCCACCTACTAATGTGCTTGCATCATGCTTCCAAGAGAATAAGCATCCTACCATAAATCACATGCTACAAAACATGAACTATCAAGGAAAAGGTTTAGGCCTTCATGAGCAAGGTACTTTAGAGCCCATCCAAGTCAAAGAACATCCAGGCACACATGGTCTTGGATATATCTCCCAAAACCCGCACTCTAAAGATGTTGGTACAACCTCCATACATCCTAAACAGTCCTCTTCTAAAGGCACAAGAGGTACTTTCCATCACTCTACCAAGTCATTTGCCGCCATCCCCCCTCCTCCATCATATTACCTAAAAACAACCATCCATCTTCCTCCCTCATCCTCTCAATCCATTTTGGGTCCTTATGTCCCTCCATCCATCATTGCTCATCCTCCATCTACTATGGGTTCCTATAGCCCTCCATCAAACCCCACACATCTTCTATATACATCATCCATTTTGGGTCCCTATATCCCAAAATCACCCCCTCCATCTTATCCTATTCATCCTTTCATTGATCCACCCCCTCTCCCTCGTACACAACATAAACATCCTACCTTCATAACTCCTAATTAGGATCAACAAAGGAACATACCTACACATTCTCCATCTACACATAATCCCTATCACCCTACCTCCATCACTCCCCATCATCCATCTCCTCGCATCTATCCCCTTGCTACTAAAAGCACTTTGGATGCCAAAGAAAAATGTATAAATCCACATGTCCACATGAATCTAAAGCTCCTCATGTCCCCTTTAAAAGACATGTTGAAGAAAAGAAAAATCAAGTCCAAAATCCAAATCAATCCAAATGGCCACAAAGGCCCACCAAAGAAAAAATAAAAACCATGTGGATCCCAAAGAAAAAAAGTTCCATACCTTCAATTGAAAAATCCATAACGACATCCAAAGTTGCTATTCCCCCACAAAATCATTCACCTCCTCCATCTCCTAAATCTATTTTGGGTCCTTACATCCCAAAAATCACTATCCCAACTCCTCCATTATTGCCATCCTCTTCATCCATTCCTCCACCTATCTTTTCACATCCACCACATGTGCCAATGTTGGTCCTAAACACCTTCCCCTATCACACATCCACTCCATCATTCCATCCATACACTTTTCAACACCCCATCCACTATCCCCCCTATCTCCCCCGTCCAATCCCTTTGATTCATCCTCTTGCATAATCCATTTCTTCTACTAAGGTTGTACCAACCTCTACTTGTCACTTTACACATGGGCTCTTATTACCTCATATGGAACTTGCTGCTTGAGTCCTTCATCCATATCCTTATCAGCTATCCTCTAAAATCCGCATATCCATCTCCCTATCTTTATCCATCTTCATTCAAATCCTACTCCAAAAAAGAGAAAAAATCAGAAAAATACAAAAAACAAAAAGAAATAGTAAAGAGAAAATCATTCGTCCAATGTTGAAAACTTGGAAAACAAGCACCTTGGATAAGTACCATGATGAAAACTTGGCAAACAAGTATCATGCGTAAATTCCCCATCTAGTCTCCTTCCATGATTGGGGGCAACATCCACTTATGCATTCCTTTCCTCCATCTCCTACATCTGCCTATCTTCCGCATCCTATCCATCCTATCCCATTTATCCCACTCCCTCCATCTTCCTTGTGATCTTGATAAATTTAGGGGAAAACCTATATACATGCTTTGGAAACCTCTTCGAATATATTCCCCTCATCCATACACTATCATATTCCTTATCCACCTGTCTCTATCTTCCATTATTCGTGCATCCTATCCACCTCTCTCTATCTTCCATTGTCCATACACTATCATATTCATTATCCACCTCTCTCTATCTTCCATTATCTGTGCATCCTATCCACCTCTCTCTATCTTCCATTTTCCATACACTATCATATTCCTTATCCACCTATATCTATCTTCCATTGCCCATCTCACTCCCTTATCCACCCATCTTGCTATCCCTCTTGCCTCATCATGCATGGCACATATAGAGTGGGGGCATCTCCTTATTTTCAATTGGGTCCTTGGAGACATCGTTCATCCATTCCGCCAAGTAATCCTCTCCATCCCCCCATCCTCTCATCCACTAGTCCTTTTCCATCTTTTCATCCTTATCTCCTCATCCATTTATCTACCCAGTAATCCATGTCATCTTCCTGAATCCTTATCCTTCTATCCATATATCCTAGCATCTTTCTATCTCCCCATCTTTATCAATCCATCCATTTTCCTTCCATCTCATAATCCCTTGTCATTGGTCTCTAGCAATAGGCTACCTCCATGCAATCCAATGACCTAATATATCACTATCATCATTCCTATCTATTTCTCATCTATCCATCATCTATCCACCTATCCTAGCATCTTCTTATCCATCCATCCATTTCCATCCATTATCCCTTGTCATTGGTATCTAGCTATAGGCTACCCTCATGCAATCCAATGCCATTCTATCTCACTATCATCATTCCTATCTCTTTCTCACATCTTTTCAATCTTCATCACTCATCTATCCATCATCTATCCACCTATCCTAGCATCTTCTTATCCATCCATCCATTTCCCTCTATTATGCCTTGCAATTGGTATCTATCTATAGGCTACCCTCATGCAATCCAATGCCATGTTATCTCACTATCATCACTCCTATCTATTTCCTACATCTTTCTGATATCTAACCACTCTTCATCATTCATCTATCCATCCTATCATCCTCCCAATTCATCTTCTAATAATCTAGATCACTATCCCATCCCTGAGCTTCGCATAACCCACATCCCACATATCGACCATCCCATCTGCATGGCCTATCCTTGCTCATCATATCTGCTCCATCATTTTATCCATTTATCTTGGTCATCTCATCATCCCTTATCCATTGTCTATCATCGGTCTCTTGTCGAACTACGTTGCCCCTGCGCTTTCACGTAGGTAAGGTCGATCATTTGATCCACCCCCAAGGTTTTGTCTTTTGTCTGCCTTGTCCTCTTTCATCATCTGTCTTTGGCCTTGTGTCAAACTATGTGGCCCCTACGCTTTCACATAGGCAAGTTCAATCATTTGATCTGCCCCCCAAGCATTTGTTTGTCTGGTCTTTGTCATCCATTGAGGTCTTCATTTTCCTCTTTTCGCTTTTATCCATGGTCTCTTATCGAACTACGAGGGCTCTGCACTTTCACATAGGCAAGGTTGATCTTTGCTCAACCCTCGAGCCCTTAGGTCTTTAGGGTTTTTATTGCCTTTTGTCCTGTCATCCTGTCATCATGTCGTCTTGTCGTGTCACCAAGTACATCCCTATCCTAGCTGGTGCTTACAAACAAAGGTCATTAGTCTCATGAGGTTCAATTGGTTTCAACTATCCTACATCATGTCGATCAACCAATCTATCCTCCAATCTTTGGTCTCAACAGGATGTATCCTTCTTAACATACCTCATCAACCCCATCCATCCTTTTAATCCTATGGCAAAGGACATTTCAAACTTGATTGTGATATTTTGATTTTTTTGACATTTTGTTTATCATTTGAGCTCCCTATCATCACTTGTCATGGTCGCCTTGATCTATCATATCATGGTGTGCTTTGACTAGTAAACATAGGGGCGTATCTTGATCTTTTTTATGTTTTTGTCTTCTTGGTTGTCCCACTTAGTACCCACCAAGACTCTTGCAGTCTTGTGTTATGCTGGGGCATCCTTTTGTGCTTGTGGTTATCCCAATACCAGGCCCGACCACTGTCTTTATGACTTTGGGGTGTTGGAATAGCCTTCTTGTCTGTTATGTTTGTTTTATGAATTAGACACTAATGTGTCTTGGTTTACATACCCTGAGGCTCGGTGTTTTATGCTATAGCAATAATTAGTGCTCTACGGATGGTAAATTGCATTAGGATTGCATTTCATTTTCCATTCCATCATCTTGCATGTCTCCCCCATCTTCATCCATTCAAATAATCTCATCCCACTCTTGGTCTTGTTCCTTGCCTTGCTACAAGCCTTGATCAACTCATCGTCCCCATCGTCATCCTTATCATCTATGGGATGTATCCTTCCCTATCCTCGTGTTGTTTTGAGATGTATCCTTCCCTCATCAACAACACTCTCATCGAGATGTATCCTTCCCTATCCTTGTGTTGTTTTGGGATGTATCATTCCCTCATCAACAACACTCATCCTCATCCTCATCATCAGTGGGATGTATCCTTCCCTATCCTTGTGTTGTTCTGGGATGTATCCTTCTCTCATCAATAACACTCTCATTGGGATGTGTCATTCCCCATCCTTGTGTTATTTTGGGATGTATCATGTCCTTATCAAACAACACTCCATCATCCATTTGACCACCCTCCTTGTAGCTTGACTGGGGGCAACATCATCTGTGTCATTGACTCCATTTGTGCTCACCTTTATCTTTGATTGCTTATCATCATTCTTATCCATCACTTTACATTGTCATTTTCATATCCCCTTCCATCATCCCTTCATCCTTCATCACTCATTTGCTCCTCTACCCTTTTTCGGGGTGGACCCGCCTTCCCGAGGCGGATGTGCCCCTTTCTAGGGCGGCCCTGCCCCTTTCTGAGGAAGACCCGCCCTCCCGAGGCAGACCTGCCCCTTTCCGGGGCGGACCCGCCCTCCCGAGGTGGCCCTGCCCCTTTTCAGGGCGGACCCGCCCTCCTGGGGCAAACTTGCCCCTTTCCGGGGTAGACCCACTCTCCTAGGGCAGACTCGCCCCTTCTTGGGGTGGACCCGCCCTCCCGGGGCAGACTCGCCCCTTCCCGAGGTGGATTTGCCCTTCTGTAGTGGGGCAAGTCCGCCCCTCTGCAACACTTTTTTTCCCCTTTTCTTCTCGGGGCCGCCATTTGCAAACCGTGCGTCGGATCGACTTCATTCAAAAGACAAACTTGCTTATTTTTTCGAGCTCTTTCCAACCATACCCTTTATTTCTTCCTATCAAGATATTTTTTCGGGACCCCTCTCCTTTCCCTCTCTTTTAAGAGGTATTTTTACCTTTTATTTACCCTTTTATTCCTCTGATTAATCCCTTCACTTCCCAGGGCCGCCATTTGCACCCTGTTTGTCCGATTAACTTCATTCCAAAGACAAAATTGCCTATTTTTTTTCCCTCTTTCCAAGCATACCATCCATTTCTTCCTATCGAGATGTCGCCCGAGACCCCTCTTTTTCCCCTTTCACCCTCTCGAGGGGGCATACCCTTCACATTTACCAATTTTCCCTGTCATAGTCAATCCCTTCCAGGATTGGGGCATCTTCATCTATTCCCCACTAATTGGATAGCTCAAGTCCTACACTCGGGCATCATCTTCCGATTACTTCCTCTATAGAGTCAACTGCACTTTCTTTTCTTCAAAGCATGATTATTCTAACGGTACTTCGAAGAGGGGGAAAATGTAGACATCTAAATTTGACCACTTCTACATGGTCAAAATCGTCTACTCTATTCATCTTTTTCATTAATAGTGATTAAATAATTTATTTAATCATTATTTCATTTTTTGCCTAAGGTTCCTAAAGTATGTAATTAAATAAATTAAATACTTTACCTTACCCCTTTTCTTCTCTAAATTAAATAAATATGACAAATTATTTAATTTAGTCTTTTAACCCATTTGAATTAAAACCAATTTTTAATTCATCTTTTTCTCTCTCCTTGTCACATTCTCCATAACCCCCTTTTAATCTAGATTAAATTAATTAATCTGTGATTAGGATGTGCACCACTTAATCTTGCTTAAGTGTCACATCCTCCATAATCTCCCACTTGCCTCCAATCTCTCATTAATTATCATAATCCTGTGTTTGCACAACCTTAATCAAAATCATTAGCCACATTTAGCTTACCTTTTCTGGTCAACCTTCCCACTTACCATTTTTAGCCTGGACTCTCTTTCCCATGTGAATTTTTAATTCACATTTATTTGTCCAAGGTTCCTCTCTTCCCCATGTGAATTTTTAATTCACTTTTGTCTTTCCAAGGTCTTCCCCATCCCCCATGCAAGATTCTAGAAGGCTTGACTTGTCACTTTAAATGTGCCAAGGACTTCTAGAACCTTGGACTTGTCACATCACCCACATGTGACAAATCTCCAGCTTTTTGGAGACCTCCTTTTACCCAATAAACTCTCCAATGAATGTAAATTTTTAATTTATTCTTCCAACCACTTCCCCTTTTCCCATGGAGATTTTTGAAGAATTCTAAAATTCCTTAAAAGTCTCTTTCATCCTCATTTGGGGACAAGAAGTTCCTTTAGAGGAAATCTTCTCATCCCCCAAGGTACCTCAAAGGTACTTGTCCTTCATCCACCTCATGTACTTCTCTTCCACCTCTTGTCCTTATCCTCCACCTCATTTTCACATCACTTCACCCTAAGACATCTCACATTCCACATGTCAAGATGTGAGGGCTTGTGAGTCTTCAACTCACCATAGCCCTTCATCTTGATCTTATTGGATCAATCCCAATCATTGAATTCTCTAGAGAATTCCAATTATCTTATAAATACCCCCTCATTTCTCCCATTTTAGGGGATCAAGTATTTTGCAAACAAACTCTTGCAAATTTACCATTTGAGCTCTCATCCATCTTAACACTTAGCATTCTCATCCATCTTGCATCTTGCATCTTGCATCCATTTAATTTCATTGCCATCCAAGGAGCACACAACTCTTCAAGAATCAAAGGGCCAACCAAGGAAGGAGCAACAAAAGAAAGGTATAACCAACTTCAATCATCAATTGTTTTATCTTACTTCTTTACTTCACCATTTTCTTAGGGTAATTTTATTGAGGTGTCCTCTTTTAATGTTATTGCATCATTAGTTTTGTTTAGCATCTCACATTAGGAACTGATATTTTATTAGGATCACACACGTAAATACAAAAAACTCCCTCCCATACTGGATTATCTCTTCTAGGAGTAAACACAAGCTTTCCTAGTTAAATCAATAACTTAGATAAGTGTATCATATGTGCCATTCATGTTTAAACATACCTAGTATGTTTTACTTATGATAAACACCCATCTCCTACTATGGAGTAAATAAAAACACATTGCATGGTCTCAATCGAAGAATTATCATATCCAAAAGATGATTCCATTCGAGAGTATCACCTCTTTGACTAAAAGGGTTTACACTATGAGCCTACTCTTGTCAATACAATATCTTTGTATTTAAGTGTGTATTGACACTAATCAAACAACAACTCTAACCCACTAGGTTTCACTAAACCTCTCAATCTTGAAGTCACCCACTAGTTATTTATAATTAAATAACTAGCTATGAGCAACCCATGTTCAAACATATCTAGTATAACTAAATACCTATGTCAAATAGTCTCTCCTATCATGGAGTACTTAAAAACACATTATGAAAACAAAATAAAAGCTTTAATTTCCTTTTCAAAACACTCTAATTTCTCTAATGCACATTCTATAAAAGACATCTCAACCATGCATGCAAGACACATCATTCAAAAGTAAAATAACAAAGGAGAAGAGATCCCCATGCCTGTTATCACTTATCCAAAAAAATGGCAGCAATGCAACCCTTTCCACATTAGCAAGCTTGGTAAACAACTCCTTAAGAATTTCACTATAACTCTACCTCTCAAGTTGATAGCTTACTCCTCTCAAAATATAATACCTCTCAAACTATTTGAACTCACTTCCTTTCTCTCTCTCAATGTAAAGAAAAGTATGGCTGGGAAAATACAGAGTTATGAATTGCCAAAAGATGTATTATCTTATGGTGGAATGCATCCCTCTCAAATGAAATGGTTCAGCTATTTATAGAGAAACCAAGCAACCTCATGGCCTACAGTTTAGGCAATTAAAATGACAATAAGCTCCATGCAAAGCAACTCGGCTAAAAGGTGGCGATCAAATAAGCTCAGACTCAAAAAAGCCTCCTATAGAGCGACTTGTTTCCTTGACAACAATCCAAAGACTAATTTAAAATGCACATGGAGAATTCAAATTATACTCCAGCAAAGACATCAACATAAAAATGTTTCAAGAGGTGGCGCTAAAGCCTCTATTTTGTTATCAAGTTGGCACAGTTTTAGATGGAGATAAATAATCAATATTAAAGCTGTAACACTTAGCACTCATCGACTGAATTTAAGGAATGAGTCGATTTAACATTTAAAGATGTTGGACAAAGTCAAAGTTGCTCTTTATCACAACGTCGACCAAGTCTAAGCTTGCATCGATGATAGACAATAGTTTAAAATGCATTCATGTGTTTTTGCATACGTGACATGGTGAGTGGAACTTGACTTCACTACACAGTCGTAAGCATTTCCAAATCAACTTTCAAACTCATAGTCATTGATGACTATTATCGACCTCCTTTATCATAGTCTCTATCGACTATAATAGCCTTTACAAATCAACTTCAAAGTATGCTTATGTTTATCGATCTGCAAGCATACTTTTATACATATAAATATATATGTATCTCTTAGAGGCATTGCAATAATGTTTGAAGAGATACTTCTTTTAAATGTTGATTGCAATGATATTATACAAAGCCAAAGGTGTGGCCTCTATCATGTGTTAAAACCTCATATATATATGGCGCCTTAACTAAACATAACCAACACTTTACCCTTTTTGAATCAAGCTCTACATGGCTGCACCTACATTTATAATATTTCCCCCCCCATATATGTACATAAAGTATATCCCATATTTGTATATTGATTTATATATGTACTTAGAGTATATCATATATATGTATATGTCTACTCATACGTATATTGGCTCATATGATAAATACATATTGCTTGATACCTTGAATGCATAACTCATTTTGTCAATAAAGCATGTATACATTCAATATACAAATGAGTATGATCACATTGACATTCACATAATATATATATATATATATATTCATACACACTCCTCTACTAAGCATTTACGCTTATGTGCATATTGCTCATATATACAAATATATATATATATATATATATTATATAGAAACATAAATGATCTATTCAATATCACGAATGCGTACATCTTTGTTTAACATTACCTGACAAACAATACATATGTACTCTTACGTACACATATGCACATGTACATGCATTTTCAAATTAAATATGTTCACACATATATCTATGTATCAGGTTACCCCTTCATACCCTATTATTGTCTATACACACATTCGTTAAATGTATTTATAAATTCATATATATAATTGATCCCTTGAGTGAGTATGTTTGTAAGTATTCCTACTTACACATACGTGCATATGATTGTGCTCTCACATACAGATCAATGTATGTATATACTCATATACATGTATACTTTTGACGTAGATATGTATCGAAAAAAGGCTCAAAGACACATAACATCATAATTATAGACATATATGTATGTCTATACATATGTCATCATACCCATTTGGACATCCCATTATATCCATCGTATGTGTATACCGACATATGCATATATATGCATGTATGTATATATCCACACTCATTCAACCACACAAACATACATAGTAGGATAAGGAAGGTCTCAAAAGCTCAAACGGATAAACAACACCTAATAATGCACTCCAAAGTAAACAAGACCTTTGCTACCATAAATATTTCAAACTAGGGATGACTTATCAACTTCCCACTTCTATGTCTAGACTCAACCAAACTACTGTGGTGTGTGTATGCTCAGATAGTTTATGTTATCGGTTATTCGACCAAGATCTTCTCCCAAGTGATACTTCCCCTCTGCCTGGAGGAATGAACATTTACCTGTAACCACCAACACATGCTCATGGAAGTCAATTGTTCACAACATATGCAATATACATAAACATCTCCAAAGTTAGAATAATAATTCAATAATCATTTATTCACATATATGCATTATTTCCCCATAAAATGACATCAACTAAGATAACATCAAATGAGATAACATCAGATGAGATAACATTCACATTGATAACATGGTACAAGCATAATTTATTCATCTCTAGAATTCACATTACATTCACATTTTACCCCACTTAGTAATAGTAATAGTATATAGTAATTACACAATTGGGGTGTAACAAATATCGAGGCATTAATATCAATTTAATTGAGAGTTAATAACCCCATATTATTTCTTAAGGATTCTTATGGGCGGTGAGGCATTGCCAAGCATTTGAAACAATCCCGAAGCATGTTTTATTTGGTAAAGCTAACCCATTCTTGCATATGGTATAAGACACAAGATATCTTATCACTTTTCTAGACTATCAACAAAAGGAGATTGAGGATCCAAAATTGATTCCTATTGAGAATATACTACGACGTGTTCAACCTAATAGACAATCAATACTTCCATCAATCTAATTAAATTTCTACTTGTACCCTACAAGTTTCTCATTTATAGGTTGAGAGTGAACTATATAATATAGAGAGTTGAATTGATATTAACTTAGTGCCTCAAACTCTTAGTCAAGTACCTCTACTATGAATAGGGGCATGAAAATATCTCCTCAAATACTAAGGCTCAACCATTGGGAGAGTAATTGATAAATCAAAAGGGAAATTCTCCATCTAAAGTGCTTAACTATAATTGAAGAATCAAATTGATATTGCCTAGTTAAGTTTGAAAAAAGGGTCCTAATTGATTGGAGAACCAATTGTTCCTCTCCCTTTTCATTATCTCCCACACCAGTATTTTGTTATTCATACATTCTCTTTATATATATCAAACCAAAAAAATATACGAATACGAGCTATCTATCTTTTGTAAAAAAAAAAGTAAAGGTCGAAATAGTTCTCAATATGAAACCACCTAATATATACATTACATGATGAGATTGATTTTTCCTTTTAACTTATATATTATTAATTGAGATATAGAATGTTACCTCTCCCAATTTGAACATGAATCTAAATGTGATGTACTTATAAATCAATAAAACAATTATCTTTACTATGTTATAAGATAAATAAATAAGAATAAGCAAATAACTATACAATTAAAATTTGAGATAATAACTAAACAAAAACACACTTTTTATGAATGGCAAAGTGAAATTTAAACTTAGCTTCATGTGTGATTTGAATACTTTTTGCTATGGATTGTGCTCAACATATCCAAAGTGATGCTCTATGATTCAATTTGAAACTACATCACTCTTATAGATTGCAAGATGATCCATTCCTTATTTTGGTTCAATACCATGATTGTGAATTGATCTTTGCACCTACAAATTCAATCTTAGACATGTGTAAACAACCTTTCTCTATGTATATGACCTATGCATTATATGCCTTCAAAAATTTGTTTACCTTAAGTGCTTGAAATTTCGCTTACAACTTGGTGATATTTATAAATACACTTGGAGTTTATTATTTAAGGATTTTGTTCTTTAATCAAACCATTGGAGTTGATTTAATAGAAAAAATATTGAAGACATGCCAAGCAACCACATAACATACGTAGTCTGTTACTATGATGCTATGACTAGCTAATGAGATAATTATGTCCTATGATACTTTGTAAGTGGTGATGTAATAAAGAGAACCAAAGATGCTTGATTGATCTTAGATTATTTAAGAGCGAATTAGGGTTTATCCTTTTATACAACATTCTAGCATGCAAATCATACACTTCAAGCTCAAGCAAACAAGAAGTAATTAGTAGGAAAGGAGTTGACTTAGGCCCCTAAATGAATTTGAATTTAAAAGTTCAAAACTCATATCTACTATTACAATAATGACCTAAGTTTAAATTTGTACTTGTAAAAAGGGTCCAAGTTTAAATCTAACCTATAAAAATGACTTAAATCAAAGAATGCAAATATTTCATATTGAATCCAAATCAATACAATAAATACAATTAAAACTCCAATTAATTACTAAACATTATAAAATACATCATTTAAATGACCTAAATTTAAATTTGTACTTGTAAAAAAATCCAAGTTTAAATCTATATCTATAAATAACTTAAATCAAAGAATAGAAAGATTACATATTGAATCAAAATCTATAAAATAAATACAATTAAATTCAATTAAAACTCCAATTAATTACTAAACATAATTAAATACACCATTTATATATTAATAAAATAAATAAATAAAGGCATCCATTTTTCACCATTAGAGTACCTGCTCATTTAAAAGAAACTCAACTTGAGTAACAAAAAGAAGAGTTACCAAAGAAATTAAGGTCTAAAATCATGGTCAGTCACTCGTTGCTTCAAATTATTTTCCTTTGCGGGCAAACTAATTCTCACAGTTATTCCCTTCTTCCTCCCAGGCGTTTTTTATTCAATAATTCACGATGCTGCTTCAAATAATTCATTTCACTAAGTTACACAAGCCTAATAAAGAACAGGACTTTTTAATTAATCAAGATTTGATGACCATCCATCTGCAATGAATCTTATCTCCGCTGCAAAGTTAAATATTCCAACGCAAAAAAATAGTGGGTAGGATTGCTCTACAATCTCATACACAGACAGGAATTTCAATGGAGATTCAAGCATTAACTCATCTCTGTAATTCTCCATCTTTGCTCTCACTTCAAAGGCAAAGACAATTCTCCTCGCATAGGGCATCTCCATTCCCTCAGAGAAGCCTCCGGCGTGGACAGGGCAGTCCTCACTTCAAGCACGGCGTGAGTGTACAATGTGCCCTAACGAAGAATATGAAGGAAGAAATTGTTGGCGATGTGAAAAAGCAGCTGGAGAATTGCCACCTTATAGCAAGCATAAAATACAAGGGCCTAACAGTGAAACAATTTACTGACTTGAGGAAGTCCCTTCCAGAGTTCACTAAGCTGCTTGTAATTAAGAACAGGCTTGTGATTAAGGCTATTGAGGGCACCCAATTTGAGGCATTAAAGCCTTGCATGAAGGGACAGAATGCATATATGTTTGTTCACTCAGAAGAAATACCAGTGGCGCTGAAGCCTTACAGAGACTTTCAGAAGCAGGAGAAGCTTGAGGCGAATGATTTCGTTGGGGCTGTTTTTGAGGGGAAATTCTATGCCCCCGAGGAGTTTAAGGCACTGGAGACCATGCCCACAAGGGCTGAAATCTATAGCAAGCTCTTGGGCTCCCTTCAGAGTCCTGCAATAAGTGTTCTCAGCACCCTTCAGGCGCCTGCCAGGGACCTGGTGCTTACATTGAAAGCTTATGTCCAAAAACTTGAGGAAGAAAGCGGAAGTGCAACAACTTCATAGACTTTAATGGACGGGGATGGAGTTTTGAATTTTATTTTTTTGTTAATGGAAACAATTCAATGTTTTATCCTAGTGGATTAGCATGAGCAATATACTATAGTGCATTACTACATTTTCTTATTTCAATCTAATTAGCCGTCTGATTACTTTCTACAGACAACCTTGGGCTTGCACTCAGCTTCATCATTATTTTATACTCATCTCATTTTGTGGGACAGGGCGCAGCGAAAATGGGATTTATAGGCTTCTTGAAACTTTGTCATTCTCATCAGTGAACCACTGCCCCATTCTCATCACAAGCTATTTTGATGTGAACACTTCCTTCAAATTGGCATTGGAGGAGTCTGTATGTTTCCTCTTCAACCTTGTTTCACCTGTATCTTTTAATTCATTATTTAGGTCATTAGTTACTTGCAGGAAATGGCAATCCAAACTATTTTTGACCATTTGTCTAATTTTGGGTTTCTTAGCAACTAAATGAGAGTCTTTTCTTTTCCCTCCCTAAGTTTTGGTTTGATTCGAAATACCACGTGTTTTGATTTTAAGCCTAGCCACTACCAAAACACGATGTTGTGGGCGTTATGTGCATCCTACAAATTCGAACTCTTGCAAAACTATTGTAATTTTCAACACAACCCAACTTCAGGAAATGAAAAACTTACTATCGTGCGTATCGTTTCTTGTACTTCCTTGAAAATTCTGTTTTAAGAAATTAGCCAAGAGTTGAGTCTGATTCTGCATTTTATGTTTAGTATGATGACGGAAATGCAGTTCAAGTATCAAATTAGGCAGCGCTTCCTTACTTTTCTTGTCTTCTGGTAGATCAAATTTGGTGTGTTCTTTTGACTCTTATTGTTACAAATTACATTGTGATGATTCTTATATAATTTTAGCATGACGGAGCTAAAATTTGAAATGTATGAAATCAGCAAGGAAATATTTTTGATTTTTCATAAGAATGATCAATTACAGTAATATGCGAAATGCAACATTCTTTTTCCCTGCAGTTAGAATAGCACATGTATGCCATTATGTCTCATCTGACATTTTTTGTGGTGACAATTGTCTCTGTGGGCGAGATTAGCTTGTGGTCTTGCTTGACTCTACGGATCTGTTGTTGATTTTTTTTCATTTTCCCTTTGATTTAGTTGAAATTTGTATTTGTTCTATTGGTTTGAAGATGCAATTGGTCACCTTTTTAGGTACCATATATTTGCTTTGAGTGGTGAACTTTTCAACTGGTTGCAAATAATAGGACATTATCATAAAAAGAAAACTAATCACCATCTAGGAGGGAAAGTTGGTACATTTTGTACATCTAGGAATAAAGTGTCCTTATATTTGCTCAAATTTTTTCATGCTTCACTCCCCATTTGACTAGTATGTTACTACTAGCAGTGAATTTTTCATTATCACCATTGTCTGCAACAGGATTCGAGACTCCATTATACCAACTGTATTGTCTTATTATGTTTTTCAAGTATAATTTTTTTATGTATTAGGTTAATCTTTGTTTCTTACAGAGGGAAGAGACGGGAAGGATATATGCATTCTATATTCCAAATGAGCACCACAACCAAGAACTCTTGCAATGTGAGATTATAAATAAGTGGTAAATGTGAGAACAGCCTTGGAGGCAGGGGAAGATCTTTTCAACTTAGTGTGACTCTAAAGTAGTTTCATCTAATTCAATTTGCTCATTTTTCATGAAAATTATACATCTAATTCAATATTGAGAGACTCTGCACCAAAATTGCTTTGTTGGAAGGCCTAAAACCAGGATTATTCTGTTGTCTTAGACTGAACAATTAATCTCTTAGTTTGCCCATAGTTATTTTACTTGTGTGCCTTAAGGGTTTTATCTACACAAATGCTCCTTTCAAACCATAGCAAAACTTATTTGATGCTTTGCTTGGGCACACTCTTATAGATAGAGGCGGTTCGTATTATCACAGTGAAAGAGCCAAGTACCATGCATCTAGTCCATAGATCAAAACATTTTGAAGACTCATAGTTAATGACAGTATGAACTACCTATTATAATATTATTTTTTATAGGTACAAAATATAAAGAGAGGAACAACAATGACCAATCATAGATTGAAAAAGTCTTCTGGTTTCCTCATGGGCTACCAAAATATATATGTATCCACAAAAGAAAACCTGGAATACTTTCAGTCTTATAAACAAATGTTTAAACTGATAGAGAGCACTGGAAATCAGATTTCAAAGGTAGAGAGCTCAAACTAAAATACTGCTGATTTCATTCATTAAAAATCTAAAAGAAAATACAGTCTTTTTCTGTCACAGCTGTTCTGGTATATACTATATAGTATATATTAACAGAGTATGAATTTCAACATTTAATCGTGCTAAGGTGATAGGGTTTTCCTTGCTGCCCTACTCAATTTTAAAAGGTTGATTTATAGATTATATCTGCACTCTACAACTCAATGTGATATAACAGTAATATTTTCTGTTTACTTCTACTTTCACGATTAACACAGTTTGAAACTGCAACTCAGAGAAACACACACAACTGGCACAAATTCAATGGATAATAGATTCAAATCTGATGACTGATTATAAAGAATAATTAAAGACCTGACCACGAGTTCATGGAAGTTTATTGCTGATGATGGAAGTTTATTGCCTATAATGACCTGGATTTTCCTTCACACCAACATCCACTCTGAGAAATTGAGGCGTGAAACCCTCAATGCCACCAACCAGCTTGATAAACTCTTATGCAAGGAGTGATTTGGGTACAACCGCGCCTTCTAGGGTTGATATTAGCTGCAATTCCTCCTTCCAGGCTCCTGGATCTGATCTGGAGATATGTATATTGTCTTCAATGACCACTGTAGGGTTGATATGAGCTATGACCCTCCTTCCTAGCTCATGGGTCTGATCTGGAAGTTTATGTAGTCTTCAATGGCCATGGCAGATTTTCAAGTCTGATAAATATTCACCAATAATCTTCCTATGCGGATTGCTGCAGATATGTGGGTATGGCAGATTGGCAGCTACCCCTATGCCTGACCTGCTGAAAGTTTTCACCCAGCAGATAGTGTCTCCTTTGATCGTCCTCCAAGCTCTGATCTCAGATGTAGCCCAACCTGTTGATAAAATTCAAGCCTGTGATGGACAGCAATCGAAAATTAAGTCGACTTTGAAGTCTTAACAGTAATTGTGGGTGGAGGGGTTTTGTCTTCACCTCACAGTGCCTCGTCACAGAGGGTTTCCTACCTGTTTTGAGCAAGAATAATTGCTCAAAAAAATAACATTTATCAAAGCATACTCCAAAAATGCCCTTTGAGCTAATTTTATACTGAAATGGAAAATAGGTCTCGAAGGCCCTAATTTGGTCATTCAATTTCAAATTTGAAATTATAACTTTATTTTATTTTATATTTATTATTATTAGATATAGTTTATATTATATATAATATTTATCAGTTATTGTGCAAGGCTTTTGGTTTTGATTGTGTAAGTTTTTTTCCTCATCGTTTTAAATCAAACTCCATGATCCATCATCAGGAAGAAGAGAGCAAGACAAGAGAAGAGAATTGATGGATCATTGGGTTTGATCCGAAACGTCGAGGAAAAAATCTTACACTATCAAAACCAAAAGCTTTGCACAATAACTTTATGGATTGTGGAAATCATATGTTTGCAATATTTATTAGTGTTTAAAAACACTATTAGAAATGGGGTAGGGTTAAGGGCGAATAAAAGGGGACATGACTGCCCTTCCTTCCCCAAATTGCTTGCTCTCAAGCAATTTCAGGCTTGGATGCTCAAATATCTCCACTCCTTATCATGTAGCATCCTTGAGTGGAAGATTTTTCCTCTTCGCCCAGTACTTCAGAATGACCTTGTTTTGTAGCCTTTTCACCCTCATATCAATGATAGCCTCGAACTCCAAAATCAATTTCGCTTCATCATCAAGTTGTGGCAATTCTAATGAAGGTGTGACCTGTTAATAACCAAGGGCCTTCTTCAAGCAAGACATATAAAAAATATTGTGAATATTGTTGTTTTCTGAAAGTTCCAACTCATATGCAACCTCACCTATTCTCCTTATGATCTTATAAGTTCCATAAAACCATGGCATAAGGTTTTCTGCACCACTACCCTTGAGAGAAGATTGCTTATATGGCTGTAACCTCAAGAAGACCATATCTTCTACCTCAAAAACTCTCTCAAATTGGTGGTGATCAGCATAGATCTTTTGCTGGTTTTGGGTTTGCTGTAAATTCTCTTTGAATGCATTTTCAATATCTAGACTTTGTTGTACCAAATTTCTAGTTCTAGTAACTCTACTATGCAAAAGAATCAAATCCACGAAAGGAATTGCATCATAATCATAGAGTGCCTTGAAAGGAGTCATACCTATAGACATGTGATGAGTAGAATTGTAGCAATACTCCCCAAGGTGGAGCCACTTAATCCATGTTGTTTGCTGCCTCGTAACAGAGTTCCTCAAATATCCCTCTAACCTTTTGTTCATCTGTTTGAGGGTCATAGCTAATGCTTGGAGTCAATGCCGTACTTGTTAATCGAAAGAGTTCTTGCCAAAACATACTAATAAATTTGTTGCCCCTGTCACTCACAAAATTCTTTGGCAGCTCATGTAGTCTAAACACCTCTCTAAGAAACAAATTAGCTACATGTGGAGCTGGGTGCTTTGAGGATATGGCATAAACCCGGGCATATTTAATGAGTCTATGCACAACCGCAAAGATGCAATCCTTACCTTGCGCTTTCAAAAGACATGATGAAATCCATGGAGAGGCTCTGCCATTTTTTTATTTAGAATGGGTAAAGGCTGCAATTATCAGTTGAAAAAACATGTTTTACTTTGTTTTGTTGACAAACCAAACACTCCCTAACCTGCTTGGAAACATCACTGTTGAGTCTCTTCCATGAGAAACGTTCTCTTACCTGCTTATATGTCTTGTAGTACTCTAGATGACTAGCTAGTGGTGTGTATGCCATGCCCTCAAAATTTTCGCCTTCATCTTTGATTATAGAACAAGATACACCCGATTCTTATAAAAAATGAGCTCATCAACCATCTTATATCTGTCATCTTGTAGCTTGCTATCCAAAATATCAATAGAAAATGTGTTCTTAGCATATTCAACTGTTTTAGAAATCTTCCAATTAGCAGATATATCAATCATAGAACACAAATAAGGCTAAATAGTGCATCAACCACCGCATTTTTTTTTCTATAACATACTCAATGTCAAAATCATAGGCTTGAACCTTACCCATTTTTGTTGTCTATCATTCAAATCCTTTTGATTAAGGAAGAACTTCAAACTATTATGGCTCGTTTTTACCAAAATTTCCCATAAACCAAATATTGCCTGAACTTGGCTGGTGCATGCATGATGGCTAGCATCACCTTGTCATAGATAGAGAAGCTTCTTTCTAACTCCTTGAGCTTTCTACTCTTAAATGTTATGGGGTGTTTGTTTTGCATCAAAACTGCCTCAATCCCCTCTTGAAGCATTGCCACTTTAAAACAAAAAGAAGTAAAAAATTTGGAATAGCCAAAACAAAAAATGAACTCATTACATCCTTGAGCTTGTCAAAAGCTCTCTGTGTTGTAACAATCCAAGAAAAGGCCCCTTTCATCAAATCTGTCAATGGGGCTGCAAGCTATAAGAATCTTTTGACAAACCTCTTGTAATAGCTACAAAGTCTCACAATAGCTACAAAGTCTCACAAAACCTCTCAAATGTGACAAAGTCCTAGGTCGAGGCCAATCCCTTATTGCCTTGATCTTCTCGTCATCCACGCTATCCCCTTGGGCACTAATCTTATGCTTAAATATAATATCTTGGTCAAACCATACTCACATTTTGATGCCTTGGCAAAAAATTATTGTTTTTCTAGTATGCCAAGCACCTCATCTATGTGCCTCAAATGGTCCTCCCATGTCTTGCTATAAATCAAGATGCCATCAAAGAAAACTAGCACAAATTTCCTCAATTGTAAAATGATTATCGGGTTCATTCATGACTGACATGTGGCCGGTTTGTCAGTCAATCCAAATGGCATGACCAAGAACTCATAATGCCTATAATGACACTTGAAAGTTATTTTGTGTACATCCTTATTTCTAACACCTATTTGATGATATCTTGACTATAAATCAATCTTGGGAGAAGTACACTGCACAATGAAGCTCATCTATCATCTCATTGATCTTGGGAATGGGGTAGCGACTCTTGATTGTCTTCTTGTTGAGAGCTCTATAATCAATGCACATCTTCATAGTACTGTCCTTTTTTTTACCAACACCACGGAAGAAGCAAATGTGCTAGAGCTAGGTTGTATGTGTCCCATGCCCAACAACTCCTTAATTGCCTTCTAAATCTCCTCCTTGTGCCTCTTAGGATGATGATAAGTTGTGGTGTTGATTGGTCTTGCTCCTTCCTCCAACTCAATCACATGCTTAAAACCCCTATCTAAAGGCAATCCTGGAGGAAAATTGTTGAACACCTTGATATGCTTATTCAAGATGGATTGGATGTAAACATGATAGGATCTTGCATCCTTGGATGGACCTATATCTATAATCAAACACTCTTGCCCAAGCTACTTGGTCTCTATGAAAATCCCTCTCCATCCTCTTTTTTGAAACAATCTTGGGACTTCCATTGAATAGGCCTCAAAGAATCACCTCCCTCCCATCGAATTTGAATCTCAACTCCATAATTTGATAATTTTGTGTGAATTTGCCAAGTGAGTGCAACCATTGCACAATCAAGACCAAATTTGTCTCACCAATGCCAACCACATAAAGATCATCTTGCATCCTATGCCTCCCTAGGGTCAACTCAAGTTGCTGGATCTTTTTGTTGCATGGAATAGTAAACCTATTAGCCACTGTAACATTAAAACCCTGAAAATCATCTATCCTCGATCCCATCTTAGTCACCAATCCCTCGTTAATGAAGTTGTGGGTGGTCCCACTATCAATCAAGATTGTCACTCTATGTACCTATAAGACTCCTCTAACTCGAAGAGGATGATACCTGGGTGCCCTTGAAAGTGCAGCAAGTGTGCCTCCTAAATGTTCTCCTACTTGATCCTCATGCTCAACCTCATCCACCACAACCTTGGGTTCAAACTCATCTACCTCAAAATCCTCATCAGAAACTACCTCTATATAGTGTACTTGTTCTTTTCCAAGCACTTGTGACCTGGTTCCCATGGCTCTCTACAAGCGAAGCATAGTTTTTTCCTTTGAAGCTCATTTTTAGACTCTTCCACTTTGCTAGGTTTAGGAGGTAATGCCTTAGGCTGCGGAAAGTCCTTGTGCAATGGTCTGTTCTGCTGTCCTGATGATGGGTTCTTAGGGTGGAACTTGTTCTTGGTTATGAAATCCTCCAAATTCAATGCTATTCGGATAACATTCTACAAAGATGTTGGCTCAAAGGCTCTCACCAAACCTTAGAGTGACTCTGATAATCCCTCAATAAACAAGAACCCGAGTCTTCTCTACGTAACATCTGGCACCATGACTGAAACCCTCTGAAATTCTACTACATAATTTTCTACTGGACCATGCTGCCTCAAACGTGTCAACACTCTAAAATACATCTCTGGATCCCTCCCATCAAACCTCTCTATAAGTTTCTATGTAAAATCAGAATATGTCACAATGTGATGATTTCCCTGTGTGATCAACCTGTGATGCCACCACTCCAAACGAAGAATGATGAACTCGATAGTTTCATCTTCTATCATAGGGTTGAGTGAGAGATATGTATCCGGTTTTTGAACCCAACCTCTTGTAGTGACCTTTTCAGAGCCATCAAAAGTTGGGAATGTCAACTTATTCACCCTCTATTGTAGATCTCTATTGAATTGCTGCCTAGGTTGTCTTCTTTTCCCTTTGGTCCATTCCTTGACCAAGCATTACTGTATTGTGCAAATGGGATCTCATTTTTGATATCCAGGTCAATTCTCATGTACTCATCTATATAGGTATTAAAGTCATTTGCAACTTGGTTTGGCTCCTCCTCTTCCTATGGTGGCTCCACTCTAGGCAAAAATGTAGGCTAGAAGGGTCTGGTTGCTGATCCAATTGGAGTCTTGCTGTTATTGGTGTGATTTCCAGCCCCATTTTAATCTGAATTACTCCCTTCTCTTGCATTGTTTTGTTCAAGCCTGGTGGGGTTATTAGTGTTAATCATTTTCTGCATCATTTGGATGAGCATTTGTGTCATTTGCCCTTGTCTTTGTGACATTTGTTCTTGTCTATGCATGAAAGCCTTCCATTCATCCATCCTGATCTGCCATCTTTTTCTTACCTCCACCTCCAATTCTAACACCAACCTTTGCCTCTAATCTTCTCCTTTCTCTCTCTAAGGCTCGCTTACTTGACTCAATTGCATAAACTAAAATAAATCCCGCAGACTGGCAGGACTACTGCTCTGATACCAATGAAATCATCCTAGGCTTTTCCTTGCTGCCGTATTTGATCTCAAAAGGTTGTTTTAAAGATTAAATCTGCACGGGGCAGGTCGGTCCCGAAGGGCAGGGGAATTTCTCATCGGACTACAACTCACAGTGATATAATAGTAATATTTTTTGTTTACTTCTACTTTCATGATTAACACAGTTTGTAATTGCAACTCAGAGAAACATACACAACTGGCACAAATTCAATAGATAATAGATTCAAATCTGATTATAAAGAGTAATTTAGGACCTGACCACAAGTTCATGGGGGTTTATTGCTAATGATGAAATTACAATGTTGGAGTATGTCTAGTGTCCTGATCTGAAAAACCCTTATGATTCTGGCCAGCGACTCACTTGTAGGTGGGTGACTATATACTCAGAGGTGCTATTGCCTACAAGGATCTGGATTTGCGTTCACACCATCTGCTCTGAGAAATTGAGGCATGAAACCCTCAATGTCATTGACCGGCTTGATAAACTCTCGTGCAAGGAGTGACCTGGGTACAACCATGCCTTCTGGGGTTGATATTAGCTGTGATTCCTCCTTCTAGGCTCACAGATCTGATCTAGAGATATGTATATTGGCTTCAATGATCACTATAGGGTTGATATCAGCTGTGATCCTCCTTCCTGGCTCATGGATCTGATCTGGAAGTTTGTGTACAGTCTTCAATGGCCATGGCAGATGTCCAGGTCTGATAAATATTCACTAATAATCTTTCTATGTGGATTGCTGCAGATATATGGGTATGGCGGGTTGACAGTTACCCCTACGTCTGGCCTGCTGAAGTTTGTCACCCAGCAGATAGTGTCTCCTTTGATCTTCCTCCAAGCTCTGATCTCAGATGTAGCCTAATTTGTTGATAATATTCAGGCCTGTGATGGACAACAATTGAAAATTAAGTTGCCCTTGAAGTCTAGATTTGAATGTTAACAGTAATTGTGGGTGGAGGGGTTTCGTCCTCACCCCACAGTGCCTTGTCACAGAGGGTTTCGTTCCTGTTTTGAGCAAGAACAAGCATAGCAAATAACAGTTATCAAAGCATACTCCAAAAATACCCTCCGATCTGGTTTTATACTGGAATGGAGAATAGGTCCCCGAGGCTCTAATTTGGGCGCTCAATTTCAAATTTGAAACTGTAGCTATTTTATTTTATTTAATATTTATTGTTATATTATTTATATTTTTATATTATATATAATATTTATTTTTTTATATTATATATAATATTTATTAGGGTTAAAAAACACTATTAGAAATGGGGCAGGGTTAAGGGTGAATAGAAGGGGACATGACATTTAGAGTCTTCTTTGGCTCTACCATCCATATCTCCACTCTGAAACAAGCCACTTGATCATAAGACCTCCATCATTGATTCCTCAAATTTTGATGTCATCTAAGCATATAAGCTTGATTCACACATCATCCCCCCGAAGACTAATTATCAGCTCTCCAAGAAGTGATCTGGCCATGGCATTGCTTTGCAGCCTGCACTTTGGGAAATCAACAATGATTGTAGGCCAAGTGCCTCTTTCTTGAGGCAATTTGTCTGCTATTTTGCATGCTTTATGTATGCTTCTGCATTTTGTATACACAACTTACAGGAGAGTCCCAATAACAGAAAAAAATTCTTTCAAGGTGGATTCCATAGCCTGTTCCCAAGCTCCCATTATTTCATCTACTGGAGTATGCTGCCAAAAGTTGTAGAGTTTTGGTTTTCACCTGAAGGAGCATTCAGTGAAGAAGTTTAGATAGAATGCCAATCAACAATGCCAAGAGTCTGTTGTGGGAGCTGAAAAAACTTATGGAGGAAATTTCAAATGTACAGAAATGGAGCAAAGATAACAGTCTTTAGACTCAAAATTAGATCTTTCAACAGATCTTATCCCTGAAAAAATATGGCAGATGTTAGATCCACTATTCATGAAACAAGAAAAGATGTAAAGCAACATTTTAAATGTCAAAAGAGCAACTTTTTTTTTTGTTAGAGAGAAGATAGTTTGCTACAAGATAAGATGAAATCATTGCTGTCACACATTTAGTAAGATTCTAAGTTACCGGTTCGGGTTCGGGGACGGGTTCGGGTACGAGAACCCGGTACGTGGGTACGTGAAAATTTTTTTTAGGGGTTTGGGTACGTATGGGTACGTGTATATATATATATATAAAAATATATATATATATGTATTATATATACAAAAAAAAAAGAGAAATATACAGAATTGTAAAACTAAATCATTTCATAGTATGATACTTGATCATTGATCAATGCCAAATGCCAAATGCCAAAGATAAATATTAAATGTCAATTGATAGTTGTATTTGACTGATTTGAAAGCAAATTGGGTACAAAATGGCATCCTCATGTGGAATGTGTTGATGTTGATATTCTTAAACAAAATGAAAATAGAAAATTGTTTTTGTAAAACTGAAAGTAAATACTATATTAATATATTTTACAAATTTACATCTTCCTCTTTCCCATAAAAATGAGGTGCGGCATGTAGTTTTGTATGGTTTCAAAAGCCTTAAATGCGATATTATAGATGAAGACTTGTAGGAAAACTATGGAAACTTGGACTTGGAGAGTACCAATTAAATTCAATGGGAGTTTGAGGGCAATGTCTCCAATGGGGTTGAGGGGCAGCGCCCCTCGTGGGGGTCTGGGGGCAACGCCCCCAGCCAATTAATTAAATAATAAATAAACACATGCATTCCAATTAAGATAATTACATTAAGCATAAGAGATAACTTTCAAATTCATTAATCTATTATAAACAATAAGATTACAACTCTCATTCGGGAGGGTCCGGGGGCAGCGCCCCTGGCGCGCTCCCTGTCGCGGTACAGGGCGGGGTCGAGGGGCAGCGCCCCCGCCGCTAGCACCAATTTAAGGCTTTTGAAACCATACAAAACTCCATGGCGCACCTCATATTAATAATAATAATTTAAAAAAAAAAAGTTTTTATAAGTCCTGGGCCGTGGTTCTTCGAGGTACGCCCGGGTACAT